>OX421970.1:113266234-114493734 GCA_949128135.1 Parasteatoda lunata
ATCCTCCTAATTAACCTATAAATATTTCCTTTGGCACAGAGATGGGGGGCATGGTACCCTAATTTGGTACCGAGTTTGAGATTTATAACTTAATATTAAAGCGAGTTACGTGGTCTTGAAAATTTATCCGAACATACCTATTTCATGTTATTTTTTATTCCATTATGCGTTCTTTAACGAAGAAAGAGGATTGTTTTTATACAGAGAACATACTAGGCAAGCCAAACTATCGAAAGTATTGTAAATAATATGAATAAATTAATTTTAATTGAATTTTCCTGTTTTTAAGGTCTGATCTCATTTTCCCGAACTTAAAAAAATTATTTTTCATATATAGTTCCTTCTAAAATATAGAAAAAGACATTAAATGAATAATATAATGTAAAATTAACAATAGAAAAAAAAAATAAACAAATTTTAAAAATTGTCCACACTGGGATTCGAATCCGCACCGTCTCGCTCAGCTGCTATCACGCTATCCGCTCCACCACGATTACACGGTCAGCGAGCTACTTGATGGCTTCAAAAGCAATCTCGCGTTCAGTTTAACGATGTACTTTGGGGGCCCATTGCGACCCTCCTAATTAAGCTATAAATATTTCTTTAGGCACAGGGGTTGGGGGCATGGTACCCTATTTTGGTACCGAGTTTGAGATTTATAGCTTAATATTAAAGCGAGTTATGTGGTCTTGAAAACTTACCCGTACAAGCCTATTTTATGTTATTTTTCATTCCATTATGCCTTCTTTAACGAAGAAAGAGGATTGTTTTTATACAGAGAACATATTAGGCAGGCACAACTATCGAAAGTATTGTAAATAATACGAATAAATTAATTTTAATTGATTTTTCGTGTTTTTAAGCTCTATTCTCACTTTCCCGTACTTAAATAAATTATATTTCATATATAAATCCTTCTAAAATATAGAAAAACACATTAAATAAATAATATAATGTAAAATTAACAATAGAAAAAAAAATAAACAAATTTTAAAAATTTTCTATGTATGTATGTATGTATACCTCAAAAAGTGTTGGGAGAAGCTTTTTTTTGAGGAATTTCGCCTTCCGAAAAGCGTTAATACGAAAAAATTTTAAGTCTTTTCTCATTGTTAACAAAAGGCTTCATATTATACTATAATATTAACCTTTAATGTTGTAATTGGACCAGGTACTATATTACCGGGTACTAGTTTACCCTACCAAAGGAAATATTTATGGACCCCTTAGGGGTCCCACAATGAGACCCCGCATTTTACTGTATTTTTATATCTCAAAAAGTGTAGCGAGAAGCTCTTTTGACCTTTTTTGACCTTTTTTTGACCTTAATATTAACCTTTAATGTTGTTATTGGACTAGGTATTATATTACGGGGTACTAGTGTACCCTACCAAAGGAAATAATTATAGACCTCATAGGGGGTACACAGTGTAACCCCTCATTTTACTATGTATGTATGTATGTATGTATATCTAAAACAGGGCATTTTTCAATCTTAAGAGAAATTCCTCCTATCAGACCTTAATATTAACCTTTAATGTTTTAATTGGACGAGGTGTTATATTACCTTGTAATAGTGTACCCTACCAAAGGAATCAATTATAGACCCCATAGGGGGTACACGGTGTGACCCCGCAATGTATGTCTATCTGAAATAGTGATGCGAAAATTCTTATTTCGCAGAAATTCGCCTTCCGAAAAGAGTAATACGGAGAAATTCTTTTTTCAAGATAATAAAATTTTCTATGTATGTATATCTCAAAAAGTGTTGCGAGAAGCTTTATTTGTAAGAAATTCGCCTTCCGAAAAGCGTTAATACGGAAAAATTCTAAGTCTTTTCTCAATAATAACAAAGCCTCCTATCAGACCTTAATATTGACCTTTAAATTTGTAATTGGACCAGGTATTATATTACGGGGTACTAGTGTACCCTACCAAAGGAAAAAATTATAGACCTCATAGGGCGTACACAGCGTGACCCCGAATTTTACTGTTTTTGTATATCTAAAATAGTGTTGCGAGAAGCTTTATTTCGAAGAAATTCGCCTTTTGAAGATCTTTTATACGCAGAAATTCTAAGTCTTTTCTCAATGTTAACAAAGCCTCCTATCAGACCTTAATATTGACCCTTAATATTTTAATTGGACCAGGTATTATATTACCTGGTACTAGTGTACCCTACCAAAGGAAATAATTATAGAGCCCATAGGGGGTACACGGTGTAACGCCGCATTTTACTATGTATGTATATCTAAAACAGTGCATTTTTCAATGTTAAGAAAAATGCCTCCTATCAGACCTTAATATTAACCTTTAATGTTTTAATTAGACCAGGTGTTATATTACCTTGTACTAGTGTACCTTACCAAAGGAAATAATTATAGACCCCATAGGGGGTACGCAGCGTGACCCCGAATTTTACTATGTATGTATGTATATCTCAAAAAGTGTTGCGAGAAGCTTTATTTCGAAGAAATTCGCCTTCCGAAGAGCTTTTATACGCAGAAAGGCGAAGTCTTTTTTCAAGAGGAGAAATAAATTTTCTATGTATGTATATCTCAAAAAGTGTTGCGAGAAGCTTTATTTTGAGGAAATTCGCCTTCCGAAAACGTTAATAATGAGAAATTTTAAGTCTTTTCTCATTGTTAACAAAAGGCTTCATAGCAGACCTTAATATTAACCTTTAATGTTGTAAATTGACCAGGTGTTATATTACCTTGTAATAGTGTACCCTACCAAAGGAAATAATTATAGACCCCATAGGGGGTACATAGCGTGACCCCGATTTTACTCTTTTTGTATATCTAAAACAAAGCATTTTTCAATGTTAAGAAAAATAACTCCTATTAGACCTTTATATTAACCTTTAATGTTGTAAATGGATCAGGTGTTATATTACCTTGTACTAGTGTACCCTACCAAAGGATATAATTATAGACCCCATAGGGGGTACACAGCGTGACCCCGAATTTTACTGTTTTTGTATATCTCCAAAAGTGTTGCGAAAAGTCTTATTTCGCAGAAATTCGCCTTCTGAATAGCTTTATACGGAGAAACTCTTAAGTCTTTTTTCAAGAGAAATAAATTTTCTATGTATGTATGTATATCTCAAAAAGTGTTGCGAGAAGCTTTATTTCGAAGAAATTCGCCTTCTGAAGAGCTTTTATACGCAGAAATTCTACGTCTTTTCTCAATGTTAACAAACCCTCCTATCAGACCTTAATATTGACCCTTAATATTTTAAGTGGACCAGGTGTTATATTACCTTGTACTAGTGTACCCTACCAAAGGAAATAATTATAGACACCATAGGGGGTACACAGCGTAACCCCGCACTTTACTATGTATATATACCTAAAACAGTGCATTTTTCAATGTTAAGAAAAATGCCTCCTATCAGACCTTAATATTGACCTTTAATGTTGTAATTAGACCAGGTGTTATAATACCTTGTACTCGTGCACCCTACCAAAGGAAAAAATTATAGACCCCATAGGGGGTACACGGCGTGACCCCGAATTTTACTCTTTTTGTATATCTCCAAAAGTGATGCGAGAAGCTTTATTTCGCAGAAATTCGCCTTCTGAATAGCTTTTATACGGAGAAATTCAAAGTCTTTTTTCAAGAGAAATGAATTTTCTATGTATGTATATCTCAAAAACTGTTGCGAGAAGCTTTATTTTGAAGAAATTCGCCTTCTGAAAAGATTTTATACGCAGAGGCTTTCCACGGGAAGGCTCCGACGCTGGTCCCCGTACCGGACCGGACTGTATTGCCGGCAGAGGCGCTCCGGATACCGCAGCAGCCGGGTTGCTTTTACGAGAGAAATAAATTTTCTATGTATGTATGTATACCTCAAAAAGTGTTGGGAGAAGCTTTATTTTGAGGAAATTCGCCT
Source organism: Parasteatoda lunata (assembly GCA_949128135.1). Classification (NCBI taxonomy): domain Eukaryota; kingdom Metazoa; phylum Arthropoda; class Arachnida; order Araneae; family Theridiidae; genus Parasteatoda; species Parasteatoda lunata. Next base: position 113,270,133 of record OX421970.1, read on the forward strand.
TCCGAAAAGCGTTAATACGAAAAAATTCTAAGTCTTTTCTCATTGTTAACAAAAGGCTTCATATTATACTATAATATTAACCTTTAATGTTGTAATTGGACCAGGTGTTATATTACCTTGTACTAGTGTACCCTACCAAAGGAAATAATTATAGAGCCCATAGGGGGTACACAGCGTGACCCCGAATTTTACTCTTTTTGTATATCTCCAAAAGTGTTTCGAGAAGCTTTATTTCGAAGAAATTCGCCTTCCGAAGAGCTTTTATACGCAGAAATTCTAAGTCTTTTCTTAATGTTAACAAAGCCTCCTATCAGACCTTAATATTGACCCTTAATATTTTAAGTGGACCAGGTGTTATATTACCTGGTACTAGTGTACCCTACCAAAGGAAATAATTATAGAGCCCATAGGGGGTACACAGCGTGACCCCGAATTTTACTCTTTTTGCATAGTTAAAATAGTGTTGCGAGAAGCTCTATTTTCAAGAAATTCGCCTTCTGAAGAGCTTTTATACGGAGAAATTCAAAGTCTTTTTTCAAGAGAAATAAATTTTCTATGAATGTATGTATATCTCAAAAAGTGTTGGGAGAAGCTTTATTTTGAGGAAATTCGCCTTCCGAAAAGCGTTAATACGCAGAAATTCAAAGTCTTTTCTCATTGTTAACAAAAGGCTTCATATCAGACCTTAATATTAACCTTTAATGTTGTAATTGGGCCAGGTATTATATTACGGGTTACTAGTGTACCCTACCAAAGGAAATAATTATAGACACCATAGGGGGTACACAGCGCGACCCCGAATTTTACTGTTTTTGTATATATAAAACAATGCATTTTTCAATGTTAAGAAAAATGCCGCCTATCAGACCTTAATATTAACCTTTAATGTTGTAATTGGACCAGGTGTTATATTGCCTTGTACTCGTGTACCCTACCAAAGGATATAATTATAGACCCCATAGGGGGTACACAGCGCGACCCCGAATTTTACTGTTTTTGTATATCTAAAATAGTGTTGCGAGAAGCTTTATTTCGCAGAAATTCGCCTTCTCAATAGCTCTTATACGCAGAAATTATAAGTCCATTCTCAATATTTACAAAGCATCCTACCAGACTTTAATATTAACCTTTAATGTTTTAGTTGGACCAGGTGTTGATATAGAAAAAGACATTAAATGAATAATATAATGTAAAATTAACAATAGAAAAAAAAATAAACAAATTTTTAAAATTGTCCTCACTGGGATTCGAACCCGCACCGTCTCGCTCAGCTGCTATCACGCTATCCGCTCCACCACGATTACACGGTCAGCGATCTACTTCATGGCTTCAAAAGCAATCTCGCGGTCAGTTTAACGATGTACTTTGGGGGCCCATTGCGACCCTCCTAATTAAGCTATAAATATTTCCTTTGGCACAGGGGTTGGGGGTATGGTACCCTATTTTGGTACCGAGTTTGAGATTTATAGCTTAATATTAAAGCGAGTTATGTGGTCTTGAAGACTTACCCGTACATGCCTATTTTATGTTATTTTTTATTCCATTACGCGTTCTTTAACGAAGAAAGAGGAATGTTTTTATACAGAGAACATACTAGGCAGGCCAAACTATCGAAAGTATTGTAAATAATATGAATAAATTAATTTTAATTGATTTTTTCTGTTTTTAAGGTCTGATCTCATTTTCCCGAGATAAAAAAAAATTATTTTTCATATATAGTTCCTTCTATGATATAGAGAAACACATTAAATAAATAATATAATGTAAAATTAACAAAAGAAAAAAAAAATTTAAAAATAGACCACACCGGGATTCGAACCGGCGCCGTCTCGCTCAGCTGCTATCACGCTATCCGTTCCACCAAGCATACACGGTGAGGGTGGTATTCCATGCCTGCAAAAGCATTCTCCCGGTCAGTTGATCGATGTATTTTGGGGGCCCATTGCGATCCTCCTAATTAACCTATAAATATTTCCTATGGCAAAGAGGTTGGGGGTATGGTACCCTATTTTGGTACCGAGTTTGAGATTTATGACTTAATATTAAAGAGAGTTACGTGGTCTTGAAAATTGATCCGAACATACCTTTTTTATGTTATTTTTTATAATTATGCGTTCTTTAACGAAGAAAGAGGATTGTTTTTATACAGAGAACATACTAGGCAGGCCAAGCTATCGAAAGTATTGTAAATAATATGAATAAATCAATTTTAATTGCTTTTTCTGTTTTTAAGATCTGATCTTATTTTCCCGAACTTAAAAAAATTATTTTTCATATATAATTCCTTCTATAATATAGAAAAACTCATTAAATAAATAAAATAATGTAAAATTAACAAAAGAAAAAAAAAATTTAAAAATGGTCCACACCGGGATTCGAACCCACGCCGTCTCGCTCAAGTGCTACCACGCTATCCGCTCAACCACGCATAGATGGTAAGCGTGGTATTCCATGCCTTCAAAAGCACTTTCCCGGTTAGTTAATCGATGTACTTTGGGGGCCCATTGCGACCCTCCTAATTAAGCTATAAATATTTCTTTAGGCACAGGGGTTGGGGGCATGGTACCCTATTTTGGTACCGAGTTTGAGATTTATAGCTTAATATTAAAGCGATTTATGTGGTCTTGAAAACTTACCCGTACATGCCTATTTTATGTTATTTTTCATTCCATTATGCCTTCTTTAACGAAGAAAGAGGATTGTTTTTATACAGAGAACATATTAGGCAGGCACAACTATCGAAAGTATTGAAAATAAAACGAATAAATTAATTTTAATTGATTTTTCGTGTTTTTAAGCTCTATTCTCACTTTCCCGTACTAAAATAAATTATATTTCATATATAAATCCTTCTAAAATATAGAAAAACACATTAAATAAAAAATATAATGTAAAATTAACAAAAGAAAAAAAAATAAACAAATTTTAAAAATTTTCTATGTATGTATGTATGTATGTATACCTGAAAAAGTGTTGGGAGAAGCTTTTTTTGAGGAATTTCGCCTTCCGAAAAGCGTTAATACGAAAAAATTTTAAGTCTTTTCTCATTGTTAACAAAAGGCTTCATATTATACTATAATATTAACCTTTAATGTTGTAATTGGACCAGGTACTATATTACCGGGTACTAGTTTACCCTACCAAAGGAAATATTTATGGACCCCTTAGGGGTCCCACAATGGGACCCCGCATTTTACTGTTTTTGTATATCTCAAAAAGTGTTGCCAGAAGCTTTTTTGACCTTTTTTGACCTTTTTTTGACCTTAATATTAACCTTTAATGTTGTTATTGGACTAGGTATTATATTACGGGGTACTAGTGTACCCTACCAAAGGAAATAATTATAGACCTCATAGGGGGTACACAGTGTAACCCCTCATTTTACTATGTATGTATATATGTATATCTAAAACAGGACATTTTTCAATGTTAAGAAAAATGCCTCCTATCAGACCTTAATATTAACCTTTAATGTTTTAATTGGACGAGGTGTTATATTACCTTGTAATAGTGTACCCTACCAAAGGAATCAATTATAGACCCCATAGGGGGTACACGGTGTGACCCCGCAATGTATGTCTATCTGAAATAGTGATGCGAAAAGTCTTATTTCGCAGAAATTCGCCTTCCGAAAAGCGTTAATACGGAGAAATTCTTTTTTCAAGAGAAATAAATTTTCTATGTATGTATATCTCAAAAAGTGTTGCGAGAAGCTTTATTTGTAAGAAATCCGCCTTCCGAAAAGCGTTAATACGGAAAAATTCTAAGTCTTTTCTCAATAATAACAAAGCCTCCTATCAGACCTTAATATTGACCTTTAAATTTGTAATCGGACCAGGTAATATATTACGGGGTACTAGTGTACCCTACCAAAGGAAAAAATTATAGACCTCATAGGGCGTACACAGCGTGACCCCGAATTTTACTGTTTTTGTATATCTAAAATAGTGTTGCGAGAAGCTTTATTTCGAAGAAATTCGCCTTTTGAAGAGCTTTTATACGCAGAAATTCTAAGTCTTTTCTCAATGTTAACAAAGCCTCCTATCAGACCTTAATATTGACCCTTAATATTTTAATTGGACCAGGTGTTATATTACCTGGTACTAGTGTACCCTGCCAAAGGAAATAATTATAGACCCCATAGGGGGTACGCAGCGTGACCCCGAATTTTACAATGTATGTATGTATATCTCAAAAAGTGTTGCGAGAAGCTTTATTTCGAAGAAATTCGCCTTCCGAAGAGCTTTTATACGCAGAAATGCTAAGTCTTTTTTCAAGAGGAGAAATAAATTTTCTATGTATGCATATCTCCAAAAGTGATGCGAGAAGCTTTATTTCGCAAAAATTCGCCTCCTCAATAGCTCTTATTCGCAGAAATTCTAAGTCCATTCTCAATATTAACAAAGCCTCCTACCAGACTTTAATATTAACCTTTAATGTTTTAGTTGGACCAGGTGTTGATATAGAAAAAGACATTAAATGAATAATATAATGTAAAATTAACAATAGAAAAAAAAATAAACAAATTTTAAAAATTGTCCACACTGGGATTCGAACCCGCACCGTCTCGCTCAGCTGCTATCACGCTATCCGGTCCACCACGATTACACGGTCAGCGATCTACTTCATGGCTTCAAAAGCAATCTCGCGGTCAGTTTAACGATGTACTTTGGGGGCCCATTGCGACCCTCCTAATTAAGCTATTAATATTTCCTTAGGCACAGGGGTTGGGGGCATGGTACTCTATTTTGGTACCGAGTTTGAGATTTATAGCTTAACATTAAAGCGAGCTATGTGGTCTTGAAAACTTACCCGTACATGCCTATTTTATGTTATTTTTTATTCCATTACGCGTTCTTTAACGAAGAAAGAGGAATGTTTTTATACAGAGAACATACTAGGCAGGCCAAACTATCGAAAGTATTGTAAATAATATGAATAAATTAATTTTAATTGATTTTTTTCTGTTTTTAAGCTCTGATCTTATTTTCCCGAACTTAAAAAAATTATTTTTCATATACAATTCCTTCTATAATATAGAAAAACTCATTAAATAAATAAAATAATGTAAAATTAACAAAAGAAAAAAAAAATTTAAAAATGGTCCACACCGGGAATCGAACCCACGCCGTCTCGCTCAAGTGCTACCACGCTATCCGCTCAACCACGCATAGATGGTAAGCGTGGTATTCCATGCCTTCAAAAGCACTTTCCCGGTTAGTTAATCGATGTACTTTGGGGGCCAATTGCGATCCTCCTAATTAACCTATAAATATTTCCTTTGGCACAGAGATGGGGGGCATGGTACCCTAATTTGGTACCGAGTTTGAGATTTATAACTTAATATTAAAGCGAGTTACGTGGTCTTGAAAATTTATCCGAACATACCTATTTCATGTTATTTTTTATTCCATTATGCGTTCTTTAACGAAGAAAGAGGATTGTTTTTATACAGAGAACATACTAGGCAAGCCAAACTATCGAAAGTATTGTAAATCATATGAATAAATTAATTTTAATTGAATTTTCCTGTTTTTAAGCTCTGTTCTCACTTTCCCGAACTTAAAAAAATTATTTTTCATATATAGTTCCTTCTAAAATATAGAAAAAGACATTAAATGAATAATATAATGTAAAATTAACAATAGAAAAAAAAATAAACAAATTTTAAAAATTGTCCACACTGGGATTCGAACCCGCACCGTCTCGCTCAGCTGCTATCACGCTATCCGCTCCACCACGATTACACGGTCAGCGAGCTACTTGATGGCTTCAAAAGCAATTTCGCGGTCAGTTTAACGATTTACTTTGGGGGCCCATTGCGACCCTCCTAATTAAGCTATAAATATTTCTTTAGGCACAGGGGTTGGGGGCATGGTACCCTATTTTGGTACCGTGTTTGAGATTTATAGCTTAATATTAAAGCGAGTTATGTGGTCTTGAAAACTTACCCGTACATGCCTATTTTATGTTATTTTTCATTCCATTATGCCTTCTTTAACGAAGAAAGAGGATTGTTTTTATACAGAGAACATATTAGGCAGGCACAACTATCGAAAGTATTGTAAATAATACGAATAAATTAATTTTAATTGATTTTTCGTGTTTTTAAGCTCTATTCTCACTTTCCCGTACTTAAATAAATTATATTTCATATATAAATCCTTCTAAAATATAGAAAAACACATTAAATAAATAATATAATGTAAAATTAACAATAGAAAAAAAAATAAACAAATTTTAAAAATTTTCTATGGATGTATGTATGTATACCTCAAAAAGTGTTGGGAGAAGCTTTTTTTTGAGGAATTTCGCCTTCCGAAAAGCGTTAATACGAAAAATTTTAAATCTTTTCTCATTGTTAACAAAAGGCTTCATATTATACTATAATATTAACCTTTAATGTTGTAATTGGACCAGGTACTATATTACCGGGTACTAGTTTACCCTACCAAAGGAAATATTTATGGACCCCTTAGGGGTCCCACAATGGGACCCCGCATTTTACTGTTTTTGTATATCTCAAAAAGTGTTGCGAGAAGCTTTTTTGACCTTTTTTTGACCTTTTTTTGCCTTTTTTTGACCTTAATATTAACCTTTAATGTTGTTATTGGACTAGGTATTATATTACGGGGTACTAGTGTACCCTACCAAAGGAAATAATTATAGACCTCATAGGGGGTACACAGTGTAACCCCTCATTTTACTATGTATGTATGTATGTATGTATATCTAAAACAGGGCATTTTTCAATGTTAAGAAAAATGCCTCCTATCAGACCTTAATATTAACCTTTAATGTTTTAATTGGACGAGGTGTTATATTACCTTGTAATAGTGTACCCCACCAAAGGAATCAATTATAGACCCCATAGGGGGTACACGGTGTGACCCCGCAATGTATGTCTATCTGAAATAGTGATGCGAAAAGTCTTATTTCGCAGAAATTCGCCTTCCGAAAAGCATTAATACGGAGAAATTCTTTTTTCAAGAGAAATAAATTTTCTATGTATGTATATCTCAAAAAGTGTTGCGAGAAGCTTTATTTGTAAGAAATTCGCCTTCCGAAAAGCGTTAATACGGAAAAATTCTAAGTCTTTTCTCAATAATAACAAAGCCTCCTATCAGACCTTAATATTGACCTTTAAATTTGTAATTGGACCAGGTATTATATTACGGGGTACTAGTGTACCCTACCAAAGGAAATTATTATAGAGCCCAAAGGGGTTACACGGTGTAACGCCGCATTTTACTATGTATGTATGTATATCTCAAAAAGTGTTGCGAGAAGCTTTATTTCGAAGAAATTCGCCTTCCGAAGAGCTTTTATACGCAGAAATGCTAAGTCTTTTTTCAAGAGGAGAAATAAATTTTCTATGTATGTTTATCTCAAAAAGTGTTGCGAGAAGCTTTATTTTGAGGAAATTCGCCTTCCGAAAAGCGTTAATAATGCGAAATTTTAAGTCTCTTCTCATTGTTAACAAAAGGCTTCATAGCAGACCTTAATATTAACCTTTAATGTTGTAAATTGACCAGGTGTTATATTACCTTGTAATAGTGTACCCTACCAAAGGAAATAATTATAGACCCCATAGGGGGTACACAGCGTGACCCCGAATTTTACTCTTTTTGTATATCTAAAACAGTTCATTTTTCAATGTTAAGAAAAATGCCTCCTATCAGACCTTAATATTAACCTTTAATGTTGTAATTGGACCAGGTGTTATATTACCTTGTACTCGTGTACCCTACCAAAGGATATAATTATAGACCCCATAGGGGGTACACAGCGCGACCCCGAATTTTACTGTTTTTGTATATCTAAAATAGTGTTGCGAGAAGCTTTATTTCGAAGAAATTCGCCTTCTGAAGAGCTTTTATACGCAGAAATTCTACGTCTTTTCTCAATGTTAACAAACCCTCCTATCAGACCTTAATATTGACCCTTAATATTTTAAGTTGTCCAGGTGTTATATTACCTTGTACTAGTGTACCCTACCAAAGGAAATAATTATAGACACCATAGGGGGTACACAGCGTGACCCCGCACTTTACTATGTATGTATACCTAAAACAGTGCATTTTTCAATGTTAAGAAAAATGCCTCCTATCAGACCTTAATATTGACCTTTAATGTTGTAATTGGACCAGGTGTTATATTACCTTGTACTCGTGCACCCTACCAAAGGAAAAAATTATAGACCCCATAGGGGGTACACGGCGTGACCCCGAATTTTACTCTTTTTGTATATCTCCAAAAGTGATGCGAGAAGCTTTATTTCGCAGAAATTCGCCTCCTCAATAGCTCTTATTCGCAGAAATTCTAAGTCCATTCTCAATATTAACAAAGCCTCCTACCAGACTTTAATAATAACCTTTAATGTTTTAGTTGGACCAGGTGTTGATATAGAAAAAGACATTAAATGAATAATATAATGTAAAATTAACAATAGAAATAAAAATAAACACATTTTAAAAATTGTCCACACTGGGATTCGAACCCGCACCGTCTCGCTCAGCTGCTATCACGCTATCCGCTCCACCACGATTACACGGTCAGCGATCTACTTCATGGCTTCAAAAGCAATCTCGCGGTCAGTTTAACGATGTACTTTGGGGGCCCATTGCGACCCTCCTAATTAAGCTATAAATATTTCCTTAGGCACAGGGGTTGGGGGCATGGTACTCTATTTTGGTAACGAGTTTGAGATTTATAGCTTAATATTAAAGCGAGTTATGTGGTCTTGAAAACTTACCCATACATGCCTATTTTATGTTATTTTTTATTCCATTACGCGTTCTTTAACGAAGAAAGAGGAATGTTTTTAAACAGAGAACATACTAGGCAGGCCAAACTATCGAAAGTATTGTAAATAATATGAATAAATTAATTTTAATTGATTTTTTCTGTTTTTAAGGTCTGATCTCATTTTCCCGAACTTAAAAAAATTATTTTTCCCATGTAGTTACTTATATAATATAGAAAAACACATTAAATAAATAATATAATGTAAAATTAACAAAAGAAAAAAAAATTTAAAATTGACCACACCGGGATTCGAACCCGCGCCGTCTCGCTCAGCTCCTATCACGCTATCCGTTCCACCAAGCATACACGGTGAGGGTGGTATTCCATGCCTTCAAAAGCACTCTCCCGGTCAGTTGATCGATGTATTTTGGGGGCCCATTGCGATCCTCCTAATTAACCTATAAATATTTCCTTTGGCAAAGAGGTTGGGGGTATAGTATCCTATTTTGGTACCGAGTTTGAGATTTATGACTTAATATTAAAGAGAGTTACGTGGTCTTGAAAATTGATCCGAACATACCTTTTTTATGTTATTTTTTATTCCATTATGCGTTCTTTAACGAAGAAAGAGGATTGTTTTTATACAGAGAACATACTAGGCAGGCCAAACTATCGAAAGTATTGTAAATAATATTAATAAATTAATTTTAATTGATTTTTTCTGTTTTTAAGCTCTGATCTCATTTTCCCGAACTTAAAAAAATTATTTTTCCCATGTAGTTACTTATATAATATAGAAAAACACATTAAATAAATAATATAATGTAAAATTAACAAAAGAAAAAAAAATTAAAAATGGACCACACCGGGATTCGAACCCGCGCCGTCTCGCTCAGCTCCTATCACGCTATCCGTTCCACCAAGCATACACGGGGAGGGTGGTATTCCATGCCTTCAAAAGCACTCTCCCGGTCAGTTGATCGATGTATTTTGGGGGCCCATTGCGATCCTCCTAATTAACCTATAAATATTTCCTTTGGCAAAGAGGTTGGGGGTATGGTACCCTATTTTGGTACCGAGTTTGAGATTTATGACTTAATATTAAAGAGAGTTACGTGGTCTTGAAAATTGATCCGAACATACCTTTTTTATGTTATTTTTTATAATTATGCGTTCTTTAACGAAGAAAGAGGATTGTTTTTATACAGAGAACATACTAGGCAGGCCAAGCTATCGAAAGTATTGTAAATAATATGAATAAATTAATTTTAATTGATTTTTTCTGTTTTTAAGCTCTGATCTTATTTTCCCGAACTTAAAAAAATTATTTTTCATATATAGTTCCTTCTATAATATAGAAAAAGACATTAAATGAATAATATAATGTAAAATTAACAATAGAAAAAAAAAATAAACAAATTTTAAAAATTGTCCACACTGGGATTCGAACCCGCACCGTCTCGCTCAGCTGCTATCACGCTATCCGCTCCACCACGATTACACGGTCAGCGAGCTACTTGATGGCTTCAAAAGCAATCTCGTGGTCAGTTTAACGCTGTACTTTGGGGGCCCATTGCGACCCTCCTAATTAAGCTATAAATATTTCTTTTGGCACAGGGGTTGGGGGCATGGTACCCTATTTTGGTACCGAGTTTGAGATTTATAGCTTAATATTAAAGCGAGTTATGTGGTCTTGAAAACTTACCCGTTCATGCCTATTTTATGTTATTTTTCATTCCATTATGCCTTTTTTAACGAAGAAAGAGGATTGTTTTTATACAGAGAACATATTAGGCAGGCACAACTATCGAAAGTATTGTAAATAATACGAATAAATTAATTTTAATTGATTTTTCGTGTTTTTAAGCTCTATTCTCACTTTCCCGTACTTAAATAAATTATATTTCATATATAAATCCTTCTAAAATATAGAAAAACACATTAAATAAATAATATAATGTAAAATTAACAATAGAAAAAAAAAAAAAAAAAATTTAAAAATTTTCTATGTATGTATGTATGTATGTATGTATACCTCAAAAAAAGTTGGGAGAAGCTTTTTTTTGAGGAATTTCGCCTTCCGAAAAGCGTTAATACGAAAAAATTTTAAGTCTTTTCTCATTGTTAACAAAAGGCTTCATATTATACTATAATATTAACCTTTAATGTTGTAATTGGACCAGGTACTATATTACCGGGTACTAGTTTACCCTACCAAAGGAAATATTTATGGACCCCTTAGGGGTCCCACAATGGGACCCCGCATTTTACTGTTTTTGTATATCTCAAAAAGTGTTGCGAGAAGCTTTTTTGACCTTTTTTGACCTTTTTTTGACCTTAATATTAACCTTTAATGTTGTTATTGGACTAGGTATTATATTACGGGGGGTACTAGTGTACCCTACCAAAGGAAATAATTATAGACCTCATAGGGGGTACACAGTGTAACCCCTCATTTTACTATGTATGTATATATGTATATCTAAAACAGGGCATTTTTCAATGTTAAGAAAAATGCCTCCTATCAGACCTTAATATTAACCTTTAATGTTTTAATTGGACGAGGTGTTATATTACCTTGTAATAGTGTACCCTACCAAAGGAATCAATTATAGACCCCATAGGGGGTACACGGTGTGACCCCGCAATGTATGTCTATCTGAAATAGTGATGCGAAAAGTCTTATTTCGCAGAAATTCGCCTTCCGAAAAGCGTTAATACGGAGAAATTCTTTTTTCAAGAGAAATAAATTTTCTATGTATGTATATCTCAAAAAGTGTTGCGAGAAGCTTTATTTGTAAGAAATCCGCCTTCCGAAAAGCGTTAATACGGAAAAATTCTAAGTCTTTTCTCAATAATAACAAAGCCTCCTATCAGACCTTAATATTGACCTTTAAATTTGTAATCGGACCAGGTAATATATTACGGGGTACTAGTGTACCCTACCAAAGGAAAAAATTATAGACCTCATAGGGCGTACACAGCGTGACCCCGAATTTTACTGTTTTTGTATATCTAAAATAGTGTTGCGAGAAGCTTTATTTCGAAGAAATTCGCCTTTTGAAGAGCTTTTATACGCAGAAATTCTAAGTCTTTTCTCAATGTTAACAAAGCCTCCTATCAGACCTTAATATTGACCCTTAATATTTTAAATGGACCAGGTGTTATATTACCTGGTACTAGTGTACCCTGCCAAAGGAAATAATTATAGACCCCATAGGGGGTACGCAGCGTGACCCCGAATTTTACAATGTATGTATGTATATCTCAAAAAGTGTTGCGAGAAGCTTTATTTCGAAGAAATTCGCCTTCCGAAGAGCTTTTATACGCAGAAATGCTAAGTCTTTTTTCAAGAGGAGAAATAAATTTTCTATGTATGCATATCTCCAAAAGTGATGCGAGAAGCTTTATTTCGCAAAAATTCGCCTCCTCAATAGCTCTTATTCGCAGAAATTCTAAGTCCATTCTCAATATTAACAAAGCCTCCTACCAGACTTTAATATTAACCTTTAATGTTTTAGTTGGACCAGGTGTTGATATAGAAAAAGACATTAAATGAATAATATAATGTAAAATTAACAATAGAAAAAAAAATAAACAAATTTTAAAAATTGTCCACACTGGGATTCGAACCCGCACCGTCTCGCTCAGCTGCTATCACGCTATCCGGTCCACCACGATTACACGGTCAGCGATCTACTTCATGGCTTCAAAAGCAATCTCGCGGTCAGTTTAACGATGTACTTTGGGGGCCCATTGCGACCCTCCTAATTAAGCTATTAATATTTCCTTAGGCACAGGGGTTGGGGGCATGGTACTCTATTTTGGTACCGAGTTTGAGATTTATAGCTTAATATTAAAGCGAGTTATAAGGTCTTGAAAACTTACCCGTACATGCCTATTTTATGTTATTTTTTATTCCATTACGCGTTCTTTAACGAAGAAAGAGGAATGTTTTTATACAGAGAACATACTAGGCAGGCCAAACTATCGAAAGTATTGTAAATAATATGAATAAATTAATTTTAATTGATTTTTTTCTGTTTTTAAGCTCTGATCTTATTTTCCCGAACTTAAAAAAATTATTTTTCATATACAATTCCTTCTATAATATAGAAAAACTCATTAAATAAATAAAATAATGTAAAATTAACAAAAGAAAAAAAAAATTTAAAAATGGTCCACACCGGGATTCGAACCCACGCCGTCTCGCTCAAGTGCTACCACGCTATCCGCTCAACCACGCATAGATGGTAAGCGTGGTATTCCATGCCTTCAAAAGCACTTTCCCGGTTAGTTAATCAATGTACTTTGGGGGCCCATTGCGATCCTCCTAATTAACCTATAAATATTTCCTTTGGCACAGAGATGGGGGGCATGGTACCCTAATTTGGTACCGAGTTTGAGATTTATAACTTAATATTAAAGCGAGTTACGTGGTCTTGAAAATTTATCCGAACATACCTATTTCATGTTATTTTTTATTCCATTATGCGTTCTTTAACGAAGAAAGAGGATTGTTTTTATACAGAGAACATACTAGGCAAGCCAAACTATCGAAAGTATTGTAAATAATATGAATAAATTAATTTTAATTGAATTTTCCTGTTTTTAAGCTCTGTTCTCACTTTCCCGAACTTAAAAAAATTATTTTTCATATATAGTTCCTTCTAAAATATAGAAAAAGACATTAAATGAATAATATAATGTAAAATTAACAATAGAAAAAAAAAATAAACAAATTTTAAAAATTGTCCACACTGGGATTCGAACCCGCACCGTCTCGCTCAGCAGCTATCACGCTATCCGCTCCTCCACGATTACACGGTCAGCGAGCTACTTGATGGCTTCAAAAGCAATCTCGCGGTCAGTTTAACGATGTACTTTGGGGGCCCATTGCGACCCTCCTAATTAAGCTATAAATATTTCTTTAGGCACAGGGGTTGGGGGCATGGTACCCTATTTTGGTACCGAGTTTGAGATTTATAGCTAAATATTAAAGCGAGTTATGTGGTCTTGAAAACTTACCCGTACATGCCTATTTTATGTTATTTTTTATTCCATTACGCGTTCTTTAACGAAGAAAGAGGAATGTTTTTATACAGAGAACATACTAGGCAGGCCAAACTATCGAAAGTATTGTAAATAATATGAATAAATTAATTTTAATTGATTTTTTTCTGTTTTTAAGCTCTGATCTTATTTTCCCGAACTTAAAAAAATTATTTTTCATATACAATTCCTTCTATAATATAGAAAAACTCATTAAATAAATAAAATAATGTAAAATTAACAAAAGAAAAAAAAAATTTAAAAATGGTCCACACCGGGATTCGAACCCACGCCGTCTCGCTCAAGTGCTACCACGCTATCCGCTCAACCACGCATAGATGGTAAGCGTGGTATTCCATGCCTTCAAAAGCACTTTCCCGGTTAGTTAATCGATGTACTTTGGGGGCCAATTGCGATCCTCCTAATTAACCTATAAATATTTCCTTTGGCACAGAGATGGGGGGCATGGTACCCTAATTTGGTACCGAGTTTGAGATTTATAACTTAATATTAAAGCGAGTTACGTGGTCTTGAAAATTTATCCGAACATACCTATTTCATGTTATTTTTTATTCCATTATGCGTTCTTTAACGAAGAAAGAGGATTGTTTTTATACAGAGAACATACTAGGCAAGCCAAACTATCGAAAGTATTGTAAATAATATGAATAAATTAATTTTAATTGAATTTTCCTGTTTTTAAGCTCTGTTCTCACTTTCCCGAACTTAAAAAAATTATTTTTCATATATAGTTCCTTCTAAAATATAGAAAAAGACATTAAATGAATAATATAATGTAAAATTAACAATAGAAAAAAAAATAAACAAATTTTAAAAATTGTCCACACTGGGATTTGAACCCTCACCGTCTCGCTCAGCAGCTATCACGCTATCCGCTCCACCACGATTACACGGTCAGCGAGCTACTTGATGGCTTCAAAAGCAATCTCGCGGTCAGTTTAACGATGTACTTTGGGGGCCCATTGCGACCCTCCTAATTAAGCTATAAATATTTCTTTAGGCACAGTGGTTGGGGGCATGGTACCCTATTTTGGTACCGAGTTTGAGATTTATAGCTTAATATTAAAGCGAGTTATGTGGTCTTGAAAACTTACCCGTACATGCCTATTTTATGTTATTTTTCATTCCATTATGCCTTCTTTAACGAAGAAAGAGGATTGTTTTTATACAGAGAACATATTAGGCAGGCACAACTATCGAAAGTATTGTAAATAATACGAATAAATTAATTTTAATTGATTTTTCGTGTTTTTAAGCTCTATTCTCACTTTCCCGTACTTAAATAAATTATATTTCATATATAAATCCTTCTAAAATATAGAAAAACACATTAAATAAATAATATAATGTAAAATTAACAATAGAAAAAAAAATAAACAAATTTTAAAAATTTTCTATGTATTAATGTATGTATACCTCAAAAAGTGTTGGGAGAAGCTTTTTTTTGAGGAATTTCGCCTTCCGAAAAGCGCTAATACGAAAAAATTTTAAGTCTTTTCTCATTGTTAACAAAAGGCTTCATATTATACTATAGTATTAACCTTTAATGTTGTAATTGGACCAGGTACTATATTACCGGGTACTAGTTTACCCTACCAAAGGAAATATTTATGGACCCCTTAGGGGTCCCACAATGGGACCCCGCATTTTACTGTTTTTGTATATCTCAAAAAGTGTTGCGAGAAGCTTTTTTGACCTTTTTTGACCTTTTTTTGACCTTAATATTAACCTTTAATGTTGTTATTGGACTAGGTATTATATTACGGGGTACTAGTGTACCCTACCAAAGGAAATAATTATAGACCTCATAGGGGGTACACAGTGTAACCCCTCATTTTACTATGTATGTATATATGTATATCTAAAACAGGGCATTTTTCAATGTTAAGAAAAATGCCTCCTATCAGACCTTAATATTAACCTTTAATGTTTTAATTGGACGAGGTGTTATATTACCTTGTAATAGTGTACCCTACCAAAGGAATCAATTATAGACCCCATAGGGGGTACACGGTGTGACCCCGCAATGTATGTCTATCTGAAATAGTGATGCGAAAAGTCTTATTTCGCAGAAATTCGCCTTCCGAAAAGCGTTAATACGGAGAAATTCTTTTTTCAAGAGAAATAAATTTTCTATGTATGTATATCTCAAAAAGTGTTGCGAGAAGCTTTATTTGTAAGAAATCCGCCTTCCGAAAAGCGTTAATACGGAAAAATTCTAAGTCTTTTCTCAATAATAACAAAGCCTCCTATCAGACCTTAATATTGACCTTTAAATTTGTAATCGGACCAGGTAATATATTACGGGGTACTAGTGTACCCTACCAAAGGAAAAAATTATAGACCTCATAGGGCGTACACAGCGTGACCCCGAATTTTACTGTTTTTGTATATCTAAAATAGTGTTGCGAGAAGCTTTATTTCGAAGAAATTCGCCTTTTGAAGAGCTTTTATACGCAGAAATTCTAAGTCTTTTCTCAATGTTAACAAAGCCTCCTATCAGACCTTAATATTGACCCTTAATATTTTAAATGGACCAGGTGTTATATTACCTGGTACTAGTGTACCCTGCCAAAGGAAATAATTATAGACCCCATAGGGGGTACGCAGCGTGACCCCGAATTTTACAATGTATGTATGTATATCTCAAAAAGTGTTGCGAGAAGCTTTATTTCGAAGAAATTCGCCTTCCGAAGAGCTTTTATACGCAGAAATGCTAAGTCTTTTTTCAAGAGGAGAAATAAATTTTCTATGTATGCATATCTCCAAAAGTGATGCGAGAAGCTTTATTTCGCAAAAATTCGCCTCCTCAATAGCTCTTATTCGCAGAAATTCTAAGTCCATTCTCAATATTAACAAAGCCTCCTACCAGACTTTAATATTAACCTTTAATGTTTTAGTTGGACCAGGTGTTGATATAGAAAAAGACATTAAATGAATAATATAATGTAAAATTAACAATAGAAAAAAAAATAAACAAATTTTAAAAATTGTCCACACTGGGATTCGAACCCGCACCGTCTCGCTCAGCTGCTATCACGCTATCCGGTCCACCACGATTACACGGTCAGCGATCTACTTCATGGCTTCAAAAGCAATCTCGCGGTCAGTTTAACGATGTACTTTGGGGGCCCATTGCGACCCTCCTAATTAAGCTATTAATATTTCCTTAGGCACAGGGGTTGGGGGCATGGTACTCTATTTTGGTACCGAGTTTGAGATTTATAGCTTAATATTAAAGCGAGTTATAAGGTCTTGAAAACTTACCCGTACATGCCTATTTTATGTTATTTTTTATTCCATTACGCGTTCTTTAACGAAGAAAGAGGAATGTTTTTATACAGAGAACATACTAGGCAGGCCAAACTATCGAAAGTATTGTAAATAATATGAATAAATTAATTTTAATTGATTTTTTTCTGTTTTTAAGCTCTGATCTTATTTTCCCGAACTTAAAAAAATTATTTTTCATATACAATTCCTTCTATAATATAGAAAAACTCATTAAATAAATAAAATAATGTAAAATTAACAAAAGAAAAAAAAAATTTAAAAATGGTCCACACCGGGATTCGAACCCACGCCGTCTCGCTCAAGTGCTACCACGCTATCCGCTCAACCACGCATAGATGGTAAGCGTGGTATTCCATGCCTTCAAAAGCACTTTCCCGGTTAGTTAATCAATGTACTTTGGGGGCCCATTGCGATCCTCCTAATTAACCTATAAATATTTCCTTTGGCACAGAGATGGGGGGCATGGTACCCTAATTTGGTACCGAGTTTGAGATTTATAACTTAATATTAAAGCGAGTTACGTGGTCTTGAAAATTTATCCGAACATACCTATTTCATGTTATTTTTTATTCCATTATGCGTTCTTTAACGAAGAAAGAGGATTGTTTTTATACAGAGAACATACTAGGCAAGCCAAACTATCGAAAGTATTGTAAATAATATGAATAAATTAATTTTAATTGAATTTTCCTGTTTTTAAGCTCTGTTCTCACTTTCCCGAACTTAAAAAAATTATTTTTCATATATAGTTCCTTCTAAAATATAGAAAAAGACATTAAATGAATAATATAATGTAAAATTAACAATAGAAAAAAAAAATAAACAAATTTTAAAAATTGTCCACACTGGGATTCGAACCCGCACCGTCTCGCTCAGCAGCTATCACGCTATCCGCTCCTCCACGATTACACGGTCAGCGAGCTACTTGATGGCTTCAAAAGCAATCTCGCGGTCAGTTTAACGATGTACTTTGGGGGCCCATTGCGATCCTCCTAATTAAGCTATAAATATTTCTTTAGGCACAGGGGTTGGGGGCATGGTACCCTATTTTGGTACCGAGTTTGAGATTTATAGCTAAATATTAAAGCGAGTTATGTGGTCTTGAAAACTTACCCGTACATGCCTATTTTATGTTATTTTTTATTCCATTACGCGTTCTTTAACGAAGAAAGAGGAATGTTTTTATACAGAGAACATACTAGGCAGGCCAAACTATCGAAAGTATTGTAAATAATATGAATAAATTAATTTTAATTGATTTTTTTCTGTTTTTAAGCTCTGATCTTATTTTCCCGAACTTAAAAAAATTATTTTTCATATACAATTCCTTCTATAATATAGAAAAACTCATTAAATAAATAAAATAATGTAAAATTAACAAAAGAAAAAAAAAATTTAAAAATGGTCCACACCGGGATTCGAACCCACGCCGTCTCGCTCAAGTGCTACCACGCTATCCGCTCAACCACGCATAGATGGTAAGCGTGGTATTCCATGCCTTCAAAAGCACTTTCCCGGTTAGTTAATCGATGTACTTTGGGGGCCAATTGCGATCCTCCTAATTAACCTATAAATATTTCCTTTGGCACAGAGATGGGGGGCATGGTACCCTAATTTGGTACCGAGTTTGAGATTTATAACTTAATATTAAAGCGAGTTACGTGGTCTTGAAAATTTATCCGAACATACCTATTTCATGTTATTTTTTATTCCATTATGCGTTCTTTAACGAAGAAAGAGGATTGTTTTTATACAGAGAACATACTAGGCAAGCCAAACTATCGAAAGTATTGTAAATAATATGAATAAATTAATTTTAATTGAATTTTCCTGTTTTTAAGCTCTGTTCTCACTTTCCCGAACTTAAAAAAATTATTTTTCATATATAGTTCCTTCTAAAATATAGAAAAAGACATTAAATGAATAATATAATGTAAAATTAACAATAGAAAAAAAAATAAACAAATTTTAAAAATTGTCCACACTGGGATTTGAACCCTCACCGTCTCGCTCAGCAGCTATCACGCTATCCGCTCCACCACGATTACACGGTCAGCGAGCTACTTGATGGCTTCAAAAGCAATCTCGCGGTCAGTTTAACGATGTACTTTGGGGGCCCATTGCGACCCTCCTAATTAAGCTATAAATATTTCTTTAGGCACAGTGGTTGGGGGCATGGTACCCTATTTTGGTACCGAGTTTGAGATTTATAGCTTAATATTAAAGCGAGTTATGTGGTCTTGAAAACTTACCCGTACATGCCTATTTTATGTTATTTTTCATTCCATTATGCCTTCTTTAACGAAGAAAGAGGATTGTTTTTATACAGAGAACATATTAGGCAGGCACAACTATCGAAAGTATTGTAAATAATACGAATAAATTAATTTTAATTGATTTTTCGTGTTTTTAAGCTCTATTCTCACTTTCCCGTACTTAAATAAATTATATTTCATATATAAATCCTTCTAAAATATAGAAAAACACATTAAATAAATAATATAATGTAAAATTAACAATAGAAAAAAAAATAAACAAATTTTAAAAATTTTCTATGTATTAATGTATGTATACCTCAAAAAGTGTTGGGAGAAGCTTTTTTTTGAGGAATTTCGCCTTCCGAAAAGCGTTAATACGAAAAAATTTTAAGTCTTTTCTCATTGTTAACAAAAGGCTTCATATTATACTATAGTATTAACCTTTAATGTTGTAATTGGACCAGGTACTATATTACCGGGTACTAGTTTACCCTACCAAAGGAAATATTTATGGACCTCTTAGGGGTCCCACAATGGGACCCCGCAATTTACAATTTTTGTATATCTCAAAAAGTGTTGCGAGAAGCTTTTTTGACCTTTTTTGACCTTTTTTTGACCTTAATATTAACCTTTAATGTTGTTATTGGACTAGGTATTATATTACGGGGTACTAGTGTACCCTACCAAAGGAAATAATTATAGACCTCATAGGGGGTACACAGTGTAACCCCTCATTTTACTATGTATGTATGTATATCTAAAACAGGGCATTTTTCAATGTTAAGAAAAATGCCTCCTATCAGACCTTAATATTAACCTTTAATGTTTTAATTGGACGAGGTGTTATATTACCTTGTAATAGTGTACCCTACCAAAGGAATCAATTATAGACCCCATAGGGGGTACACGGTGTGACCCCGCAATGTATGTCTATCTGAAATAGTGATGCGAAAAGTCTTATTTCGCAGAAATTCGCCTTCCGAAAAGCGTTAATACGGAGAAATTCTTTTTTCAAGAGAAATAAATTTTCTATGTATGTATATCTCAAAAAGTGTTGCGAGAAGCTTTATTTGTAAGAAATTCGCCTTCCGAAAAGCGTTAATACGGAAAAATTCTAAGTCTTTTCTCAATAATAACAAAGCCTCCTATCAGACCTTAATATTGACCTTTAAATTTGTAATTGGACCAGGTATTATATTACGGGGTACTAGTGTACCGTACCAAAGGAAAAAATTATAGACCTCATAGGGCGTACACAGCGTGACCCCGAATTTTACTGTTTTTGTATATCTAAAACATAGAGTTGAAATACTGGGGTAGAGAGAGTAGAATACCCCCCGACCCGTGGACAAGATGAAGTCACGTGACTGTAGCCCAAACTTGCGGTTGACTGAGACCGCTTCTATTCCCGTCTATTCGTTTAGCATTGCGATAGTTTGATGCAATTAACTGTCTGTCTTTTTAATTCAGAAATAAGAATGGTACAAAAGTCCTGAGCATTTTGCTGCACGGAGAAGTTTTCTAGGGACTTTTTACAAGAAAGGGCGTCATTTTTTCTATTTTAAAATTGATTTTAAAATTTTTCCGATACTCACTCTGATAATCATGTTTTATTTGCTTTAATAATCACTCGTTTTTGTTCACTTTTTTTACATTTAACATAAGTTTTTATTGTTTCTTAAACTTATAATGTTTAAGTATATTTCAATATATACTCTATTTTTAGCTGAAATAGCAGCAAAGCTTTGTTGGCTTCCTTGGCGAGATACTCTAGCGCCAAGGAACAGTTGAGTAAACTTTCGGTTTTGTTTTAGTTCTCTTTAAATTTCGATATCATTTCTATATATTCTGAAGATTTTGCATATCTTTACCTCTTGATTACTAAAATCCAATATTTATCTTGTTCTGAAATGTTTCCTATAAATATATATATTTAAATAAAAAATATGGTACATAAGAAGTTGTGTTTTTTAAATTACACAGGAATGCTTAAAAAACAAATTTTTGTATATTCTTATATGTTTGATGGATAATTAAATTCTATGAAATATTTTTAGTATTTAAATATAAAATAGTGTATAGTAGTCTTAGTGTTAATTTTTAATATAATTGTATAATTCTGTTACTATACATAAAATGAATACGAAATTATGTACTATTTAGAAAATAAATTAAGGTATATTTAATATAATCATTAAGTACTTGTTTACCTTCTTTTTATTTAAAAATAGTTGCTTTATTGGAAATACTTTATTTTACTAATATATTTAACTGTAGAATTAGTTTGATTTAGTGCAACAAATTCAGAAAACATAGCATAGAAGTGGCTAAGTTGTATAGGAGCAAATTAGTGCAGTGTACTAGCATGTGATTGATTGGTATGGAATAAACTGTTCAGACGGCCAAGGCTAACAGCTGGCTGTGGTGCAACGATTTAACATCCCGAACCTTTCTTGTAAAATTTCAACTGTTTTTACCTTTGTATAGACTGTATATAATTTATTTGCTAGCTGGCTAAGAGATATAGTTTTAAATGTGTTTACTATTTTTAAGAAAATTACATTTTTTATGGAGGGGCATTGTAATTTTCTTAATGTCTATAAAATGATTAAGGTTTTTTTATTTGTAAAATAAAATGTTTTTAACTGTTAATTTTTAAGTTACTGGTTTTCTGTATAAAAATTATTAAATATATATTGAATTATAATAGTAGCATAAATTTACCTCATAGAAAGTTGCATAAATTGCAATTTCTATCACAATAAAAGTAAGGAGTTTTAGTTACAAGTTTGTTATTAGTTTCAATCTACATTTAGTGTAAAAATTCTAATTGTTTTCTCTTTTATTTAAGCATTTTTTGTTTAAATTTCGGAAGCTTTTCTAATAGTCACTTTGTGTGTACAGTTCAATTTTTCTTGTAATTTATAGAACTGGATTGTACATGAAATACAAAGTAAAATTTCTAATTAAACTCTTTTATTATTTTCTTTTATTAGTTTAATGCTTTTAATCTTATATTTTTCTCTATTCAGCACTGAAAACTTTTATATTAGAATAAATATTTTATTTCATATTTAGACAAATTGTTGAGTATTAAGTTAAAATGCAACAGTAGTTTATTTTTGAAAATATCAATTTTAAGTGTCAGGAAAAAAAGAAGTTAAAATTCTAAATTAATAACGTAAATAATCTTTATTGTATAAATAATTTAATGTATTCAATATATAAATAAAATTCTAAACGTAATTACATTTTATCACAAATAGGTTTTCTAACTATTCTATTCTACTAAAAACGGGTTTTATTTTTCTCGAAGCTATTTTTCCCGAAATTTAATATAACCTCTGGAGCAGTCTCTTGGTGAGCATAAATAAAAATTATAAAAGTGTTGCAACATTAACGTATATTTTACGTATTACGTATGTAATAACCTTTTTATTTCTTTATTTTATTTCTAAGCAACGAACTTTTTTCAGACAATCGGTTTAATTTTACAATTTGTTTTATCTAACAGTAATAAAACTTTTAAAACGCAAAGATCAAATGATAAAACTTTTAAAACGCAAAGATGAAATTTCTTTTTTAAACGAACCTATGTTTCATTAAAAAAGAAAGGCAACATTTTCAAATCCACATTTTAAGCCCTGGTAGGTGTTAAAAAAGTAGTGATTTTTGTATCGAAGTTATTATATATATTTTTTTAAAAAAAACAATAGTTAAATGTAATAATAGTTATTAAAATATATATTGTTAATTTTTTTAAATAGGTTTTTGTAATAAAAACAATTACAAATTTTTTTTCTGAATATAATAATAAATATAAGTGGTGCAGAATATCGTTTTATTTTTTTATATAATGAATAAATTTTAAGGAATAGTGTTAAGGGTAAGGACGAGAACTACTTAAATTTTTTAATGAAGGCAGTACTAAAATTAAATGTTAAGAAAAAAAACTCCTTATGTTTTAAAAACCCGTTTAATAATATTAAAGAAATGTGATTAACGAAAATATTTTTTTTTCTCTCTTTCAAATGCTGCAATTATTTGCGCATCGGTAATATCGAAATAAAGCTGGTTAAAAAATTTTGTGCGCCAACATTTGTGATACTGCGCCAAGTATTGCACTCTTTCCATCACGTGATTGTAGCTCTTTGCTTGCTATCTGTGGCGTGTCTTTTCGGAAGGAATAAAGCGAGCTTGGTTCCTCTACTTACTATTTCAACTCTATGATCTAAAATAGTGTTGCGAGAAGCTTTAATTCGAAGAAATTCGCCTTTTGAAGAGCTTTTATACGCAGAAATTCTAAGTCTTTTCTCAATGTTAACAAAGCCTCCTATCAGACCTTAATATTGACCTTTAATATTTTAATTGGACCAGGTGTTATATTACCTGGTACTAGTGTACCCTACCAAAGGAAATAATTATAGAGCCCATAGGGGGTACACGGTGTAACGCCGCATTTTACTATGTATGTATATCTAAAACAGTGCATTTTTCAATGTTAAGAAAAATGCCTCCTATCAGACCTTAATATTAACCTTTAATGTTTTAATTAGACCAGGTGTTATATTACCTTGTACTAGTGTACCTTACCAAAGGAAATAATTATAGACCCCATAGAGGGAACGCAGCGTGACCCCGAATTTTACTATGTATGTATGTATATCTCAAAAAGTGTTGCGAGAAGCTTTATTTCGAAGAAATTCGCCTTCCGAAGAGCTTTTATACGCAGAAATGCTAAGTCTTTTTTCAAGAGGAGAAATAAATTTTCTATGTATGTATATCTCAAAAAGTGTTGCGAGAAGCTTTATTTTGAGGAAATTCGCCTTCCGAAAAGCGTTAATAATGAGAAATTTTAAGTCTTTTCTCATTGTTAACAAAAGGCTTCATAGCAGACCTTAATATTAACCTTTAATGTTGTAAATTGACCAGGTGTTATATTACCTTGTAATAGTGTACCCTACCAAAGGAAATAATTATAGACCCCATAGGGGGTACACAGCGTGACCCCGAATTTTACTCTTTTTGTATATCTAAAACAGTTCATTTTTCAATGTTAAGAAAAATGCCTCCTATCAGACCTTAATATTAACCTTTAATGTTGTAATTGGACCAGGTGTTATATTACCTTGTACTAGTGTACCCTACTAAAGGAAATAATTATAGACCCAATAGGGGGTACACAGTGTGACCCCGAATTTTACTGTTTTTGTATATCTAAAATAGTGTTGCGAGAAGCTTTATTTCGCAGAAATTCGCCTTCTGAATAGCTTTTATACGGAGAAATTCTAAGTCTTTTTTCAAGAGAAATGAATTTTCTATGTATGTATATCTCAAAAAGTGTTGCGAGAAGCTTTATTTTGAAGAAATTCGCCTTCTGAAAAGATTTTATACGCAGAGGCTTTCCACGGGAAGGCTCCGACGCTGGTCCCCGTACCGGACCGGACTGTATTGCCGGCAGAGGCGCTCCGGATACCGCAGCAGCCGGGTTGCTTTTACGAGAGAAATAAATTTTCTATGTATGTATGTATACCTCAAAAAGTGTTGGGAGAAGCTTTATTTTGAGGAAATTCGCCTTCCGAAAAGCGTTAATACGAAAATATTCTAAGTCTTTTCTCATTGTTAACAAAAGGCTTCATATTATACTATAATATTAACCTTTAATGTTGTAATTGGACCAGGTGTTATATTACCTTGTACTAGTATACCCTACCAAAGGAAATAATTATAGAGCCCATAGGGGGTACACACCGTGACCCCGAATTTTACTGTTTTTGTATATCTAAAACAATGCATTTTTCAATGTTAAGAAAAATGCCTCCTATCAGACCTTTATATTAACCTTTAATGTTTTAAATGGATCAGGTGTTATATTACCTTGAACTAGTGTACCCTACCAAAGGATATAATTATAGACCCCATAGGGGGTACACAGCGTGACCCCGAAGTTTTCTGTTTTGGTATATCTCCAGAAGTGTTGCGAAAAGTCTTATTTCGCAGAAATTCGCCTTCTGAATAGCTTTATACGGAGAAACTCTAAGTCTTTTTTCAAGAGAAATAAATCTTTCTATGTGTGTATGTATATCTCAAAAAGTGTTGGGAGAAGCTTTATTTTGAGGAAATTCACCTTCCGATCTTAATATTAACCTTTAATGTTGTAATTGGACCAGGTGTTATATTACCTTGTACTCGTGTACCCTGCCAAAGGATATAATTATAGACTCCATAGGGGGTACACAGCGCGACCCCGAATTTTACTGTTTTTGTATATCTAAAATAGTGTTGCGAGAAGCTTTATTTCGAAGAAATTCGCCTTCTGAAGAGCTTTTATACGCAGAAATTCTACGTCTTTTCTAAATGTTAACAAACCCTCCTATCAGACCTTAATATTGACCCTTAATATTTTAAGTGGACCAGGTGTTATATTACCTTGTACTAGTGTACCCTACCAAAGGAAATAATTATAGACACCATAGGGGGTACACAGCGTGACC
Source organism: Parasteatoda lunata (assembly GCA_949128135.1). NCBI lineage: Eukaryota > Metazoa > Arthropoda > Arachnida > Araneae > Theridiidae > Parasteatoda > Parasteatoda lunata. Next base: position 113,296,000 of record OX421970.1, read on the forward strand.
CCGCACTTTACTATGTATGTATACCTAAAACAGTGCATTTTTCAATGTTAAGAAAAATGCCTCCTATCAGACCTTAATATTGACCTTTAATGTTGTAATTGGACCAGGTGTTATATTACCTTGTACTCGTGCACCCTACCAAAGGAAAAAATTATAGACCCCATAGGGGGTACACGGCGTGACCCCGAATCTTACTCTTTTTGTATATCTCCAAAAGTGATGCGAGAAGCTTTATTTCGCAGAAATTCGCCTCCTCAATAGCTCTTATACGCAGAAATTCTAAGTCCATTCTCAATATTAACAAAGCCTCCTAGAATCCTAACGAAGAAATTTGGCTCCGCTCCACCGAGATTTATAACTTAATATTAAAGCGAGTTACGTGGTCTTGAAAATTTATCCGAACATACCTATTTCATGTTATTTTTTATTCCATTATGCGTTCTTTAACGAAGAAAGAGGATTGTTTTTATACAGAGAACATACTAGGCAAGCCAAACTATCGAAAGTATTGTAAATAATATGAATAAATTAATTTTACTTGAATTTTCCTGTTTTTAAGCTCTGTTCTCACTTTCCCGAACTTAAAAAAATTATTTTTCATATATAGTTCCTTCTAAAATATAGAAAAAGACATTAAATGAATAATATAATGTAAAATTAACAATAGAAAAAAAAAATAAACAAATTTTAAAAATTGTCCACACTGGGATTCGAATCCGCACCGTCTCGCTCAGCTGCTATCACGCTATCCGCTCCACCACGATTACACGGTCAGCGAGCTACTTGATGGCTTCAAAAGCAATCTCGCGTTCAGTTTAACGATTTACTTTGGGGGCCCATTGCGACCCTCCTAATTAAGCTATAAATATTTCTTTAGGCACAGGGGTTGGGGGCATGGTACCCTATTTTGGTACCGAGTTTGAGATTTATAGCTTAATATTAAAGCGAGTTATGTGGTCTTGAAAACTTACCCGTACATGCCTATTTTATGTTATTTTTCATTCCATTATGCCTTCTTTAACGAAGAAAGAGGATTGTTTTTATACAGAGAACATATTAGGCAGGCACAACTATCGAAAGTATTGTAAATAATACGAATAAATTAATTTTAATTGATTTTTCGTGTTTTTAAGCTCTATTCTCACTTTCCCGTACTTAAATAAATTATATTTCATATATAAATCCTTCTAAAATATAGAAAAACACATTAAATAAATAATATAATGTAAAATTAACAATAGAAAAAAAAATAAACAAATTTTAAAAATTTTCTATGTATGTATGTATGTATACCTCAAAAAGTGTTGGGAGAAGCTTTTTTTTGAGGAATTTCGCCTTCCGAAAAGCGTTAATACGAAAAAATTTTAAGTCTTTTCTCATTGTTAACAAAAGGCTTCATATTATACTATAATATTAACCTTTAATGTTGTAATTGGACCAGGTACTATATTACCGGGTACTAGTTTACCCTACCAAAGGAAATATTTATGGACCCCTTAGGGGTCCCACAATGAGACCCCGCATTTTACTGTATTTTTATATCTCAAAAAGTGTAGCGAGAAGCTTTTTTGACCTTTTTTGACCTTTTTTTGACCTTAATATTAACCTTTAATGTTGTTATTGGACTAGGTATTATATTACGGGGTACTAGTGTACCCTACCAAAGGAAATAATTATAGACCTCATAGGGGGTACACAGTGTAACCCCTCATTTTACTATGTATGTATGTATGTATGTATATCTAAAACAGGGCATTTTTCAATCTTAAGAGAAATTCCTCCTATCAGACCTTAATATTAACCTTTAATGTTTTAATTGGACGAGGTGTTATATTACCTTGTAATAGTGTACCCTACCAAAGGAATCAATTATAGACCCCATAGGGGGTACACGGTGTGACCCCGCAATGTATGTCTATCTGAAATAGTGATGCGAAAATTCTTATTTCGCAGAAATTCGCCTTCCGAAAAGAGTAATACGGAGAAATTCTTTTTTCAAGAGAATAAAATTTTCTATGTATGTATATCTCAAAAAGTGTTGCGAGAAGCTTTATTTGTAAGAAATTCGCCTTCCGAAAAGCGTTAATACGGAAAAATTCTAAGTCTTTTCTCAATAATAACAAAGCCTCCTATCAGACCTTAATATTGACCTTTAAATTTGTAATTGGACCAGGTATTATATTACGGGGTACTAGTGTACCCTACCAAAGGAAAAAATTATAGACCTCATAGGGCGTACACAGCGTGACCCCGAATTTTACTGTTTTTGTATATCTAAAATAGTGTTGCGAGAAGCTTTATTTCGAAGAAATTCGCCTTTTGAAGAGCTTTTATACGCAGAAATTCTAAGTCTTTTCTCAATGTTAACAAAGCCTCCTATCAGACCTTAATATTGACCCTTAATATTTTAATTGGACCAGGTATTATATTACCTGGTACTAGTGTACCCTACCAAAGGAAATAATTATAGAGCCCATAGGGGGTACACGGTGTAACGCCGCATTTTACTATGTATGTATATCTAAAACAGTGCATTTTTCAATGTTAAGAAAAATGCCTCCTATCAGACCTTAATATTAACCTTTAATGTTTTAATTAGACCAGGTGTTATATTACCTTGTACTAGTGTACCTTACCAAAGGAAATAATTATAGACCCCATAGGGGGTACGCAGCGTGACCCCGAATTTTACTATTTACTATTTTATTTAATGTATATCTCAAAAAGTGTTGCGAGAAGCTTTATTTCGAAGAAATTCGCCTTCCGAAGAGCTTTTATACGCAGAAAGGCTAAGTCTTTTTTCAAGAGGAGAAATAAATTTTCTATGTATGTATATCTCAAAAAGTGTTGCGAGAAGCTTTATTTTGAGGAAATTCGCCTTCCGAAAACGTTAATAATGAGAAATTTTAAGTCTTTTCTCATTGTTAACAAAAGGCTTCATAGCAGACCTTAATATTAACCTTTAATGTTGTAAATTGACCAGGTGTTATATTACCTTGTAATAGTGTACCCTACCAAAGGAAATAATTATAGACCCCATAGGGGGTACATAGCGTGACCCCGATTTTACTCTTTTTGTATATCTAAAACAAAGCATTTTTCAATGTTAAGAAAAATAACTCCTATTAGACCTTTATATTAACCTTTAATGTTGTAAATGGATCAGGTGTTATATTACCTTGTACTAGTGTACCCTACCAAAGGATATAATTATAGACCCCATAGGGGGTACACAGCGTGACCCCGAATTTTACTGTTTTTGTATATCTCCAAAAGTGTTGCGAAAAGTCTTATTTCGCAGAAATTCGCCTTCTGAATAGCTTTATACGGAGAAACTCTTAAGTCTTTTTTCAAGAGAAATAAATTTTCTATGTATGTATGTATATCTCAAAAAGTGTTGGGAGAAGCTTTATTTTGAGGAAATTCGCCTTCCGAAAAGCGTTAATACGGAGAAATTCCAAGTCTTTTCTCATTGTTAACAAAAGGCTTCATATCAGACCTTAATATTAACCTTTAATGTTGTAATTGGGCCAGGTATTATATTACGGGTTACTAGTGTACCCTACCAAAGGAAATAATTATAGACCCCATAGGGGGTACACAGCGCGACCCCGAATTTTACTGTTTTTGTATATCTAAAATAGTGTTGCGAGAAGCTTTATTTCGAAGAAATTCGCCTTCTGAAGAGCTTTTATACGCAGAAATTCTACGTCTTTTCTCAATGTTAACAAACCCTCCTATCAGACCTTAATATTGACCCTTAATATTTTAAGTGGACCAGGTGTTATATTACCTTGTACTAGTGTACCCTACCAAAGGAAATAATTATAGACACCATAGGGGGTACACAGCGTAACCCCGCACTTTACTATGTATATATACCTAAAACAGTGCATTTTTCAATGTTAAGAAAAATGCCTCCTATCAGACCTTAATATTGACCTTTAATGTTGTAATTAGACCAGGTGTTATAATACCTTGTACTCGTGCACCCTACCAAAGGAAAAAATTATAGACCCCATAGGGGGTACACGGCGTGACCCCGAATTTTACTCTTTTTGTATATCTCCAAAAGTGATGCGAGAAGCTTTATTTCGCAGAAATTCGCCTTCTGAATAGCTTTTATACGGAGAAATTCAAAGTCTTTTTTCAAGAGAAATGAATTTTCTATGTATGTATATCTCAAAAACTGTTGCGAGAAGCTTTATTTTGAAGAAATTCGCCTTCTGAAAAGATTTTATACGCAGAGGCTTTCCACGGGAAGGCTCCGACGCTGGTCCCCGTACCGGACCGGACTGTATTGCCGGCAGAGGCGCTCCGGATACCGCAGCAGCCGGGTTGCTTTTACGAGAGAAATAAATTTTCTATGTATGTATGTATACCTCAAAAAGTGTTGGGAGAAGCTTTATTTTGAGGAAATTCGCCTTCCGAAAAGCGTTAATACGAAAAAATTCTAAGTCTTTTCTCATTGTTAACAAAAGGCTTCATATTATACTATAATATTAACCTTTAATGTTGTAATTGGACCAGGTGTTATATTACCTTGTACTAGTGTACCCTACCAAAGGAAATAATTATAGAGCCCATAGGGGGTACACAGCGTGACCCCGAATTTTACTCTTTTTGCATAGTTAAAATAGTGTTGCGAGAAGCTCTATTTTCAAGAAATTCGCCTTCTGAAGAGCTTTTATATGGAGAAATTCAAAGTCTTTTTTCAAGAGAAATAAATTTTCTATGAATGTATGTATATCTCAAAAAGTGTTGGGAGAAGCTTTATTTTGAGGAAATTCGCCTTCCGAAAAGCGTTAATACGCAGAAATTCAAAGTCTTTTCTCATTGTTAACAAAAGGCTTCATATCAGACCTTAATATTAACCTTTAATGTTGTAATTGGGCCAGGTATTATATTACGGGTTACTAGTGTACCCTACCAAAGGAAATAATTATAGACACCATAGGGGGTACACAGCGCGACCCCGAATTTTACTGTTTTTGTATATATAAAACAATGCATTTTTCAATGTTAAGAAAAATGCCGCCTATCAGACCTTAATATTAACCTTTAATGTTGTAATTGGACCAGGTGTTATATTGCCTTGTACTCGTGTACCCTACCAAAGGATATAATTATAGACCCCATAGGGGGTACACAGCGCGACCCCGAATTTTACTGTTTTTGTATATCTAAAATAGTGTTGCGAGAAGCTTTATTTCGCAGAAATTCGCCTTCTCAATAGCTCTTATACGCAGAAATTATAAGTCCATTCTCAATATTTACAAAGCATCCTACCAGACTTTAATATTAACCTTTAATGTTTTAGTTGGACCAGGTGTTGATATAGAAAAAGACATTAAATGAATAATATAATGTAAAATTAACAATAGAAAAAAAAATAAACAAATTTTTAAAATTGTCCTCACTGGGATTCGAACCCGCACCGTCTCGCTCAGCTGCTATCACGCTATCCGCTCCACCACGATTACACGGTCAGCGATCTACTTCATGGCTTCAAAAGCAATCTCGCGGTCAGTTTAACGATGTACTTTGGGGGCCCATTGCGACCCTCCTAATTAAGCTATAAATATTTCCTTTGGCACAGGGGTTGGGGGTATGGTACCCTATTTTGGTACCGAGTTTGAGATTTATAGCTTAATATTAAAGCGAGTTATGTGGTCTTGAAAACTTACCCGTACATGCCTATTTTATGTTATTTTTTATTCCATTACGCGTTCTTTAACGAAGAAAGAGGAATGTTTTTATACAGAGAACATACTAGGCAGGCCAAACTATCGAAAGTATTGTAAATAATATGAATAAATTAATTTTAATTGATTTTTTCTGTTTTTAAGGTCTGATCTCATTTTCCCGAACTTAGAAAAATTATTTTTCATACATAGTTCCTTCTAAAATATAGAAAAAGACATTAAATGAATAATATAATGTAAAATTAACAATAGAAAAAAAAATTTAAAAATAGACCACACCGGGATTCGAACCCGCGCCGTCTCGCTCAGCTGCTATCACGCTATCCGCTACTCCACGCATAGATGGTAAGCGTGGTATTCCATGCCTTCAAAAGCACTTTCCCGGTTAGGTAATCGATGTACTTTGGGGGCCCATTGCGATCCTCCTAATTAACCTATAAATATTTCCTTTGGCACAGAGATGGGGGGCATGGTACCCTAATTTGGTACCGAGTTTGAGATTTATAACTTAATATTAAAGCGAGTTACGTGGTCTTGAAAATTTATCCGAACATACCTATTTCATGTTATTTTTTATTCCATTATGCGTTCTTTAACGAAGAAAGAGGATTGTTTTTATACAGAGAACATACTAGGCAAGCCAAACTATCGAAAGTATTGTAAATAATATGAATAAATTAATTTTACTTGAATTTTCCTGTTTTTAAGCTCTGTTCTCACTTTCCCGAACTTAAAAAAATTATTTTTCATATATAGTTCCTTCTAAAATATAGAAAAAGACATTAAATGAATAATATAATGTAAAATTAACAATAGAAAAAAAAAATAAACAAATTTTAAAAATTGTCCACACTGGGATTCGAATCCGCACCGTCTCGCTCAGCTCCTATCACGCTATCCGTTCCACCAAGCATACACGGTGAGGGTGGTATTCCATGCCTGCAAAAGCATTCTCCCGGTCAGTTGATCGATGTATTTTGGGGGCCCATTGCGATCCTCCTAATTAACCTATAAATATTTCCTATGGCAAAGAGGTTGGGGGTATGGTACCCTATTTTGGTACCGAGTTTGAGATTTATGACTTAATATTAAAGAGAGTTACGTGGTCTTGAAAATTGATCCGAACATACCTTTTTGATGTTACTTTTTATAATTATGCGTTCTTTAACGAAGAAAGAGGATTGTTTTTATACAGAGAACATACTAGGCAGGCCAAGCTATCGAAAGTATTGTAAATAATATGAATAAATTAATTTTAATTGCTTTTTCTGTTTTTAAGATCTGATCTTATTTTCCCGAACTTAAAAAAATTATTTTTCATATATAATTCCTTCTATAATATAGAAAAACTCATTAAATAAATAAAATAATGTAAAATTAACAAAAGAAAAAAAAAATTTAAAAATGGTCCACACCGGGATTCGAACCCACGCCGTCTCGCTCAAGTGCTACCACGCTATCCGCTCAACCACGCATAGATGGTAAGCGTGGTATTCCATGCCTTCAAAAGCACTTTCCCGGTTAGTTAATCGATGTACTTTGGGGGCCCATTGCGACCCTCCTAATTAAGCTATAAATATTTCTTTAGGCACAGGGGTTGGGGGCATGGTACCCTATTTTGGTACCGAGTTTGAGATTTATAGCTTAATATTAAAGCGATTTATGTGGTCTTGAAAACTTACCCGTACATGCCTATTTTATGTTATTTTTCATTCCATTATGCCTTCTTTAACGAAGAAAGAGGATTGTTTTTATACAGAGAACATATTAGGCAGGCACAACTATCGAAAGTATTGAAAATAAAACGAATAAATTAATTTTAATTGATTTTTCGTGTTTTTAAGCTCTATTCTCACTTTCCCGTACTAAAATAAATTATATTTCATATATAAATCCTTCTAAAATATAGAAAAACACATTAAATAAAAAATATAATGTAAAATTAACAAAAGAAAAAAAAATAAACAAATTTTAAAAATTTTCTATGTATGTATGTATGTATGTATGTATACCTGAAAAAGTGTTGGGAGAAGCTTTTTTTGAGGAATTTCGCCTTCCGAAAAGCGTTAATACGAAAAAATTTTAAGTCTTTTCTCATTGTTAACAAAAGGCTTCATATTATACTATAATATTAACCTTTAATGTTGTAATTGGACCAGGTACTATATTACCGGGTACTAGTTTACCCTACCAAAGGAAATATTTATGGACCCCGCATTTTACTGTTTTTGTATATCTCAAAAAGTGTTGCCAGAAGCTTTTTTGACCTTTTTTGACCTTTTTTTGACCTTAATATTAACCTTTAATGTTGTTATTGGACTAGGTATTATATTACGGGGTACTAGTGTACCCTACCAAAGGAAATAATTATAGACCTCATAGGGGGTACACAGTGTAACCCCTCATTTTACTATGTATGTATGTATGTATATCTAAACCAGGGCATTTTTCAATGTTAAGAAAAATGCCTCCTATCAGACCTTAATATTAACCTTTAATGTTTTAATTGTACGAGGTGTTATATTACCTTGTCATAGTGTACCCTACCAAAGGAATCAATTATAGACCCCATAGGGGGTACACGGTGTGACCCCGCAATGTATGTCTATCTGAAATAGTGATGCGAAAAGTCTTATTTCGCAGAAATTCGCCTTCCGAAAAGCGTTAATACGGAGAAATTCTTTTTTCAAGAGAATTAAATTTTCTATGTATGTATATCTCAAAAAGTGTTGCGAGAAGCTTTATTTGTAAGAAATTCGCCTTCCGAAAAGCGTTAATACGGAAAAATTCTAAGTCTTTTCTCAATAATAACAAAGCCTCCTATCAGACCTTAATATTGACCTTTAAATTTGTAATTGGACCAGGTATTATATTACGGGGTACTAGTGTACCCTACCAAAGGAAAAATTTATAGACCTCATAGGGCGTACACAGCGTGACCCCGAATTTTACTGTTTTTGTATATCTAAAATAGTGTTGCGAGAAGCTTTATTTCGAAGAAATTCGCCTTTTGAAGAGCTTTTATACGCAGAAATTCTAAGTCTTTTCTCAATGTTAACAAAACCTCCTATCAGACCTTAATATTGACCCTTAATATTTTAATTGGACCAGGTGTTATATTACCTGGTACTAGTGTACCCTACCAAAGGAAATAATTATAGAGCCCATAGGGGGTACACGGTGTAACGCCGCATTTTACTATGTATGTATATCTAAAACAGTGCATTTTTCAATGTTAAGAAAAATGCCTCCTATCAGACCTTAATATTAACCTTTAATGTTTTAATTAGACCAGGTGTTATATTACCTTGTACTAGTGTACCTTTCCAAAGGAAATAATTATAGACCCCATAGGGGGTACGCAGCGTGACCCCGAATTTTACTATGTATGTATGTATATCTCAAAAAGTGTTGCGAGAAGCTTTATTTCGAAGAAATTCGCCTTCCGAAGAGCTTTTAAACGCAGAAATGCTAAGTCTTTTTTCAAGAGGAGAAATAAATTTTCTATGTATGTATATCTCAAAAAGTGTTGCGAGAAGCTTTATTTTGAGGAAATTCGCCTTCCGAAAAGCGTTAATAATGAGAAATTTTAAGTCTTTTCTCATTGTTAACAAAAGGCTTCATATTATACTATAATATTAACCTTTAATGTTGTAATTAGACCAGGTGTTATATTACCTTGTACTAGTGTACCCTACCAAAGGAAATAATTATAGAGCCCATAGGGGGTACACAGCGTGACCCCGAATTTTACTGTTTTTGTATATCTAAAATAGTGTTGCGAGAAGCTCTATTTCCAAGAAATTCGCCTTCTGAAGAGCTTTTATAGGCAGAAATTCTAAGTCTGTTTTCAAGAGGAGAAATAAATTTTTTATGTATGTATATCTCCAAAAGTGTTGCGAGAAGCTTTATTTTGTGGAAATTCGCCTTCCGAAAAGCGTTAATACGGATCAATATAAAGTCTTTTCTCATTGTTAACAAATAGCTTCATATCAGACCTTAATATAAACCTTTAATGTTGTACGTGGACCAGGTATTATATTACGGAGTACTAGTGTACCCTACCAGAGGATATAATTATAGACCGCATAGGGGGTACACAGCGCGACCCCGAATTTTACTGTTTTTGTATATCTAAAATAGTGTTGCGAGAAGCTTTATTTCGAAGAAATTCGCCTTCTGAAGAGCTTTTATACGCAGAAATTCTACGTCTTTTCTCAATGTTAATGTAGACCTTAATATTGACCCTTAATATTTTAAGTGGACCAGGTGTTATATTACCTTGTACTAGTGTACCCTACCAAAGGAAATAATTATAGACACCATAGGGGGTACACAGCGTGACCCCGCACTTTACTATGTATGTATACCTAAAACAGTGCATTTTTCAATGTTAAGAAAAATGCCTCCTATCAGATCTTAATATTGACCTTTAATGTTGTAATTGCACCAGGTGTTATATTACCTTGTACTCGTGCACCGTACCAAAGGAAAAAATTATAGACCCCATAGGGGGTACACGGCGTGACCCCGAATTTTACTCTATTTGTATATCTCCAAAAGTGATGCGAGAAGCTTTATTTCGCAGAAATTCGCCTCCTCAATAGCTCTTATACGCAGAAATTCTAAGTCCATTCTCAATATTAGCAAAGCCTCCTACCAGACTTTAATATTAACCTTTAATGTTTTAGTTGGACCAGGTGTTGATATAGAAAAAGACATTAAATGAATAATATAATGTAAAATTAACAATAGAAAAAAAAAAAAACAAATTTTAAAAATTGTCCACACTGGGATTCGAACCCGCACCGTCTCGCTCAGCTGCTATCACGCTATCCGCTCCACCACGATTACACGGTCAGCGATCTACTTCATGGCTTCAAAAGCAATCTCGCGGTCAGTTTAACGATGTACTTTGGGGGCCCATTGCGACCCTCCTAATTAAGCTATAAATATTTCCTTTGGCACAGGGGTTGGGGGTATGGTACCCTATTTTGGTACCGAGTTTGAGATTTATAGCTTAATATTAAAGCGAGTTATGTGGTCTTGAAGACTTACCCGTACATGCCTATTTTATGTTATTTTTTATTCCATTACGCGTTCTTTAACGAAGAAAGAGGATTGTTTTTACACAGAGAACATACTAGGCAGGCCAAACTATCGAAAGTATTGTAAATAATATGAATAAATTAATTTTAATTGATTTTTTCTGTTTTTAAGCTCTGATCTCATTTTCCCGAACTTAAAAAAATTATTTTTCCCATGTAGTTCCTTCTATGATATAGAGAAACACATTAAATAAATAATATAATGTAAAATTAACAAAAGAAAAAAAAATTTAAAAATAGACCACACCGGGATTCGAACCGGCGCCGTCTCGCTCAGCTGCTATCACGCTATCCGCTACTCCACGCATACACGGTGATGGTGGTATTCCATGCCTTCAAAACCACTCTCCCGGTCAGTTGATCGATGTATTTTGAGGGCCCATTGCGATCCTCCTAAATAACCTATAAATATTTCCTTTGGCACAGAGGTTGGGGGCATGGTACCCTATTTTGGTACCGAGTTTGAGATTTATAACTTAATATTAAAGAGAGTTACGTGGTCTTGAAAATTTTATGCGAACATACCTTTTTTATGTTATTTTTTATTCCATTATGCGTTCTTTAACGAAGAAAGAGGATTGTTTTTACACAGAGAACATACTAGGCAGGCCAAACTATCGAAAGTATTGTAAATAATATGAATAAATTAATTTTAATTGATTTTTTCTGTTTTTAAGCTCTGATCTCATTTTCCCGAACTTAAAAAAATTATTTTTCCCATGTAGTTACTTATATAATATAGAAAAACACATTAAATAAATAATATAATGTAAATTTAACAAAAGAAAAAAAAATTAAAAATGGACCACACCGGGATTCGAACCCGCGCCGTCTCGCTCAGCTCCTATCACGCTATCCGTTCCACCAAGCATACACGGTGAGGGTGGTATTCCATGCCTGCAAAAGCATTCTCCCGGTCAGTTGATCGATGTATTTTGGGGGCCCATTGCGATCCTTCTAATTAACCTATAAATATTTCCTATGGCAAAGAGGTTGGGGGTATGGTACCCTATTTTGGTACCGAGTTTGAGATTTATGACTTAATATTAAAGAGAGTTACGTGGTCTTGAAAATTGATCCGAACATACCTTTTTTATGTTATTTTTTATAATTATGCGTTCTTTAACGAAGAAAGAGGATTGTTTTTATACAGAGAACATATTAGGCAGGCACAACTATCGAAAGTATTCAAAATAAAACGAATAAATTAATTTTAATTGATTTTTCGTGTTTTTAAGCTCTATTCTCACTTTCCCGTACTTAAATAAATTATATTTCATATATAAATCCTTCTAAAATATAGAAAAACACATTAAATAAAAAATATAATGTAAAATTAACGATAGAAAAAAAAATTAACAAATTTTAAAAATTTTCTATGTATGTATGTATGTATGTATGTATACCTCAAAAAGTGTTAGGAGAAGCTTTTTTTGAGGAATTTCGCCTTCCGAAAAGCGTTAATACGAAAAAATTCTAAGTCTTTTCTCAATAATAACAAAGCCTCCTATCAGACCTTAATATTGACCCTTAATATTTTAAGTGGACCAGGTGTTATATTACCTGGTACTAGTGTACCCTACCAAAGGAAATATTTATGGACCCCTTAGGGGTCCCACAATGGGACCCCGCATTTTACTGTTTTTGTATATCTCAAAAAGTGTTGCCAGAAGCTTTTTTGACCTTTTTTGACCTTTTTTTGACCTTAATATTAACCTTTAATGTTGTTATTGGACTAGGTATTATATTACGGGGTACTAGTGTACCCTACCAAAGGAAATAATTATAGACCTCATAGGGGGTACACAGTGTAACCCCTCATTTTACTATGTATGTATGTATGTATATCTAAAACAGGGCATTTTTCAATGTTAAGAAAAATGCCTCCTATCAGACCTTAATATTAACCTTTAATGTTTTAATTGGACGAGGTGTTATATTACCTTGTCATAGTGTACCCTACCAAAGGAATCAATTATAGACCCCATAGGGGGTACACGGTGTGACCCCGCAATGTATGTCTATCTGAAATAGTGATGCGAAAAGTCTTATTTCACAGAAATTCGCCTTCCGAAAAGCGTTAATACGGAGAAATTCTTTTTTCAAGAGAAATAAATTTTCTATGTATGTATATCTCAAAAAGTGTTGCGAGAAGCTTTATTTGTAAGAAATTCGCCTTCCGAAAAGCGTTAATACGGAAAAATTCTAAGTCTTTTCTCAATAATAACAAAGCCTCCTATCAGACCTTAATATTGACCTTTAAATTTGTAATTGGACCAGGTATTATATTACGGGGTACTAGTGCACCCTACCAAAGGAAAAATTTATAGACCTCATAGGGCGTACACAGCGTGACCCCGAATTTTACTGTTTTTGTATATCTAAAATAGTGTTGCGAGAAGCTTTATTTCGAAGAAATTCGCCTTTTGAAGAGCTTTTATACGCAGAAATTCTAAGTCTTTTCTCAATGTTAACAAAGCCTCCTATCAGACCTTAATATTGACCCTTAATATTTTAATTGGACCAGGTGTTATATTACCTGGTACTAGTGTACCCTACCAAAGGAAATAATTATAGAGCCCATAGGGGGTACACGGTGTAACGCCGCATTTTACTATGTATGTATATCTAAAACAGTGCATTTTTCAATGTTAAGAAAAATGCCTCCTATCAGACCTTAATATTAACCTTTAATGTTTTAATTAGACCAGGTGTTATATTACCTTGTACTAGTGTACCTTTCCAAAGGAAATAATTATAGACCCCATAGGGGGTACGCAGCGTGACCCCGAATTTTACTATGTATGTATGTATATCTCAAAAAGTGTTGCGAGAAGCTTGATTTCGAAGAAATTCGCCTTCCGAAGAGCTTTTAAACGCAGAAATGCTAAGTCTTTTTTCAAGAGGAGAAATAAATTTTCTATGTATGTATATCTCAAAAAGTGTTGCGAGAAGCTTTATTTTGAGGAAATTCGCCTTCCGAAAAGCGTTAATAATGAGAAATTTTAAGTCTTTTCTCATTGTTAACAAAAGGCTTCATATTATACTATAATATTAACCTTTAATGTTGTAATTGGACCAGGTGTTATATTACCTTGTACTAGTGTACCCTACCAAAGGAAATAATTATAGAGCCCATAGGGGGTACACAGCGTGACCCCGAATTTTACTCTTTTTGTATAGCTAAAATAGTGTTGCGAGAAGCTCTATTTCCAAGAAATTCGCCTTCTGAAGAGCTTTTATAGGCAGAAATTCTAAGTCTGTTTTCAAGAGGAGAAATAAATTTTTTATGTATGTATATCTCCAAAAGTGTTGCGAGAAGCATTATTTTGAGGAAATTCGCCTTCCGAAAAGCGTTAATACGGATCAATATAAAGTCTTTTCTCATTGTTAACAAACCCTCCTATCAGACCTTAATATTGACCCTTAATATTTTAAGTGGACCAGGTGTTATATTACCTTGTACTAGTTTACCCTACCAAAGGAAATAATTATAGACACCATAGGGGGTACACAGCGTGACCCCGCACTTTACTATGTATACCTAAAACAGTGCATTTTTCAATGTTAAGAAAAATGCCTCCTATCAGACCTTAATATTGACCTTTAATGTTGTAATTGCACCAGGTGTTATATTACCTTGTACTCGTGCACCGTACCAAAGGAAAAAATTATAGACCCCATAGGGGGTACACGGCGTGACCCCGAATTTTACTCTATTTGTATATCTCCAAAAGTGATGCGAGAAGCTTTATTTCGCAGAAATTCGCCTCCTCAATAGCTCTTATACGCAGAAATTCTAAGTCCATTCTCAATATTAGCAAAGCCTCCTACCAGACTTTAATATTAACCTTTAATGTTTTAGTTGGACCAGGTGTTGATATAGAAAAAGACATTAAATGAATAATATAATGTAAAATTAACAATAGAAAAAAAAATAAACAAATTTTAAAAATTGTCCACACTGGGATTCGAACCCGCACCGTCTCGCTCAGCTGCTATCACGCTATCCGCTCCACCACGATTACACGGTCAGCGATCTACTTCATGGCTTCAAAAGCAATCTCGCGGTCAGTTTAACGATGTACTTTGGGGGCCCATTGCGACCCTCCTAATTAAGCTATAAATATTTCCTTTGGCACAGGGGCTGGGGGTATGGTACCCTATTTTGGTACCGAGTTTGAGATTTATAGCTTAATATTAAAGCGAGTTATGTGGTCTTGAAGACTTACCCGTACATGCCTATTTTATGTTATTTTTTATTCCATTACGCGTTCTTTAACGAAGAAAGAGGATTGTTTTTACACAGAGAACATACTAGGCAGGCCAAACTATCGAAAGTATTGTAAATAATATGAATAAATTAATTTTAATTGATTTTTTCTGTTTTTAAGCTCTGATCTCATTTTCCCGAACTTAAAAAAATTATTTTTCCCATGTAGTTCCTTCTATGATATAGAGAAACACATTAAATAAATAATATAATGTAAAATTAACAAAAGAAAAAAAAATTTAAAAATAGACCACACCGGGATTCGAACCGGCGCCGTCTCGCTCAGCTGCTATCACGCTATCCGCTACTCCACGCATACACGGTGATGGTGGTATTCCATGCCTTCAAAACCACTCTCCCGGTCAGTTGATCGATGTATTTTGAGGGCCCATTGCGATCCTCCTAAATAACCTATAAATATTTCCTTTGGCACAGAGGTTGGGGGCATGGTACCCTATTTTGGTACCGAGTTTGAGATTTATAACTTAATATTAAAGAGAGTTACGTGGTCTTGAAAATTGATCCGAACATACCTTTTTTATGTTATTTTTATTCCATTATGCATTCTTTAACGAAGAAAGAGGATTGTTTTTACACAGAGAACATACTAGGCAGGCCAAACTATCGAAAGTATTGTAAATAATATGAATAAATTAATTTTAATTGATTTTTTCTGTTTTTAAGCTCTGATCATATTTTCCCGAACTTAAAAAAATTATTTTTCATATATAATTCCTTCTATAATATAGAAAAACTCATTAAATAAATAAAATAATGTAAAATTAACAAAAGAAAAAAAAAATTAAAAATGGTCCACACCGGGATTCGCACCCACGCCGTCTCGCTCAAGTGCTACCACGCTCTCCGCTCAACCACGCATAGATGGTAAGCGTGGTATTCCATGCCTTCAAAAGCACTTTCCCGGTTAGTTAATCGATGTACTTTGGGGGCCAATTGCGATCCTCCTAATTAACCTATAAATATTTCCTTTGGCACAGAGATGGGGGGCATGGTACCCTAATTTGGAACCGAGTTTGAGATTTATAACTTAATATTAAAGCGAGTTACGTGGTCTTGAAAATTTATCCGAACATACCTATTTCATGTTATTTTTTATTCCATTATGCGTTCTTTAACGAAGAAAGAGGATTGTTTTTATACAGAGAACATACTAGGCAAGCCAAACTATCGAAAGTATTGTAAATAATATGAATAAATTGATTTTAATTGAATTTTCCTGTTTTTAAGCTCTGTTCTCACTTTCCCGAACTTAAAAAAAATTATTTTTCATATACAGTTCCTTCTAAAATATAGAAAAAGACATTAAATGAATAATATAATGTAAAATTAACAATAGAACAAAAAAAATAAACAAATTTTAAAAATTGTCCACACTGGGATTCGAACCCGCACCGTCTCGCTCAGCTGCTATCACGCTATCCGCTCCACCACGATTACACGGTCAGCGAGCTACTTGATGGCTTCAAAAGCAATCTCGCGGTCAGTTTAACGATGTACTTTGGGGGCCCATTGCGACCCTCCTAATTAAGCTATAAATATTTCTTTAGGCACATGGGTTGGGGGCATGGTACCCTATTTTGGTACCGAGTTTGAGATTTATAGCTTAATATTAAAGCGAGTTATGTGGTCTTGAAAACTTACCCGTACATGCCTATTTTATGTTATTTTTCATTCCATTATGCCTTCTTTAACAAAGAAAGAGGATTGTTTTTATACAGAGAACATATTAGGCAGGCACAACTATCGAAAGTATTGTAAATAATACGAATAAATTAATTTTAATTGATTTTTCGTGTTTTTAAGCTCTATTCTCACTTTCCCGTACTTAAATAAATTATATTTCATATATAAATTATTCTAAAATATAGAAAAACACATTAAATAAATAATATAATGTAAAATTAACAATAGAAAAAAAAAAAACAAATTTTAAAAATTTTCTATGTATGTATGTATGTATGTATGTATACCTCAAAAAGTGTTGGGAGAAGCTTTTTTTTGAGGAATTTCGCCTTCCGAAAAGCGTTAATACGAAAAAATTTTAAGTCTTTTCTCATTGTTAACAAAAGGCTTCATATTATACTATAATATTAACCTTTAATGTTGTAATTGGACCAGGTACTATATTACCGGGTAATAGTTTACCCTACCAAAGGAAATATTTATGGACCACTTAGGGGTCCCACAATGGGACCCCGCATTTTACTGTTTCTGTATATCTCAAAAAGTGTTGCGAGAAGCTTTTTTGACCTTTTTTGACCTTTTTTTGACCTTAATATTAACCTTTAATGTTGTTATTGGACTAGGTATTATATTACGGGGTACTAGTGTACCCTACCAAAGGAAATAATTATAGACCTTATAGGGGGTACACAGTGTAACCCCTCATTTTACTATGTATGTATGTATGTATATCTAAAACAGGGCATTTTTCAATGTTAAGAAAAATGCCTCCTATCAGACCTTAATATTAACCTTTAATGTTTTAATTGGACGAGGTGTTATATTACCTTGTAATAGTGTACCCTACCAAAGGAATCAATTATAGACCCCATAGGGGGTACACGGTGTGACCCCGCAATGTATGTCTATCTGAAATAGTGATGCAAAAAGTCTTATTTCGCAGAAATTCGCCTTCCGAAAAGCGTTAATACGGAGAAATTCTTTTTTCAAGAGAAAAAAATTTTCTATGTATGTATATCTCAAAAAGTGTTGCGAGAAGCTTTATTTGTAAGAAATTCGCCTTTTGAAGAGCTTTTATACGCAGAAATTCTAAGTCTTTTCTCAATGTTAACAAAGCCTCCTATCAGACCTTAATATTGACCCTTAATGTTTTAATTAGACCAGGTGTTATATTACCTTGTACTAGTGTAACTTACCAAAGGAAATAATTATAGACCCCATAGGGGGTACGCAGCGTGACCCCGAATTTTGCTATGTACGTATGTATATCTCAAAAAGTGTTGCGAGAAGCTTTATTTCGCAGAAATTCGCCTTCTGAATAGCTTTTATACGGAGAAATTCTAAGTCTTTTTTCAAGAGAAATGAATTTTCTATGTATGTATATCTCAAAAAGTGTTGCGAGAAGCTTTTTTTTTTGAAGAAATTCGCCTTCTGAAAAGATTTTATACGCAGAGGCTTTCCACGGGAAGGCCCCGACGCTGGTCCACGTACCGGACCGGACTGTATTGCCGGCAGAGGCGCTCCGGATACCGCAGCAGCCGGGTTGCTTTTACGAGAGAAATAAATTTTCTATGTATGTATGTATACCTCAAAAAGTGTTGGGAGAAGCTTTATTTTGAGGAAATTCGCCTTCCGAAAAGCGTTAATACGAAAAAATTCTAAGTCTTTTCTCATTGTTACCAAAAGGCTTCATATTATACTATAATATTAACCTTTAATGTTGTAATTGGACCAGGTGTTATATTACCTTGTACTAGTGTACCCTACCAAAGGAAATAATTATAGCGCCCAAGGGGGGTACACAGCGTGAACCCGAATTTTACTCTTTTTGTATATCTCCAAAAGTGTTTCGAGAAGCTTTATTTCGAAGAAATTCGCCTTCCGAAGAGCTTTTATACGCAGAAATTCAAAGTCTTTTCTTAATGTTAACAAAGCCTCCTATCAGACCTTAATATTGACCCTTAATCTTTTAAGTGGACCAGGTGTTATATTACCTTGTACTAGTGTACCCTACCAAAGGAAATAATTATAGACACCATAGGGGGTACACAGCGTGACCCCGAATTTTACTCTTTTTGTATAGCTAAAATAGTGTTGCGAGAAGCTCTATTTCCAAGAAATTCGCCTTCTGAAGAGCTTTTATAGGCAGAAATTCTAAGTCTGTTTTCAAGAGGTGAAATAAATTTTTTATGTATGTATATCTCCAAAAGTGTTGCGAGAAGCTTTATTTTGAGGAAATTCGCCTTCCGAAAAGCGTTAATACGGATCAATATAAAGTCTTTTCTCATTGTTAACAAATGGCTTCATATCAGACCTTAATATTAACCTTTAATGTTGTAATTGGACCAGGTATTATATTACGGAGTACTAGTGTACCCTACCAAAGGAAATAATTTTAGAGCCCATAGGGGGTACACAGTGTGACCCCGCATTTTACTATGTATGTATATTTAAAACAATGCATTTTTCAATGTTAAGAAAAATGCCTCCTATCAGACCTTAATATTAACCTTTAATGTTGTAAATGGACCAGGTATTATATTATGGGGTACTAGTGTACCCTACCAAAGGAAATAATTATAGACTCCATAGGGGGTACACACCGTGACCCCGAATTTTACTGTTTTTGTATATCTAAAACAATGCATTTTTCAATGTTAAGAAAAATGCCGCCTATCAGACCTTAATATTAACCTTTAATGTTGTAATTGGACCAGGTGTTATATTACCTTGTACTCGTGTACCCTACCAAAGGATATAATTATAGACCCCATAGGGGGTACACAGCGCGATCCCGAATTTTACTGTTTTTGTATATCTAAAATAGTGTTGCGAGAAGCTTTATTTCGAAGAAATTCGCCTTCTGAAGAGCTTTTATACGCAGAAATTCTACGTCTTTTCTCAATGTTAACAAACCCTCCTATCAGACCTTAATATTGACCCTTAATATTTTAAGTGGACCAGGTGTTGTATTACCTTGTACTCGTGCACCCTACCAAAGGAAAGAATTACAGACCCCATAGGGGGTACACGGCGTGACCCCGAATTTTACTCTTTTTGTATATCTCCAAAAGTGATGCGAGAAGCTTTATTTCGCAGAAATTCGCCTCCTCAATAGCTCTTATACGCAGAAAGTCCATTCTCAATATTAACAAAGCCTCCTACCAAACTTTAATATTAACCTTTAATGTTTTAGTTGGACCAGGTGTTGATATAGAAAAAGACATTAAAGAATAATATAATGTAAAATTAACAATAGAAAAAAAAATAAACAAATTTTAAAAATTGTCCACACTGGGATTCGAACCCGCAACGTCTCGCTCAACTGCTATCACGCTATCCGCTCCACCACGATTACACGGTCAGCGATCTACTTCATGGCTTCAAAAGCAATCTCGCGGTCAGTTTAACGATGTACTTTGGGGGCCCATTGCGACCCTCCTAATTAAGCTATAAATATTTCCTTAGGCACAGGGGTTGGGGGCATGGTACCCTATTTTGGTACCGAGTTTGAGATTTATAGCTTAATATTAAAGCGAGTTATGTGGTCTTGAAAACTTACCCGTACATGCCTATTTTATGTTATTTTTTATTCCATTACGCGTTCTTTAACGAAGAAAGAGGAATGTTTTTATACAGAGAACATACTAGGCAGGCCAAACTATCGAAAGTATTGTAAATAATATGAATAAATTAATTTTAATTGATTTTTTCTGTTTTTAAGGTCTGATCTCATTTTCCCGAACTTAAAAAAATTATTTTTCATATATAGTTCCTTCTATGATATAGAGAAACACATTAAATAAATAATATAATGTAAAATTAACAAAAGAAAAAAATTTAAAAATAGACCACACCGGGATTCGAACCCGCGCCGTCTCGCTCAGCTGCTATCACGCTATCCGCTACTCCACGCATACACGGTGATGGTGGTATTCCATGCCTTCAAAAGCACTCTCCCGGTCAGTTGATCGATGTAATTTGAGGGCCCATTGCGATCCTCCTAATCAACCTATAAATATTTCCTTTGGCACAGAGGTTGGGGGCATGGTACTCTATTTTGGAACCGAGTTTGAGATTTATAACTTAATATTAAAGAGAGTAACGTGGTCTTGAAAATTGATCCGAACATACCTTTTTTATGTTATTTTTTATTCCATTATGCGTTCTTTAACGAAGAAAGAGGATTGTTTTTATACAGAGAACATACTAGGCAGGCCAAACTATCGAAAGTATTGTAAATAATATGAATAAATTAATTTTAATTGATTTTTTCTGTTTTTAAGCTCTGATCTCATTTTCCCGAACTTAAAAAAATTATTTTTCCTATCTAGTTACTTATACCACACCGGGATTCGAACCCGCGCCGTCTCGCTCAGCTCCTATCACGCTATCCGTTCCACCAAGCATACACGGTGAGGGTGGTATTCCATGCCTTCAAAAGCACTCTCCCGGTCAGTTGATCGATGTATTTTGGGGGCCCATTGCGATCCTCCTAATTAACCTATAAATATTTCCTTTGGCAAAGAGGTTGGGGGTATGGTACCCTATTTTGGTACCGAGTTTGAGATTTATGACTTAATATTAAAGAGAGTTACGTGGTCTTGAAAATTGATCCGAACATACCTTTTTTATGTTATTTTTTATAATTATGCGTTCTTTAACGAAGAAAGAGGATTGTTTTTATACAGAGAACATACTAGGCAGGCCAAGCTATCGAAAGTATTGTAAATAATATGAATAAATTAATTTTAATTGATTTTTTCTGTTTTTAAGCTCTGATCTTATTTTCCCGAACTTAAAAAAATTATTTTTCATATATAATTCCTTCTATAATATAGAAAAACTCATTAAATAAATAAAATAATGTAAAATTAACAAAAGAAAAAAAAAATTTAAAAATGGTCCAAACCGGGATTCGAACCCACGCCGTCTCGCTCAAGTGCTACCACGCTATCCGCTCAACCACGCATAGATGGTAAGCGTGGTATTCCATGCCTTCAAAAGCACTCTCCCGGTCAGTTGATCGATGTATTTTGGGGGCCAATTGCGATCCTCCTAATTAACCTATAAATATTTCCTTTGGCATGGTACCCTAATCTGGTACCGAGTTTGAGATTTATAACTTAATATTAAAGCGAGTTACGTGGTCTTGAAAATTTATCCGAACATACCTATTTCATGTTATTTTTTATTCCATTATGCGTTCTTTAACGAAGAAAGAGGATTGTTTTTATACAGAGAACATACTAGGCAAGCCAAACTATCGAAAGTATTGTAAATAATATGAATAAATTAATTTTAATTGAATTTTCCTGTTTTTAAGCTCTGTTCTCACTTTCCCGAACTTAAAAAAATTATTTTTCATATATAGTTCCTTCTAAAATATAGAAAAAGACATTAAATGAATAATATAGTGTAAAATCAACAATAGAAAAAAAAATAAACAAATTTTAAAAATTGTCCACAGTGGGATTCGAACCCGCACCGTCTCGCTCAGCTGCTATCACGCTATCCGCTCCACCACGATTACACAGTCAGCGAGCTACTTGATGGCTTCAAAAGCAATCGCGTGGTCAGTTTAACGATGTACTTTGGGGGCCCATTGCGACCCTCCTAATTAAGCTATAAATATTTCTTTAGGCACAGGAGTTGGGGGCATGGTACCCTATTTTGGTACCGAGTTTGAGATTTATAGCTTAATATTAAAGCGAGTTATGTGGTCTTGAAAACTTACCCGTACATGCCTATTTTATGTTATTTTTCATTCCATTATGCCTTCTTTAACGAAGAAAGAGGATTGTTTTTATACAGAGAACATATTAGGCAGGCACAACTATCGAAAGTATTGTAAATAATACGAATAAATTAATTTTAATTGATTTTTCGTGTTTTTAAGCTCTATTCTCACTTTCCCGTACTTAAATAAATTATATTTCATATATAAATCCTTCTAAAATATAGAAAAACACATTAAATAAATAATATAATGTAAAATTAACAATAGAAAAAAAAATAAACAAATTTTAAAAATTTTCTATGTATGTATGTGTGTATGTATGTATACCTCAAAAAGTGTTGGGAGAAGCTTTTTTTTGAGGAATTTCGCCTTCCGAAAAGCGTTAATACGAAAAAATTTTAAGTCTTTTCTCATTGTTAACAAAAGGCTTCATATTATACTATAATATTAACCTTTAATGTTGTAATTGGACCAGGTACTATATTACCGGGTACTAGTTTACCCTACGAAAGGAAATATTTATGGACCCCGCATTTTACTGTTTTTGTATATCTCAAAAAGTGTTGCGAGAAGCTTTTTTGATCTTTTTTGACCTTTTTTTGACCTTAATATTAACCTTTAATGTTGTTATTGGACTAGGTATTATATTACGGGGTACTAGTGTACCCTACCAAAGGAAATAATTATAGACCTCATGGGGGGTACACAGTGTAACCCCTCATTTTACTATTCAGAAGGCGAATTTCTTCGAAATAAAGCTTCTCGCAACACTTTTGGAGATATACAAAAACAGTAAAATTCGGGGTCACGCTTTGCGCCTTTGCGCCTTTGTACCCCCTATGGGGTCTATAATTTTTTAAGGTAGGGTCTATAATTATTAAGGTGGGTCTATAATTATTTCCTTTGGTAAGGTACACTAGAACCAGGTAATATAACATCTGGTCAAATTAAAATATTAAGGGTCAATATTATGGTCTGATAGGAGGCATTTTTCTTAACATTGAAAAATGCACTCTTTTAGATATACTTACATAGTAAAGTGCGGGGTCACACTGTGTACCCCATATGGGGTCTATAATTATTTCCTTTGGTAGGGTACACTAGTACCCCGTAATATAATACCTGGTTCAATGAAAATATTAAGGGTCAATATTAAGGTCTGATAGGAGGCTTTGTTAACATTGAGAAAAGACTTAGAATTTCTGCGTTTAAAAGCTCTTCGGAAGGCGAATTTCCTCAAAATAAAGCTTCTCGCGACACTTTTTGAGATATACATACATAGAAAATTTATTTCTCTTGAAAAAAGACATAGAATTTCTCCGTATAAAAGCTATTCGGCAGGCGAATTTCTGCGAAATAAAGCTTCTCGCAACACTTTTTGAGATAAACAAAAACAGTTAAATGCGAGGTCATGCTGTGTACCCCCTATGGGGTCTATAATTATTTCCTTTGGTAGGGTACAATAATACCCCGTAATATAACACCTGGTTCAATTACAACATTAAAGGCTAATATTAAGGTCTGATAGGAGGCATTTTTCTTAACATTGAAAAATGCACTGTTTTAGATATACATACATGACATGACATGTAGTCTGATATGAAGCCTTTTGTGAACAATGAGAAAAGACTTAGAATTTCTGCGTATAAAAGTTCTTCGGAAGGCGAATTTCTTCGAAATAAAGCTTCTCGCAACATGTTTGGAGATATACAAAAACAGTAAACTACGGGTTCACGCTGTGTACCCCCTATGGGGTCTATAATTATTTCCTTTGGTACGTTACACCAGTACCCCGTAATGTAATACCTGGTCCAATTAAAACATTAAAGGTTAATATTAAGGTCTGACAGGAGGCTTTGTTATTATTGAGAAAAGACTTAGAATTTCTGCGTATAAAAGCTCTTCGGAAGGCGAATTTCTTCGAAATAAAGCTTCTCGCAACACGTTTGGAGATATACAAAAACTGTAAAATACGGGGTCACGCTGTGTACCCCCTATGGGGTCTATAATTATTTCCTTTGGTAGTTTACACTAGTACCCCGTAATGTAATACCTGGTACAATTACAACATTAAAGGTTAATATTAACGTCTCATAAGAAGCCTTTTGTTAACAATGAGAAAAGACTTAAAATTTTTCCGTATTAACGCTTTTCGGAAGGCGAATTTCCTCAAAATAAAGCTTCTCGCGACACTTTTTGAGATATACATACATAGAAAATTTATTTCTCTTGAAAAAAGACATAGAATTTCTGCGTATAAAAGCTATTCAGAAGGCGAATTTCTGCGAAATAAGACTTTTCGCTACACTATTTTAGATATACAAAAACAGAAAAATTCGGGGTCACGCTGTGTACCCCGTATGGGGTCTATAATTATTTCCTTCAATAGGGTACACTTATACCCCGTAATATAATACCTGGTCCAATTACAACATTAAAGGTTAATATTAAGGTCTGATAGGAGGCATTTTTCTTAACATTGAAAAATGCACTGTTTTAGATATACATACATAGTAAAGTGCGGGGTCACACTGTGTACCCCCTATGGTATCTATAATTATATCCTTTGGTAGGGTACACTAGTACCAGGTAATGTAACTCCTGGTCGAATTAAAATATTAAGGGTCAATATTAAGGTCTGATATGAAGCCTTTTGTGAACAATGAGAAAAGACTTAGAATTTTTTCGTATTAACGCTTTTCGGAAGGCGAATTTCCTCAAAATAAAGCTTCTCCCAACACTTTTTGAGGTATACATACATACATAGAAAATTTATTTCTCTCGTAAAAGCAACCCGGCTGCTGCGGTATCCGGAGCGCCTCTGCCGGCAATACAGTCCGGTCCGGTACGTGGACCAGCGTCGGAGCCTTCCCGTGGAAAGCCTCTGCGTATAAAATCTTTTCAGAAGGCGAATTTCTTCAAAAAAAAAAGCTTCTCGCAACACTTTTTGAGATATACATACATAGAAAATTCATTTCTCTTGAAAAAAGACTTAGAATTTCTCCGTATAAAAGCTATTCAGAAGGCGAATTTCTGCGAAATAAAGCTTCTCGCAACACTTTTTGAGATATACATACATACATAGTAAAATTCGGGGTCACGCTGCGTACCCCCTATGGGGTCTATAATTATTTCCTTTGGTAAGTTACACTAGTACAAGGTAATATAACACCTGGTCTAATTAAAACATTAAAGGTTAATATTAAGGTCTGATAGGAGGCATTTTTCTTAACATTGAAAAATGCACTGTTTTAGATATACATACATAGTAAAATGCGGCGTTACACCGTGTACCCTCTATGGGCTCTATAATTATTTCCTTTGGTAGGGTACACTAGTACCAGGTAATATAACACCTGGTCCAATTAAAATATTAAGGGTCAATATTAAGGTCTGATAGGAGGCTTTGTTAACATTGAGAAAAGACTTAGAATTTCTGCGTATAAAAGCTCTTCAAAAGGCGAATTTCTTACAAATAAAGCTTCTCGCAACACTTTTTGAGATATACATACATAGAAAATTTTTTTCTCTTGAAAAAAGAATTTCTCCGTATTAACGCTTTTCGGAAGGCGAATTTCTGCGAAATAAGACTTTTTGCATCACTATTTCAGATTTCTGCGTATAAAAGCTCTTCAGAAGGCGAATTTCTTCGAAAGAAAGCTTCTCGCAACACTTTTTGAGATATACAAAAATAGTTAAATGCGGGGTCACGCTGTGTACCCCCTATGGGGTCTATAATTTTTTCCTTTGGTAGGGTACACTAGTACAAGGTAATATAACAACTGGTCCAATTAAAACATTAAAGGTTAATATTAAGGTCTGATAGGAGGCTTTGTTATTATTGAGAAAAGACTTAGAATTTCTGCGTATAAAAGCTCTTAGGAAGGCGAATTTCTTCGAAATAAAGCTTCTCGCAACACGTTTGGAGATATACAAAAACAGTAAAATTCGGGGTCACGCTGTGTACCCCCTATGGGGTCTATAACTATTTCCTTTGGTAGGGTACTCTAGTTCCCCGTAGTATAATACCTTGTCCAATTACAACATTAAAGGTTAATATTAAGATCTGATAGGAGGCATTTTTCTTAACATTAAAAAATGCAATGTTTTAGATATACATAGTAAAGTTCGGGGTCACGCTGTGTACCCCCTATGGGGTCTATAATTATTTCCTTTTGTAGGGTACACTAGTACCAGGTAATATAACACCTGGTCGAATGAAAATATTAAGGGTCAATATGAATCCTGGTCTTATATGAAGCCTTTTGTTAACAATGAGAAAAGACTTAAAATTTCTCCGTATTAAAGCTTTTCGGAAGGTGAATTTCCTCAAAATAAAGCTTCTCCCGACACTTTTTGAGGTATACATACATAGAAAATTTATTTTTCTTGAAAAAAGACTTAGAATTTCTCCGTATAAAAGCTATTCAGAAGGCGAATTTCTGCGAAATAAGACTTTTCGCATCACTATTTTAGATATACAAAAACAGAAAAATTCGGGGTCAAGCTGTGTACCCCCTATGGGGTCTATATTTATTTCCTTTAATAGGGTACACTAGTACCCCGTAATATAATACCTGGTCCAATTACAACATTAAAGGTTAATATTAAGGTCTGATAGGAGGCATTTTTCTTAACATTGAAAAATGCACTGTTTTAGATATACATACATAGTAAAGTGCGGGGTCACACTGTGTACCCCCTATGGGGTCTATAATTATATCCTTTGGTAGGGTACACTAGTACCAGGTAATATAACACCTTGTCCAATTAAAATATTAAGGGTCAATATTAAGGTCTGATAGGAGGCTTTGTTATTATTGAGAAAAGACTTAGAATTTTTCCGTATTAACGCTTTTCGGAAGGCGAATTTCTTAGAAATAAAGCTTCTTGCAACACTTTTTGAGTTATACATACATAGAAAATTTATTTCTCTTGAAAAAAGACTTAGAATTTCTCCGTATAAAAGCTATTCAGAAGGCGAATTTCTGCTAAATAAGACTTTTCGCATCACTATTTCAGATAGACATACATTGCGGGGTCACACCGTGTACCCCCTGTGGGGTCTATAACTATTTCCTTTGGTAGGGTACTCTAGTTCCCCGTAGTATAATACCTTGTCCAATTACAACATTAAAGGTTAATATTAAGATCTGATAGGAGGCATTTTTCTTAACATTAAAAAATGCACTGTTTTTGATATACATACATAGTAAAGTTCGGGGTCACGCTGTGTACCCCCTATGGGGTCTATAATTATTTCCTTTGGTAGGGTACACTAGTACCAGGTAATATAATACCTGGTCGAATGAAAATATTAAGGGTCAATATTAAGGTCTGATATGAAGCCTTTTGTTAACACTGAGAAAAGACTTAGAATTTCTGCGTATAAAAGCTCTTCAGAAGGCGAATTTCTTCGAAATAAAGTTTCTCGCAACACTTTTGGAGATATACATACATAGAAAATTTATTTCTCTTGAAAAAACACGTAGAATTGCTGCGTATAAAAGCTCTTCAGAAGGCGAATTTCTGCGAAATAAGACTTTTCGCATCACTATTTTAGATATACAAAAACAGTAAAATTCGGGGTCAATTATTTCCTTTGGTAAGGTACACTAGTACCCCGTACTATAATACCTTGTCTAATTACAACATTAAAGGTTAATATTAAGGTCTGATAGGAGGCATTTTTCTTAACATTGAAATATGCACTGTTTCAGATATACATACATAGTAAAGTGCGGGGTCACACCGTGTACCTCTATGGGGTCTATAATTATTTCCTTTGGTAGGGTACACTAGTACTAGGTAATATAACACCTTGTCCAATTAAAATATAAAGGGTCAATATTAAGGTCTGATATGAAGCCTTTTGTTAACAATGTAATTTCTCCTTAAAATTTCTCCGTATAAAAGCTATTCAGAAGGCGAATTTCTGCGAAATAAGACTTTTCGCATCACTATTTCAGATAGAGATACACTGCGGGGTCACGCTGTGTACCCCCTATGGGGTCTATATTTATTTCCTTTTGTAGGGTACACTAGTACCAGGTAATATAACACCTGGTCGAAATAAAAATATTAAGGGTCAATATTAAGGTCTGATATGAAGCCTTTTGTGAACAATGAGAAAAGGCTTAGAATTTCTACGTATAAAAGCTCTTCAGAAGGCGAATTTCTGCGAAATAAGACTTTTCGCAACACGTTTGGAGATATACAAAAACAGTAAATTTCGGGGTCACGCAGTGTACCCCCTATGGGATCTATAATTATTTCCTTTCGTAGGGTACACAAGTACCCCGTAATGTAATACCTGGTCCAATTACAACATTAAAGGTTAGTATTAAGGTCTGTTAAGAAGCCTTTTCTTAACAATGAGAAAAGACTTATATTAAGACTTAAAATTCGATGATAAAATTGATTAGTTTTTGTAAAAAGAAACTGCTACAAAGCAACTGAAATAAAAGAACTGATAGGAAAGAATACATAAAAGCTTGCTATACTACACTAAATAAATTATTTATATTAAATAATCAAAGTATAAATTTACAAAATATTTAATTGTTTTATATAATTTTTACGTTTAAAAAAGAGAAACTTTATGGCATTCAGTTAATTTATGCTTTACAATATTTGTAATGTTCAAAATGCTTAATAAGTATCTACTTAAATCCTATAGGAAAGAATTTATGCATTTTGATTCTATTTATAGTTTTCTATTAATTAAGCCACAGATTATTTAACCAAAGAATGTCACTGACTTATTGATCAAAAAGTTAAATTTAAAATTAACTCAGTAAAACTTAAAAAAGATATCTACCACATATGCATTAAGTTTCAGATAATTTCTTTTATGAAACATTTTTACCTTATATAAAGCGGTGGGTTGAATAGTTCCTGCCAACAGCATTAATTTTTTAATATTGTTGCTAAGCTATTTTTTCATCTATAATTTCTGCGACCATCTTCTCATAATTTCAGAAAATAAAAAAAATACCAATGTAAGGATTTGTTTGCATAAATGCTGGAAATAGTTAAGTGTAGAGGGGTCTCATTATTTTGTCTAATTTAACAATTAAGACTAGTAAAATTCTAATAAAAATTAGCAAATCTCTAAATAATCTACAACTGCAAAATACGACGATAAACTCTAATTAAAATTGACTCCAACTTCTGATGAATTTTAATTTTTTCAAAAATTTGAAACTCTTTTTTTTTTTTTTTTTTTTTTTTTGGACCTTTTATTTAAAAAGTCAAGAATCTAGTAATTAATAAATTAAGAACACTGTGGTATCAGTATCGATCGTAATTATAAAGTTATCATTAAATATAAAATAAAATTTTTGAAATTGAATATTGAATGTTGTGGCGAATATAAACGTAATACAATAAATCTTTTTAGTTTCGCTCCCACATTTTTAACTTCTTAAGGACCTTACGAACTCTACTTAAAATGACGCTATCGTATCAGATGTCGGAAATGATGGTGAGAATAGTAAAATAAGTTTTTAAATAAAGGAATAGAACAAAGAAACTTTAGTAACCATATTTGGTGATAAATGAGTTACTGATCGCAATCGAAGAGCTTAGGGAAAAAACATGTTTGCAAAAGTCAGTTTCGGAATTTATACATAAGGATTCTATTTGCAAATCCCACTTATTTAAAAAAACATGTAACCTAAATATTTGTCAAAATGAAATGACCCTTAAACAATATCATGAAAATGCAATAAAAATTTACTCTTATACTATTTTATATATATATATATATATATATAATTTCAATTTTATCAAAAAGAAATACCGTAAATTTTATAAAACCTTCTGATTGCGCATCAAAATCGTACCCCAAATTTTTTGCTGGATCTCTTTTTTCTTTTCCTTACCTGAAAGACTTGAACTGAGGTGTAAAAGCAAATAGCCCTACAACTCTTCATAAACCATAAAGTTATAACAACTTAGGTAAATTTGGTTTTAGTACAGCATTTTTATACAAATAAAATCTTTAAAAAAATAAAAAATGTCAGATAATAAGTTCAACGTTTAAATTTTGAAATATTGGAAAATCAAAAATAATTTTATTTTCATTTCTTCATTCTGAATTCAAATGTTATTTTCAAAGTATTAAAACGAATACTATTTTCTATGCCCAGAAAGTAGATTCAAAAATTCTCTTCTTGGTTGCCTATAGCAACAGAGACACACAATATTATGACGTCTCGTCATTCATTCAGCTTTTTTATGACTGTTTTAAATTGTTTCACTTCATATGGCGAGGTAATTTGGCATTCTTTTAAACTTTCGCCATATAAATCTTTATTGCTACCCAATTTACGACCCAATTTTTTCGAAATTTTGTCTACCCCCCCCCCCTATTTCGAGGGTCAGGATTCCAAATATGTAAAAAAAATATATATGTTTATTCCGACAAATTACGTTTTTGTGTCTGATTTCGTAACATAATTAATAGTTAGCACTAATTAATTAGCATATTTGAGGTCACCCCCAGGAACTATTAAGATTGGCACTTAGTTTGTGAAAATCCGATCATTAGAACGAAAGTTATTCAGGGTGATTATTCCTCTTTATTTAATAAAAATATTTTTTAAAATTTCCGTGATACTTTTCTTTAGAACTGTGTTTAATGTAGTTTTCAGTTCCATATAGTTTCCAATTTAAAAGATTTTAATCTATATGAAAATCGAAAGAGAAACTAACGTACTTCCGTCCTCTATGACTTTCCGCACGCTAATGGGGAAAGCATGTGAAGTGTTGCCATAGGTAGAGAGTTCTGCTCTACGCCACCTGCAGCCCATTTTGATCGCCAATTGTTGTGATTTGTGTTTAAATGTACTCTTAATAATTTTACCCTTCATAAGAGTTTTCTGTAATTTATAAATTCTAACAGGTCGTGAGCTTTAAACAAATTTAAGAACCATAATATCACAACATAAATAAAGGGTAGGGTTTGCCATGTTTCGAATGTTATCCCTTATTTCGCTATACTAGTGCACAATATCCTCAACGACATCGAAAATGACTTGATATTGTATTGTATTTCATTTACGTCGCACTAGAGCTGCACAATGGGCTATTGGCGACGGTCTGGGAAACATCCCTGAGGATGATCCGAAGACATGCCATCACAATTTTGATCCTCTGCACCCCCGCTTCGGTAGCCCGACGACCTGCGCGTGAAGTCGAGCACTTTACGGTAGAACAGTTTAACGATGACCAATACCGCACACCCTCGGTCCCTACGCAGACTGATACAAGTGGTCACCCACCCGCACACTGACCGCAGCCAGTGATGCTTGACTTAGCCTAATCTCTTCAGTGATTCTCAAATCTTCAAATATTCTGAAAAAATAATATAAGCTGTTGTCCAAACTGGTCATTAATTAAACAAATTAAGTACTTGAACAAATCGTCTTTTACTTAACAGAAAATAGATGATAAATTTTTTATATCACCGTATAAGAGAGAAGTTTCGATACAAATTAGAATAGTAAAAAAATAACACAACGTCACATATACAACACTAACATGAATTTGCAAACAGTGTAGTAGTAAAAGAGTTAGAATAACAAATGCTCTTGCTTAAAAAAATTTTGACTAGCTAAGTAACACAAAAAAATAAATAAAAATTTATTTATCTATTTATTTGTTTATTTATTTATTTATTTATTATAAAGCAAAGAATCTATATTTATATGAAAAAAAATTCATAGGAACAATTTCTGGAACAAATTCCAGAACATCAAGAGGATGCAACAGGAGAGAGAAAAAAAAAATTGAAATTATCGAAAATCAAATTTTGCCAAAGGTACTAACAGTGGGAAGTAATGGGTGATTTATCTATTGTTTTCTTAATTCTTAATTTCGAAACTTAATTCTTAATTCTGTTTGTTTGCTTGATATAAATGTATCATATTATCTACATTAGTGCTTAATATGACTAAATAATACGTATTTTACTGAGTAAATTTGTCTTTTAGTTGACAGAAAACGGATAAAGTACTTTACATCAAAGTAAATCAGTCGTATTGTTTTGTTTTTTTTAATTATATGTTTTTAAATTATATGTTTTTTTTAAATTATATGAAATTTTAATTAAATACCGTCATAACAAAATGATATGTAAACAATATATTTGAAAAGAAAATTCGGAATAATATAATGATGAGCATTCTTGGGTATATAAATTAAAAAGTAAATATATATATACGAAAAAAAATTCAAAAAGTTAATAAGACGCAATGTAGACGTGAAAGATCGTAAACACTATAATAGTAAAAGATTTAGAATAATAAGTATAATTAAGCAAAGAAAATCTATGTCAATAACACATAAAAAAGAAATGGTAAAATTTTTTATGTTTATAAACTTTTACAAAACGTGCTTTTTCCTTTTTCATATTGCGATTCCGTTTTTAAAAATAGAAATATATCCATAAAAAAATATTAACTACATTTTTCTTCAAAAATTTATTAAATAAGTTTTTTTTAAATAATTTATTGTGTACTCGACAATAAACAAATGATGTATTACACATAAAGACTAGTGAATAGTTTATATACAAAGTTAGAATAATAAATCTAGTTCGAATGACCAGCTTTTGTCTAACATGATGAACTCTCCTGTGATTTGTCAATACTCTGACAGAAGAAAAATGGAAGCTTCGAACTTTTTTTCCTTCAAAGAAAGCCACTCAGCCTTTCAAACTTACTGTTTCTACTGAATTTATTCTAAAATCGAAGAAGATTTTAAGAAAGAATCTCGAGTGTTAAAAAATGTCACAAGCAAGCAGTTATTTAATGTAGAAAACGTTACATGGAACAATTTTTCACCCCTTGTTTAATGTTTAAATTCAGAAGGCACATTCTCTTCATAAGCTTGTAATCTCTACAAAATCCCAACCGAAATTTTTTTTTTCTTCTTTTTTTTAAAAAATAATCTGAACATTGAAATTGTAGGAAGGTAAAATACATTGAATAAAATTGTTCAGCATTTTGTATATGGATTAATTTGGATTTTTTTTTTAAATTCATGAACTTTAATTTTGTATGGTTGTAGGAAAACTGATTTAAATTTTGTTTCATAATATATATATATATGCACGCACACACACACACACACACACACACACATATATATATATATATATATATATATATATATATATATATATATATATATATATATATATATATATATATATATATATGTTATACAGCACACACATCTTGTTTATGTTTTAAATAAATATTAAAATGAATGCTGAATGACAGATCACAATTTCTCTAAGCACTTAAAATATATGTTTGAGGCCAATATTTCAGCAATAGCAATTTGGTAATATAAAATATGTTTTACATTTAAAAAAAATATAAAAAAGAAAAGAAAAAATTTGTTCCTAAGCCTCTTTCATGATTAAAAGCAATAAAAATGTTGGTGCATTTCCGGTATTGAAAGAAGACTATAAAAGATTTGTGATCGCCTCATTACGATCACTGTTTACCAATTGGTGAAATTCTTTTTCTTTCCGGATGAACTCCGTTAAACATTTCAAATCATGGGTTGCAAAAACTGTCTCCATTGATGTTTGTCTTTGAATTGATCCTGCCTATGTGCCGTGTTTAAATACTTTTTTTCTTCAGCATTCATATTTATATCAAAATCACAGTCAAGCCAGTAATTACGCGTTCATAATAAAAGGAATATAAAAATATTTTAAATTATTATTAAGTTAATACGTTAATAATGCCTGCTAGTGAAATTTAAAAAAAAATAATAAAAAAACAACAGCGGCCGCCGTAGCAACGCATGCAATGGCGACGTATGAGCATTGTGTACTATTTCTCTTGAACACAGTTAAAATCTGTGATAACGTCCAAATAAGGAACACATCATCACGGTGTTGTCAAAATGATTTTCAAGATTTAAGTTTGAACAATGTTCCTTGTAAAGTAAGTTTTCCAAAGCCTTTAATTAAATGTAAATTAAATTTAACTTGAAATTGGTGGGGAATTTTTTTAAAATATATTTTAAGACAGAAGAGATATGCTATACGTTAAAAACTGTTGTCGCTTCGGTAGCTCAGTCAGTTAAGGCGTAGCAAACGCTCCTGGTTTGTGATCTCGAGGTAGTGAGTTCGATGCTGGTAGTCGTAAAATAACTGGCATGTGTACGCAGAGCGTGTCCGTTAAATGTGTCAATAAGGAATTTTTTGTTATAAATAGAGTTATGACAGTTTAAAAAATGTCTATCTTTCAGGGCTTCTGCAACCGTTCTACAGAAAAAAAAAAATTATAGCACTATTTTAAACACAGCAAGCTAGGTTCGATGCAGTTTATTAGAATTTAATCAGGATGTTGTTTGAAATTTTTTTTAAAAAAGCAACTTCTAGAATTTGGTATTAAACAATTGAAAATTTTCCAAAAAGGAAAATTAATTGATGTGAGCTTGCACGATATTAAGGTAGCGCTTCGGTAGCGCAGTTGGTTAAGTCGTATAATGCACGCTGCTTGTTGGAAAGCTCAAGGTCGTGAGTTCGATGCCGGTGTTCGTAAAAGAACAGGCATGTGTACGGAGAGCGTACAAGTGAAGTGTGCTGTGAGTGAAAGTCCACCTGTTAGTGGTGGTGTGAAGAGAGGTGTGTGCTGGTTGTTGAGTGGAAGTTTGATGAAAGTGATGTGATGGCTATGGTGTGAAAGTTTGGAGAGAGTAACGTTGTGGTTGTTGTGTAGGTATTCATGGAGGGGAAAAACATTGATTTGTTAAAATAAATATTTTTCTTTTTAATTTAACAACAATTAAAAACATTTAAGTAAATTCGTATAAACAACCGTAATATTAAAAAAATAATTAGGAGTTTTTTATAATTATAGTTATGATAGTTTTAAAAAAAATCTATCTTTTAGGGTTCCTGTAACCGTTATTTGGAGTTCGAGAAGTTTCAGGAAAAAATTTTTGGCAGCGCAGTTTTAAACACACCTCACTAGGTTTGATGCATTTTATTAGAATTTAATCGTGTTGTAGTTTGAAATATTTTTTTAAAAAAGGAACTTCTGGAAATTGGTATTAAACATTTGAAAATCTTTCATAAAGGTAATTTAACTGA
Organism: Parasteatoda lunata; assembly: GCA_949128135.1. Classification (NCBI taxonomy): domain Eukaryota; kingdom Metazoa; phylum Arthropoda; class Arachnida; order Araneae; family Theridiidae; genus Parasteatoda; species Parasteatoda lunata. The sequence continues at coordinate 113,331,653 of OX421970.1, forward strand.
TGAGAGCTTGCATCATATTGAAAAAAATAATATTTTTTTGTTATCAAATGATATTCAAGTTTTAAGTTTGAGCAATGTTTTCTGAAAGTATGTTTTCCAAAGCCTTTAATTAAATTTTAATTAAACTTAACTTGAAATTTGTGTGAAATTTTTATTAAATGTATTTTAAGACAGAACAGATATGCTATACGTTGAAAACTGTTGTCGCTTTGGCAATTCAGTCGGTTACAGCGTAGCACACGCTCCTGGTTTTGGAGCTCGAGGTAGTGAGTTCGATGCTGGTGGTCGTAAAATAACTAGCGTGTGTACGCAGAAGTTGCTTGTTAAATGTATCAAATTAGTGATTTTTTGTTATAATTATTTTTATGACAGTTTTAAAAATTCCTATCTTTCGGGGTTCCTGTAACCAGTCTACGAAGGTCCAGAAGTTTTTGGAAAAAGCTTTTGATAGCACTATTCTAAACACAACTCACTTAGTTTGATGCAATTTATTAGAATTTTATCGTGTTGTAGTTTGAAATATTTAATAAAAGTTGTTCCTAAACCTCTTTCTTGATTAAAAACATCGATGTTGGTGTCTTTGCGTTATTGAAAGAAGATTATAAAAAGTTGTGATCACCATTTTGCTATCACTGGTTACCCATTTTTCAAATGTTTTTTCTTTCTAGATTGACTCCGTTAAACGCTATATCATTTCAAATTTTGAGTTGCAAAAACTGTCTCAATTGATGCTTGTTGTCGGCCTGGTTTTTCAAATCCTGCCTATGTACGTGTTTCAAGACGTAACAAAATACTTGTCTTTCTTCAGTATATATATTTACATTTAAATTACCTTCAATCCTGTAATTATAAGTCAATAATATAAAGAATGTAAAATTACTTTAAATAATTAATATGCAAATACATTAAAACGCCTGTTAGTTAAAATAAAAAATAAGTAAAACTGCAGCGGTCGTCATAGCAACACCTGCAATGACGACACATGCGCACTTTATACCAGTGTTGGCCAAAAATGTATTCTATTACAGTAATCAATTACTTGTAATCATAATTACAAGATAACATAATTTCGATTACAGCTGTAATCGTGATTACAACAAAAAATTACAGTAATCAATTACTTATAATCATGATTACAACTTTGATTACAGCTGTAATCATCATTACAATAGTCGATTTCAGTAATCAATTACTTGTAATCATTATTACAACTTTGATTACAGCTGTAATCATCATTACAATAGTCGATTTCAGTAATCAATTACTTGTAATCATGATTACAACTTTTAAAAATGTCGATTATAGCTGCAATCATGATTACAATAATTAATTACAGTAATAAATTACTTGTTATCTTGATTATAATTAATCAAAATTTTGATTACAACTGTAATCATGATTCCAAGTAATAGAAACAAAAATGATTACGGGTAATTATGATTACATGTAATCGGGATTACATGCAATTGTGATTACTTGTAATCAAACTATTTGATTACAAGTAATCGTGGTTTGTACATAAGTTATACATAATTATATTATACATATAACAATACGTATATGCTTAGTACACATATTTATGCATATATGACACAAGTACGCATGTATGTTAGTTTGTATGCAAATACATTGTTTTGTGCATTTGTATACATAGACCATATATGTATGAACGTAGGTGAAAACAATGTTTACACATATGCATTCATTTATGTAAGTAACTACATAGACTGTATATGTTTACGATACGCCCCCTAATAGCACGTATATACAATGTACTTATGTACATACATTGTAAGCATTTACGTACAATATATAAGGACGTTGTTTATAGGTATACTATATGTACAGTCAGCAAAAAAAAAAAAAAAACGAATCACCCTGAATAACTTTCTTTTTAATGATCGGATTTTCACGAACTAAGTGTCAATCTTAATGGTTCCTGGGGGTGACCTCAAATATGCTAATTAATTAGTGCTAACTATTAATTAAGTTACGAAATCAGACACAAAAACGTACTTTTTCTGAATAAACATATATTTTTTTTACATATTTGGATTTTTAACCTTCAAAATATAGGGGGTAGCCGAAATCTGGAAAATTTGGTCCCCATAGTTTGGTCAGGAGAGCGATCCAAAGTTCGTACCCCTTAATGTTAATTTCACTTTTTACGTTTTTACTCATATTTTTAAAACTAATAAAGCAATTCAAAGAAAATTGCACCCACTCATAAAACTCATTTACCCAAAGTTAATTTCATGAAAAAAATAATTTTTAATAATTATTGATTTTTTTTTATTTAATTAAATTGAGGATGAAAAAATTTTGAATTATAAGATATGAATTTTTTTTATACCTTATTAATCTACATATTTTTCAATTGAAAAATCTAAAGTTTCAACTGTTTTTATTTATTAGAAGCTGAGAAAAATTAAAATTAATTATTTTTAAAAAACTATTTTGGCGACAATAAAGAAATAATTCAATGGAGCGATTAATATTAAAGTGTGATAAATTTGCGAGGAACTTGATTTCGCGCGCGTAGCGTAAAATTTCATTCATATTTTTTTCGCTAATAATCGTTTGCTAATCTTTTTAGTTTTATTTCTTTCAAACTATAAAATACGATGTTTCTTTTTTAGTCGTTTAATAATTTGTTTGCAATTTAGTAAAGAAATAACAATAAAACATTTCGAATAAAAGACACTTTATTCAACGAATGTCTAGTTTTATAAAAGCGTGCTTCTGATAGAATATGATTATACACCAGATTGTGCTTATTTAATGCGTTTATTTTTTATTTTTTGATTTTTTTTTTCAATAACTGATACAATTTCAATGATATGCATACGTATGCATAGATTTGGAATAATATATTTATAAATTTCTTGAATATGTATTTCATAATTATTAATACGAATGCGTAGTCAACATTTTTAAGCATCTTAAAACTTCTTTATATCTTATATATCGCCTTAATCTTAATTACCTGTCTGCGCGTACTTCACAGAATTATTTTTTCTAACTTTTTAATTAAATTTTAACGTTTCTCAAAATCTTATTTTTTATGCTACCATACATATTATTTTTCCATTAATACACTAATCAATTGTTTGAGTACTTTAATTTATGCTTTCCTTTAAAATAAAATTACTTTTTAAGTTATTGTTAAGCTTTTATTGAAAGAAAACTTAGAATTATTTCCAACCAGCTGAGAATTAAATCTTGTTAAGAAATTAAAAATATTCTACTGGTCAATATCATTCGATGCAGAACACCTGACTATTTACTAATCATACTATTGTTTTCGAAAAATGAAGATAAATTATTTATTTTCCTTTTTTTTATTGTTTATTATTTATTTGAGTAATGAAAAGTAAATGGGTATGTGAGCATAGCAAAAACATGCAACAGATTGTTTTTTTTTTTTTTTTCAAATGAACAAAAAACTATGGACATAAAATTTTATTTTGACGTTCAAAGTTAATCTTGCCCGCTAACTTAAAGAAATTCACCCTTTCCTTTTAAAAAGTTGAAAATATCTGCTTAAAAAGTTGTTTTTTATTATTTCTCAACTTTTGAACAGTTTAAACAAATATTGCTATATCTGGAAAATGTTTCATATGCCTTGTTTCGTTAAACAGCTACTAAAATAAAACAATGTAAAAACATACGAAAAACGTGCTAATTTTAGAATCATCATCTCAAAATTTTTTCTTTTTCTAACATTAGGATTTTTTCTACTTAAATAACCTATAATAATAGCTTTAATACACGTTTTGAAGAAATAATGAATGCAAATTTGGATCTTATTTTTAATTACTTTCGTAATAAGAAAACAAGAATATTAATAATTCATTGACAATTCATTGACTGTGTACCCCCTATGGGCGCTAAAATTATTTCTTTTGGTAGGGTACACTAGTACCAGGTACTATAACACCTGGTCCATTTAAAATATTAAGGGTCAATATTAAGGTCTGATAGGAGGCTTTGTTAACATTGAGAAAAGACTTAGAATTTCTGCGTATAAAAGCTCTTCGGAAAGCGAATTTCTTCGAAATAAAGCTTCTCGCAACACTTTTGGAGATATACAAAAACAGTAAAATTCGGGATCACGCTGTGTACCCCCTATGGGGTCTATAATTTTTTCCTTTGGTAGGGTACAATATTACAAGGTAATATAATACCTGGTCCAATTACAACATTAAAGGTTAATATTAAGGTCTGATAGGAGGCATTTTTCTTAACATTGAAAAATGCACTGTTTTAGATATACATACATAGTAAAGTTCGCGGTCACGCTGTGTACCCCCTATGAGGTCTATAATTATTTCCATTGGTAGGGTACACTAGTACCAGGTAATAAAACACCTTGTCCAATTAAAATATTAAGGGTCAGTATTAAGGTCTGATATGAAGCCTTTTGTTAACAATGAGAAAAGACTTAAAATTTTTCCGTATTAACGCTTTTCGGAAGGCGAATTTCCTCAAAATAAAGCTTCTCGCAACACTTTTTGAGATATACATACATAGAAAATTTATTTCTCTCGTAAAAGCACCGCGGCTCCTGCGGTGTCCGGTGCGCCTCTGCCGGCCCTTGCAAATCCGAGGGAGAGAGTGTGATTTTCGTGCCGGTCCGTACCCATAACCGCAGCAGGTCTCTAAGGTGAACAGCCTCTAGTCGATAGAACAATGTAGGTAAGGGAAGCCGGCAAGTTCGATCCGTAACTTCGGGATAAGGATTGGCTCTGAGGACTGGGCCCGTCGGGCTGGGGTCCGAAGCGGGTGTGGCACTGCACCGGGCCCGGGAGAGACTGGCTGCAGCGATGCAGTCCGGTCCGGTCCAGACCAGCGGCAGGGCCTTCCCGTGGAAGGCCTCCGCTGCGCGGCGGGCCCAATTTCTTCACATTGAGAAAAGACTTAGAATTTTTGGGTAAATATACTCTTCAGAAGGCGAATTTCTTCGAAATAAAACTTCTCACAGCACTTTTTGAGATATACAAAAACAGTAAAATGCGGGGTCACGCTGTGTACCCCCTATGGGATCTATAATTATTTCCTTTGGTAGGGTACACAAGTACCCGGTAATGTAACACCTGGTCTCATTAAAATATTAAGGGTCAATATTAAGGTCTGATATGAAGCCATTTGTTAACAATGAGAAAAGACTTTAAATTTCTCCGTATTAACGCTTTTCGGAAGGCGAATTTCTTCAAAATAAAGCTTCTCGCAACACTTTTTGAGGTATACATACATAGAAAATTCATTTCTCTTGGAAAAAGACTTTGAATTTCTCCGTATAAAAGCTCTTCAGAAGACGAATTTCTTCGAAATAAGACTTTTCGCATCACTATTTCAGATAGAAATACATTGCGGGGTCCCACCGTGTACCCCCTATGGGGTTTATAATTGATTCCTTTGGTAGGGTACACTATTACAAGGTAATATAACACCTGGTCCAATTAAAACATTAAAGGTTAATATTAAGGTCTGATAGAAGGCATTTTTCTTAACGTTGAAAAATGCACTGTTTTAGATAAACATACATAGTAAAATGCGGATTCACACTGTGTACCCCCTATGGGCTCTAAAATTATTTCCTTTGGTAGGGTACACTAGTACTAGGTAATATAACACCTGGTCCACTTAAAATATAAAGGGTCAATATTAAGGTCTGATAGGAGGCTTTGTTAACATTGAGAAAAGACTAATGAGACCGGACACCGCAGGAGCCGCGGTGCTTTTACGAGAGAAATAAATTTTCTATGTATGTATATCTCAAAAAGTGTTGCGAGCAGCTTTATTTTGAGGAAATTCGCCTTCCGAAAAGCGTTAATACGGAGAAATTTAAAGTCTTTTCTCATTGTTAACAAAAGGCTTCATATCAGACCTTAATATTGACCCTTAATATTTTAATTGGACAAGGTGTTATATTACCTGGTACTAGTGTACCCTACCAAAGGAAATAATTATAGACCGTATAAAAGCGGATCTATAATTATTTCCTTTGGTAGGCTACACTAGTACCCCGTAATATAATACCTGGTCCAATTACAACATTAAAGGTTAATATTAAGGTCTGTTAAGAAGCCTTTTGTTAACAATGAGAAAAGACTTAGAATTTCTCCGTATAAACGCTTTTCGGAAGGCGAATTTCCTCAAAATAAAGCTTCTCGCGACACTTTTTGAGATATACATACATAGAAAATTTATTTCTCTTGAAAAAAGACATAGAATTTCTGCGTATAAAAGCTCTTCAGAAGGCGAATTTCTGTGAAATAAGACTTTTCGCATCACTATTTCAGATAGACATACATTGCGGGGTCACACTGTGTACCCCCTATGTGGTCTATAATTATTTCCTTTGGTAGGATACACTATTACAAGGTAATATAACACCTGGTCCAATTAAAACATTAAAGGTTAATATTAAGGTCTGATGGGAGGCATTTTTTTAACATTGAAAAATGCACTGTTTTAGATATACAATAATAGTAAAATGCGGGGTCCCACACTAAAAAGAAAATTACCCTTTTCTTTTAAAAAGTTGAAAATATCTGCTTAAAAACTTGTTTATATTATTTCTCAACTTTTGGACAGTTCAAAAAAATATTGCTATATCAGGAAAATGTTTGATATGCCTTGTTTCGTTAAACAACTTCTAAAATAAAAAATTGTAAAAAGATTCGAAAAACGTGCTATTTTTACAATCATCATCTCAAAAATTGTTATTTCTCTAACATTAGGATTTTTTCTACTTAAATAAAACCTATAATAATAGTTTTAATACACGTTTTGAAAAAATGATGAATGCAAATTTGGATCTAATATTTCGTAATAAGGAAACAAGAATATTAATAATTCATTAATAATTGTTTCATAGCACCGAATTAGTTAATTCTTTTCGAAACAATCAGCCTTGCAACTATTTAACTTTGACTCTTTGAAATAGGGATCATTTCATGCATGTCATTCGACTTTAGAATTTCAAATATAAAATGCAAAAATTACAAGAATGCGTATAAGCTGGCTTTAATTAACAATAAAAAACTGACAAAATCGTCGGCAAAAGAAGTTATCTCATAAAAAGAATGTCAGAGTTAAAAACTGTAACAAGTGTTACTCTTGTTTAATTTGGGGTATTATAAACCTAAATTTTATTTTATTTTATTTTAATTTTTTTAATTATTTTTTTAATAAACTAACGAAGTGAGTATGTAAATAATATCCATTCATTTTACTTGAAACCAAGTTTAGTCGGAAATCATATGAAGTGCAAATTCTTGAGCTCAGGTGTAGGGTAGTAGGATATTTCATACATGATCAGTAGTTTCAAGAGTGAACAATTATATTAGAAGGCAGCTAACTTCTTTAAAAATTCTAATTCAGAAAAATACTGGTTATTTTACAAATGTTATAAAGCATGTGTATTTTTTAAATGGTTATTTATATAATTTTTACATTGGCCATTAGTTTTCTGTTGATGAAGCAAAAACTAAGACTCTAGTAAGCAGCCAAAAACTAAATCATTATGAATTATTATCTTTTAACTTTTTTTTTAATTCTCTAACATTGCTATTTAAACTCTATGATCCACTGTAATATGTTTTTGTTTGAGTCAAAATATTGGCATTTTTTATATTTTTTACAATTTACATTTTTTACAATTTACATACATCAACATACTTCAAGAAATGAACATATCTAAAAATTTGAACTCATTTTATCAAATAGTGAATCTCTAACAATACTTCGGTGAATCATAAAAAAATAATTTAGCACAATTTCTGAGTTAGTTTATCCTCTAAATACCCCCCTCAATTTAAAATTCGATGATAAAATTGATTAGTTTTTGTAAAAAGAAACTGCTACAAGGCAACTGAAATAAAAGAACTGATAGGAAAGAATACATAAAAGCTTGCTATACTACACTAAATAAATTATTTATTTTAAATAATCAAAATATAAATTTACAAAATATTTAATTGTTTTATATAATTTTTACGTTTAAAAAAGAGAAACTTTATGGCATTCAGCTAATTTATGCTTTACAATATTTGTAATGTTCAAAATGCTTAATAGGTATCTACTTAAATCCTATAGGAAAGAATTTATGCATTTTGATTCTATTTATAGTTTTCTATTAATTAAGCCACAGATTATTTAACCAAAGAATGTCACTGACTTATTGATCAAAAAGTTAAATTATTAAATTAACTCAGTAAAACTTAAAAAAGATATCTACCACATATGCATTAAGTTTCAGATAATTTCTTTTATGAAACATTTTTACCTTATATAAAGCGGTGGGTTGAATAGTTCCTGCCAACAGCATTAATTTTTTAATATTGTTGCTAAGCTATTTTTTCATCTATAATTTCTGCGACCATCTTCTCATAATTTCAGAAAATAAAAAAAATACCAATGTAAGGATTTGTTTGCATAAATGCTGGAAATAGTTAAGTGTAGAGGGGTCTCATTATTTTGTCTAATTCAACAATTAAGACTAGTAAAATTCTAATAAAAATTAGCAAATCTCTAAATAATCTACAACTGCAAAATACAACGATAAACTCTAAGTAAAATTGACTCCAACTTCTGATGAATTTTAATTTTTTCAAAAATTTGAAACTCTTTTTTTTTTTTTTTTTTGATTTGACCTTTTATTTAAAAAGTCAAGAACCTAGTAATTAATAAATTAAGAACACTGTGGTATCAGTATCGATCGTAATTATAAAGTTATCATTAAATATAAAATAAAATTTTTGAAATTAAATATTGAATGTAGTGGTGAATATAGACGTAATACAATAAATCTTTTTAGTTTCGCAACCACATTTTTAACTTCTTAAGGACCTTACGATCTCTACTTAAAATGGCGCTATCGTATCAGATGTCGGAAATGATGGTGAGAATAGTAAAATAAGTTTTTAAATGAAGGAATAGAACAAAGAAACTTTAGTAACCATATTTGGTGATAAATGAGTTACTGATCGCAATCGAAGAGCTTAGGGAAAAAACATGTTTGCAAAAGTCAGTTTCGGAATTTATACATAAGGATTCTATTTGCAAATCCCACTTATTTAAAAAAACATGTAACCTAAATATTTGTCAAAATGAAATGACCCTTAAACAATAACATGAAAATGCAATAAAAATTTACTCTTATACTATTTTATATATATATATATATATATATATATATAATTTCAATTTTATCAAAAAGAAATACCGTGAATTTTATAAAACCTTCTGATTGCGCATCAAAATCGTGCCCCAAATTTTTTGCTGGATCTCTTTTTTCTTTTCCTTACCTGAAAGACTTAAACTGAGGTGTAAAAGCAAATAGCCTACAACTCTTCATAAACCATAAATTTATATCAACTTAGGTAAATTTGGGTTTAGTACAGCATTTTTATACAAATAAAATCTTTAAAAAAATAAAAAATGTCAGATAATAAGTTCAACGTTTAAATTTTGAAATATTGGAAAATCAAAAATAATTTTATTTTCATTTCTTCATTTTGAATTCAAATGTTATTTTCAAAGTATTAAAACGAATACTATTTTCTTTGCCCAGAAAGCAGATCCAAAAATTCTCTTCTTGGTTGCCTATAGCAATAGAGACACACAATATTATGACGTCTCGTCATTCATTCAGCTTTTTTATGGCTGTTTTAAATTGTTTCACTTTATACGGCGAGGTAATTTGGCATTCTTTTAAACTTTCGCCATATAAATCTTTATTGCTACCCAATTTTTTCGAAATTTTGTCTACACCCCCCCCCCCCCCCTATTTCGAGGGTCAGGATTCCAAATATGTAAAAAAGTTTATTCCGAGAAATTACGTTTTTGTGTCTGATTTCGTAACATAATTAATAGTTAGCACTAATTAATTAGCATTTTGAGGTCACCCCCAGGAACCATTAAGATTGGCACTTAGTTTGTGAAAATCCGATCATTAGAACGAAAGTTATTCAGGGTGATTCGTTTTTGTTTTGTTTTTTGCTGACTGTACTACGATATTTCCCCTTTTCTTAATATTTTACCTCTTTATTTAATAAAAATATTTTTTAAAATTTCCGTGATACTTTTTTTAGAACTGTGTTTAATGTAGTTTTCAGTTCCATATAGTTTCCAATTTAAAAGATTTTAATCTATATGAACATGAAAGAGAAACTAACGTACTTCCTTCCTCTATGACTTTCCGCACGCTAATGGGAAAAGCATGTGAAGTGTTGCCATAGGTAGAGAGTTCTGCTCTACGCCACCTGCAGCCCATTTCGATCGCCAATTGTTGTGATTTGTGCTTAAATGTACTTTTAATAATTTTACCCTTCATAAGAGTTTTCTGTAATTTATAAATTCTAACAGGTCGTGAGCTTTAAACAAATTTAAGAACCATAAATCACAACATAAATAAAGGGTAGGGTTTGCCATGTTTCGAATGTTATCCCTTATTTCGCTATACTAGTGCATTATATATCCTCAACGACATCGAAAATGTACTGATATTGTATTGTATTTCATTTACGTCGCACTAGAGCTGCACAATGGGCTATTGGCGACGGTCTGGGAAACATCCCTGAGGATGATCCGAAAACATGCCATCACAATTTTGATCCTCTGCACCCCCGCTTCGGTAGCCTGACGACCTGCGCGCGAAGTCGAGCACTTTACGGTAGAACAGTTTAACGATGACCAATACCGCATACCCTCGATCCCTACGCAGACTGATCCAAGTGGTCACCCACCCGCACACTGACCGCAGCCAGTGATGCTTGACTTCGGTGATCTGCTAGGAACCGTGTCTTAACGATCAGTCCACTGCGGGACGAAAATGACCTGAAAACCAAAAAGAATAAAATTTGGAAGGGAGGTTGCCAGGGATATGAGTCGCTAGCGTTTGTCAGCTGTTGCGGCAGACAAAATCTGCAAAGGGCTGTCACGCAGACAAAGAAAAAGAAACGTACAATATCACTGTAATGTTATTTTTAATATCGCAATGGTATCATAGCTTGCTAGTGGAGTTTTCAAAATTCATTTGTTGTTTGTTTCGCTGAAATTTAAATTGAAAGAACGCTTTATAATGTCGTGATATTGGATGGTGCTTCTCGTATGACTCTCCGCACGCTATTGGCGAAAGCATGTCTTGCCATAGGTAAAGAGTTCTGCTCTACACCACCTGTGTCCCGCAGTGGACTGATAGTAAAGACACGGTTCCCAGTAGAAAACCGAAGTCAAGCAAAACTGGCTGCGGTCAGTAAGTGGGTGGGTCACCACTTTGATTAGTCTGAGTAGGGACTGATGGTGAGCGGTATCGATCCTCGTAAAACTGTTCTGCAGTAAAGCTTTCGACTTCGCTCTCAGGTCGTCTGTCTACCAAAGCAGGTTAGCCATCCCCTCTGCAGAGGATTAAAATTGCGATGGCATGTCTTCGGATCTCAGGGATGTTTCCCAGACCGTTGCCGTCCCGCAGTGGACTGATCGTTAAGACACGGTTCCCAGCAGATCACCGAAGTCACTGGCTGCGGTCAGTGTGCGGGTGGGTGACCACTTGGATCAGTCTGCGTAGGGACCGAGGGTGTGCGGTATTGGTCCTCGTTAAACTGTTCTGCCGTAAAGTGCTCGACTTCGCGTGCAGGTCGTTGGGTTACCGAAGCAGGGGTGCCATCCCCTCTGCAGAGGATCAAAATTGTGATGGCATGTCTTCGGATCATCCTCAGGGATGCTTCCCAGACCGTCGCCAATAGCCCATTGTGCAGCTCTAGTGCGACGTAAATTAACTACATCAACATCATCAACCCAGACCGTTGCCAATAATACATCGTGCAGCTCTAGTGCAATGTAAATAAAGTACCTGCAAACCAGGGACTAATATAGGGAATAAGGACATTTAACTTTTCCCGGGGTTTTTAAAAAAGCAACACGCTTTTGACAGACCGGTTTTACGCACAAAAAGTGGCGTTCGTGTCGTCCTAGGGATTATTTTCTGACATCCCCGCCGCACCTTAGCATTGCGCGTAATCAGTGTTGATCATTAAAAAGCAATTTAATTTAAATTCTAAATTTTTTTCATTTCAGTATATAATTTTGCATATTGCTTAAAGATGTCTATTCATTACTTATAATTTATTTGTTTGTTTATTGAAGTTTTAAAACCAGAGATCATTCAGATTACGAGCAATTATATACTATAGTTTCGGTTTTGTTTAGTTTCAGTTTTCAGAACTTGGGTTAATTAAAACCGAAGGAAGGATATTTGCTTATTCAACCATAGTTATTAGTTTGAAGCGTCTGGTAATATTATAACTGAAGTATAGATGCTTATATGAGCATTTTTTAATATTTAAAAATTTGATTTAACAGAACGAGTTCAAAACTAAAACCCTTTGAATTTTATAAGTTTACTATTATTGTTTTAAAATTTTTATAATTAAAAATGCACATTAATGACACACTTTTTTAAACAAAATATAAGTTATGCAACCGTACATTTGTTAAATTTTTTCCGATGATAATTAAAAATAAAAATCTTTTTCATGAAAATAATTATTCGTAGCATTTATTATGAATTCGATTGTATTATCTTTCAATTTCCGATCTTTATTAATGCCTTTGCACGAATAATTATTCAAATTATAATATATATATATATATATATATATATATATATATATATATATATATATATATATATATATATCCGTATCAGAATCTCCCAATTCATATCTTTATGTCCGCGTAAGATTATCTACCTTGCTAATTAATTTCCCAAAATCAAATGGTCTTCATTTTGTTTTGTTTTAACAAGGAATAAAGATAAAATAACTCATAATTTATGTAAATATTTAAACATTGCTGCCTTTATGAATTTTTTTTAAAAAGAAAACAATCATATTTTGCGTTACACGTAAAAGAAAACCACGAAAATATCATTCAGATTGCTTGACGCTTAAAGAGTTCTAGCGAAATGCTCAGTAATCGCAATGAATTTTTTTTACATAATAAATCATTTTTTTAGCTCTTCATATTTTTTGTAATTTTAAACTCATTCCAAAAATCAAAGTAACGGGCAATTTAAATATCGGCGTAAAACAATGTTGATAAAAGTTATAAAAACAACTTATTTTGACCAAGATTAAGTTGAAATTAAAATAATCAAATGTTGCGTTAAATACAAAGGAAAACCACTAAAAATTCTTTTAGATAACTGAACAATAATAAGATTACAGCTAAATGTTCATTATCGCAATGAATTATTTTTTTAACCATTAATTTTTTTATCATTCTTGGCAGAGAGTTTGTCATCTTAGTGGATGTTGTGAAATACTTTTCTTATATTTTTAACTTTTAATACGACCCAGAAATCAAAGTAACTTTCAATTTAAATATCACAGTAAAATCATGTTTATAAAAGCTTTTGTAGTAACCTATATATTATTTAAAATTAAATTTAAATTTAGACAAATCAAATGTTGCGTTCAATGCAAAGGAAAACCACGAGATTTGAAAGATTTTTTGAATGAAAATAATTAGAATTTCCATTACACACAAATGAAAACCAAGAAAACGTTTTGCTAGCAAACTAATTGAACGCTAACAGGCAATAATGCGACTATAGAATTATTATCATTTTCCAATTTCTTGTGCTTTATATGAAATTTAATGTTTTGACTAGCTTGGAATGTTTATTAAAATGTTCTTTATTTTATTTATTTTTTGTAAGTACGTAAATTGTGTTTTATTTTATTTCAAATATTTGAATTTCAGAATGATATAAAGAATTAAATTTTAAGAACATATTAGTTTTTTTTTTTTTTTTTTTAGTAATTTTAAAATTTGCAAATTATAAATCTTTAAAAAAATCTGAAAAAAATGTATCACAAAATTTGCGAATTTCAGATTTTTCTGGCAAAGAGACTGAATGTTATCAATTATTTTTAATCATTACAACTTATAAAAATCAAATAAAAAAAGAACAAATTATGTACAGCTGCAATAAACAAGCACCGCAGTTCACCAGAGGGCGTGGATATAGAGTACAAGCTAGTTCCTAGACCAGTGATGTCAACGTTCACCGTGACGTCCGTTTGGTCGAGTGATTGATCTTTCTGCCTTTATATCTATGCTGCAAACCTACGCCACCTGTAGCTATTACGTCTCCACAAAGCTTTGAAAGTTTAAAGCTTGTTTTAAATCACACAGACATATGCAGCAGCAAGTTCCTTAGCAAAACAAAAAATTTGATCTCTTTCTGATCATGGAGTCATGATTCTAGTTATTATTTAGTCTTTCTGAAATAAATATTGGACATTAACTTTTCTGATAAATTTAATTCCGAATTAGGATGAGTGCTCCTACTTTTAATGATGCAACTGATGGAGAGCAGGTTGAATTTAATTTTTTATGTATTCTGTAATCAACATTTGGGTATGGAACTGTTTTTCTCTTATTTTTTTTAATTATGGTATCCGAGTGATTTTTATTAATTCATTCGACTTTAATATGAAATCTCATTATATTAATATGATATGGCAGTCTCGGTTATTATTTTAAAAAAATGCTTTTATTATTTTAAGTATTTATTAAAATGAGTTTGTGATTACATAGTAAGAGAAGAATAATTTTAGTCGCAAACATGTTTAAAATAATATTTTTAATGAACATGTTTAAGTACATCCTTAGTCCTTAATTGTTTTTTAAATCATATATTATCCATTACTGCCAAGTATTAACTGTAAAATATATATATTATTTAATTGTATCAGCTATAAGTAGTAAACATGCAAATAAATTATGGGCTGCTAATTTTTTATAAGTTTTCATTATTTTCATCATTTTTTACCGCCAAAAACCTACTTTTTATCATGCTATGGTAAAACTGGTTATTAAAATCTAACCTTAACCATATAATTCCGAATGTTATTTGAGTGTTCCAACTATTGAAAAAGCGCTTGATTCCAAAAAGATCAGTTTTAGATTACAACTCTAAGGTTAGAAATGTATTACTGAATTAAAAAATTAAATCTCTTTTTCTGCCCATTATTGAGATTTATAATTTTATTCTTTAGTATCAAGATTGTCGTAGCTATTTGAGTAGTCTTGGAGGCAATATTTGAAAGGAGAATTCAGATGAAGGATTTCTGGCTGATTTAGAAGTTGTGATTGGCTGTTGCGAATTATGGCTTCTTGAAGCTGGTAAAGTTGCTGTTTTATTTTCTAAAAATCATTTCTTTGGGATGAAACTGGTTGACCTTTATAATTTCAGGGATGAGATTTTTCTGCTTTTAGCGGATTTTCGCTTTTGTCTCTCAAATTTCAGTCTTTTTATCAAAAACTCTGATTCTCTAAAAGTTTCAGGTGTTTTTATATAAATATCCCGCTTGCATCAATTTTTCTTCTTTTTTTTTATCTTCACTAAAAATATTCTTTGTAAACTAAGTCTGGTGTTTGGGAAAACCTGGAATTGTCTGGTAATTTTATTTTAACTCCAAAGATCGGGTAAAGTTGCAATTTTTTACAAAACTCTGAAAAATTCCTATATCATACCTGGAAAATAACTAGTCTTTGAATTGTCTATAACAGTAATCAGTTATTGAAATTGGAGATAAATAATTATTCTTCCGGAAGTCTGGATAATAGATTTTTCTGTATAATAGACCCCCAAGGTAAACAAAGCTTAAAACGATCTGAATCTAAGAAGCAAAGAGTAAATAAGCATTATTTTTTGGGCAATAAGGTTTTAGTATTAGAATGATTTCTAATCAATCAAAAACAAAATATTAGGGGCAATTTTTCCATCCTATAAATAGTTTTAACTACTGTAATGGCTGGGATAGTTTGTTTTTCTACGGTTAAAAAAAAAAAAAAGAAAAAAACTATTACACAAGAACACATATCCTCCAACCATGACCAAGCACTTATCCCTGTTTTTAGGGCTCTAATGTAAATGCACAGGAACATAAAAGTGTTGTGAAATTTTTATTCGATTCAGTAAACGAACAAAATTATGAACATGTAAGGTGTTAAGTAATAAAATCCTTTATTGAATTTTCATAACATTTTTTAAAAAATGAAGTAAAAGAACATTAGTGGAAACAATTAACATTTACGGGAGAAAAATACAATTGATATAAAAATACAATGAATCACTGCTGAAGAAGACAAGACTGAAAATATTAAAACCAGTTTGATTTCCAGAGGAAATAGAAAGAATGCGAACTGTGATTATTATAAACACCATGAAATTTCATCCTGATAATATAAAAATTAAGTTGTAATACTTGGAGTTAAGCTTCTCTTTGTTGCATCAGGGAATCAAACTCGTTTTGATGTTTTCAGTCATGATTCCTTAGTTGTATTTCACTAGATTTTGAAACTATTGTTTTATTTTTTATTGCTTGAACATTAATCTGTCATTCCTAATGTATACACTTTTTAACACTTTTTTTGCAAGATTCTAAAAATATATATTAAGGGTAGTAATTATGCAATCTCTTCTGTATTTAATAGCGAGAAATTTTTCGAATTCATGTAAAAAGTGTATAATATAATTTTTCTTCACATTTTTTCGTTTTTTTTTATTGTTAAAGTATGTAAGCAATGTGTTATTTTAATTTCTATTCCATGCCCCTCCTTAGCCATTCACAGAGGAGTGTTTTCTGAGAAGACATTTCTGCACTGCAAAAAATGACGGAATTAACTTTAATTAATTTAATTTGAGTTGATTAAGATATTAGAAAGCTAAATTTAAGAAAGCAAAATTTAAAAAAGTTAAGTTTTGAATAAAGTTAAATTAAAAATTTGGAAGTTAAATATAATAAAGGATATTAATATAAGAAAGTCATTATGTTAGTGGGATTAAAAAGTCCCGCTGGTACAAAGGGTAAAAAAATTTTAAAATATTTACAGAAAAAAAAAACATTGAATTTTTTTATATGAATGTGACAGCTAATTAATTTATGTAATGTTATGTAAGGGTTGTATCAAAGATTATTTTCAAAAGTCACATTCTAAAAAGTAAATCTAAAATATCCTAAGAATTTTCAATGAAATGGCAATAAAAACATTCGTTTGTTGTAATTTCTACAATAAAGTAATACAGCACAAAAACTTTGATAGAGAAATAGTGATGACAATACAATTAGTATAGTTGTACTGTTGATTTGAGTAAACTATTGTGAGTAAAACTCTTTCTTTCTCTATATATACTTAGAAAAAAAAATACAAGTTATATTTCATCAATAATATTAATTGAATAAATTTAGTCAGCCTAATATGTCTCCTTCTCTCCAACTTCGAAACATTTTAACATTAAACAATTCGAAACAAATAAAAAGCTTAGTGCTCTAGCATTCTTCTGATTGACCATTTACACGGATTAAAACTTTATGTTTCCAGAAATATTTTTTATGTATGCTATGAAAGGTTAATGATTAAAAATCTACCAGGGAGATAAAACAAATAAACATACTTAGCATATAGTAGGAAGACTGATAATTGAAAAACTAATGCTCATTAGAATTCAAATAATTGATTATTATGAATAAATAGATGAATAAATATAAATAGAAAAACAAATCTAATAGATAAATTTTGTATACTTTATTTTCGTTTCATAGTATTTAAATCGTGCACGATACTTTCAACGAGTTTTAAAATTCGAAATTTATTTTATGATTTGTTTGAAGCATAAATTTCTTGCTTCCAGGATTATCTATGTTTGATATTCTTATAATTTTTAACCAGGTGTTGCAATAAATTTAGTTTAAAAAAATATTTTTATTTCTAATTCATTCTAAGTGTATAGCGTTCGACTTTTTGTTAAACATGAATATAATGAGCTGTAAAATATTATGTTAGAACGTCAACTAACTTTTGAAATTTTGACAAAAGATTTGGAGCACCAAACACATGAAACGTGCAAAAAGTGACAAAAAAATAGGATTACAGTAAACAAAAATTTGCATTCTTTTAGTTATTAATTCGTTCTACACCTAAAAATTACAGAATAAAATTACAAGTAAACAATATATTTTTCGCAATTCTCTTAAATCTTTCATATAAAGTAAAAAAAATCTATAACTAACTTTAACATTAAATCTGCCGTGTGATTGAAAAAAGAAGAAGAAAAAAACAGTTCATTTTTGAGAAATATGGATTGGCAATAATTTTCTTTCAATTTCTAATGCTATGAATGTTCAAAATGAATTTCAAAGAAAAACTAAAACAAAAATCTTTCCTTTTCTTTTTGCAATAAATAATTTATTATAAAAAAATAGGAAGTACATAAAACTCTTAATGTTCAATTTTTTGTCTATTACGTTGACTTTTCTATAGCACGGCAGAAATGTAGTTATCATTAATGGAAATGGAGAAAAAAGGTTATCAGTAATTTGTTATACTTCAAAATATTTGAAAGTAAGAAATTCGTAATTGTGAAAGTGTTTGTCAGAGAATTTTCTAATATATCTCGAGGGAAAGAAACTAACCCGGATTAAAACTTGGCTTTAAATATGTTAAATATTATCATAATAATTTAATGATAAAACGCATATCTCTGTCTTCATTCTCCATTACTTTAAAGTTAATATTAGAAAGTGATCCTGGAAAAAATGGGTAAAACGAATTCAAATAAAAAATTTTATTTTACAACAACTTACAAAATTCTCTCATGAAATCGTTTGTAAAGTACTTGGCCACCAGAATTGTTTGCCAACGTAGGCTGAGAACAATATCGCAACTAGCAGCTTTTTCGTCCCTCAATGAAATAGGTATACCACAAAAACAAATTGAAAGAAATGTTATATTCCACAAGAACAAATTGTTAAGATAAGGCGTTCTACATTCTAATTCCTCATAAATCTATCACTCCTTATCTCCCCTTCTGCTGACCAGATGAGTGGTCCTCTCGCTGTTCAACCTCTAGGGTCCACCATGTAAAAGGGGGTGACCACAAACGATTTGTAGCTTACAAATTATCAATTTGTAATTGTGGGATATCTATTTCACTGAGGAAAGCATTCAAAGTTTCTTCTTTTTTTTTCTTTTTTTGAGAAAAGAAGGTAGTTAGGATGCTTGTTCTAACTTGGGAGCATATCAGGTTGATCTGGCTCCCCTTTTTTTCAAGGAAAATTTGTTTTTATGACTTCACACCTCGTTTAGACACCTCACACTTTTTATAAGCTAGATAACGAGGGTGACATTTAAAAGTGATGAAAACACTGTTCTTTATTTTATGTGGGGGGGGGGCTAACTTCTAAATTTTTTTTTTATTTTTGCCCCTCAAAAGCTGAAGGGTTATTATTTTTAAACCTAAACTGAATGTTTCAGATGGAAAGATACCTCTGTTAAATATTAACCGATTTTCCTACAGATGTTTCCAAATTGAATGATAAAAATCTATGTTTTCAGTTTTAACATAGAAAGTCATGCTTCTTTGCGAATTATAACGTAATACTGTTATTTAATCATTGTGCCTTTATGTCCAAGTCGAAGTGATCGAAATGGTAATATTAATGATGATGGAAGCTAAATAACTTTCCACGCGTTTCCTAAAGAATCAAACCGACTGACGGCTTGGATACAACTAATAAGTCGACAAGGTGAGATTTTAAAATACAATACTTTACATAATTCATAAGACTTAAATATGCGAGTAATAATATTTTTGTTAATTATCATACAGTATTAGAAATAACGTGTTATTTATTATTTCGTATATTGTTGTTTATTGTTGTCTGAAGATGAAACGTAATAAAAGAAAAAAATTGTCAAACCAGTATTTTTATCTCTGATATTTATTAAAAACAAGTTTTAATTACCTAGTCACAACAGTAGTTATTTTAATTCAGTAACCGGTTTCATTTATTCATTTGAGTAATCTCTCCTTGAGTAATTTGTGTAGTCCTTCTATTTTATAATATTTGATGTAATGCAAATTTTGTGTATTTCTATTACATAATTTATGAAAAACAAAAATAGTACAATTTTATAGATTTGATATGACGACCATATTTTAAAGACATCGCGACTTTAAAATTTCTTATATTTTTAAATTCAATTGTTTTTTTTTTTTTTTTTTTGTTTTTTTCGTGTTAGGGGTATTGCTTTAATTTTGCTTTTTATTCAGTGCAATTTTTTAGGATTCTTAAGATTTTTTATTTTTTTAAAGTTGAAGAGCATGCTTAAATTTTTTCGTTCATTCTTACAACTTTTACACATTTAAATTGTGTGTATTAACATTCAATGCATTATATTTACAACTTTCGATAATGCATAAATTTGTCATTACATCTGACAATTTTGTCAAATCAATGTCAAAATATAACGTAACGTCAAAGGTTTTTAATGTATTACATTTGACAACTTTTGACTTTGAAGAAGTTTCAGTGAGTCAATTTTCTTCAACTATGCGCTTACAACATCTGTAGATATTGAGGAAAGTTCTCCGGATATTAAAACATATCTTCGGGCAGGAATGCACAATACAATCTTATTTAAAAATACCAAAAAGCATTTAAAAATCCAATGCAGTTCTTCCAAGTAGTGAAATTTCAGTGTATGTATTATATCTCCTTCCTTTCTTCCATAGTCTTTTTTTTTTTTTTCTTCTTCTTTTTTTGTATTTGCATTTAACATTTAACTTTACATTTGCATTTAACTTTGAAAGTTATTTATTTTTCGTTTTTTAACGGCATTTACAAATAAAATGCTTTTATTACCCACTTTTAAACACTAAATAACTGTTTTAGATCAGTAAAAAAAAAAACGTATTATTGTTAAATAATATTTTTGGCGATAAGTTTTTAAAGTAACAATAATTAAGTAGAAATTATGTAAGTAAAAATGTGGAATATGAGTTAGTATATGAAGTTGCTAAAGTATTAGAATAAGTTTAGTGATATAATCGAAAACCAGATCTGTATTAATATAATTTAAAATTTTGCGATCATTTAATCGAATAATTTTCAATTTTGATGTTGCAATTTGCTTGTGATAAATAACAAATATCCCTGGTGTTTATTTAAGATCCAATCATAATTCCAGTTTGGAGATATTTATGCAATAATAAATGTAGTTGGCAAGAGTAATAATTAAAATGAAGCTAGTTTCTAGTGAAGGTTAATTTAGTTCATTCAAATTGTAAAATTCAAATTTTTAGATCTAAATTGAATTTACATAGCAAGCAACCATATTTGTTTAAACAATGGATTAAATGTCAACATATTTTTTTTTTTAAGTGGCGGAATTTAATTAGTTTCAAAACGGTGTAACTATCCTAAAAAAATTGTGTAAAAAAAACAAAAACATTTGTCTTTGAATTGTAATTGAAAGAAAAAAAAGTAATAAAAATAAAACTCTAATATAAATTATTAAAAAAATTTTTAATTTTTTTAACAAACTTTATTTTATTTATAGAAAAATTTTATATTTATTTTTAAATGAATAATTACTTTAAATGAATAATTAATTAAAATGAATTACTTTTATGTGACTACATAGTAAAATTTTATAAATTTAAATATTTGGGTTATTATTAAATCCCAAAATAATCAAATCAAAATAATAAACAATTCAAGATATAATTAGAAAAAGGGCATGTTAAATAAAATGATAAAACCTTTTTGTAAATAAAGCCGTTTTAGAGTTAAAAAGAAATATTTTTTAAGTTTTTCTAAGAAGCGAGAAAAAGAATATTATTCTTTTTCTCGTTCTCCTATGAGTTGTAGAACGAGTTTCTTCAGATATCTTTTGGAAGCAAGCTGGCACTTGCGGGTTGCAAGAGACAGTGGTCAGACAGTTTCGAGTTACTTAACACCCCAGGAAGTACACGTACCCGGACCAAAAAAGTAGGGGAGACAGTGGAACGGGTTTTCAATTTGACAGCTTTGAATTATTACCCTCGCTGAGGGAGGCTGGAGGTGCACTCCTTAATTCTGGTGGTCAAGCGCTGTTTACTTTCGTTAGTAGCACGTGGTATTGTTAGACTTGACTAGTGTTTTCTTTTTTACGAAAATGAGCAAACGTTATCTTCAATCATTTAAGGGGGGCCGGGATAGCCTGGTCGGTAGGGCACTGGGCCCATGTCCAAGAGGTCGTGGGTTCGATCCTCGCCGGCCGAAGACTCCCCGTGTAGTAAATGGTGACTGATGCACGTTAAATCTGTCGAGTCTCAAAGTCCTCCATGTTCCCATAACAAATCAATACCTCTGGGGGTACTGATTCAGGAGTTTCCTTGTCTTCTGAATTAGTTCAAAATTACAAGGCTACGGATTTGAACATCAGTTGTCGTAAACCCATGAAATTGGGTCGGCTGTTCAACGACGGTTATAAAATAAAATAAAATCATTTAAGGAATCATATTGTAGTGATTTTCCTGGAATTTTGCGATTGCGAGATGGCAATAAATACGCATATTCTAGCGCTTGCTCCTGCAACTTTATAATTTGCCACGGCGGAAAAAAGCATATTAATGAGCACCTGAAATCTAAAAAGCACGTTAAAAATGCTAAATGTGCATCTGGAAATTCAACAATAAATAATTTTTTCAAAAAAAACAAGTGCCGATGATGAGGTGATTAGAGCGGAGTGTCTGTTCACCAGCTTTCTCATTGACAGCTGCCGATCATGCCGGAGCATTATTTAAAAAAATGTTTCCTAAGTCAGAAATAGCAAAAACATATTCATGCGGGCGAACAAAAACTGCTGCTATTGTAATTGAGCTGTCTAAAAGTTTCAAAGAAGTTGTTTGCAGTCTTCAGAAGTCTGTCTTTTCTCTAGCAATAGATGGAAGTAATGACAATATGGATTCTAAGCTTTATCCTATTGTTGTGACTTACAACGTTGCTGAATCATCAAAAATTCAATCCAGGATTTTGTCCTTGGTGGAACTAAGTCTTGATTCTACTGGGAGAAATATTTCCAACCTTATTTTGGATGAACTGGAGTATCTGAATATACCTCTGACAAACTGCATAGCATTTGGGTCAGATAATGCTGCAGTAGTGTTAGGAAAAAAGAATGGTGTGATTTCTTTTCTCAGAGGAAAGCAAGAGAATTTAGTTATAATGGGATGTTTGTGCCATTTAATAAATTTGGCTGCAGAAAAAGCAGCTGCAACATTGCCCATTGATGTAGACCAAACTTTATTGGACATACCTGAAAAAAAAGTTGTAAGAGGAAAGGGATTATTTCAAAGTCTTCACAGTAAAGAAGTGTGGAAGCTCTCGATGGTTGTCCTTGGGGAGATCTCTGTCCAGTGTGATAGATCAATGGATGCATTATTGACATATTTTCACGAGGAAGTGAAATCTTCATCTTTGGCTTTATTTAAAATCCCCTCTGAAAATTAACGAGTTTACTCCCAAAACTTCTGTCAGCAGAGAAGAAAAATAATTTTCATTTTTTATCTTCAGATCTAAACAAAGCTTATTGCTTATTTTTATTGAGTGTAATAGCGGATTTTGAAAAGCTCAATACTATATATACTATAATATATTAAAGTCATCTTCATCAATATGTTAACAGATTTCTTAAAGAACTTATTTCTGAAATTCCTTAAACCTGCTGTTATTAAAGGGCAAGCCCTTTTAGAAATCCAATATCATATTGAAGCTAATCAATTGTTGGATTCAGAACTGTTTGTTGGCTTCAAAACGGTAGAACTAGTTAAAAAGTTGAATGAAAAAGAAAATTTTATTTATCAGTAAGGAATTATTATGCTACCTCGTGTGATTATATCACCAAAAAATTTCCCATTAATAACGACATCTTGATCAATGCTCAAGTTGCAGACTTATAAATTTCGAAACCTCATCATTTGAAAAAGTCACATATTTTGTTAAAAAGTTTCCTTGTCTTTTGATGATTAAAGAAGGTGGAAACCAAAGAAGATGCATGGGACTGTCTCCAAAAACAGTTCACTGCATTGCAGATTGAAGATTCTTCCAACTTTAAAGGCAGCACCATAGATATGCAATTAAATAACCTGAGTACTGTTACTGACTGCAGCGAGCAACTTAATTTTGACCGAATATCAAGAGTTTTGTTGGGTATCACTTGCATACCCCATAGCATCGCGGAGTGCGAAAGAATATTTAGTGTTGTAAAGAAAAATAAAACACAGTTTAGGTCATCTATGTCGACAAAAACTCTCGAAAATATTCTAACAATGAAGTGTCACAAACAAACAAATTGTTTTGATGATAAGTTTAGTGCTGATATTGTGAAAAAGGCTAAATCTACGACATAGAAGCTTATTTTGTCATTTGTACCAATTGTTATAACAAGGTTTTTTTTTTTCCTGTGTTTACCTATTATTATTCCTGTGAGTCCTGTGTTAACCTATTATTTATAAATCATTTTTCTTTTATAGATTACATATTTTTTCAATTATGGTAATTTCTGAAAATAACTATATTAACTTAATCATTACTTTATAAACATATTCAAAATTCTATTTTATTGATTTTTTTATTGTGTTCTCTATATATGTATAACAAAATGAAAATTAATTATTGCATATAGAAGAAGCTATTCGAAGTATGTATATATTGTGTGAAGCAGTTTTTAAGGTTGTATAATAAATATAAATTCTTGCTTTTGAAATCTTGCTAGCTCCATCATTCACCTCTTCATAGATTCATATACACTTATGGTGTGATATTAGATGTACAATTCTTTAAAATGTTTGCTATACAAAACTGATTTTAGTATTGTAAATTAGATATTCTCACTCTCAGATTGAAAAAGGGAGTTTTTGATTATCATTTCTCAATTTTGCGTTCAAATTTATACCGTATAAAATCTTCTAGATTTTTAAAAAAATCTTCTTGATTTTTTTCCCTGGAGGTTGGCAGGTATGGCTGTGCAATTACATAAACTTTATCAATTATTTACTACGCTTGTTTAATGTAATATTATTTTTCATTAATTCTAATATACTTCATTAAATTTTTCATGAAAAGTTTCACTGATGCTAATTTTTAAATATTGGCTAATGTTTTTAAATGTTTAAAAGTAAATTTACAAGTACCCTGAAATACAGCTTAACAAAAAAATATAGCAGTTTAATTTATTGATAATTTTCTTTGCATAATCTGTTGGCTAGAGCAAAATGGTTGTTGTTTGCCTGTCAACCTGACGGCAGCACAGTGAGGGTTTAAACGCAAATTTTCAAAAACGATTGTAATAGGTGGCGAACCATATACAAAAGACAAAAATTTTATTGTAATCAATTGGAAGAGTTTTCTTCAAAATCAATGAAATTTACAAAAACAGCTTTAACTGTTCTAATTCAAATCAGTTAAATTAAGAAAAACAACTTTTACCGACCCATTCCACTTATAAATTCGAACTTTTAAATTTATTTATCGTTAAAATTATTTACCATTTAACTTATCTTTTTTATCATCTTCAGAGTCTTTGATGTGCATAAATAGTTTAATATTATTTTGAGAAGTTTCATATATTGTTTTAATTATAATTTTAATGAAGGATTAGGGACATTTTAATATACTAAGCGAATTCATTAATAGAATACAGTGAATTCTCACTTGTGCACCAGTCTTTTGGACCAAGAGAAAAAGCGATTAAGATTTCAAAATCAGTAAGTTCATACAAATAATAAAAGTTTTAATAAAGTTGAATTAAACTATAAATAGTCATGAATAGTAGCTAAGCATTCTAAATCTTTTTTATCATTTCGAGAAACTTTTTCGTCATCTCTGTTTTCGCTGAAACTGAATAATAGTAATCGCTATAACTTAACATTCCTTTATCCAAAACTTATGTTTTAATCCATGGTGTGAAAGAAACTGCATGTTTAAAACATATAATTGATATATATATATATATATATATATAGTGGTTTCAATATGGGTGGTGTAACAGATAAGACACCTTATTCAAATTCATAGAATTCTTCCTAGTAACAATCAAGATGAAAAAGTCTCAAGGGGAAAAAAATGAACTATTTCACTAGATCCAGTAACATATTTCATTTTATCTGTAACGGAGACAGGTTTTTTCTTATTTTAATTTTTAATATAAAACTTTTTTCTAAACAAGTGTGATTTTTTTCTCTATTTAAAGAAAAAAAAAAAATTAAAATTTTTGCCTTTTAAAAAAAATTGCTCCCATAACTGAAATATTAATTTTCTGAATGATGCATAAATGAATGATAATTATCATTATTTTCCTATATAATTATCCCGTTGAAAATCTTTGTATATATGCAAAAGGCACATAAAAGAGGTTGTGCAGAAGTAAGAGATGTTTTGTTGTTTTATATTTTAATAATGGATTTTAATGTTAATAGTTCTCTCCCCTATTCAATGGGAAAAGTGTAATATTTCTGAATTTATAAATGTATATAAAATATTTTTTTTAATATTAAGTACAATAAAATTTTGATTGCGAAAACATAATCATATTTAAGAACCTACCTTGTTAACATAGCCTAAAAAACATGTGGGTTAGAGAAAAAAAATTACCAATAAATTACTGATTTGAAGCTAACTTGTACAGTGTTGAATATCAGAGGGGATTGTAGTCCGGGTTTTTCGTCTTACTCCCCCATGTCTGGAAACTAATAGCAAGGCATGTGATTTTTTTGCAGAATTCGGCACATCTCAAGACCATTGATTTGCGGATTTCCTCGAATCAGAACTTATAACCTGAGAAAATTTTATATTATTCGAATTAAGTTCTACAATCTAGAATTAAAATTTTTAAACCTTCACTGAATCACGTTAACGAGATTTTTTCAAACACGTGTCTCTTCTGCTATTAAAAATTTTTGGTTTGTCAGCTTTTTATAGTTTTTAATGTTTGAAACTATGCCGAAATCCTCTTATATCGAGATTCATATTTACCTAATTTAAAAGTTATTAATTGTGAATCGTATTCATGCGATTTAAAAATCAAACATTGTGATTCATATTCAAGTGAGTTTAAAATCCTATGTCGCTATTCCTAGTCACTGGATCTAAAAAATGGTGGGCATCGCGATTAGAAAATCTAATAATGCAATTTGTGTTTTCACATTCTTAAAATCCAATATCGTGATTCATATTCATGCGATTTTTAAATCCAATAATCGCGATTTTTGTAAGAATGTGTCCTTAAATTAGTTTCTATAAAAGTGTGATATTCTTTATTGATTTAATTATAAAAAATTTTTATTAACTATGAATAGTATATAAATTGATATCTTACTGAGTATTTACACATACAATTTTCAGGGTTTTGTGTCACAATCATTCCTGGAATATTTTTCACTATTGAATATAAAAGATTTTTGCGATAAGAAAATCTATTTTTAGTCGAAGCAAGTAATTTAAAGGAATATATCACGCATTATTTAAAGGAAGGCAGGCTCTTTGACTAAAATAACCTTTCTGTCCTCTGGCAATCAAACAGGTTTAAATGTTTTCAGTCCAGCATTCCTCCGGAGATTTCAATATGTTTTGTTTCTTTTCATTTGTGACCCTTAATGTGTGCTTCTTTTTACAAAATTTGAAAAGTATATATTGAAAGTGGTTAATGTGGAACACCAATATGCAGAAAATGGCAACTTATTTTTCTGTATCAAATGAAAGTGCATGTAGTATGTAGTGTGCTTCCTAGGGAAGGGTCACCTGCCCTCACTGTCTTTTTGTTCATATTCCATTTAAAAAATTAAATGTTTAAATGATAATTACACACTTTTAAAATTATCTGTGTTAATAGGTTTGATTTTGATACCATTACAAATATTTACTTCGTTAGGATTATTCTCAACTGGTTTCTCTTTTTGGAAGGAGGGTGTGATGTGTGTTAATGAATTTATTAAGGGATTTTAAATGTTAAAATTATTTTTTAAATAAATATTCTTTTTTAACAAAAATGCACCTTTAAATATTTATTTTTCACCTAATTTTTAGTTTAAACTATAGAAAAAGCTCTGAAGTTTAACAATTAATAATTGTTTTGCTTAGTTTTTTTTTTTTTTTTTTTTTTTTTTTTTTTTTTTTTTTTTTGAAAGAAATATATTAGTGGTTTTCTTTTAGCATGCCTTTTTTTCTCTCCATAAACTACAAATTCTTCTCTCATTTTGATAATCAGTGAGAATTACTTTTTTTAATTCTCCTGTAAAATAGTATAAGAGGTTAATTTAACAATCGTTGAGGATCAAATTCAGCTATTACATAATATTACACATTTTGTACCCTTTTCTTTGAGAAGCACCCTGCCCTTTTTTATCCAAGGGAGAACTCTGTAGTAGGCGTGATAATGGAGTATATAACAAAAAATTTTAGTTAAAAAAAGGTAACTAAATAAATAAATAAAAAATTGAAGAAAAGAAATTTCTTCAAAAATGTAAACAATATCATGCATAATGTTTATGTAAACTTGTCATTTTTTGTATTACATCTATACCAGTTATATAGAGACATTATGGAAATTGTGACTTGGTCAAATCTGTCATTGACAGTTTTTTTTTTTTTTTTTTTTTTTTTAATTATAACTGTTCTTATCTAATTCTTGTGCTTTTTATGTAAGGAAAACATGAATTTCAGATAGAGTCACCATTAAAGTAATTTAAAAATTTATTAAAATATAAAGTTATTACAATATTGGAAAATTATCTGCTTTTTCAACTAGCAAATTAAGCAACATTGTTTTATTTATTAGTGAACTGGCTTTATTTTGAAAAATATTGTAAATTTTGAAATTTTTTTGTCAAAGGAATACAATTAAAAATTTAATCATGAAGGTAAAGCGAAAAAGAAATACGATTGATAAATTCATATCAGTATGTTAGTAGTATATATTTAAAAGTAATTTTTCTTCTGTGCCTTTCCTTGAAACAATAATTTATATTTGAATATCATAATTATTTAAATTATTAAAAGCAATAAAATTTAACACCATAAAATAAAGAATGAAAAAAAAACAGTAAGTTTTTGAAAATTAATTAATTATTTTCTGAGAAAAGGCATGCACAAAATCAAAAAATGAACACCCTGAATAACTTTTAATTTAACAGTTTGATTTTCATGTATAAGGTGTCAATCTTAATGGGTTTGTGAGTCAATATTCAATAATTTCATTCAAATAGCATTTTTATGTTCAAAATCTTTCAAATTATAAGGCAGGTCTGCATGGTTTAACAAGATGTATTTTAATGAACCAATATATATAGATGAAATGACGTATGTAAGAACTTTTCAAGATAGAAATTTTAGTTTTAAAAGCACATTTCTACAAAAATACTGTTGCTTAAAATCTGTGATTTGCATAGTTTTTATTTTAATATTCTCTCTTTCAGGATTTTGAATAATGTCAAGCATTGCTTGTTGCAGTTGTTTTATTGAATTTCTTCAGAACTCTAAGTGATTCTATGTGGACAAAGATATTTAAATTCTCTGTTGTTTTTATTATTGAAGTGAAACTTCTTATGCGACTTCCAACAAGGTTGCGTACTAAAATGTACTCAAGGTTGCGTACTCTGTTTGCCCCGTACACTAAAAACAGTGAATTTAAAACCATAAAAAAAAAGTTTAGTAATATACGTCCCTCAACGAATAAATTAATGATGAAATTATCGGAAATATAAGTAAATATTGATAAACGTACCATTATAACTCTCAAAAAAATATAAGATACAAAACTTCAGTAAAACATGCATAAAAGTTAAGTTCATGAAATTCCCCATACAAAATTGTTTAAGTTGTAAACGGGTAAGTTAAGTACATTTGGATGACAGTAAATCTGCCCCTAACTGCGTACGATGACGTTTCTGGGCTTGAGTTCCTATGCAATCCTGGCTATGACTTCCTTAGAATTTTGTCGAAACAGTTACAATTCTATACAGAGTTTGGGATACTATGTAAAAGGTTTGCTGTTTCATTTTATTCATTTTTTCCTTTTAAATTTTTATTAGCAATTTAAAGTAAATTAAGATATTTCACAACGTTTGAATTGAAATTATCCAAGAAATTTATAAAAAAACAAAAAAAAAAAAAAACATCAATTTGTACAAAT
Organism: Parasteatoda lunata; assembly: GCA_949128135.1. Taxonomy (NCBI): domain Eukaryota; kingdom Metazoa; phylum Arthropoda; class Arachnida; order Araneae; family Theridiidae; genus Parasteatoda; species Parasteatoda lunata. The sequence continues at coordinate 113,361,686 of OX421970.1, forward strand.
ATCCGTAAAATTTGTGCTCATCATTTCATGTTATGTTTAATCTTTGAACTAATGCTAGTGAAATATGTTTTTTAAGCATTTCAAACACAACTTAATTAAATTCGGTGTAAGAGCATGATAAATATATAATATTAATTTTCTATTATTTCGATAATTATATTAAAAATGTGTAATTGTAAAAAAAATATAATTTTAAAGTTATCTTTTAACATTTAAAATAATTTTATCAGTTGGTCTTTATTTTCAAAAACAGTGCAAGACATAAAATATATCTTTACAATTTTAAATTACAAACATTAATATAGTGACAGTATAAAAACTATTTAAATATTATGCTTTTACTATCATTTTACGTAACAATGAAATTTCTTTTTCTGTCACAGATTTTCAGGTTTATCATATTTAACAAAGAAATGTTTTTTCAATTAATTATTAATATAAATGAATCAATATAAACATGATTTTTCTGCTCTCATGTGTTGTTCGACAATTCTTCATTAAAATTAATAAAAGGATTTGTCAGATTTCCATTTGAGTGCTTTTGGATGCTGAGTTTTATTAAAAATACTGAAACATTTTAGTTATGTGTTAATAATTTATTTCATCATTAATTATTCAATATTACATAAAAATTATTTCAGATTGAACTTTAAGCATAAGTTCGAATCCTTTAAATTATGAAAATTGATTTTGTTTGAAAAATATATATTCTACGTATATGCCGAGCCATATTAGATATTTATTTATGGGCTGCATGATTAGGGATTTTTACTTTTCGAATAATAAAATTTCACAAAATGTAGTATTTTACCTACCGATGCAGTAAATTACGGATGAAATTCCAAAAACGAATTAGATAGTTGACTTTCTTTTATATCAGTCTTTGTTCAAAAGAATATTCGATTTTGTCATGAAATTTAATTGTCAGACAGAAATTTTTTAAGTTAAAATTTATGAAAATAATCAACTAAGTTAGCAAACAATGTCTTGAAGGGAGAAAATTATGTATTGCAAAATTGCGGGTTTAAATGGATAACAATGTCTTTCTGCTTAATCGATATTTTAATCGTTCTGCGCAAATCGGAATTTCAATTAACCTGTTCATCATTGATCACAATTGAGCTGAATAAAAAAAAATTCTAAAATTTCATTACACTTTGAAAGTTCAGATTTATGCTTAGTTGTTCATTTATAAATAAATTTTGGTTCTCCGTAAATCTGGATATTACAATTTACGTATTAGTTTTCATTATATTAGGATTTATCGACCTGCTAATGAAAAGCCTCCATGACAAGTCATAACGGAAAAAAAAATTTAATCTTATTTTTTTTTAAAACAGTTATTTTTACATCCAAAGAAGACATTACTTTTTTTTTAGAAACAAGTTTGCTTCACAACTTCTCGATAAAAAAAATTTGGCAGGACAATTTTATTGTGCACAATGTTTTTTGCTTAATTTCGTCTTTTACCCATTTATTATAAAATAAGCATGTAATACCATTTATTATAAAATAAGCATGTAAAAAATGTAAAATCCTCGTTTTGTAAATTTATTTATTGATTTATTTATTTTTTTTTTTTTTACGGCAGGCACTGAACTTTTCGTTCTTCGCCATACTATGCCGGAATTGTTGCTCATTTCGCGATTTATTGATTATATATAATTAAATATTATATATGCACTAGTAAAACAAGATTGTTACTTTAGAAGTGACTGATCTAGTTCAGCCTAGGTAAAGTAAAAGATGTTATGCATATACGTCAGGAAAACTATTTCAAACATAATACGGTAACTTGAACCTTAATGTGGGGCAAATTTGCTGCAACATAAGATACAAGTTAAATCAAGTTTCTTTTTTTCAAATCCCTACTGCTTATAGGAACTACTGTCTCTTTTTAGTTCATGCGGCTAAAAAAAGCATCCATATGGCCCGCAATTCCTTCGATATATTTAGTTATTAATAAGCATAATAAAATAGCATTAGGACGTAACCATAACTGCAACAAACTTGATCCGAATCTTTTACAAAAGTGATCAGATTTAGATATTAGTTTTTTATATCGCTAGTGATCGATAAATCGCAATAAATTACCGTTCATTTGGCGATTTCTTTTCAATGATTACGTTGAAATTTTAACTAGCGAGTTATTGTAAAACCTTATGTTCACGCAGATTGCGCACTTCAGGAACATAAGCACAATTAAACTGCGAGACCTCCCTATTTTTATTTCTTTGTTAGTAAAAATCATTAGCAAACTGATATATCTTTAATAATCCCCATGTTTAATATAAAAGAACTAATTTAATTATTTTGAATGACATTTAAATCATACATTCATATTCAATTATAAAACTTTTTTGTGCTTTTATTGTTCCTAGTAACACTTAAACAAGTTTTCTTTTTAGAATTTCAGAATCATAGAAAAAAAATCTCAGCAACCGTAACTTGCCTGCAAATCAAAAGCAGTTTTAGTGAGCGAGTTATTTTTACCTCAGATGGTAATTAGGTTCAAACAGAAGAAAATAACATAAACCACGTAGTAAATATCTTCATCTAGCTCTTCACGTTTATTATTAAGCCCAGCAATGAAATGTGTGCACTTAAATCATACTTGTAACGAAACCACTTTATTTGGATTAACCTCTATCTTTCATGTATCAGATAGACATTTATTTTTTATTCAGTTCTACCTGTGTGGAAGTGACTTAATAAGGCTCCAGCTCAAGAAGAAAAATTTTGAAGGCATCGCTGAAATCGAAGCCTGCAGTTAAAGTTTTGAAAAAGCTTTTAACGGTTATTGAACAGCATATTTCGGTGCACATCTGTTAGTTTCTTTAATAATCAAATTTCAAAACCTGCTAAGGGATAAAAAAAAAATGATTTGAATGATACTTTAAAAATTATATTCTTTAATCACCTCTTGATTCAAGAAAAATATATTAATTAGCTTTGTTTCTCAATCCGTTTGAAAATGCTGGTTTTAACTGATGTATTTAGTGGTCATTTACAGGTATGATGATTTAATAAAAAAATAATCTTTACCGACTTTTTTATTTCGTTCTGTTTCTTTAAGTTTAGTTTTGATTACGGTAGCTATACAAAATTGATAATATTTTTCTCTCCATAATATTATTTTGTTGTAACCGTAAACAAAAACATAAAGTAATTTTGTTTAATTTCAGAAAAAATTTCCTTCAAAAGAATATATTTGGAATGGTAATTTCAGATGTATGAAAAATTCAGTAACGCCAAAATTTTCAGTATTTAAATCCTTTATTTCATGAATTATTAAATTTTAAATAAATCGTATACTTAAAATCTGCTTTGTTTTCTGCGTACCGAACAAACAAAGCATTCGAAACAAAGTATTTACTTTGGGTTTTTATTGCTGAAATAATGAATATTCCATAAAAACATCCTGATGTTAAAAAGAAAGTAAACTTAACTATTTAGCAAAGCTACTACATTAAAAATTGCTATACATTTTTAATTTCGCTAAGAAGAAAGAAAAAAAAATTATAAAAATATTCATGAACTCAACAATTTAACTTATTTTGTATTTCAAATGTTTGTGATTTATATCAAGTAAAACAAAAAAAATTTCAAATATTAGATATGCTTTTTACCAACAAAAAAATAGGTACTTTATAAATTTGTTTTGTTTAAAATAATTTGTTAAGTGATTTTTCTTCTTAAATTAGGTTAAAATTATGCAAGGTTGTACTAGAAGTAATATTAATAAGAGGCCATCAACAAAGATGCAAAGCCTCGAGGAAATTAATTTCGAGGGAGGGGTAACAAGTACCACATCAAGCATTTTAATTCAAATATATTTTAGTAATTTAAAATGTTTTATTTTAACTTGCATCCTTAAAAAATATAAAGTTCTACTTCACTCTTTTATATTAATATTTTATTTACCAGTTTATTTTAATTGCGCTTTTTCTTGTAAATATTAATAACGATTCAAGCAATATTGTACAAATAATTATTTTATGCTCTAATTATATTATAACATTTTGTTATTTAAAAGTAAAATGTAAATTAAAAGTAATGTGATCTATAAATAAGTTTCTGTATTTCGGTTATATGTTTATCTAAAGTAGTTTTACTTGTGCTCAAAGTTATTGAAAAATATGACTTCAAACATGTGCTACCGTTTTGTTGCTCATCGAAACAATAAGACATGGCGAATGTCAAATGTGATTAATTTTTTTTTTTTGGAATTACTAAAAACTGTCATTGCCAGATTCAGTATAATACTAGTTTGCATAGATTTTATCGTTTTAGAGAATAATATTGCACTTACAGTTTTATTAGTTGCTAAAACCACAGGGGCGTACGCAAGGGGGGGGGGTTTAGGGGTTTAAACACCCCCCTTGAGCTCAGACAAAATGGAAAAAATAAATATTTTAGTAGAAACTATGCGGGCTATTATTTTTTAAGACTATATATTTTTATTTGCCTTATGCCTACTTTTTTTTCCTCACGGTATTTCTCAGAATACTGAAAAAACATTTACTATAATAGGGTTGTACTTTTGAAACCAAATTCACGTGATACTGTTACGGGCGAGCCCCGATCGCTGGTTCCTTTCTGTCCTGGCAGTCGCTATAGTTTTCGAGACTGGCTGGCACTCGCGAGATCTTTACGCGATGATTCTGGAATTCTAGACGTTCTGTCGTCTTTGAGACAATTCGAGAATTTTGGAGATGCGGTGAAAAATTATATAAAAGGGGGGACGGAGTACAGTGGAGTTAGTTAGTCAGACTAAGAGTTATCTCTGCCGCTTGTCTTTCGGAGCTTTTCGCTAAATCTGTTTTGTTTTGTCTTAACAAAAAGTCCATTCAATAGCCGTCGTCGTCACTATTTCGACTAGTGAAGAAACCAGTAACAATACCATTGGAGATACTGTACTCGTTGAAGTTATTCATTCCAGCTCGTAGCATAGCAGATATTTTTGTGCCAATATACGTATATATATACAATATTTTTGCTGTTTTTGGATCTTTAGGATGTCAAAACGCAAGAATTTAAAATTTTTTAATTATTTTGAAAAAAAATTACGACCTAAAATTAGTGAGGTGACAGCATCTAGTACCAATGTAAGTTTTTCTGTTGAACAGAAATGTGATTTGTATTTTTCAAATGTTTTCCTGCATCTTTTTCAGAGTGTTTTTCAAAAGGTAATATTTTCGTTCAAGTGAAGTTGATGAAATCCATTCCTGTTTTATAGATTTTTTTCGTAACAAACATTCTCTTTTTATATAAATCGTTTTGTTTTCAGAATTTCGTATTTTTCGCTTCCGGTTTTTGTAATTATCGTTTCCAATTTTGAATTCTACATATTTTTCCACTGTTTTCAAATGCTTTCCACTTTTATTCACAGTGTTCCAGCTTTTCATCTTCTTTTTTCTAATGTACCCTCTGCTTCTTTTCAATATATATATATATATATACACTGGTGTGCAAAACTTAAGCAACAAGTAGTTTTTCGGCCACAGCTCCCCAACAAAGTATAAGATAGCCATGAAATTGCAGTATAATATGCACGTAATTCAGTAGAAAGATTATTTGTATGCAAATTTCAGAAATAAAACGATCAACTGCAACAACCATTTCTCCTGCAAGAGACATCGTTTTTCTGATACAACTTTTCCCATTTCAAAATTCTTGATGGTCTCTTCAAAAATTTTGATGGTTTCAGGGTGATTCATGATGGTCCAACATCATTTGAAGGTCACCATCAATCAAGATTTTCCTTACATGCTCATAGGTTTTGATATTCCTACAAACTTCCATCATTCCATGATAGAAAATACTACTTAATACTATGATGGTTAACCATCAAGAGAAGTTTGACTCTCAAGGAACAACTACCCATGATACTCCTTGATGGTTCCAACTATGCATTTTCATGATGGTTTAAGGAGAATTCTTGTTGGTTCTTAGAAATATACCATCAAAACAGTTTGAGTTTTTTAATGTTGGACCATCATAAATCAGTCCGAATTCCTAGATTGGGGTGTTGGTTACCATCAAGATTATGTTGTTCCATCAATAGAAAACCATCAAAAATATTGACTTGGGTTGAGCAACAAATATTTTCATACCGAAAATGGTGGCAACAACTTTATACCAAAGTGAATCACTCGTGGTACTTAAGTGTTTTGCTACACAAGGAACCAAAGATAGTTTCTAAAAATAGTGAAACGCCAGAAATATCATCTGAAAACACCAGATGTAAAAGTAAATGCCACCACTTTGGTATTCAACAACTCTAAAAATTAAAAGTTCAGTAATGTTACACATAGGAGTCGGTAAAGTTATTTTTATTATACAACATACAGTAGGAATCATTAGTTTAGGTTGCATATATATATTACCGTAAGAGAATGTTGACCTTCACCGATGAATGTCAACAATCACACAGTCACTTTGGTGAATGTCCGAATTATTTGTTATACCCGATTTGATATTAATTCATTCGTTTGTATTATTATATTAATTCGATATTTTAATATGTGCTGAGAATAGGTTTCGAGAAACATCAACGTCCGCAGTACCGGTTAAATGCATGCTAGTCAGTGACACTTGACCTCAAAAAAATATTGATATAGGGCATACCGGGCATTGGTACTTAACTAGACCTAGTATATATTTCGGATACTTACTAAAGCGACTATACGATTGTCAACATTCAACGGTGGAAGTCAACAACCACCAATTTCGGTCATTCACAGTACACTAATACACTGATTCTTAAAATAAAATGTGTTTGAAATCGAACTTGCACACATCGCGTAGGAACTTTAAGTAAACTAGGCTAACACAAATAGAAACGAATGAAAATTAATTATTATATAATTATTTAATGGAACTGACAGTATTATGTAAATCTTCTAATTAACTATTCTTATTACACAACTCAAAACAAATATGCTCACTCACTAAAAGTGTATATGAATGCCCATAAGGTTGAACTAAAAGTATTCACTCACATAATTTTTTTTAAACACCCAATTCAGATAGGTATTACGCCATAGTTTATATAGACAAACTCATTCCTAATGGTTGTATTTCATTTTATAACTGGCCATAATACAACTCCGATGTCTAGCAGTTTTGAACACAACCCAGAGGACAAGGGAATAAAGCATTGTTACACCAGTACTGCAGAATTTGTAGGGACCAACAATTGCTGGAATCCGACCTTGGATCACCATTGGGACACAAGCATTGTATTTCCTAAGCTACGGTTGTTCGCATTTAAGTATTGCTCTAATTTTTATACGTTATATTTAAGTCATTTATAACTTTTTTGTTTAAAAAGTTCCGCAAAAGAATTTTTAAAATGAATGGTAAAACAAATACTTGAAAATTAAATAATAAGTTCACAGCTAATAATTACCTTTTTGAGCACTTATTAAAAGCACAAATGATATTGGAAAATCCCTTAATATCACAAATAATTGCTACAAAAATTTAAATAATCACAAAGAATTTTTTTTAGTTTCGCAGAATTGTAAAACAAGTTTCCCGTATTAATATTTCCAACAATAAAGGGCAAGGATCATGTGGGAGTTCTGCTTAAATGTCATAAATGAAAAAGTCGGCAAATTCAACAGTTTAAAAATTTAACCTATAAAATGTGATCCATAAAAATTCTCACAAAAGCAATTGCATTTTTCTGCAGAATGAAGCGTTTAGAACATTTTGAAATACATACGTAAAAGACTGGTCTGTATTTTTATGTTGTATAATATTGTGGAATATAGATTTTTATTTTTAATTTTTTACTTACTACTTTAGCACTTAATAACTAAGTATCTTTCTTAACGCAGTTTTATACATAAACTTGCAGAAAAAAAAGAGTTAGTATTTCTTTAAAAATTGCATAAATTGAAAGTGCCTGTTCGGTCTTAAGCGAAACGCCATCTGTTATAATTATTTCGAACTACTCAGTTTCTCTTAAACTCTTGTTTGAGTCAGTCGTGGCTACCATTGCAATAGTGCAATGAAATTGTTTTGATTATTTACAGTTGTTAATAAAGTATTGTTGCTAGACTTCTAGTATTCAATGAACCAGCGCACTGTGTACAATCGTGTACATAATAAAGTGATCCTAGTAGAACCGGAGTTGTCGAACTTTCGGCTTGTTGTGGAATGCGTAGTTTCATTTCGTTTTCTTCATAATGAGCAGTAGTGGTGAAGAAGACAAGAAGTCTGAAAAGACTGCTTAGTCGCAGAAAGGGTTATTTGAAAGGTCGAATAACCAAATTAGAGACATTTTTTCGTGAGAAAGCCGAAACAGCTGGACTATTATTGCTTCAATGCAAATTAGAAAACGTTTCGGATACTTGTGATAAACTAGAGAAATTAAAATTGGATTACTATGCCACCCTCGATGAAAAAGATTTGCCCAATTTTGAAGATGAAACGGACAATTTAGAAGAATCTATAGAACATATAAAGGTAAGCTTGCAAACCTTTATACTTAAGTTTCAACATAATGAAGTTAGAGGCAATGATTCTATTGTAACTAAAATGAATTTGAAGTTACCAGATATTAATTTGCCTACATTTAATGGACAAGTTGAGCATTGGTCAAGCTTTAAACAACAATTTGATAGTTTGATATCTAATAATTCTTCATTGTCTGATTTACAAAAGTTGATTTATTTGAGATCATCGCTTAAGGGCGATGCTAAATATATAGAGACTAGTGAAGATTTATTTGAATCTTTAATGAAAGTTTTAACTGATAGATATGAGAATAAGCGTATTGTGGTAAATAGTTATATTTCTAATATTTTGAACTTAGAAAAGTTATCGTATGATTCTTTTAAAGACATAAGAAATCTTATTGATGTGTTAAACCGTAATTTAAGAGGTTTAAAACTATTGAAATTAGAAAGTAACGAATTATGTTATCAATTGCTAATGAATATTATTCTACAAAAAGTAGATAAAAATACACGTAAAGAATTCGAAATGTCTCTAACAACTTCTGATTTGCCCGAATGGGATAAGTTTTTGGACTTTCTTCATAAAAGAGCTCAGTTGTTAGAGAATTTACAAGGTGTGCAGTCAAATAAATCGAAACTCTATCCCGTAAATAAAAGTAAATCTTTTATTCTAAAATCTAGTTTGAAATGTTTGTTGTGTAAAAAACCGCATGAACTGCATAATTGTTCATTATTTTTGGATCTTTCCCCTTTAAAAAGGTTTGAAGAAGTTAAAAAATTGAGGCTTTGCATTAATTGTTTTGGTAGTAATCATAAACTTTCTAATTGCTTTTCGAAAGTTTGTTGTAAATTTTGTAACTGTAAACATCACGATTTACTTCATAGAAATAATTCTCACCCGCTTGAGACAATTAAATCAAGTTCAAAAAGTGTCAAAACAATGCCCCACCCTCGCGCCAAATGTATTGAGTAATAGTTCTGAAGCCGGTGAAAATGCTGACTCAGAGAAATCGAAAGAGAGTAGCGTTTCCCACGCATTCTCAACTCGTAGTCTAAATAATAGTAATAAATTCGTTCTTCTATCTACTGCTTTAATTAACATCTGGAGTCCGCTTAAAAATAAATATGTTTTAATTAGAGCATTGTTGGACAGTGTAGTCCGTGGGCCGAAGTCTCAAAAGTAGCTCTAAACTAATTTTCGTTCCGACATTTGAGGGGCAATTTTATTCTACCAAAATAGAACACAATCTTGGCTGAGAAACATAAATTCATAAAGTTCTCCAAAATCTGACTGGCCATTAATTGATAGTTATCAAAACAATGAGGAACTATTTTGTTTTCACGAATTCAGTATTTTGCCCAAGAATATCCGAAGAGAAGCGTAATTTGACGTCACTTGGAAATGAATGGACCAATCAGAACAAAAGCAGTTGTCTGCATACTACGATATCTTCCCGTTCGTTCACGTTTCTTTTGCGCTAAAACACTTAACAGTTTTTTATAAGTATGTACTTCCACATTTTTACACAATTATAGTTACTTCAAGATCTTAAAATCTTTTTTTTCTTTTCAGTTTAAATCATGATGATTTGATAATTCAATATAAAAAGGTAAAACATAGACTATGACAGTTATAGTTGTAATGAAGGGTTATGATACTGCATCTGCGATTATTTGACAGGGTTTTTTATTATTTTTGTAAAAATACTTAAAACTTGAATTCTATAGAATATATAAATCTTTCCTCCACTCTGTGAAAATTTAAATTTGCATCAACTTTTTAAGAACTGCTACCCTACAGAAAATAATCTGATTTTCTTTAAAAATCTGGAGATATTTCTCCCTTATTTTTTAAGACGATACTTATTTTAGTAAGCTAAAAAACCATTTCATACAAATGAATATTTTGAAATTCAGTTTGACATAAAAATGAAAAATTTCATTTGTGTAAAATTTACAATAAATTTGAATTGATATTTTTTTAAATTTGTTGTTTGGTACACTGTCTTTTACTGAAGCTTTAAAACTTTCTTTACTATATAAAAACCGGATATTTTACACACTGAACTATCTTGTTACATAATTTATTTGAACAATTTAACAAAATTTGGTTTTTCATTATTTAAAATTTTAATGTTTTGGTACAGCATTAATTTTGAAAATAATAATATTGATTTGGAGAAAATATATTTAGTATGTAGAATTTCAAATAGTTTTTGCAAGTGTAGCAAAAGACAAATACAGAGTGTTCCAAAAAACCTTAGACAGGTATTGTTGAATGTATTTTTATTTAGCAAGAGAATATAATTCCAGACATTAATATATTTGGAAATTTCATTATGGTTTGATATTCAATAATTTATTTACATTTAAGTGTAGAGACATTCTTTAACTATTTGTCGAAATAGTGCCAGTTGGAAAATTGATTAAACACATTTTTTAAACCAATATCTGAAGTTAAATGTTTAAATCATGTTTTGAATCTACACTATTGTTTTCAAATTTAATTCAAAAAAAAAAAAAAACTCAATGATTAAATACAAAATTGTCGAATTTTTTGTTGCTGACCCTACAGAGAAAACATACATAAATTCCCTTAAATTTCATGATTTATTTTTAGTTTAGATTAGTAAACAGTTTTTTTTTTATAGAAGACTGGCCTAATAATGAGAAAACAAATATGTAGGATCGAGATTGATTTTATTGTTTTTCAAAATATTCTCCATGATGATCAATACACTTTTGCATGCGTTTGAACCAATTTTCAAAGCACTTTTTCCAGTCCGATTGAGGTAACTCCAAAACATGCGTTTTGAATGCATCAACCGCTTCTTCGGGGGTCGAAAATCGTTGTCCACGTAATTTATTTTTGATGTGTGGGAATAAGAAGAAGTCATTGGGTGCCAAATGAGGGCTGTACGGCGGATGACCCATCAGTTCACCTTTGTTTGAGTCGATGTGTGAGAGCTCGCATTGTCATGATGAAGAATGATTCGCCTGTTCTTCTGCTTTTTTCGAATTTATCCGATGACTTCTGGCAAACAAATGGTCGTGTACCATTCAGAACTGACCGTCCAGCGTTGCTCTAATGCCACTGTTGCCACATGACCGTTAATGCCGAAGAAACAGGCAATCATTTGTTTCGATGTGCTTCTTCCTCGAACAACTTTTGTTGGTTTTGCCTCGTCTTGGAAGACCCATACAGTTGATTGCTGTTTTGTTTCCGGCTCATATGCATAGATCCATGATTCATCACCTGTGTAGATGTTATACACAGCCTTTGATGTACCTTGAACGTATTTATCCAACATTTCCTTGCACCAATCGACACGAGCCTTTTTTTGAGCGTTTGTCAGATTATGCGGGATCCAACGCGAACAAATTTTTTTTACGCTCAAATGTTCATGCAATATTTTATTGATGCTAGTCATACTAATGTCCAAAGACGCCACTATCTCACGGTATGTCACATGACGATCTTGCTTTATCAGTTCACGCACAGCATCGATCTTTTCTGGCACAACAACGGATTTTGGACGACCTGCACGGGATTCGTCCTGGATCGAACATCGACCACGATTAAATTCGTTATACCAATTTTTTACAGTGCTGTAGGATGGCGCTTTATCGCTGAATAAAGAATTAAGTTCATCGAAGCACTCTTGTCTTGACAATCCACGTCGAAAGTTATGAAAAATAATGGCACGAAAATGTTCACGATTCAATTCCATTTTTTGAAAGAGAAGAACTTTTCAATTTACCGTCAACAACACAAAAGAAGCTATAATGGTAAATCCGTCTGCTGAATTTGTGTTTAAAAATATCAAACTTTCGATTAAAATCGTCTGCGGTCGCCTAGCAACACTTACTGTTGCCAAGGCCAGAAATATAAATAGCAACCCTCGTATTTATTTAAGAGGAGTATTTTTTGTAAGAGGGGGAAAGAAAAAAAAGTTTTGTTTTCTTTTTTCCGAGTAAGCACATCTTAATAAAAAATTTTAAATTTATACGCCATTCAGAGTTTAAAAAGAAGTAATAATTAAGTAAAATTAAAATGCAAGCAATATAAGATGTGCGCTTTACTCTACAAAAATGTTTAATATCAAAGATATTAGATAAATAAGCCATCAAAACAACCATGTTTTGAAACAATACTTACCATAGGACCTTTGTTAGTGAAACAAAAATAATAATTTTTTTAAGAATAATGGATCATTAACGTTAATATATAGCTTTTTTAATCATTTTGGAACTAATATTTTATCTTCATAAAGTAATGAAAATTGTTTAAAAATTTTTTTTTTAACATTTCATCAACATAACCACAATACTTTCATTTCTTTGGTGGGATCTATATATAAATATCCCCTTTAAATTTGTAACTCAGCAAATATTATTAAAATTAAAATAGGGCAAACAATTCCTTCTTATTTTTAAGCTAAGTATATATTTTTGTATCTTAAAATCGGAGACGAATTCTTGATTAGGTCAGAGAGGCATTGCAATGTGACCGCCTGCACAATTCGAATTTCGGAATAAAAATCAAATATTTAACAGTCAAGCGGGAAAATGAAGCGTTATCAATATATAGTTGGCTCTAAAAAGAGACCTTTATTTAAATTTTAAAAAAAATTCAAAGGATTAAAATGAAATCGAGAAAATTAGCATCAATGCAACCAACGATTTGCTTACAAACATTGCTGTAAGCGACTGTGAGGAGACAATGCGTGATTGGTTAGCTTGGCGGAGGAAAAAATAATTCAACGATTTCACTGGATAGAGTACGAAAGCATACAGAAAAAGAGTGCGTCATAAAATCGATTGTTATTAAATTATGACCAAATAATATTTGGAGAACTTTATAAAATTAAAAATACTAAAACATTCTGAATCATTTTGTCAAAAGAAAAAATTGCCCCCAAAGTATCGGAACGAACTTGAACGATAAATAAGTTCGGCCGACGGACCGACGACGGCAGTCAATCGAATTATTTAAATTCTGATACTTGTTTTGATTTGGGGTTGAAGCGAGAAAAAATAAACATTTCTGTTAGAGGATTGGGAGAGAATAAAATGAATGTTAAGTGGAAGGCGACTTCTTTGATTTGTAATAAGGATTTATCTTTTTCTTCGCAGGTAGAATTATTAGTAGTTCCTAGAATTACGGGCTTGATTCCATCGACTCCTATTAAAATTAGTGAGCATTTAATTCCTGATCGTGCGTTATTAGCTGATCCAAGTTTTGAGATACCGAGTAAAATAAACATGATTATAGGAGCTGAGCTCTTTTATGATATTATAAAGGAAGGAAAAACCAGAGTTTCTCCTAATTTGTTATTTCAAAATTCTGCTTTTGGTTTGATAGCAACAGGTAAGGTTCATGAGAATAATTTAAATTCCTTTTGCGGTTTAACACATACCTCTAAAAATATTGAAGATTCTCTTCAGAAATTTTGGGAAATCGAAAGTGTTTCGTCAGATATGCTTACTGGCGAAGAAGAATATTGCGAAAACCATTTTTTAAAAACTCATTATCGTAACGAATGTGGTAGATATGTGGTTCAAATGCCACTCAAAAAAAATCCCCAATGTTTAGGTGATTCAAAGAAACTAGCTTTAAAGAGATTGAATAATATATATAGAAAGTTAAGACTCTAATCCTGAACTTTGTAACTTATATAAAGACTTTATGCTTGAATATCAGAATTCAGGACATATGCAACTAGTTGACACCGATATTAATGTAAACGCTAGTTATTATATTCCCCATCTTGGCGTACATCGCCCTGACATAACTACCACAAAATTGCGTGTCGTTTTTGATGCTAGCGCGCAAACATCGAGTGGTGAATCACTTAACTCTATACAAATGAAGGGAGGCGTGCTTCAGGATGATTTATTTTCAATTATGTGCAGATTTAGGAAACATCCTGTAGCCTTTATATCAAAGGTATGTTTCGCACTGTCTTAATTGATGAAAATCAACGAGACTTGCAAAGAATATTGTGGAAATGGAATAAAGATGAAAAAGCTAAAATTTACAAGCTGGGTACTGATACCTATGGTACTACCTCTGCTCCATTTTTGGCAACGCGTGTCTTAAGACAAATTTCATGGACGATGTAGTCTCGGGGGCTAATGATATTCCTTCCGCCTTAGAGTTAAAGAATCAGTTAATAAACCTTCTTCATCGGGGTGGCATGGATTTACACAAATGGTCATCTAATGAACAGCCCTTGTTAGAAAACTTACCGTATGAAGACCAAGAGTACCATTTCGGTATTAAAAACAACGTTAAGACTCTCGGTGTGATATGGAACCCAAATGCAGATTTGTTTGAATTTTCAATTTCAGATAGCACTAATCTGACAAACTGTACTAAAAGAACAGTTTTATCGTGCATTTCAAGACTGTTTGATCCATTAGGCCTCTTGGGGCCGGTGATAGTGAAGGCTAAAATTTTTATGCAAAAGCTCTGGCTACAAAAACTTGACTGGGACCAGGCACTGCCAGACTGCAAGGTTAAGGAGTGAGAGAAGTATGCTTCCTCTCTTCTCTGTGTGAAAGACATTAAAATAGACCGCTGTGTAGCGGATGGAACTGTTGCCTCCTTTGAAATCCATGGCTTCTGCGATGCTTCGCAAGATGCATACGGTGCAGCGATTTATTTACGATGCAAGAATGAGTTGAATAAAGTGACTATTAACTTACTGTGCAGCAAGTCACGCATAGCGCCGATAAAAAAGTTGACGATTCCTCGTTTAGAATTATTGGCGGCTGAACTAATGTCCAAACTTCTACAGAAACTGTTAAGAGCTCTTCAAATGGATATACAAAATGTCTACTTGTGGTCGGATTCAACCATAACTTTGGCGTGAATACGAACTGATCCATGTTTGTTGAAAACTTTCGTATCGAATAGAGTGACAAAGATTCAGGAAATCACTAGATTATTTAAATGGGGACATGTGCCTTCCGAAAGCAACCCTGCTGACCTTATTTCGCGTGGTGTTACTGCAGACAAAATCTCAAACTCTGAACTTTGGTGGCGTGGCCCTTCTTTTTTAAACACTGAGGACTATAAGCAACTCGAACATTCTCCTTCTTCCAGCGATGAATATATGGCTGAACTCAAGAAAAATTCTGACCTTAATTTTACTGTTTTTGAGAAAAACACTTTTATAGTTGATTTTTTGAACAAAAGCAATAGTTATATGAAACTAATCAGAATCTTAAGTTTTGTTTTCAGGTTTGTAAGTAATGCAAAAAACTCAGCAAAGAAAACTACGGGTCCGATTTCGAGGGATGAGTTAAATTTATCCCAATTGTTTTTGATTAGAGAAGTACAGAGGGATGAATTCTCTTCTGATATTGCAGATATTCAGAAAGGTACAATTTGTTCTAAGAGTAAGATTAAATCACTTAACGCCTTTTTAGATGCAGATGGAATATTGAGGGTGGGTGGTCGTTTGGCCCACTCGCAGGTAAGTTTCGATGCTAAGTTTCCCATTATTTTGCCTGCCGGACATAAGCTTACACATTTAATTATGTTGTATTTCCATTTAAAAGATTTGCATCTTGGTCCCCAGGCATTACTTAATTCAGTTCGCCAAAGGTTTTGGCCAATTCACGGAAGAAATCTTGCCAGAAAAATAGTGCACGAGTGTGTTACTTGTTTTAAATTTAGACCTGTAGCTATTGATGGGAGACCTTCCATCTTATCGATTAAATCCTGAGTTCACCTTTAACACTAGAAAGACGGAAACTTAGTATATACCTATATTGCCCGAAAGCAATCAAAATGACTGCATTGTGAAAGAATAACTAATATGTAAAGAAATTTGTTTAAAATTAATTTTTTATAATTATTATTTTTTACTGTCAACAAGTTATTTGTAAGTATTAACAATAAAAAAAAAACTTACCTCACTTGGAAAAAAATAATTTATTCATTATTTGTACATTTTAAGCAAATGAAAGTGGAAATCTTTTTACGTGTACATCTTCCGCAAACATACTTTTGACATTTTTCACATATATTATTTGTTTTGTTTTCGTGGCAAAGTCGTACTTGACAAATTTTGCGTTTGTTAGAATATGTTGTATTTGATGATGTTGCAGTTGATGTTTGTGGGTCTCCATGTTCTGATGAATTTTTCTGCCTTGCATCTCTGTAATCGGCGGAAAGCTGTTCTGCTAATTGAAACAAGAACTGTTTTCGTTGTATTTGTATTCCTGTCGCTTCTTTGTAAAGGATCCAAGCATTTATAGCAGCCAAATCTAAAATATTGAAAAATACTTGGAGGGGCCATCTACGAGAACTAGATTTTACTGTATATTTTCTGGCCATTTGATTTTCCATATCAACTCCAAATTTTGTTTTGTTATAAAATTGAATAGTGTCCGGTAACATTTTTTTATTACTTTTATCAATTTTCACAAATTTATGCCTGGAACTTAGAACAGCTACTCTCTTATTCGGTTTGCTTTTATATATTGTAAGGACACAATTTTGTGATTTATATAGGAGAGTGGAAAAACGAGGCATGCTATCCTTCGTTTGTTTGGCTGCTTTGGGTAGTTCTCTTTTATTTCCTCTAATAGTTCCAACTAGTGTTGTTTTTTTGGCCAATAATTTCGTCGCGAGTGACATGCTAGTGAAAAAGTTATCGGTCGTGATATTCCTTCCGCAGCTTGTATATGGCTCGACAAGTTTGAGAACAACATGTTCACTGAGAAGCATTGACGATGGTCGTTGTTCATCTTTCCCCAAGTAAGGAAAACCATTCAAAACGTACTTGCTACTAACATTTGATGCAAGCCAGAATTTGATGCCAAATTTGTTGGGTTTATTAGGCATATACTGTATAAACTTGCACCTGGCTTTTGTCGGAAATAATTGCTCGTCAACTATTATATTTTGCCCTGGTTGATAGCAAGTTTGACTATTTTCATTGAATTTGTCCCATATTTCCGAAACCAAGGCAAATTTATTTGTTTGGAGACGTCTACTTCTTTCGATTTTTTTGTCAAAACGAATAAATCGTAGGATTTGCTTGAACTTATCTCTGGTCATAGTTCTTCTAAAAAATTCGGGACCCCACTTTGATGACCATAAATAACTTAGTTTAAAATTTTTTGCTTCGTAGGCTCCACGAGCATATAAAATCCCAATAAATGCACGGATTTCCGGTAATGTTGTGGTCCAATCGTTCCCCAAAATTCGGCGGCCTTCTTCTTCTGTGCAGTTTTTTATATGTTCGATAGTATAGTTATCTATTATCAACGAGAATGCACTGACAAGATTATCTGCCATAATGTTCCTTTTTGCGTAGCCTGTTGGACCTTTCACACCCTTGAAAATACAAGTAGATGGTAACCTTCCAGGAATTCCACCTTCGTCAAATTTTAACCACACAGTACCATCGGCAGCTGTTTCGGTCTCTTGAAAGGCGTTCTTAGTTTCTTCATCAGAGTCTGAACTACTTAGCACCCTACACCTTTTCCTGGACACTTTGATGACACTTTCATTTTCATCGTTGGTGATAGCCTCTTCATCGCTATCTTCATCATCAGATGTCTCACTTTGAATATAATCCGATTCATCTTCAGATGATAGTTCCCAATTTGTTGCACCTGATTCTATATCGGAACACTGTTCACCTATGTTCTTTAGCTTTTCCAATAACTCTCTTCTATTCGACATTTCTTTTATGAATTTAGAATGCAAAAGAAATCAACTGAACAACGTGTTAGAACGACTATCACTGCATAAAGCTGGCCTATCCTAAGTCGACACGTGCGCAGCTCACGGTTATTACGTTGTAGCGCGTTCAAGGGGAGCGTGACGTAAAGATTTGAATAACAAGTACTGTATTAGTTATTGAACAACTGCAACTTATCAAGTATATTTTATAACCCTCGTTGAACAGCCAACCCAATTTTGGGACTACTAATGTTCAACTCCGTAGCCTTTTGAATCCATCCGGACAAGGAAACTCCTGGATCAGCAAGGAATGATTTGTTATGGGAGGACTTTGAGACTCGACACGTGCATCAGTCACCATTTACTACAGGCTAAGATCGAACCCCTTGGACTTGTGCCCTATCAACCAGGCTTTCCCAAGTAGTCAAAATGACTGCTTTTGGGCTATATAGGTATAACACATATATTTTTACCGGAAATGACGGAGGGGGTGGCAACTACAATGATCAATAAACGCTTCTATATGTTGTACAAAAAGTCATAAAATTCTAAGAAGCTGTGTCATTATATACATAGTTGTTTTTCAAATTGAAATTGAAAAGCAGTCAAAATGACTTCCTTAGGCAATCTAGTGTTAATAAAGCAGGCTTAGATTTCTGCGGCCCGTTTTTTGTCAAGCAAAAGAATCAAAGAAAAGTAAGTCTTCAAAAAATATATGTAGCAGTTTTTGTGTGCCTTTGCAAACGGGCAGTACATTTGGAAATTGTCTCGGACTTAACAACTGAGGCCTTGATTGCCACATTAAAAAGGTTTTTTTTCAAGAAGGGGAAAAAGTTCTATGTCAATGAGTGATAATGCGAGTAATTTTTGTGGAGCTCGGAACGAGTTAAAACGGTTATACAATTTGGCTCAATCCCCGGAACAAGAATTAATTGATTATCTGTTAACAGAAGACGTTACTTGGAAATTTATACCGCAACGGGCCCCCCATTTCGGGGGTATTTGGGAAGCAGCAGTGAAATCTTTTAAAATTTACTTTAAAAAGACTGTTGGAATTTCAAAACTAACCTTTGAGGAATTTTTGACCCTTGTTACGCAGATAGAGGGGATTTTGAACTCTAGACCAATTACCCCATTATCTATCAATTCAAATGATATGAACGCTCTGACACCAGGTCATTTTTTAATAGGGCGTCCAATAACTGCTCCCATAGAACCCGAAATCACCAGATAACAGATTGTCTAGATGGGAAAGAGTTACAAAATTGACTCAGAATATTTGGAAAAGGTGGCAAAGAGATTACTTGTCTAATTTACACGAACGAACTAAGTGGCAATTTTCGAAGGATAATGTTACCCCTGGTACAATGGTTCTAGTTAGGGAAGATTATCTTCCAGTATGTCATTGGATAATTGGTAGAGTTGAAGAAACTATAGCTGGCAAAGATAAAAAGGTTAGAGTTGTTTTAGTGCGAACTCCTAAAGGTTTATTTAAAAGACCAATTCATAAATTGAGTATTTTACCTATTGAGGACAATAAATAGTTTGGTAATAATTGTAACATCATTGAATTAATTTTAGTTTATATTGTATTGTATTTTAATAATTTCCGTTAAATTAGGAATTGTGCATTCATTGAATATTGAAACAAATATTTTTCTACAGTCCATAATTTTATTCTATTAATTGAAATCAAATATTTATAATAATTTTATTGTGATTATTGTAGTTTCAATGCATATTAGTTATTGTTGAAATATGTTAAATATTTCAAGGGGCCGGCATGTTCGGTCTTAAGCGAAACGCCATCTGTTATAATTATTTCGAACTACTCAGTTTCTCTTGAACTCTTGTTTGAGTCAGTCGTGGCTACCATTGCAATGAAATTGTTTTGCACGCATTTTAAAATACTTTTAATTGTGATTAAAGATTAATATGTATATTTAAAAAAAAAAATTTCTTTTAACAGGATTATACTTAGTAAATATTTTGCGTGAGTGGCTTCTGGTAGGCTTCATTCATAAGTGTCAAAGAGTATATGTAAAGTATAAACAACATACACACATATTTTTTTCTATATAACTTATTCTTGAATAACGTACAGAGGTTAAACTCTTTTAAATAACAAAATATTGAAACTAAATTCAAGCAAAAATATATCTTTCTCAAAATAAAATAAAATGTATGAAATTGAAAGAATAAGTCAAACTTATTCTTTATTCATAAGCGTTCAACTCATTCAGAGTGCGTAGCCAAATATTTCAACAAAAAATAGACACCCTTTAGGCACTTTTCAAGCACTCAAAAAATATTTCTAAGCACTTTAAAAAATATCATAATTAGACAGGATTGGCAAGTTTTTGACAATTGATGGATTTGTCTGGTTTTAACCGTTATGTCACAAAGCCATTTTGACATAGTTTTTGATAATTATCAAAATTTTGGCATAAGAATAATTACTAGCTATTATAAATATGTAGTATTTTTAAATTACCATACATGTAAAAGTACGAGTGCTCCATCAATTATGTTCTAGAATTATTTTAACATAAAACTCTTTTTGTTTTGAAAATTACTGCCAAAAGCCCAAATTTTGGTGCATGCATAAAATTTTAAATAATTCTAAATATAAATGTGTCAAATATAAATTTATCCAATGACTTAAGTTGTTGGAGTATTGAAAATAAAAATACAGAAGCACTTAACAATGATCTTATTCTTTATATGTAAAGTTAGTTTTCATTAATTTTCATTTTTACTCTCCAAAAGGAGACGATTACAAAAAAAAAAAAAATATTTTTAAAGCTTTCTCTACTCCACGTTCAGTTTAATATAAATAAGACCAAAATTTGAAACTGTTCTTCTGATTGATACTCAACTGTATAAATTAGAATGTTGACCTATTATAACATAACAAAATAAACGGTAAATAAGAAATTAATTTTATTAACAGTCCTAAATATTGACAGTAACTCAACAAAACCCCTAAATTGATTGATTCAAGAAATTAACTCAATTAATCGTAAATTATAATTATATTACATATAAGATAATATGTCATATTCATGCAAATGTTAATGATTTGATTATAAATAGAGATTCATTAACTAAAAGGTCAACAAACACAAAATATCAACAAACACTTTTGGTGGAGGAAGGAATGTTTACTGCATCTAAGATCTGCTTATATTTCTTAACCACCGGGTAAGATAACATCATTTAATGTATATGACACTGTTTTAATCAATGATGAGCGTTATCCCAAAAATATGCGGATGCTAGGAAGAATTTTGGAAGAGTATCAGGGACGAGATGGGAACATTCGTTCTTTTCTGATAAAAACTCCTGAAGGAGATATAAGACGCTCAGTTCAACTTGTAACTTAGAAATTAACCCTTCAACAAAAATGTTCCTAGTAAAGCTAAGGAAAATTATTTTGATAATATGCATATGTTATTATTCATTGTTTTATATTGTTATCTTAATTATTGAACATTCATTTGATAATTATTATTGTAAATTGCTGCTAAGGATACATTTTTGTCATGCAAATTTATGGTAAGTGAACTCAAAAGAGTTCAGGTGGGGAGTGTTGCGAATTTCTGCTTGACCAACAGAGGGCGTTGTAATCACTCCCATACAATTCTGTATCTCTTGTGTGGCAAGCAACGGATCAGTATGGAAGGCTTATTGGAAAGCCCTAAAAATACTTTACCATCATATTGTTTGTTTTAAGAGCAAGAATCTGAGAAACTGTCACACCTAACATTATGGGGTGATTCATGCCATCTCAGATTTTCTTGAAAAAATTACCAGTTGTTATATACCTTATCAAAAGACAAAATCTGAAATTTTTTGTCTCAAAGTTGAGTTGTTCATTTTTTATGGCCCCCCAAAGTTCGGAGCTCTGCGGAAAAATTCCAGCGTTTTTGCACGACATGGAAATTACAATGACCCACTGCTCTTAGCGCACACAAAGTGCCTCCAAGTAATTTAAATATCTGAAAAGTAAGAATGTTGATCTTTGTAAAATGAGTGAAAAGTTTGTGGCAACTTGTTGCCGCAAGGTCACTGAAGGTCGTAAAAAGAAGCATTTTTGCTGTTTTTTGCAATTTTCAACGATCAACTACAGCTTGCGCCTTCTACTTGCCACGGTAAATAACATGTCATTTGAAAGATATACAAAAGCACTTTCAAAAATTATATATATATTTGAGGCACATTTAATGCGCTCTTAATTATATGAAGTTGAAACTTGAAAATTTTAAAATTTTACCAATATTTTAACTGACATAACTTTCTGCGGCATAAATATATTGAAAAAAAAATTTTACCTTTATTTTAATCCATTATTAGTCTATCCAAAAAAGTAAAATTTACTGAGGCATGTAGCTTCAAAAAAATTAAAACATTTTTTTAACATACCACGTTTTAGCATTTTCTTTGTCGAAGCACCTTACTCGAACAACTGTATTTTTATACATATTTCACCATAAAAACCAATATTTTTAACATTTTACTGCATATAATCTTGCTGGTTATCCATTTAAAATACTATTTTAATATCATTGACATTTGCAATTTGTATAAAACAGAAATATATAAAGATAATGCTGTAAAACATTTGTTTTGTAGCTACAAAATGCGTGTGAATTATTTATTTAATAGTTCCTTGTGCAACAGTTGGATGTCTTTTAAGCTTGGGACAGTAAAAGGATCCACACCGGATAATTGTATGGGACCAAAGAAGATGGTGCTACGATGTACAGTGACAATGTCATTACGTATCGGCCATTTAAAATCTTGAGCTCATCTCTGGTGTAGAAATTTCATCTCAAATGAACAATTTCCACAGTACTATGATTTCAAAATTGCAAGCAAAACTATTATAGAATACATGTAGCATATAATGAGGGGAGTTCAACAAGAAAAGGCAAAGGCAGCAGCACTGCAAGAAATAGACGAGGAAACAGCGTTTTGGCTTCAAGACTGGTCGCAAAAAATTTTGCCACAAAACTATAGTTAAAAACAACAGGACTATTTTGGTAAAGGGCAATGTGTTTGTTACACAAATTAATGGAATAGTTGAGAAATAAACTTATTTTACTATTCTCGAATATTGTGATCAAGACGCAGTGTTGACTTTGTGTGTGTCAAAGCATACATTACAGCAGTTTACAGTAGAGTTTCCAAGCATGAAGAAACTACATGTGAAGGCTGACAATGCATGCAATATATGCAGCGAAAGCCGATATCTGATGGCGAAGAACCTGGGGTTAAAAACGACTTAGACATGACTATAATGAACCTCAGAGAGGTAAAGATCAAGCTGATTTAGAGAGTGCAATTGCTAAAATGTTTATTAGAACATATATATGTGTAGGTCATGATGTAACATCAGCTAAAGATGTGTATGATCCCCTTAATTTTTAAAGGAAGAATGAAAAATACTAAAGTATCAGTTATAGAAATCAATAAAGAAAAGTGCTCAGTTGAAAGTGTTAAAATACATGAAATACAGTCATACCATACTGTGAAATTTGAATCTAATGAAATGATATTTTGGAAATATTTTGAAATTGGTCCAGGAAAAAAAGTTCCGTATAACAACATAAAATTTAATTGTAGCAAACAGCAATCCCATTCAGAACAAAACAAAAGTTAGACAAAAATCAAAATCATAAATAGATTTTTCTTAGCCGTAAGTTTGTTAACTTCATTTTTTGTCCTGAAGACAATTATACTTCTACATTTAAAACTGCAGATGAATTGTCCTTACATATATCAAGAGGAGAACATTCTATTCCAAAATTACTATCAGTAGTGAACAAAGCTAAAACTATTTTCGCTAAAAAAATGGAGACAGTAACAAGAAAAATAGATTTCCAAACTACTAATTTTTTTTTTTTTTTTTTTTAAATTGCTGGCACATCTAATAGAAATGAAAACTTCTCAACTATGGTATCAGAACTAGGATGGGCACTGAAACAAAAAGAAAAATCATACGCCTGAATCAAAAACAGTTTCTACAGCAATTTTTTTTATAAAGGAGATAAAACAGGTAATAAATTTACTGCACAGAGTGTTGTCAAGATGATGAGATGCGTTACAGTAGATTGAAAGAAAAAGTTTTGCCGGGAAGAATATCTTACGAATGAACGAGTGATTTTTTATTTCAGCAGAATAAAAGGAAAAGATATAGATTTTGATGCTGTGAAAGAAGATGAAAATGAATATGATGACCATCTTTTAGTAACTGCAACTGAAGAAAATGAGGTTACTTGTTATGTTTTTAATTTTTTGTAATTTGCTTTATTTAATGTTTTCAACAGTTAACAATTTCTTAAAAAAATGTAATATTGCTTTCCAATAATTGTGGGATTTTCAGATAGCAGAAAGAGAATATTAAGCAAGAAATCAACATTTTTGAAAAAAAGGACAGTGAACGACTTCATCCTCATTCATTTTATGCAGTAATATATGGCAGAAGATTTTACACAGGAAGAATTCTAGAAGACTGGAAATGATTCATTCAAGATAAAATTTCTACACCAGAGAGGAGCTCAAGAGTTTAAATGGCCAATACCTGATGACATATATGTTCTAATAAACATTTTAGCAATTGCACTCTCTCGATCAGCTTGATCTTTACCTCCCTGAGGTTCATTATAGTCATGTCTAAGTATATTTAACCCCAGGTTCTTCGCCATCAGATTCCAGCTTTTGCTGAACATATTGCCAGCATAACAGCCTGCATTGTCAGTCTTTACACAAAGTTGACACTGCGTCTTGATCACAAAATTCGAGAATAGTAAAATAAGTTGATTTCTCAACTATTCAATTAATTTGTGTAACAAACACATCAACATGCATTGACATGGCCCTTTTATCAAAATAGTCCTGTTGTTTTTAACGATAGTTTTGTGGCAAAATTTTTTGCGAGAGTCTTGAAGTCAAAACGCTGTTTCCTCTTCTGATTCTTGCAGTGCTGCTGCCTTTGCTTTTTCTTGTTGAACTCCCCTCGTTATATGACGCATGTATTCTATAATATTTTTGCTTGCAATTTTGAAATCATAGTACTGTGGAAATTGTTCATTTGAGATGAAATTTCTACACCAGAGATGAGCTCAAGATTTTAAATGGCCGATATGTAATGACATTGTCACTGTACATCGTAGCACCATCTTCTTTGGTCCCATACAATTATCCGGTGTGGATCCTTTTACTGTCCCAAGCTTAAAAGACATCCAACTGTTGCACAAGGAACTATTAAATAAATAATTCACACGCATTTTGTAGCTACAAAACAAATGTTTTACAGCATTATCTTTATATATTTCTGTTTTATACAAATTGCAAATGTCAATGATATTAAAATATTATTTTAAATGGATAACCAGCAAGATTATATGCAATAAAATGTTAAAAATATTGGTTTTTATGGTGAAATATGTATAAAAATACAGTTGTTCGAGTAGGGTGCTTCGACAAAGAAAATGCTAAAACGTGGTATGTTAAAAAAATGTTTTAATTTTTTTGAAGCTACATGCCTCAATAAATTTTACTTTTTTGGATAGACTAATAATGGATTAAAATAAAGGTAAAAAATTTTTTTCAATATATTTATGCCGCAGAAAGTTATGTCAGTTAAAATATTGGTAAAATTTGAAAATTTTCAAGTTTCAACTTCATATAATTAAGAGCGCATTAAATGTGCCTCAAATATATATATAATTTTTGAAAGTGCTTTTGAATATCTTTCAAATGACATGTTATTTACCGTGGCAAGTAGAAGGCGCAAGCTGTAGTTGATCGTTGAAAATTGCAAAAAACAGCAAAAATGCTTCTTTTTACGACCTTCAGTGACCTTGCGGCAACAAGTTGCCACAAACTTTTCACTCATTTTACAAAGATCAACATCCCTACTTTTCAGATATTTAAATTACTTGGAGGCACTTTGTGTGCGCTAAGAGCAGTGGGTCATTGTAATATCCATATCGTGCAAAAACGCTGAAATTTTCCTGCAGAGCTCCGAACTTTGGGGGGCCATAAAAAATGAACAACTCAACTTTGGGGTTAAAAATTTTAGATTTTGTGTTTTGACAAGATATATAACAACTGGTAATTTTTTGAAGAAAATCTGAGACGCCATGTATTTCAGGTGTGTCACTCTCTCAGATTCTTGCTCTTAAGTATTATTAAATTAATTATCAAATATGACTTTTTTATTCCACTCACTACTGAATCATTCTGCAACAGACAACATATTTTGAAAAATATAGATTTCGGAGATATTTTCTTTTACAACGAAGGATATGTGCGTGAAGACAAAAACTGTAACCACAGTCAAATAAATATATAATTAACTTAGTATATACCTATATTGCTCAAAAGCAGTCAAAATGACTGAATTGTAAAAGTATAAATAATGTGTAAAAAATTTATTTAAAATAAATTTTTATATTATTAATTATTATTAAATTAATTTGTAATATTTTTTATATTATTTGCAGTTATATAACAAGTTATTAGTAAATATTAACCATAAAAAAGTTATATGTGCTACAAAATTCAAAGAAATTGTGTCATTATATACATCATTGTTTTTCTAATTGAAATTAAAAAGCAGTCAAAATGACTTCCTTAGGCAATCTAGTGTTAAAAAAAGTAAGCTAATTTAGATTTCCTCATCTCATTTTTAAATTTTTATCCATGAGACAATAGTAGTAAAGAATAGTTAGTTAAAATGTATTTTAGTTTTGTTGAAAAAACTTGCGAAGAAATTGTAATAAAATA
The DNA here is from genome assembly GCA_949128135.1 of Parasteatoda lunata. NCBI lineage: Eukaryota > Metazoa > Arthropoda > Arachnida > Araneae > Theridiidae > Parasteatoda > Parasteatoda lunata. The sequence goes on from OX421970.1 coordinate 113,388,659, forward strand.
TTGTATTATTATGATTTAAAATAAATGATATTAAAATATTTTCACCAATTATTAACTAAAATATGTTGACATCGTGAATTTAAAAAATAAATAAAGCACTCATTTTTTATTAAGGCATTTAAAATAAATAAGCACTCATTTTTTATTATGCCTGGGGCTCACCAGACAGGATTTAGCAGATGATCCATTGACGGTGTTGGATTTTTTGAGGGTTCATAACGTCATGGACCTGGTCTAGCACTGCTGGCCAATGGGGGCGTGCAAAAACAACAACAGTAGACGGGAAAGAATTATATTTTAACTAATTCGATATGTGATACGGCTTTGTATTTAATTAATTCATCAAGGAACATTCTAACTTATGTAGAGAAACTTTGCTCAATTTTAATGTGCTATTTAGCATTGGCTGGCGTACTAAATGGTATATATAAACACGTGGTTGTGCATGGTGTATTAACGTTACAATGGTCTTAAATCTTGAGTTTATTATCATGTTCAATTAATTTGGGGATTAAATTTAATTCGATGTCTACAGGTGACTTCACGTATGTGTTTCTACCCAAGTCAAAATTCTTGATGATCCCATCAAAAAAGTTTGATGGTTTACGTTGATTTCAGTGCGATTCATGATGGCCCCATATTATTTTACGGTCGCCATCTTCCATCATTTTCCATTTTGCGTTCAGGGTGTTAGATATGCCAACAAACTTCTATCATTCCATGATGGAAAATGCTGCTTGACTACTATGATAGTTAACCATGAAGAGTGATTCTCATGGACCAATAATTCAGGATTGTCCCAACTACACATTTCTATGATGGTTTAATGGGAATTCTTGTTGGTTCCCAGGAATATAGCAGCAGAACAATTTTGGTATTAAATAAATTTTTTTTAAAAAAAAACACACAATTGCAAACTTAAGCTTTCAACAAAACTTTAAGCTTAGTTTATTATTAAGGAGAAATATATATAAGCTCAGAAATAATGCAGAAAAAATTGCATTGATAAATATTTGGCTCAATCCTGTTCTCTCTATCTATTTGTTTAATGATTTAATTACATGATTTTGAATAATACCAAAAGGTTACATGGTCCTGTAACACATGGTTAAGAATCAAAAATTGATCATATAAAATCACACTTCTACTAAAAACTAACTAAAATTTAATAATTTTATTAAATATCGTACAATTATTAAATACATACCTAGATTTAAAACCAGGAAGGATAATAATTTCTAACCTTCTATACCAACCTTAATAAAAACTCTACTTATAAAACTCATTCGGCTAGGATATAGTATACTCAGATTCACAATTAAACTAGGCAACAACTCTTGTTTCACTGTCCACCATTTGGCCAAGAAGTAATCCAACTAAATTTTGAAACTATATTGGATCTTTAGCAATTTCTCTGAAACCCTAATATAGTTCAACATTTAGTTCACGCTTGAATATGTTAAAAGTCTGAAAATATAGCCTAAATCTATTGAGATTTTATAAAATAATTTTCAAGCAGAAACTAAAGAATATATAATAAATAAAAAAGTTTAATTTTACATAAAAATACCATCTAAAAATATAATAAAATATAGGACAAAATTACTATAAAAAAAACTAGTAGTTTTGAAAAAAAAAAGCTTTTAAGAAATCTTGCAATTTATTATATCCTCAAAGAATTCATTTTAGAATAGACTATTAATATTGTTAAATACATACCATAGTAAAACATGAAACAAAAAAGTAATTTTCACCACACTCTAGAAATTATAGCAAGCTATAATAATAATAACAACAATTAATAATATCAAAAATCCAGACATTAATAAAAGCATGAATTGGAATAGAAAATATTATAAAATTCTTAAAAATGAATCTATTACAAAACTGCATGTAAACCTATAACTTTCCCAACCTCAGCCCGACGCAAAATTCACATGCAACATAAAATTAATTATTAATACACTTATATATAAAAAATTGCAAAGTTGTGGACATAAGTAAAATCATGCATCGAAAAAGAAAATATTATTAAAAAAATTCTTAAAAGAAAATTATTTATATTTTTTGAGTTATTGTAAAGATTTTTAGCTGGGTCATTTGATTGATTAATATTTAGGTATTTCAAATCAAATTACAATGAAGCCACATGATGCGATCGCAATTGCTCTACACTCAAAAAAAGATACTTTTACAAAAATACACCCAACACACCTAAAAAGATACTTTTCAGCAATTTATTGTCTTTTGATAACTTATTTTTATTATATTCTTAATCACTCGGTTTACATAAAATTAGAGTATTTCAAATTGGCATTTATTAACGTAAATGCCAATGAAATAATCAGAATTTGATTATTGTGCAATTTAGTGACTTTGACAGAATCAAGTATGATATAATAATGATTTAAGCAGAAAAAATGTAAAAATTTTATAACAAACTTGTTCTAAAATTTGACTATGAAGGTGAATATCGGCAGTTTCTAAGCGATACTCATGTGAAGGGCAACTGTTGTTAAATTATAAAATATTTTGTCAAGATAATGTTCCACACCCAAACACACATATATATATTTTTACTCTCGAAAATATCCAATTTTCAAATTTAGAGATGATCAAATAAAATGATGCAGCATGATGAGCACGTGGATAAAAGAGGAATGTGCAAACTGCATTTTATTCTACATCTAATGTTTATTTTAACATTTTTGATTCATTTATCAACATTTGATTCATTTATCACAATCATTTTATGCTTTAATTTTGTGCACTTCACTTATTTTTATAACTATTTTTTTTAAAAATAGTTTTTAGCAGTTTATCATTTGATAGGTTAAAATTTTAGAAATTTAAAATTAGTAAAAAGAGATGGGACGTGCTCATGATTGTTTAATTGTACAATTTTTTGTCAAAAAAGACATATTTTACTTTATTTAATAATTATTTATATTTTTTAAATCATTGTAATGATTTTTAGCTGGGTTGAATCATTTGATTTAATATTTAGGTATTTCAAATCAAATTACAATAAAGCCAAGTGACGTGATTGCAATTGTTTTACACGAAAATTTTTTTTAACCTTACAAGAAACTTTTAAACAGTCTATTGTATTTTGATAACCTATTTTAATTATATTTGGATTCTTAATCACTTGGTTTACATAAAGTTAGAGTATTTTAAATTGGCATTCATTAACGAAATGCATTTGTGATTGTGTTACATTTGAATTGTAAACAATTGTACGTGGTATAATTTTGCATACATTTGAAAAGTTATGATGAAAATTATCGAATTACATAATTTCTAATTTTAAGTAAGAATGCATACATTAATTTATTGTACATTTAGTAATTATTTTAATGATTTTTAAACGTCTAATTATTTATTTGGTATATAACTTATTTGAAACAGATGTGTTAACTTAGCGACTGATTGCAATAAAATTTTGTGTGGCGTATCTGATGGTCTGGCCTTTCTGATGAAAAACTTTTCCTTTATAGTCAAATTTTATGCATATACCAGGTGAGGGGTATATATCAGGGCTATGTATCTCCCTGAAATTATGGGATTTTTTTTCTTTTATAAAATACTAATCATATACGGTATATATACAAACCATTGAATATACAAGGGGCAAATAAATAAATAATACATGAAATACATGTATATAAAAACATTCCAATGATGTCTAATGTTGCATGCTGTAATAATAAATATTATTACAGCATGCAACATAAAAAATTTATACTAACTTTTCTTTTAAATCACACAAGAAATCACCACATTAAAAAATTGGCCAGTTCATCATCTTTAAATGAATTCTAAAATAAATGCATACAAAACAATAAGTATATCCATTTGTAACATGATACTAAGTAAACATTAATGAAATTTAAAATAAGTATTAAATAACTTTTTTTTAATGTTATGATGTGAATTCGGATAGAAAAATATAAATAAAGATGCTAAAACTACCTAGCAAGTTTTAGCTCTATACTTTGACAACTAAAAGTGCAATTTAAAATCTTGTTCTACATATTATTTAAAATTTTTAGGTTAATTTGATTTCAAGCAAAAGGTTAAATTTATTATTTATTTTAGCAATCATAGCAAATATTTTAATAATGAAAAAAAATTATAATATGTTAACTAATGCACTTTTTAATGTTAAAATTAAATTTTTAAAAGTCAAAAATGTGGTAGCATACAACTACATTTTTAAAATATAAAAATATAGTGGCATACTATTTTTCACTTTAAAATAAATAGCTTTTAAAAACAGACATTCTATTTTCAAAACAAAATTTTTAAAAAAAGTTATTAAATCTCAGGTATAGAATAATAAGAAAATATACAGAATAGCAAATTGAAAAAATATCAACTGCCATTTATTTTGTCTTAAATACAGATTCATATACTGTTTCAAACTTTATTTAGAAATAATCATATCTATTTTGTGAATTTCATTGCATAAGAATAGTTATCATTAAAATTAACTATATTGATTTTATTGTATCATTAAAATAAATTTATTTGACTATGAGAATTTTTATGAGAATACCATTCTTAATGTTAGTGTACACATTCCCATTAACACAAAATTTTCCTTTTAAAATATAAAAATATTTCCTTTTTATTTCACATATTTTGCCAATATAACTTTCGAATTTATAAAGTAGGAGAAAAAAACAATATATTAACAATATATCATATTATTTATCAAAAGTAGTGTAATCTAATTAGCCAGAAAGAGTATATATGCAATAATATATCAAAAAATACTGATCGTAATGCAACATTTGAACTATGTTCAAAATACTTTTAGAAGAATGGAAAAATAAAGAAAGCTTTCAAATGAATTTATGACGGATTTTATTCGTTAGTTGAAGAGGCAATAATTAACTTTTAGTATTGATGAAAGTGTATGGGGCTGGGGCCAACTATGTTATAGATATAAATTTATGATTTTATTTATTTATTTATTTGCTGATTTTAATTATTTGAAAATAATATTTAATAAATTTATTTTAAAACAATAATGCTAGGGAATTTAAACGCCTTTTGGCATACCAAATGTGGTAGTTAACTATAACCTAAGAAGATTCCAATATGATTTTGTAAAAATTTCTTTTTTTTTCAACTTATCTTATTTTATCAGAAATTCCTATTACAAACTCTAGGGTTACTTAAATATAGATTTCAGATTAACAAAATAATAAAAAATATTTATAAAATTGATTTAAATGTTTAAAAACCTGAAGACAAAAAACTTTCTTAATTGAGTTTACACAGAATTTACATTAAAATATTTTTAAATAAATAGGATTGAGAAAAATTTTATGAAACAAGGACAACAAGGTAACAAGAAAATTGATCGGTTTTCAATTATCTGTTTCATTAAAAAATATATAAAATTATATATATATTTTATCCAGTCAAAAACCATACGTTATATGGTCAAATTGAACAAGCTGAGATGTCAGGGATAACGTATTGCAATATTGCACATATTTAATATATAGAATTTAAACAAATATGAGAAATGACAAAAGAGACTTTAATCATAAGATTAGTGTTTTGCAATTTTAGTGTAAGTTAAATAGACCTTTTTTTTAAAAATTCTTAATTAAAAACCCAATGACTACGACTTTTTTAAATACTTGCAATTTAAAAATAAATATATAACTGGAAAGACATAATTTTTGAAAAAAGCAATATATGCTATGAAATAAACATCATATTGCCAATTTGGAAAGATAATTAAGATGCATAATTTTTCAGAATGAGGTTTGTAGACTGAAAAGTTTAAGAAAAACATGAAACAGCTATAACAATGCTTAACATTGTGTTAAATTTTTTCAAAACTATTGATTTCAGAAATGCATGCTCTTTGAAACATTTTGATCCAAATAAAAACATTTATAGCTACCAATGTAGATAGGAAATAATCCAGTAGATTTTACAAAAAAAAATATAAATTTCACGGTAATTGTCGCAAAATCTACTAAATATTTTACACATAGAGAATTTTAGGGATTTTTATAGTTGTCAAAATAGAAAAACTGCAATATTTTCCAAATATGATTAAGTTATTTATTATGTTTATTTATATTTTTGAAAAGTAGTAGGCATTTAATTCATCAAAGGTAGTTAAAATATTATTTAAAAAATTTAAAAAGGAAGTTCTGAATGAAAATAAATTTAACATTTTAGAGCCAAAAAAAGTTTTAGACTTATTTTAATAAATGAAGCTCACTTCATTATGTATTAGTAACACTTATTAAAATATTCAAGAAAGCAATAATCTGTGCAAAAATTCTACTTCAATAGAGATTTTTTAAGGAAACTTACTCAATTATAGGGAATTTTCTAAAATATACAAAAACCAGGAGGATTTTTATGAAACCAGTAGAAACTGGCAAAATCCAGTAGAGTTGGCAGCAATGAACATGTTAATTTAAAAAAATTTAATTTTTAACCAAACTCTACTGATAGCACCAACTACTCATTTTGAGAGAGATATCAGTAGTTTAATTCAAATAATAAGCTAATTAAAATTATTTTTAAATATATATATCCAGTATATATTAACAAAATATAAATATATTAAAATCCAGTTACTCAAAAATGCAGTTGTTATGGACTTATTCACCATTTTATGTAATACTATAATTCAAATAAAATAAAATGAATAATAACATGTTTTTCTTTTAACTGAAATGTGAAATAGCACTACTATTTGCACTCCTAAAGACAACCAAATAAGTAACCAGTTTTCTTTCTTTTGCACACTTAAACTCACACTTTATAATCAAATAAAAATAATATTGCAAAAGTTTTTTAATTCATTCTTATGCAAAGCTCTTTGCAATATTTCTTTATTTTCAATGGCACATTAAAAGACAATTGAATATCAAAAAGGGCAACAATAAATCTATAAGTGAGAAGAACAGGGCAATGCAATATTTAGTACAAAATTACTTTTAAAACTTTAGAATGAGTTCAAAACAATCAAGTTCAAATGGAAAGAGAACTTATGGAGCAAGATGGAACTAGACATTACTAATGTCTTTTATTGTTATATAAAATTATTCCACTGCTATCATACATATGAATAATTCTAACAATACACACATAATATATAAATAAGTATATTTATTTATGTCGAAAAAAAAACCTTGAAAAATTATGAGATATTTTTAAATATTACGATGAAATTCAACAAATTACTGAATTTATAAAGGAACTCAAAACATAAATATTCATTCAATTTGATATTTTAAGGAATTGCATACCTGGAATTCAAAGATTTTTCAGCTAGTACAAGAACAGATAATAGTGACTAACAAGTTTACTTATGCAAAAAAAGATAAATAAATAAATGAAAATAAAAATAATTTAAATATAAAAAGTAAAAATAAAAGAATCATATTTTTTTTCCACTCACTAGTGGTTTTCATAAGACATAGAATTCACATGATTATTTATGTTATTACAATTGTTAAGGTAAACTAAATAAGAATGAGACATGAGAACAGTATTAACAAGATTATTAAAAATCTAAAAATCATTTTAAGAAAAACTTACCTTCACGGGCAAGGGAAATAAAGTGGCATGTCAGAACTTGTAATTTTAGATGCATTATCCTAAAAATGCGAACAAATAAATAAAAAAAACTAAATTTAAAAAAAATCTAAAACTATAAACAATATGAGAGTAAATATTTCAGATTTATTGATATGACTTTTAAAAAGTTGCCAGGTTAAAAAGTAAGACTCATATTTTTACTTTCCAAGCAATATAATAAGTTGTAGTTTTTCTTTAATTTTTAAAGAAATTTATTTAAAAATACATTGATATTTCTTGTTATAGTTCAAAACTGACAACAATAAATTTTAATATTTCAAATAATAAAAATATAATCTAATTCCTTAAGTTTTCTTTTGTGTGAAAGCAATAACTCCAAAACATATATTTTATGCATTTAAACATACATTTTATGCACATAAAAACACATTTATGCAGTAAAGATCTTTATAACGATAACACGAAAATATGAGCTGTTGAATTATAAGGATTTTTGTGCTATTTATATAACTTTATTATTAAACTTGCATATTAAACATCCCAATGCACATAAGGAACAGATCAATAATGTTTTAAAACAATTTTTGTTATAAATACTTTAAACAAAGTACAAAATAAACACTAAAATATTTGTTATTTTTAGAAAAACAAATTTAAATTATCAAGTACATTTGAACTAACAAACAACAAATTTATTACTATTGCTGTAAGAAACAGTACACAACAATAAAGATCTTAATAACGAAAACATGGGCCTTTGCACTTTTTGGAATTTTACTTCGCATATCATTAAACTTGCATATTAAACATTCCAATGTACATAAGGAACAGATAAATAATTATGTTTTAAAATAATTTTCATTATTGATACTTTAAACAAAGTACAAAATAAACACTTAAATATTCATTACTTTCAGAAATTATATTATCAAGTACATTTGAACTAACAACCAACAAATTTATCATCATAGCTGCCCATAGAACTAGGAAAAAATCCAGTATATTTTACAAAATAATTTTTTTATTTTATTTCCAATGGCACATTAAAAGAAAATTGAACATCAAAAAGATAACAATAAAAGTAAGAACTACAAAATATTAATTTTATGATAATTGTTGCATAATGTACTAAATATTTCACACATAGGGAATTTTAGACATTTTTAGTCATCAAAAAAGAAAAACTGCAATATTTTGCAGTTATGATTGGTATTAAATATACTTGAAATGCTATGTATTATGCTTACTCATAATTTTGAATAGTAATGGGCATTTAATTTATTGAAGATAGTTGAAAGATTTTTTATTGAATTTAAAAAGGGAGTTATAAATAAAAATAAACTAAACATTTTAGAACAAAAAGAAGTTTTAAATTGATTTCAATAAACGAAACTCGCTTCACGATGTACTAGTAATACTTATTGAAATATCCAAGCAAGCAATAATCTGTGCAAAATTTCTATTTCAATAGGAATTTTTTTTAGGGAATTTTCTAAAATGTACAAAAACCAGGAGAATTCTATTTAAACTAGTAGACCAGGAGAAAGTGTCAAAATTCAGTAGAGTTCATATTTGTTATGTATCAAGAGCTATGTATAATTATTTGTTTGCTTTAGAGATCCTTAAGTTAATGTGGTTCATCGATGAAGAATTTTTCTATGGAATTGAGTTAGATAAATATTCTACTATAATAAAGAACTTTCTGAAATTTTATAGGAAATTCCAGATGTAATAGATCAAGCCAAATATTTCTTTTCCGACAAACCACATAAGAAAAGAAACAGTTTGCAAATCAGAAAAAGCAATCATGTGATAATAAAAATGTATTGAATCTAGTCATTGAATAAAATTTCTCCATAAGATTTTACTTATGTCAACGTCATTAACCACTTTCCTGATTATCCCAAGTTAACTCGGGTACATATATATTGGAAATATTTATCATCCGGAGAAAACTCGGGCTTAGAAGAATTTGTCAGTACATTTTGTTTTATCACGTTTTTACTCGGTCAGAAGCAAAAAACATAATCTGCTGTGATTGGAAGTTGGCATAATGATATAATTACTAAAATGTCTCATGAATAATAAGTTATGTGATTAGTTATAAATTAAATAAACACATAATTTGCTTTTAAGTTAATGAATAGTAATTTTAGAAGCATTCATAAAATTAAAAGCACATATTGTTTTGTTGCACATGGTACAAAAAAGTATGAACTTTTATTTTTATTATACATTTTGCTTGTATTGAATAAAAAAATATAATAAATTTAAACAGTTGTTTTTAAAGTCTTCAAAGTCTATGATTTAAGATTTCAATGAATACACAGAAACATTATTTCATACATAATAATTAATAATTATGTATGAATGACATAACATTCAACATAATGACAAACATAACAGAGACTATTTCTGCTTTTTAGTCCTTAAGCAATTTCATAGTTTGAACTGAACTAATATGAAATAAGAAATACAATACAGATGAAAAATTAAAAGAAATGTTTTGGCTTTCAAAAAATATTCTAAATTGTTTTGATTATTATTTATTTGTTAAATGTTTCTAGATTGATAACTTTTTGTCTAGATACTCTTGATTCTTCAAAACATGTAATTTTCTATGAACATAGATTTAAAAATAATAGATATTAAGAATCAAAAGATTTGGATTTTTGATAGTTCTTTATATTTTAAGTGTTAGTGCTAGTAAAAACCTCAAAATTAAATTTTCTAAACTTAGTTAGAGACCGCTCACTAACTATATACATGGTCAAGATGTATAGCCATACCCGTGGAACTTTTTCTTTCTTAATTCTTGAGAATTCAGTCATTTTAAGAGAAAAAATAAAGACTTAAATAACAATTTTGCTTTCTCATTTTTTAAATGTATATTATTTTTTTTTACTTAAGATTTACTTAGATGTTTTTTTTTTTTACTTAATATAATTGATATAATATTCTAAAGAATGTGATTTTTTTAATTCTCTCAAGAAGATTTTATCAAGAGTAATAATGAAGGGGAGTTGTTTGTAAATTATTAGTTGATATTCAAAAAAGAATAATAAATAAAAATTTAAATGTGGATAAAAATGGCATAAAACTTTTAAAACAATTTGCTGTTGAAACAGATTAACTTTAATGCCAACAGATGGCGCGCAGACTAAATGAATGTTAATGTTTTTATTATGTTTCAGTTTGATTTCTAAAGCTTTGAAAGATGATCGTTATTGTTTGTCCGTCCTCTTCTTAATAAATTAGTTTTGTTATTAGATTCGTCTCCTTTCAAAACAAGTGATGCTGTATCGAAGTCTAAGGTAAAAAGATTGAACCAGGTAGGAAAGAATATTTGAATTATTTCTACTCTATTTTTTCATGGTGCCGATAACACCAGGACTATTACTGTTTGTTGCTTGTTTATAAGAATTTGAAAACGAAAATGACGGACGAAGCGAAACTAAAAACGAGAAGAGGTGGTTTAAGAACAAGTGCCACTAAACTCATGACTAAAATTGACGAAGCTTTAGAAAATTCGAATTTAGAATATTTAGAAGTAGCACTTGTACAGTTAAATGAAAAAGAAAAACAAATAATTGAACTCGATAAACTGATTATTGATAAAATCGAAGACTGTAAACAAATAACAACAGAAGTTGAATCAACTGAAGAATGTAGAGATAAAATTATTCTCTATAAGTTTAAAATTGAGAAAATTCTCAAAAAGGCTGCAATCGAAAAAGAAACTGTTAGCGTCGAAAGCTCAAATACAACTGTTAAAGACTTATTCCAAAATTCTGAAGCTCAAATTAAAATTAAGTTACCCAAGATTTACGTTGAAAAATTTGATGGCACTCCTGAGAACTTTCAAGAATTTTGGTCTCTGTTTAAAAACGCGATTCATGATAATCAAAATTTAAATAAAATAGATAAATTCACTTACTTAAAAAGTTTGTTGAAATCAAAAGCTCAAACCGCGATACAGGGATTATCATTGTCTGAAAAAAACTACGATATTGCAATTAATATTCTTGAAGAGCGATACGGCAAAAAAGAAATTTTGATTAGATCGCATATTAATAATTTATTAAATTTGTCGCCTATTCGTAACACTTCTAACTTAATAGCGCTTCGCGAATTATACGATACGTGTGAAATTCAAATACGTAGTTTAGAATCACTTGGCATCGAACTTGAAAGTTACGGTAATTTACTTTTCCCAATTATAACTAAACTAATGCCTGATAGTTTAATTTTAAATTATAATCGTGAATATAAAAACGAAACAAATTCATGGAACGTAACAAAATTGTTAGAGTATTTAAAATCCGAAATCGAAATAAGAGAAAGAACATTTGCATTTCAGAAAAAAGAATCTAATTCTTTTCAGGGTTATTCTAAAAATAGAAATGAAAGAGAATTTTCTGGTTTTGAAAATAATAAATTCCCAAAAGTGAGATACGATAGGAATGTGAGTGCTGCTGCTTTAAATGTTATTAGTAATGAAAATAAATGTGTATTCTGTTCTAATGATCATAAAAATGCTGAATGCAAATTAAGTGTTGCCGAAAAGAAACAATGTTTATTACGTCAAGGAAGGTGTTTTAATTGTCTAGAAAAATTTCATATTGTCAGGCGATGTGTTAAGAAACCTGCTTGTACTATTTGTCGTAAAAAACATAATGAAAACATATGCGATAAACTTTTAGAATCAAAACCGGAAGTCCCCCAAAATGAAACTATTGTGTCTTCTGTTGCAGAAAATAAAAATTCGAGCAGTAATATTTTACTGCAAACCGCGACGGTAATAGCAGAAAATAAAAACAAACAAGCTGAAATACGAATCTTATTTGATTTAGGTAGTCAAAAATCATTTATCGAATCAGATCTTGTTAATCAGTTAAAATTAAAAACGATAGGGAAGGAAACTATAAAAATATATCCTTTTGGTTCGATAGAACCCCAGATAGAAACAATAGATCGTGTTTTAGTAAATTTAAGAAATATTCATGATCCTACGAAAAAGATACAATTAGAAGCGTTAACTACCCACGCTATTAGCAATGCAGTTATTCATCGGCCAGAGAGAGAAATAAGAAATTTATGCTGCGTAAACAATTTTACACTCGCAGATGAATCACCGTGGGAACGAAGTGAAAGTTCTCGTGTCAGACTACTGATTGGCGCCGACAATTATTGGAATATTATTTCTGGTAATATATGCAGGATTCCACATACGTCTCTGGTTGCAATGGATAGTCTTTTCGGATGGGTCTTGAGTGGTTCATCTTACTTAGAATACAAAACAAAAAGTGAAAACGAAATAAAAATGATGAAAGTAGTCGTAGATTCTTCGCCTGAAGAAAATTCAGATTTAATTCTGCAAAATTTTTGGAAATTGGACGTATTGGGTATCGAAAACGAAAAAAGGGATTTGTTTAATAATGATGGGGAAATTATCTTACAGGATTTTGAGAAAAATATAAAATTTCAAAACAATAGATACGTGGTAAAATTACCGTGGAATGAAAATGCTGAAGAGTTAGAACCCGTTGAAATAAATGAAAAGGGTGAAACGAATATGGATAGAGAATATTATATGCCTCATCGTGCCGTTATACGTGATGATAAAACTACAACGAAGTTAAGAATAGTTTATGACGCCTCATCACACTCGCAAAATAAATTATCATTGAACGATTGTTTACATTCCGCACCGAATCTGAATCCCGACTCTTTAAGATTACTTTTAGATTTCCGAAGCAAATCATTCGCGTTAACTGCCGGTATAGAGCAAAGTTTTTTGCAGATATTGTTAGATGAAAGAGATAGAAATGCAGTTAGATTCTTATGGTTCGAGAACAATTTTGAAAGTAAAGAGAAGTTAAAAATTAAAATTTTTCGAATGACGCGTGTGTTATTTGGTGCTACTCCAAGTCCGTTTTTATTGGCTGCAACTCTCAAATATCATATAAGAAAGTACGAGCGTAAATATCCGTTAGCATATAAAATTTTAAATTCTAAATTGTATGTTGATGATTTGATATTTGGATTAGATAACGAAAATCAATGCCTTTTAATTTATAAGGAAATAAAAGAAATTTTGCATGAAGGTGGATTTAATATGTGTAAATGGAAAACAAATTCGGAATCTCTTCAGATAAAACTAGACTAGTCCGAAAATTGTAACGAAAATTTAAATGAATCTTCTAAGGTGTTAGGTTACGTTTGGAATTCGAAAGATGATACGCTAAAATTAGAATGTAAGTTTGCTGAATTAAGTAACAAATTTAATCCTTTAACTAAAAGATTAATTTTAAAATTTGCATCGAAAATATTTGATCCTCTTGGATTTATTAGTCCCTTTACGCTGAGACCAAAGATTCTTCTTCAGGATATTTGGGAACAAAAATTCAAGTGGGATGATTCTCTACCATTAGATCTAACCAAAACCTGGAACAAATGGTGTGATGAACTAAAAGACTTAAATGACTTTGAAATACCTAGATTTTATCTGAAAAATGCTGAAGGAAAGAGAAATTTTCAATTTCATTGTTTCGTTGACTCAAGCAAACGAGCGTATGGTGCAGTCCTATATATTCGATATACAGACTATGATGGACATTTTCGAACATCGTTAATTTGCTCTAAATCCAGAGTCGCGCCTCTTCGAAAGTTGACACTTCCGAGACTTGAATTACTCTCAGCTGTAATTGGAAGTCGATTATTTGAATATGTAAAGAACAGCCTTTCATCTGTGACAGAATATTCCGTTCGATTCTGGACAGATTCGATGATAGTACTTCACTGGATTCGTGGAAAATCTAAAAGGCTGAAAACATTTGTCCAAAATCGTGTGACTGAAATTCGTTCAAAGACTGACACTTCTTCATGGTCGCACTGTCCTGGCGACGAAAATCCATCAGATCTGCTAACTCGTGGCGAATCCTTAAGAAATCTGCTTGACAAAGAATTGTGGTTTAGTGGGCCAAAATGGCTGATAAAAAGTGAAGATAATTGGCCTAAGGAAAATCAAGAGCTTGCAACTATCGATAATGAAGAGGTTGACAAGTCAGTAGTTCTTTCAATAGATTCAGAGATGGAGAAAATTATTAATATTGAAAGATTTGGAAATTTAGCAAAAATTTTACGTATCACTGCGTGGATAAGAAGATTTATCTTTAATCTTAAAAATAGAGAAAACAGAAAAACCGGAACTATTAGTTGCGAAGAATTACAATCAGCAGAAGAATATTGGATAAAGACAACTCAAGAAGAACATTTTGGAGAAGAATTGAAAGCACTAAAATGCGGAGAAGACATATCTTCGAAGTCAATATTGAAAAACTTTTTTATTTCGTTAGACGAAAATAACATCATTCGCTTACAGAGCAGACTTCGATATGCTGAAATTAGTCACAACGAAGTATTTCCGATGCTACTACCTAGTAGAAGTCACTTAACGAATCTTGTAATTCGTAGAAGTCATGAAAAATTAGGACATGCAGGAGTTGCTGATACATTAACAGACGTTCGAGAAACCTTTTGGATTATTAAAGGAAGGCAAAGAATTAAGAGTATTATTTTCAATTGCAATCTTTGCAAGAAATTTCGAGCTAAGCCCTTTACCCAAGACGAAGCTCCTCTTCCTCCAGACCGCATTAAACAAGCTCATCCATTCGAAGTAACAGGAATCGACTATGCTGGTCCTCTTTATGTGAAGAGTATTAACGGAATGAAAAAAGCTTACATTTTGCTTTTTACCTGCGCTGTCACCAGAGCCGTCCATCTTGAGCTCACTGAAGATCTGACTACAAAAACATTCCTACTTGCTTTTAGAAAATTTGTATCCCGCAGAGGACTTCGTAGAAAACTGTACTCTGACAACGCAAAAACTTTCAAAAGAGCAAAAATTGAGATAAATTTATTGTGGAAATTTTTAAAGGATAAAGAAATTCAGAATTATTTTGCCACCAAAAACATAGAATGGAATTTCATCGTTGAAAGAGCTGCCTGGTGGGGCGGATTCTGGGAAAGACTCATAAAATCTACAAAAATTTGCCTTAGGAAAATACTGGGAAGAACATCTTTGACGTTTCCGGAATTAGAGACCATAGTTATTGAAGTTGAAGCAATTATAAATTCCAGACCATTGACCATTGTCTACAGTGATGTTGAGGAACCTGAGCCGCTTACACCTGGACATTTCCTCATAGGCAGAAGGCTTGTTGCTCTCCCACCTCCCACAGCTTCGACTCAATCAACTTCTAACAAATCCAATCTAGAACAAGGATGGAAGCAAAAAAATTCCCTCTTAGAAAGAATATGGAAAAAATGGAAATCTTCGTATCTTCTAGAACTAAGAACAGCCCACCAGTTAAAGACACAGAAAGAAAATGTTCTACCAACCAAAGACTCAACCGTCCTAGTGTACGACGAAAAACTTCCTCGACTCATGTGGAGAATGGGGATTGTCACCTGTGCCCATCCTGGACGTGATGGAAAGACTCGATCGTGCACAATTAGACTTTCTAATGGAACTATTTTAAAAAGACCAGTTCAACTTCTATATCCTTGTGAACTTGGCTAAGACTCAAAAGGACCGAAAACTGTTTGTCCAATGGTCCTTTGGGGCCGGAGGATGAAACAGATTAACTTTAATGCCAACAGATGGCGCGCAGACTAAATGAATGTTAATGTTTTTATTATGTTTCAGTTTGATTTCTAAAGCTTTGAAAGATGATCGTTATTGTTTGTCCGTCCTCTTCTTAATAAATTAGTTTTGTTATTAGATTCGTCTCCTTTCAAAACAAGTGATGCTGTATCGAAGTCTAAGGTAAAAAGATTGAACCAGGTAGGAAAGAATATTTGAATTATTTCTACTCTATTTTTTCAGCTGTTTAATGAACATGTTTCATTCCCTTTTAGATTTCAATTTGAATAATAAGAAGGAACATAATTCTAAAAGCAGTATTTTGATGTTTCCTACAATCTATTAAAAATAAATGCATTTTTAAAAAGAAAAAAAAAAACATTAAGTTTTTCACCTCTAACAGTCTTTTTAGATTTCAGACCATACGATCTCTTCCCTTCCCACAATGCAGGCCAGCGTTCCTTTTGTTCTAATTTTACAGTCACATCCCAGGGAAGTAAGTAATTTGTTCCATGTATGAATCCAGGCTGATCTTGCAAACCTATTACAGATTTAATAGCAACAAGGAGATAAGAACATTTATTTAAACAACATTACACTATTTAAGCAAAGAAATCAGAAAAACTTAATCTTAATATATAAATATAAATAATTTACTAATAGAATTATAAAACTTTTATATAAAACTCAGCCAACACTTAGTATGACCCCATTAGTGTGACTTTTTCATTATAATGACCACTACATGAAGTCCTGTTTGCTGACCCATAAACACAATACTATTTTAATCGCAAATTCTCTTTCTCCTTCACTTCTAATTTTAAAAAAAGTGAGTTCAGTCAAATCAAGAGCAAGCCATGAAGTTTCAAATACTGAAAAGAAAATTTTAAAATATACAAATAAAAATAAATTATGAGATGATAACTGAGAAGTTCTCATCTAATAATTTGTTTGAATTTTAGTATTTTGAAGTATTCTTTTTTCAGCAATTGAAACTTCATGACTTACTCTAGGTTTGTCAGAACTTACTTTTTCTTTCTTTTAAATTAGTAAAGTTTTCTTCCACAGTATGGCATCTTCTTAAGAACGTCTGAACTCAACCCTACTTTCAAATATAGTGATCAAAATTTTCTTTTGATTTTTTTTATTTATTCCACTCCAAAAAATCACTCCAAAAATAGGTGCTAAGATAATTATGGGCTTTCAAAACTCAAATTTTTTCACAGACAACGAGTATATAGATTAACTAAAATCTTGAGAAAACTATTAAAACCACAATTACTTTTGATGTTTATAAAGATGAAACATCTTGAATTCTTTATGAATCAGTGACAGTACCACCTTTTCTTAACCTATGCATACTCTACTTTTCTACTTAATTTATGGTTAAAAGCGTTGTGAAATATTGATTACTAATGTGAATATTGCGCTGTCATTTAGAAATCGGAGTGTCCTGAATAATCATACTCTTTCAAAATTTCTCTTCAAAGGGTTCAATACATTCAACAATTATATTTTTCTTACTTGAAATTTGTATTCATACTTTTTGTGAAGTGTTGTATTGTATTTTGAATGTAAAACACAGAATATTATAGGTATTTTCTTGATTTCAGTTTTGCTCAGTTTTCTGGACGTATGTTATTTAGTGAAAATGGCTGCTCATACCATTTTTTACTTTCATATCTGCCAACATTGGAGAAATAAAATAACGGACATTTTCTAGGCTACGAGTAAAGTTTTGATTCATTGTGCATAATCATGTATGCCAAAGAGAGAAATTCAAAATTAGAAATAATAGAAGCACTTACAATTAGTGAAATAAAAAATATGAATATAAATCTTAATCTAAAGAAGATTTTTTAAACCATTATTTATAATTGCTTAAATTACTTAATTCATAACCGTCGTTGAACAGCAGTCCCAATTTTGGCTTTATGACTACTAATGTTCAACTCGGTATCCTTGTAGATGGACTTTTTGAGGGAACCAACCCGCATTTGCTTTACATGGAGAGGAAAACCACGAAAACCTCCCATGGTTAACCTGATGGCAAAAGGACGCTAACCCATGATTCGTCTAAAACTCAGGATATTTTAAGTCAGCACTGGGGTCGGTGCAAGCTGGATGTGTAATTCTATCGACCAGTAAGTTTTATACATTTTTTACAAACGATTGTAACCATAAATTTTCCTTACAAACAACTCAGAAACTGAAAACAAATAGGTTAACTGAACAGCACAAGTGTAACTACTGAATCAAAATAATAATAACAATGTATAAACTTTAGGGTGCATCTAGATTCCTTAATTACCAAACTAATATAATGCAATGTATAAATAAAAAGGAGTGCAGATGTGAATGATTAATAAAGAAGTCAACATAAAATAGTAGGGATCTAATAAAAATTTAAATTATGGTAGTATTTTAAGAACTGAATATTTTTTCTGTTATGTTGCTCTCAAATGATTAAATCAGGACAAATTTTATAACTATACAGAGACAGTAAGAAGTCTCACCAATGTTATGGGAGTAGAGACTAGAGGGTCCCACACACACTAGCGACCAAGAGGAAAACATTGAAAGTAACCCTGGTCTTCTTTCTGAATGCAACATGCCCGGCAGATATTCTGTAGTGGATGGCTGTCTTGTAAGATTTCCTTTATCTAAAGTTAAAAAAAAAAAAAAAACAAAGTCACTCGTAGAAAACTACACAAAACAAATTTTAGTTTCGGTTGTAGTGGATTATTAATATCATATTAGCATGAGAGAGGGAAAATGAAAAAGTTTGAAAGTATCTAGCAATTCAAATCACAAAAAATAAATAAAAAAGGGTGTGACACCATTTTTCACTAAAAGAAAATTTTTCAATTAACTACACACTTATTATTATTATTTAAATATATGTGGGCATTGACAACACAACAAACTGAAGATTAGTTTAAAAAATTAAAAACTGCTAAGATATATATAAAAATCCTGATTAAAGAGAATAAAATAATAATAAAGTAAAATCACAAAACAATGTGGAAATATTAAGAAAAACAGACATTTAACATTGAATTTTCTTTTCTTATATTAGTTCAATCTTATGAAGAAAAAAAAATTCATGAAATAAAATTAATGAAATATGAAAAAAAAAAATTTTTTTTAACATAAATGTTTTTATTCTAGTATTTTGATTCGAAAGGATATTTTTTTGTTGTTGTTTTTTAATTGACAACAGAACAAACTTAAGATTAGTAAAAAATTACAGACTGTTAAGATTTATATATAAATCATGATTAAAGAAAATAAAATAATAATAAGTAAAACAACAAAACAATGTAGCAATGTTAAGACGCAATGTAGCAATGTTAAGACGCAATGTAGCAATGAAGTTAATGTAATTTACTTCAGGCCGCATAGCCGGATTTTTTTCAACAAAAAAATAAGCACTTTATAAGACTCAAAAAATATTTTTAATCACTTTCCAAAAAAAATCATAATTAGGATCTGTGCAGCAATAAAACAATTTTTCTATCATTTAAAGTTCTTAATTTATAAACATAAAATCAATAAAATTCAAAAAACTTTTTACAGAATTTACATAATCATGACAAAATAACTAGATTCTGATAAATGTTGCAGAGAAAATTGCAAAAATCCTGCATTTTTTGTAATTTATAACGACAATCGATACAGCAAAGAAAAAATCTCTTTTTAAAAGATAGAAAAATAAGAACTTTTTACAAACCCCGAATAAAAAAATAGTATTTCTGAGTTTTTTGTTTATCTGTTTCTTTTGATATCACACTAAAACAAGTAATATATATATAAAAAAATATTTAAAGTCAATTTTTACTTAGGTCAACTAAGAAAAATTTCGCTTTAGTTACATTTTATTAAATTATTAAAAAATTTTCTTGCATATAAAACTAAAATAAATTAATTAATTAATATTTGAAAAACTGTATTAACATCAAGTATGATTCACTACAAGTTTTAAAAATATATCTGAACTAGAATGGATTATTAAAAAGTATTTTATCAGCGATTGAAAATTTGAACAAGATATATAAACAGATATAGGGAGAGTGCAAACTAATAGTAGGAATTCCAAAAAAAAAAAAAAAAAGGTGCCTGGTATCAGACAACAATAAAAGTAAAAATTTTGTGACGTGGAACACATGAATCGCAGGATGCTGAAAAAGCAGAACTTTTATTGAATTTAAGTGAGCAATTAAATGCAAAAATGATGGAATTAAAACAATTGGATGAAAAACTGGAATACACTGTTGCTGAACAGGAGTTCGAAAGCGAAATAACCACCTGCCAAGAATATCAAGAAAAAATAGTGACATGGAAAGGTAGGATTCAGAGATTTTTAAATCGATGTTCTTCTAATTCAAAAATTAATATCAAAAGTGATAGAAACGAAACTGTTGTTGTTAAAACTTAATCAAAAGTAATGAATCTACCTCGTCTGCAAATAGGAACATTTTACGGAGATTCTACCAAGTGGTTGGATTTTTATAATCAATTTGAAACAGCTATTCATAACAACGAATTATGAAAGACTGAAAAATTTGCATATTTGAAATCCTTGCTTGGAGGAAGCGCTCTCGCATCTATATCTGGATTTGCCATTAGTGATCAAAATTATGATTCCTTTATTGAGATTCTGAAAGAGCGTTTTGGAAGAACGAACATTGTGATAAGCTCTCATATGACGAAACTTCTCGCTATTGAACCTATTCAAAATGTTTCCAACATAAAAGCTCTAAGAAGACTATATGATGTATGTGAAATACAAATTAGAAGCCTGTCATCATTAAATGTAACTGCAGGAAGTTATGGAAATTTACTATGCCCAATTATTCAGCAGAAGCTTCCAGAAGAACTAAATTTTGAATTCAATCGATGTCGGAAATCAGAAAAAGAATTTGATATACAAGAACTTTTGAGTTTTTTGAAAAGGAACTGTCGTGAAGCGGCAAGCTTAGTTAGTCACACAAAGAATAATTATAGCCAAGATTTATCAAGATTTGAGCAGAAGGGAAAATCTAACTTTTATCGGAATAAACCTGGAACTGCATCCGCCTTGTCAACAATAAATTATCGATGCATTTTTTGTGACTGTGAAAATCATTCTAAGTATAACTGCAATGTTTTTGATATTGAAAAGAAGTTAGAATTCCTCAGAAGAAAAGGAAGGTGTTTTTTATGTTTCGGAAGAAATCATATGTCCACTCAATGCAGAAATAAATTTTCTTGTAAAAAATGCAGAGGAAAACATCATGAATCAATTTGCTTTAAATCGGACTTGACAGACGAAGAAGAAGAGAAGGAGCCAAAAACATTAGAAGTAAGTCAAAATTCTTCTTCTAAATTTGGATCTAATATAATTTTACAAACTGTAAATGCTATAGCAGATTGACCTCAAAATCATTGCTTTGTAAGATGTTTAATTGACGGAGGTTCTCAAATTTCTGTTATTACTAAAGAATTATCCAGAAAATTAAATTTAAAAGTAAAAGGAGAAAAAGGAATGCAACTTCATATATTTGGTGGAAATCACCCGAAAAAATATAAAAACAGAATTGTAGAATTAACTTTTAGAAATATTAATGACCCTGAGAAAAGTATCACTTTTGATTTCATCGAAGTTTCAGTGATTACATCAGCGAACATAAAAATGCCCAGTAATCAAATAAAAAATAAACTGAAGAGCCTTGGAATAACGTTATTAGATCCTAAGTGGGGTGACTCTAGATTTATGGGTGAAAATGTTTCGATTTTGTTCGGGGCCGACATATTGTGGTCTATTAGTAATGATCGAATTAAAATAATGAATTATTCTGCTGTAGCACTTGAAACTATTTTTGGATGGTGTGTGCAAGGGAAATTTCCCTCCTCAGACTGTAATGAATTGACGAATGTTATGACTAATCTGATCCTGAAAGAAAATATGAGTATAAACGTTTCCTTGAAAATGTTTTGGGAAACTGAATCAATTGGAATAAAAAATATCTGCGAAGAAACAGAAAGAGCTTTAGAGTTATTTTCTTCATCAATCACTCAGAAGGAAAAGATATATGAAATTAAATTACCGTGGAAGGAAGAAAAAATAAAACTTAAAGTTAATTATAAAAATGCAAAATTTCGTTTTTTCAAATTGTTGCAAACATTTAGGAAGAATTTAGAATTATTTGAAGAATATAAAGAAGTTATTGAAAGACAATTAAAGGAAAAAATAATTGAAAAAATTGGTGATGATTCAAAATTCAGTGACATAATATACTATATTCCTCATCATGCAGTGATAAAGCCTGAACATGCAACTACAAAATTAAGGATGCTTCATCAAAAGAGGAACTTTCTCTTAATGACTGCCTTTTAGATGGACCGAACTTTTTACCGGATTTACTAAAAATTCTCCTGAACTTTAGAAAATATCGAATAATTATGACGTCAGATATAGAAAAAGCATTTCATCAAATTTCTATTTATCCAGAGGACAGAGATGCCATGCGTTTTCTTTGGTTTGATGATGAGTCGGATTTACAAAATCCAAAAATTGCAGTGTACCGATTTTGTAGACTAATTTTTGGAGCCAAACCAAGTCCATTTTTGCTTGCTGCCTGTATTAAGCATCATCTGAAGAAATTTCGAGATATTTATCCTAAGACAGTTCAACTACTAGAAAATTCCTTATATACTGATGATTTCATCACCGGAGTAGACTCAGAAGACGAAGCTCGTCAAGTCTATCATGAAGCTAAAACAATTATGAATGAAGCCTTTATGAATTTAACCAATGGAACAAGATAACCCGTCGTGTGAAAATCAAAGATTTAGTGTGTGGGCCTATGGTCCTTCTTGGTTATCCGAATCAGAAGAAAACTGGCCTGATAAAAATTCTTCTGAAATCACATTACTTTCTTCTTGGGATGAAGAAAGATGTGATATGACACCTGGTGTTAAAAATTGTGAAATTCAACCTATTATGTGCATTTTAAAGTTCAGTAAAATTCGAAAATTAGGGTGTGTGACATCCTACGTTTTCAGATTTATTAATATTCTGAAGACAAAACAGAAGTGCACAGGTTCGATTTCTGTACTGGAAACTGAAAAATCTTGGGAATACTGGATCAAAATGTCCCAAGCACAGAGTTTTTATTCAGAAATCTAAAATCTTAAACAAAATAAATGTGTAGATAAAATTAGTAAATTAGCTAATGTTAATCTTATGCTAGATGATAAAGGTATTCTAAGAGTGAAAACTAGATCAATTAATTCATCTTTAGATGTGTATGAAAAATGTCCAATTGTTCTTTCTAATGATTATTTTGCAAAATTAATTGTTTATGATTGTCATGAAAAAGTATTACATAATGGTGTTAATGAAACTTTAATTCAGGTAAGAAGTAAGTTTTGGATTTTAAAAGGGAGACAATTTGTTAAATCTATTTTGTATAATTGTAGAGTTTGTAAAAAATTTACAGCAAAAGGGGGTAAAGAAATTATTTCACCTTTACCTATTGATAGAGTAGAGAAATCTCAACCATTTGAGATTACTGGTATTGATTTTGCAGGGCCATTGTATTTAAAGGATAATTCTAAAGTGTATATAAGTTTATTTACATGTGCTGTTACACGTAATATTCATTTAGAATTAATATATAATTTAAGCACTGAATGTTTTTTGCTATCATTAAGACGATTTTTTGCCCGTAGGGGTATTAGTAAAGTTATATACTCTGATAATGCTAAAACTTTTAAATCTGATGATAAAGAACTTAAATATTTGTATAAAATGTGTAAAAATGATGAAGTGTGTAACTTTTTAGAGATACATCAATTAGAATGGAAATTCATTGTAGAAGGTGCCCCATGGTGGGGAGGTTTTTGGGAAAGGTTTGTTCGATCTCTTAAAAATTGTTTAAAAAAAGTTTTGGGTAAAAATTCTCTTTGTTATGAGGAATTAATTACTGTATTAACTGAAGTAGAATCGGTTATTAACTCTAGGCCATTAACTTATGTTTACAATGATTTAAATGAGCCTGAACCCATAACTCCTTCACATTTTACTGTTGGGTCACGTTTAACTACTTTACCTTCTCCAAATAATCTTAATTTAATGTCAAATAAGGTACAATTAACCAAAAAGTGGAAGTATAGATTACTATTGTTGGATTATTTTTGGAAAAGATTTTTTAAGGAATATTTGTTAGAGTTAAGATCTGTTATGTTTTCTAAACAATCAAAAAATTTGAATACTTATAAAGTTGATGATGTTGTTCTCGTGAGAGAAGATAATGTTAAGCGCCATAATTGGAAGTTAGGAAGGATTAAAAATTTGTTTACAGGTAGAGATGGAAAAATTAGATCATGTGAGATTCAATTGGAAAACAATGTTGTTAAAAGACCCATTGAAAGACTATATAATCTAGAAGTACAATGAATATTTAATGCATCCAATATATGGATGCATGGTGGGGAGTGTTAAATAATGGCTAAAATATATGTTTAAAGTTATATCAATAGATGGCACTGTGCCAATTAGTTTCTTTCTCATATTTGTCATATTTATTTCCCTCTTGTGCTGTCCATAGTAAATAAACGTTGTGTTCGTTTCTCGTAGTCATATTTATTTCGGATATCCAAGTGATTTTAGAGTACATTTTTAATAGTATAAGTACATGTCTTCATGCCACTGATGAAACTGTTAATCAATATTCAAATGGTAAATCTAGATTGTTTACTTAGTATAATTTATCTATTATATTATAATCTTTGTTGTAAAATTGCGTTAATTTAAAACATATTTTTTCCCCTGTAAAATTAACAACGGGGTGAAATTACTCTAAAAAAGTTTTTGTTATCGATAACACAGCATTTAGCTAAAAAGAATGGCTTAGACTTTAAAACAAACAAATATCTAAATTGTTTAAAAATTCAAATTGATGTAAGTCATTGAAATCAATGAATAATTCTCAATTTTTGCATATTTTTTTACGAGTAAAAATAAATTTCAATTAAAAAGAATTAGACCATAAATGGTTTAATAAAACTTTGAGTTTTTTTCTTCATATCGATATTGCGACTAAAATATGGAGAAAACCAATAAGTCATCGAAGAGGTGTTACAAACTCAATATAAATATAGCATATAATTTGAAAATAGCATATCATAAAAATAACAATCGACGTAAAAATAACACATTATATGCTATATATATATATATGGTCAAATGCACATTAATGGAACGCAGAAGTAAGTGTATACCTAGATAAAATTCTTTGATACCCTATAAAAATGCAATGCAATCACAAAAGGGAAAGAAAAACACCAAGTAAATTTTTAACAAAAATTAATTAGATATAAATTTTTATAAAAGTCTATTTTCATATTTTAACCTCATTTTAATTTAAGAGTATGTGGGAATTCTTTCATAAAAAAGATTATTAATTCCAAAAAGCAAAGTTTTTATTAAATGTAAGAAATTTTTAAATTTTAATCACCTAATTCTTCATTATCAAACTTGTTTTAAAAATCATAGATTATTCTTTGTAACGCCTTTTGCTTAAACCAAATATTTATCAGATAAAAAATTTTAATTCATAACAATAATAACAAGAATTTTAAAGTTTTAGTATTCTAAGAGGTCAAACTGAGCCTCTTTATGGCTGAAGGTCCGAGTCTGTTGCTCCTCCCCTCTATGTAGGTCCCTGATCTGCATTTCATAAAATAAAAATTGTTAGTTGAAACAGACATTTTTAAAATCGAATAAACTATAAATGGGTTTTACTTTACAAATGATTTCTTTAAAAAAATTGTTTTCAAAAGGAATACAGTATTACTTAGTGACTTCCGTTGGTTCTATCCTTGGGTTGGGCTAGGTTGACTCAAGCTCTAGTGGGTCGATAAAATGAGTATCAAGCATGCTTGGTGCCTAAACACAGGAAGTTCCAGCTAACCAGAGCCCAGTCAAGAAAACTGAGATGGGCACTGTAGACCTTATTCCTCTATGGGGTGAGTTTAGTTTAATTTTTAATGTTACAAAGTACACAATTTAATAAAAAAAATTTTAGTTTCGATTTTTTAAGGACAGTTTTAGCAACATTTTGTACACAATATTTTGTTTTATATTATTTTAAAATAAAAGATTTTGAAATAATTCAACAAAACATAAAATATGTAATGTGATGGGCAATTCCAATACAGTCAGACCTTCAGAGAGTTCAGATTTAGCAGCAGGGATGTTGGAGTTTGTGACTTTCTTTGACTTCTCAGATGGAGCATCATTTTCAGGGGGTGGAGAGGTGGAAGAAGGAGCCGGACGAACAACGTCTGAACTGGCTTGAAAAATTGGAAATTCTACCCTGTCTAAGTCACGACAACACTGATTTCTCTGTAAAACATAGAAATCGTAATTTAAATGACAATAAATAAAAAATGACAATAAATAAAAAATTTTAACATCAAACACATTACTATCAGACTTATATTAACAGTTGTTGAATAGATGAACCAATTTTTTTGGGTTTAGGGTGACCCGGGGTAATTCACGATGACTCTGTTTCTGGGGTAAATAATGATCACCTAAGTTTTATTTAAATATTTTTTTTTTTTTTTTTTTTAAAATTTGAGACACGGACAAGAATGCTTGTACATTTTACTAAAGTATAACTACATTTACTTAATAATAGTTTGTTGTTTAATCTAATAAAATAAGTATCTTCTAAACTGCTTTCTGTATTTTCCATTTCAAAGATGGGCTTCCAAATGTGCACATTTCTGCAAAGATCCCCCTCCTTCTCTTAATAATAAATATTTTGAGTTACTTTCTTTTTCTTTGATATAAAAATAGTGTAAGCTTTTGTTTAATTGTTTCACATCTACTGTAAACATTATAATTAATTATAGGAAACTATATCAAATGTTGCCCCTTACACATGGGGTAATTATGGATCACTGGGGTAATTCCTGATCATTGTAATATTTTCTTATAAATAGTATAAAAAATAGCTAATTGTCTTTCCTTAAAAAAAGTTCATATTTATTAAGTGGAACAACTATAAAATATATTTTAACTGTAATCACAAAATTTGTTTTTAACTGTATACAAGACAAATGTGTTCTGATTTGCACCATAACTGGTTTGTCTTACCTTGCTTCGATCTTAATCTTATGTGTGTACATTGTTAGAACTTGTAAGTTTATAAATTAGCCTAATACTGGATGGTGAGAAATTATAAGCCTAAAAAGGATACTAAGCTTCTAGAAAGCAAAATTAGTGTATTTCTTTTAATGATTGAAAATGAAAATTTCAGTGTGAGAGCTGCTGTCAGAGCTGTTGACATACCTTACTTAACTTTACATTCTCACTTAATGAAGTTAAAAAATCCAGCAAAAGTAACCTATGTGGTAACTCTTTCTTATATTCCAGCAGAACATGAGAATGAGTTGGCTGCTTGCCTAAAATGCATGGCACATTGCAAAGATTTTTGGAAAATTTAAAGTGTTAATCATTATTCTTGCTTTTAAATAAATCGTTTTATTAGCTGCTTAAACATATCTCTTTGGTTTATTTGTTTGATCTTGATGTCGTATTTGTTAATTACCATTGTTTAATTATTTTTAAACAGCCCCTTCACTATAAAAACTGGTGATCAGTAATTTACCCAGAAGTGATCAGGAATTACCCCAGAAATGATCAAGAGAAGGGGTAATTCCTGATCATTAAAAATTTAAAATCTTTAAAATTCTAATTAGATTTTCAAACAAAAGAAGGTAGGATAGGACTCATCTCATATAGCCTCAAACTTCCAGTAAATATTGAAATTCTATCTTGAATAGTTGTTTCACAAAATAGATGTTTGCATTTTTTTGATCAGGAATTACTCCAGGTCACCCTACTACTACTAATGTTCAACTCCATAGCCTTGTAATTTTGAACCCCATTCAGAAGACATGGGAACTCATGGATCAAGTTCTGGGAGAAATTTGCTTTGCAGAGGACTTTACCCCCATTAACCCCATTTGAGTTACGTGGAGAAGAAAACCACGAAAACCTCCCACGTCAAGGGGACTCTAACCCGTCATCCGTCTACCACTGAAAATATTTCATGTCAGCACTGTTGTCGGTGTAAGCCGGATGCGGAATTCATATCAACCAGTCATCGCTGGGATTCAAACCTAGGTTCACCTCACTGGAAGGCGAACGCTCAATCCTCTGAGCCATCAAAGCTTGACTTAAATTATTAACACTCAAAATACTGCAGTATTGGCAATAGCACCATCTGTTGAGGAATAAGAGAAATATTTTTGCCATCCGAGGATATTTTATCACCAATTGTTTATTTATTTATTTATTTTTTTTATTTCTTTATCAAATATGGAGAAATTTGAGGAAATACAGGTAAAGAGGAGAGAGTCATAAAATACAAGAGTCTTAGTTAAAAGCAGGAGATTTGGCAGGTATGTACTTAGCATCATTTCACGAATCCCTCAAATTAAATAAAGGCTTCCTCTAGTCCTTAAATTAAAAGAAATGAGATTACTGACCTTAATATCAAATGAAACCTCTCTGGTGGCTTGCTTTCTTCCACATTCACACATTGACACTATTTTCACTTGACTGCAATGAGACATGACGGGAAGGGACTTGTCCTCAACATCATCATCCTGATCACTTCTATGAATCTGAATAGGTCCATTATAATTATTATTAATTATAAGGTAAAACAACAGTTTTATACATTACAGTAACAGGATTGCCACAATACACAATATATTAAGAGAAAATACAAAATCACTGTCACACCTGCCAACATTGGAAAAGTAAAATAACGGAGATCTTACTTGCGACATTTTTTAGGCTAGGCTAGGAGTAAAGTTTTGATACTTCATGCATAATCACGTAAGTCAAAAAGAGCAATTCTACATTAGAAATGATAGAAGAACTTATATTTAGCGAAGTAAAAAATATGTATATAAATCTTAATCTAAAGAAGATTTTTATAACTATTATTTATCATTACTTAAACTTTTTTATTTTATAACTGTTGTTGAACAGCTGACCCAATTTTACAACAGCTCATTGCAACACGTAGTTTTTAAATCAGATAAATATAAAAATTTATGTTTGATATTAAAATTGTGTCAACAAGAATCACAATATTAGTAGATTCCCACACAGTTCCCAAAATGACGAAAATTCCCCAAACCAAAATAATCAAATTGGCGAAAGAATCACGGAAGACACAATTGTTCACGTAATAGGCGAAAGAATGTATGTATGTAACCATCTCGTAAATTGTATTTAGAAAAAACTTCAAAATTTTATTGGATTACAAGTTTTTGATTCATGGATGTCTGAGAAGCAATGTTCTTGTTTCACGCAGAATTCGGTTATATTTGCACGAACATTGTATACCTTATTTCTAGTTTTTAGAACCGGAAGTATAATATGAAAAACCCAGTATTCCGGTGATTGTCCAAAATACAATCACCGATGAATTTATCAAATATATGTTTCCATAACAGTAACATACGTAATACTAAAATCTAGTGATATTTTGAATAAAATGAAATAACAATAAATGAAAAATAAACTCACTGGGTTCATGCAATGATTTCCAGTAAGGCTGAGAACTTCGCCCATTTGATGTCCGTTCTTCCAGAGCGCTTTCGCAGTCTTCCATCAGCTGCTGAGCGAATCTCGGCACGGCCGGACCCCTCGCGTGGATGTTAAATACGTGCAAAGCGTGAGCTAGCTAAAAGTAAATTACAAATAGAGTCAGAGAGAAATTCCCATTATAGTTATGCAATTTTGGAATTATTAAAATCATTTTTAACCCTAGTTTCATGATAATCCTCAGTGTAGTGAGTGGCTAGGTTTTCTTGGTATGCAGCAGATGCTAAGGGCAACACTTTATTGCACCTTGTGAAATGACAAAAAAGAAAGATAAGAAAAAACGTTAAAAAAAATTTAAAAAAAGAATCATATACAGGATGTCTAGAGAAAGATTGACTGTTTTCAAAATTAAAAATCTTTGAAATAAAAGGAGACAGACGAATGAAACCTATGGTTTGTTAATAGTGAAAAAGCTGTAAAAATATATTCGAAATTTTGTTTTATTCGATACATTATGAAGACAATATTTTACGTATTACTAATATATGTTATGTACTACAGAAATGTAGGAAAACAATACTATTATGAACCAAACAAAATAAAATAATCCTTAAAGTTTTAACTATTTTATTTTTACTATTTTATTTATTTACCCATCTGCTGCTTCTAACAGAGGAAGTAAATAGAAATAGCATTCCTCAAAATGAATGATTAGAATTTTATTCACATGCTTATTATCTGTGTTGTGTCCAGTTTCCTTTCATGTTAAGTGATAATCAGCTTGAAAATTTCTTGTTAAATACAACAATAATGGATTGCTGACTAACAGGACCAAACATGTGTTTCATGTAAAATGATATTTCACATTAAGCAGTTTCGCATTAATGAGTTTCGACTGTACTTACACCCCGAAACCAGAGTTGTTCGTGTGTGTTCTTTCTTTATTAATTCACTAAACACTGTCATAACACTTAATGTTATGCTGATTGCAAGCTATGGATGTTTTTTTTTATGCTTTTCATTCATAATAAATAGATTTGCCATTAAATCTTCATTAGAGGTACAATAACAAAAGAGGATATGATTAGAGTGAACTATATTACCCTTCAGAGAATTTCACATCAGTTACCAAAGTAGTTTTCATCGCTTGGTAGAAGGGTCGACTTTTGCCCTCTTTCAGATCTCCATTCATAGCATTGGTCAGCTTACAAATTACTTCAAACCAAGTCTGGACAGGAGCCAGCTAAAAGTATATTCATTAATCGTTCATAAAATTTTTTTTAAAAATTAAAAAAATTGAATTAATTTAAATCATATTTTGTAGAATTTAAATCAGATTATTATTATTATTTATTTTTACAATTAAATCAATTAAAGCATATGCTAAAATGTATTAATAATGCTTAATATTATTTAAAAACAATATAGCTAAAACAGTTAATATCTGGTTAGCATTTTTACTTAATAAAATCATAGTTACTTTTGTTCAAGCTATATGAATTAATATTATATTTTCAATGAAATCAGACTATGTAAGAATAACTTATATAAAAATATATTAATATATATTCTTATAGACTTATAATAAAAATATATTAATTAAATATATATTTAAGAAAAATATTTTAGACTTAATTTAATAATTAAAAAAAAAAAAAAAATCAGTTAGATTAAGTTACTGATTTGTTTTAAAAATTACCATTATATAAATTAATGATTTGTTTTGAAAAAAATGATTTAAAATAAGATCTTAATCATGATTTAAATCAAGTGAATTTTTCCGTCATCTTTAAATAATAGAAATCATAAAATGATACAATAATTTTCTGATTATGAGCAAAAGTATTTAAACTTTTTTAAAAATTAAAGCAAAAAATAAAATAACTTAGAACAAGATAATAACTAAATATCCATAAAGAAATATATAAATAAGAATTTAGGTAAAAGCTAAGAGATTTTTTAAAAAAATACATAAAAAACATATAAAGAAGAGTTTTGATGAAGGTATTGAGGAACTTACCTCGAAATTAGCAGGGACAGGAAATCGTTCGACATTATCATCGAATCCCTTTGTCAAGGCAAGATTTATGTGTTGAAACAGAAACTATGAAAAACTATGTTCAGAGTTATCATTGGTTGAAAATGGCTCAAATGTGAAGCCATTTACATATGGAAAACTTAAATTATTTCCTAGGATATTGGATTTGCTTTTCGGCTTTGAATCAGAAATATCTGCAACAAATGTAATGTATACACAAGGTGTAAAAACAATCTTATAACAAAGTACTGTCGAACTCGTTTATAACGAGCACAAAGGGACCGTAACATGTACTCGTTAAATCCGAGTGCTCGTAATAAACAGGTCCTTAAGGATGGGAGGTCAAATGATTGAGTTTACTTAAAATTTAATTAATACTTACTTACTTTAATTACATTATTTAATTTAATACTTTTCTTAATTTAATGACAACTAACCCCCCCCCAACCAGCCGATAAGGGCGAAATCAATATATCACCCCCTACTCTCACGTGACTTTTCTCATGTTTTAGATTAGAGCGATAAGGGCAATTAAGTTTCAGTTAGCGTTTTTTTTTATTTCACGCGCATTTCTTATTATTTTGAAAAAAGGATGAGACAGAAAGACTAGAAAGATGAGAAAAAATATTGCAGGACAGAAAAATATTGCTCGCTAAAACCAGGTCTTGCTCGTTAAAAGCGACTTCTGTTCCATTGATCCAACCAAATATTCTCGTTTTCCTCGTTAAATCCGAGCTCGTTATAAACGAGTTTGACTGTATCTTTAAATGAAGATCTAGAATAACAGTTTTATTCAAAACACATTCAACAAAATAAAACACAAAACCTTTTATGATCTGAAGAATATTATTAATTTTCTATTGCCAACTATGATATATTAAGAATGTTTTTCTTAATATATTAAGAATGTTTTATAGAGGCTCTGCAAAAATAAGACTTTCATTTACACCTTCAAATACACTTTTATAACTGTTTAATATGAAACAACACTTTTTAGCAAATAATGATAATTTTATTTCTGTGTTAGATGAAACAACAATTTTTAATTAATATTACTTTTACCACTGTTTCAAACAAAATAACACATTTTAATAAATAATATGGTTTTTTCAAATTGTTTAATATGAAACAATTATTTTAGTAAATAATATGTTACATTTATGACTTTTTTATATGAAACATCATTTTTAATAAATAATATATTACTTTTATAACTGATTCCAATGAAATAACATTCTTAAAAATGGATGTGAGTTTGCATTTGCTAAATTAGTGAGATTTCTCTTTAAAACTAAAAAATTTTAAAGTAAAAAAAATAAAAAACAATTTCATTGATTTTAATGAGACTTTTTTCTAGGCGAAAAAATTCCACACAAATGGAAAATTCATAAAAATGTTTAATAATTTTTTCAAAAAATATTTTTTTTATTTTAAAATATAATCAATTTTGTTCAGCATAAAAGCATATTGTTTCAAGTTAAAGCTTTACTTAAAGTTTGAAAAAAATTTCTTTAATATAAATAGAAATTTAATAATGTTTTTTTCCCCCCTTTGCTAAAACCCTGTAAAAAACATTCTTTAAATTGTGTATTACAGAAATCATGAAAAATTTGTAATGCAATCATTTTAGTAATAATAGCAGGGTTCATGACTTTTTTTGAAAATTTAAATCAATTTTTTTTAATAAAGTTTTATTATATTATAATTAGAACATTATTAAATATAAATTACAACACATATGTCACAGCACATATATAACAGATGTCACAACACAGTCACTTACTCATATATATCTTTTCTTTTAGTTATTTTAAACCTTTACTTAAACTTAATTTCACAATAATTATAGTTTATTCCATGCAAAAATTTCAAGTGATTTTTCCCAATTAAGGGAATTTTCCTTAATTTAAATAATAACAAATTGAACATTATTTTCAGTCTCACAAAATTTCACCTCTCTTTCGGTAAAGAATTTAAACTTTTTATATGTTCTTCTTTGCTATCAAAGGTCATTGCGCAATTTTGTCTGGATGTAAGTTTCAAATAGGTTAGAAAAGTTACCCTGTTTATTAGCTATCTGAGACAAAACTCCCTATCACCAATGTCTTTCTGCAAAATACTTTTAATAAGAACAAACATATTTGTCACTAATTTAAAATAACAAAAACGCCATGTTTACAAAAAAAGAAAAAACTATTATATTTTATAATTGAACATGTAATAATTTTTTTATCCGACTATGGTGATATTCTCGCATTTTTTGGAGGGAGGGGGACGCACAAATTATTTTCTTTGTCGCATTTTGTAAATAATAATCACAATAAAAAAGTAATTAAAATCATGAAATCTTTTGCCGAAAAAAAGATCGACGACGAACTCACGCAAATCGAACCTCTCAAATGCGTGTTTCGTCTCGAGATAAGGCTGTAATAAATAATATCGTATATAAAATATTGGATTTAAGATCTATGGAGAAAATCAATAGCAATAACTGCTAAAGATTCAATAGTATTAGTGCCTTAAAAAGTAAATACTCAAATGCACGATTCGATTTTTTCATATTGCTTGAAATATATTCAAACAATAAGAAAAACTTCATATTGTTTCAAACCATGTGAAAATCAATATCAATAACTGCTGAAACTTCAATCGAAACATTACATCTATTTACGATACTATCTGCGTAAATTGAGCACATCAAAAAGTGATTATCTAAATGTATGATTCAAATATTACGTGGAATTCACAAGACAAATTTACGAAAAAACTCAAAATTTGTCCTTTTAAAACGAAAAATCTTTCTGCAAGAACTATGTAACGTTCTGCGACAATATCGCCGTGATACTGTCATGGAGCAGTAGACTGAAAAAAACAGTTTCCCTTTCTCCCACTGGCCAGAGCCGAAATCTGTCCTAAACAATTACCCCAAACCCTTACTTGAAATAGTTATACCTCGTAACAATAGTCACTGCCACTGGTCCAGACAAATGAGTTAGGGGAGTTCTTACTTTAGACAAACTATAGGGTCTCCAAGGATTGGAATAGGTGGTCTTCAAGAAAAATAGTAAGCCAGAAAATAGATCTTGAATTCATTACATAATTATTTTATAAACAAGAATTAGTAGTCTCCTTTTTTTACCAATGAAAAAATACACAATGGAAATATTGCAATTTAAATATGCAATATTTAATATGCATATAATTTAAATATGCTATATTGCAATTTAAATATGAAATTTGTATTAAAACACTGAGCAAGGAGTAGAATAATTCTCAAAAAAAATTTTTACAGCAAAAAAACTTTAACAATTGCATTTTTAAAAAAAAAAAAAAAAATTTTGTTATAAAACTAAGAAATTGCAAAAATAACAAAGCATTTTTTAATAATAATCTACAGCCAATGTTGTTGTTTTCTTTGATAATAAGGCCCTTTACGTTTTCTCAGCGATTTACCCTTTAGTTTTAGAAAACATGCATGGTCAAGTTTAATCTTACAATAAATAATAAGAAATAATTATCGCAAATGAGGCTGACTTCAAAGACTAATTGTTGTGTAAAAAAAGAAACATAATAAGCGCAATTAAATGAAAGTCATACCCATGTCTTTAGCCATTTGGCAGTGGAATCTTATTTGAGACAAAAAGAATCCAATGAAATCTGAGAGATATCGCTTTGTGGAGAATATGTAGACAAACTCTTGATTAGCAGGAACCGCAAACAGAGAGTTTCCACTGAAATATTAACATTTATGTAATATATATACAGTCCTTAAGCCAAATTATTAGACGCACTATAAGATTCTAAGTAACGTCTTAATTATCAGGTGATACTATACAGCTTTATTGTTTTTATGAGACTGAAACCGGTTTGCACTTGTTTACGTTAGTTTATTAATTGGTTAACATTGTAATGCAATACGTTAAAAATAAATACTAATAGGAAGTATACAAAAAATATCCTGAATAAAAATCCATTACATGCATGTTTAAATATAAGAGTATTGCATATAAACTCGTGCAAAACATTTAATTATTAAAATACTACAGTCTGTCTAATAATTACAATATAATAATATAAAACCTGATATGATAAATATTATATATCTCTCTCTATATATATATAATATATAGGGGAGTGTCGGGTACCCCCGCTCACTGCCAATTTCATATGTATAGAATATTTTTTCAAGTCAATAGGACATCGGACATTAATCAGTATATTAAAAAAAGATTATTTTCAAAGTTTCAAGTATTTATGCAGTTGGTAACATGGTAAACAATAGTTTTGAAAATATGTTGAATAAAGTAGTCAAATTTTTTAAATTTCTATTTTTCTAAGTTAAACTATTCATTTTTTGGTTTATTCTTTTTGCATTATTTAATTAGATGATAAAACAATAGAAACATACAAAAATATTGATTATTACTCAAAATTATACAGAAATATAAGCATTACTCCTTAAGTGGGCGGGGCCACCCGACTCTCCCTATATATATATATAAGCTAAAAAATTGAGAAAAAATGGAGGAAAAAAAAATTAAAAATCCGGAAAACAATATATATATATATATATACATATATATATATTATATATAAATAAAATATATGATAATGCATGACTTGTTGGCTATTATAGTATTTAAAGAATATTTAAAATATTAATTTAAGATACAGATATAGTCTAATAAATAATATTTAATTTTATATTAATATTTTATTTATATATTTAATACATAAATATTAATTAGAAAATATTAATATATTAATGTAGAAATTATAATTTTGAGCAAAAAAAAAAAAAAACAAAAAAAAACAAACAAATTTTCACTCTATCGTATACTTCCTTTTTTATTTTTAATTAGAAATATCTGATGTTTGCAAAGAATCTTGAAATAGACTCACTTAATGTTTTACAATTAGTGCAATTTGTATTCTTTGATTATTTTTAGTGCAATTATTATTGAAATGGAAATATTTTGATTTGTTGCTATAAATAATTTCTTTTTTAATTTTTCATTTATTTATTTTTTGTTAACTTTAAGATAAGTGCATTAAAATCAAATTTAACATTGTAATAGTTTAATAAAAAAAGTGACAAAAAAATAATAAAATATGCATATAATATATTTTTTAAAAAAAGGATTCTGATCAATTTGCACTTTCAGTAATTTAAAATACAAACTTAACATAATGTGTTGACTGAACCAAAAAGTTCACTGTAGATTTCAAAGAAAATATTGATAGAAATTAAATACCTGACATTAGTTATAACTCTGCTTTTTCTCAATATTCTGTAAATTTCATCCTCCAATGAATGCTCAAGTTTTTTGAGAGGGAACTGTCTCTATATAAATTTAAAAAATAATATTTGTACATGACCACATTAGACTTCAAACATAAAACAACATAAAACTTCAAACGAGAATTGGTTAATCTACTGGGAGACAACATAAATATAGCATAAATGAACAACAAGCAAATATAAATTAAGTAATTGAAATTGAATACTATTAATTATCCGGGCTTTAACCAGAAATTTTATAAAAATTCCTTTTTCTATGAAATTGTGAGAACAGGGCTCCCAACATATTTTAGACAAGAAAAAAGGGAAAAGAGGACCATTTGTAGCAAAAAAGAGGACCTAGGAGGACCACTTAGGACCAAAAAAAAATAAATAAATAAATAAAAACTTAGGACCATTTAGGATATCTTTACCAAAAAATTAAAAAACATCAGTCATAAAAATTTAAAAACAGAATCCTACTAAAAAGATATAAATACTTTTCCTTACCTTAATTTACTATAAAAACAGCTAGATTTTTTTTTCAACCTCTTCTATTTAATCTCCAAAGCAAGACTGGATATTTACAAACATAATAAAAACAATATAAAAAATAACGAAAAATCACAGAAGTAAAATAACTTTATATTTAAACATTCTCAATACTTATTTTAATTGTACAGAATAGAGAAATCAATTAAAAAAAAAATTATTAATAATACATCTGAAGCTATAATACATATATGCTAAACTATTCTTTTGTTTTTGGCTTCTTGTTAAAAAAAGTTGTGATTAAAGAATCTTTTTTTTTCTCAAGTTCTTTTTCAAGGGTATCAACAATCTTACGTTTATTACTTCCCTCTTCTTTAGATTTCATTGCACCTTCAATCATGCTTTGTGCAATTTTAGCCTCTGTAAAATCCCCCTTATCGAGAGCTTTCTTCAATCGTTTATTGGCTTCTTCAAGAAGTTTATCAGAAACTTTGATCTGAAGATTTTCCTCTTTTTTTGCAGCTTTCAATTCGGTTGATAAACTTTTAATGTCTTGTTTATTCTTATTTAATTTCAAAAGACTTTCTTCTGCTGCTTTTTTCAAGTCATCAGCCTCTTTAATTTTTCTTGTTTCCTCCTCTAATTTTTTCCTTTCCTGTTCAAGATAGTTATTGTAGCTTTTATAAGCTACACTAGCTAAATTGAGGAGCTTCTTTGTAACAGGAACTGCTTCTGGCTTATTTTTATATATTTTAAGAGCATCGCTAACAGTCAATCTTGCATTTAACATTCGAATTGACATGGAGGCTCTATCTTCAGTCATTATTCTAGCTGATCTCGAAAATCCTCGTTCTACATCTGCACTACCGTGGATGAGAGTTAACGCTGGCTTAATTATTTGGCACAGATTAGTGTACTTAAAGTGATCTTTGAACTTTGCATTCAGCAAAGTATTCCAATAATGGTCTATCCGACCATCACATGGCTTAACGTCTTCCAATTGTAACAACTTCCACTCATCAATGAGGTGATCAGTATTTACCTTTGTAGGTAAGGAACTTGCAATTTTTACAATATCTCTTAAACTTTGAGGATTCTTGATCTTTTCAGGCTGCATACAACCTAAAGCTTCTAAAACCCCATTCCCAGTGACAATTCTCTTTTGCAAAATGTAATCTCCAGCAGCAACATAGTGCCTTCTAGCACGTAAAGTAAAATTGTCTCTTTCATTTTGTGAAAGTGATGACAAGCAGTTTGAAAGTGATTCGTTGAAAAAAATATCCTTTCCTTTCAATAAATTTTCAGCTTTGAAAGCATCTGGGCTTGGTACCCGCTTGAATTCAGTTATAGCTTCAGTTTTACATATGCGTCCCATTATCGTTAATATTAGCTCCTTAATTTCATCATGCAACACATGTATTAATGGCTCTTCTTTTTGAAATAAACCTGTGAATTTTGTGAACAATGAAGAGCTTGTGCAGATAAAATTCAACTCAGCTTTCATACTTTTCTTTTGTAAGAAAGATACAATTTTTTTATAGCTGATTGTGGCCATTAGTCGTGATTGTTTTGATGGAATATAAGTTAAGAAATACTCCACAATTGCATCCCACTGCTGCAGAACTCTGTTTGCAGCAGGTTCGAGAGTGAGCCACCTTGAAGTGACATGCTTAAGGAAATGCAAGTTTGGCACTTTCTTCTTCAGCTGGATGTTAGAAAAGTCTTCCCAGCGGGCTGGCCAGTCTTGAAAATAGTAAAAAAGGCCAATAATTAAATCCGATGCATCGCATCCTAGTTCCCCCAACCCCTTTTGAAACGCATTATGCATGATATGAATATTACAGAAGCCTACATCAATCAGCCCTTCATTTCGAACCAATTTTATTTCCTCATTCATCAGTCTAAATACCTTCTTATTGACATTTGGCCCATCACTTCCTAACATTAATATCTTACAAAGAGGCAGGTTTGCGTTGTCTAAAGATTCCAAAATGTTCTTCTTTATGTCTTCTGCTGTAGCATGACCCATGCACACACTCTCCAGATGTTTCGTGCACACTTCTCCTGTGGATTCCGACCAAAATCTTATTAAAATTTGGAGTTCTTTCTGTCCAGCATTGTTGGTCGTTTCATCGTATTGAATTGAAAAGAAAGCTCCCTGTACTTCAGTTAAAAACATTTCTTTAAAATATGGAGCAAGCGCATCTGTTATCAAGTAGCTTGCTTTGGTTGGATTCAAAGAAAATTGCTCTGGAATAGCTCCAGGAAACATTCCTTTGAATAAATGAGCAATGTCTTTAGTCGTTTCTACCGACATATTGCACGCAACTACTTTCATGCACCAGATCAGTTCAGCGCGTAAAGCAGCTTCTTTAGAACAATATAATTGTAAAGATGGCATCTTATTTGAATTGTCTTCGTTAGAAGTCCCGCAAAATGAAAGATGTAACTGCGAAGAGTCCTTCTTCAGTTTAAAATTGTTCTTGTGTTTTACAGTCTCATAATGTTTTTTGATGGCATTGAATCCTTTCTCAATCGAGATTAAACTGTCACATACTAAGCATAATAAATTGTTTTTTTCTTCCTTTCCCCAGTCTTTAATCTTATGCCCATCTTCATCAGTTTTCTCCAACCATCGACTGTCAAATTTACATTTTCCCATTTTTGTTAAACCTTAAAAAATTTTTTTTTAAAAAGATTAGTATCTAAACCATAATAGCATTGAAATTTAATACTTGCAAAAATTCAAAACATGAAGTTTAAGAGTAATGAACAAACTACCTTATATCCTCAAAATTTGAAGAATTTTTACAGAACCTTAATTCATGATCTTAGAAAACAAATAACTATTATTGATACCAAAAATATGCTATTACTATTCAAAATATGGCTACTTTTAGGAGTATTTGAGTAGGATAAGTTTTAGGGAGGCCAAATAGGCAATACCTTCCATTATTCTTGTCCAAGGGATAATTATGTAAATAAATTTAAATATTAGTTATAAGAACATAAACTATCAATGATGCAAAATATTAATGAACATTGTTTTAAATGATAATTAAAATATGTTCCAGTTAAAGAACCAAATTAATAAGATATGCTGGCTACTTAAAAGAACTAATTTCACCTTAGGCTGTCATCACTCATAAAAGCATGCAATGTAATATACCTAGAGCAGTGTTTCCCAAAGTGTGGTACGCGTACCCCCAGGGGTGCGTTCTTATGCGAAATATCTTGCTACAAAGGATAATTTCAAAAGATTTTATTTAAAAAAAAAGCTAGCCATGAAAATTTACGATTACGTATTTTTCTATTGGCTATTTCTTGCAGAGTTAACAGTTAATACTTAGTGGTGTCAACCATAGAGTTGAAATACTGGTGTCTTATCAACTCTATGGTGTCAACAGCCAGTTGTGATTTTTAACTTTATTCTCCATTCTAAATAAACATATTTTTAAAAAATACATTAATTTTTTTATTAGGGGTACACAGCGTTACGAAAATTTTAGAAAGGGTACACAAAAGTCATAAGTTTAGGAAACACTGACCTAGAGCATTAGACACAACTTATTTAAAATAGCGTAAATGCATATAAAGCTATGAAAGAATGACTTAAAAATGAGGGACTTTTGCATATGACATATACATTTAGTTTTGCACCGATTAAATATATTTAACTTGTAAATAAATATCCTCCAAGTGAACCTATAAAGATGAAACAGCATATCTATTTTTACTTTAACTTTAAACGAGTAGCCATGACAACAAACTGATATCAGCTTCATCTGTTTTTCACTCTACTAGTATTGCCACGTCAAATCATCTTTAACATCTTCCTAAACACTCAATCTTACACATGTTTAATAATTATTTTATTACATTAAAAATGTATGTTTTTTTAAACTTTCAAAATGTCATTAATTTTGTCATTAATACACAGATCTTTTGCAAAAACATGCTAATTTTCTTTTTAATCTCCAATTAGGAAAAAAAGCTTATTTCAGACACAATAAATGCAGAACTATTTTTAAATCGTTATTTCAAATAATATTTGGATTTAATTTTATCACTGTTAATTTTATTTAATAAAGTCCTTATGGAGGAATCTTCAGAGGAAGGCATTGGCCCACATTGGGCTGTCTGGCCAACTATGATGATGATGATAATTTGAAATATCCAGGACTACTTAATAATTTTAGAACAAATAAAAATTCTTATTTATTAAAATACTTTTAAGAACAACTTATACTTTTATTATATATTAATATTATTACATAATAAATTACATTAATAAAATTAATAGTGGTTCTTTAGCTTTATATGTTCTGTTTGAATTAAACAACTATTTTTAAACCTTTGTTACAAATAATATTTTGATTTAATTTTATCATTGTTATTTTGATTTAATCAAGTCATTATGGAGAAATCGTCAGAGGAAGGCATTGGCCCACATTGGGCTGTCTGGCTAACTATGATGATGATGATAATTTGAAACATCAAGTACAACTTAATAATTTAGGAATAAATAAAAATTCTTATTTATTAAAATACTTTTTAAGAACAACTTATACTTTTATTATATATTAATTATTATTATATAATAAATTACATTAATAAAATTAATAGTGGTTCTTTAGCTTTATATCTTCTGTTTGAATTAAACAACTATTTTTAAACCTTTGTTACAAATAATATTTTGATTTAATTTTATCATTGTTATTTTGATTTCATCAAGTCATTATGGAGAAATCGTCAGAGGAAGGCATTGGCCCACATTGGGCTGTCTGGCTAACTATGATGATGATGATAATTTGAAACATCAAGTACAACTTAATAATTTAGGAATAAATAAAAATTCTTATTTATTAAAATACTTTTTAATAACTTATACTTTTATAATATATTGATTATTATATAATAAAATACATTAATAAAATTAATAGTGGTTCTTTAGATTTATATCATCTGTATGAATTAAACAAAAAATTTTATTTGCATTTTCCTGTTTTCTGCATTTCCTTAAAGATTCATAACAATAATTTATAAATTATATTAAAATTAAGTACCTGATAAAAACCTCTAATAATTACAACACATTTTGCAATAATTAGTTAACCATAAATAAAAACCCTAGTCAAACACTGAAGAGGATTTATAAAAAAAATTACAATTAATTACAATAAATATCAGTTTTGATAATTAGGGAGGGGGCAAGAATTTTGATATGTGTCAGTTGCAATTATAACAAATTTTTTGAGAGAAGATTCAACTAAATACTTTCTTTAAATGAAGAATTTTGATATTATTACAAGTATAAAATTATATATAATTATGATTAAAGTGATAATCTAATCAAAAATTCTTTTGAAATTATATATAAAACAGTTAATTATATTAGTTGAACAATGACATTTATTTTAAATTAACATGTTAGGCAATGAAAACAAAAGTTCCACTAAAGAAAAAAAGTAAATAAAAAAAGAAAAATGTCAACTAAATTCTAAATAAAATAAAAAAAATTATGATTTTTATTATGGAAAATCGTTAATCCAGATGCATATCCTTCTGAACCTCAGTCAGTTTAATAAAAAAAGAATGAAAAGAAAGGAAAAAATAAAAAGCGACAATTGGCAATTTGCCAAACATGCTATTGCAGAAGTTCTCTGGAAAAGAATTTAATAAAAATAAAAAAATC
This sequence comes from Parasteatoda lunata, assembly GCA_949128135.1. NCBI lineage: Eukaryota > Metazoa > Arthropoda > Arachnida > Araneae > Theridiidae > Parasteatoda > Parasteatoda lunata. Next base: position 113,432,020 of record OX421970.1, read on the forward strand.
GAAAGAAAAATGGGAGCAATAAATCGCGAATGGAACACGTGCACACAATTATCCCTGCAATATTAGTTACCTGATCATATACTACCATCAAGGACGGGAAAGGGAAAAATAAAAAATAGATAAAATTGACAAAGTTTAAAATAATAAAACTAGAATTATATTTTATATTATAAATTTTATTTCATTTTTTAATAAAAAAAAAAAAAAAAAGATCTATTTTCAAAATTATGTCGTCCTTGCAGGATTCACGTTTTTTTTTTTTTTTTTTCTTTCTTTATTTTTCTTCTTTTAAATTCTAACTGCTTGCGAATACATTTTCTATCCCACTATAGAATTATTTAAAAATTAATGAAACAAAAAAGAAAAAAGTGAAAAATAACTTACTTTATTTTAGAATGCGTTCTCTGATACAATCACTATTAACAACAATATAGTCTTGAGTTGATGACTTAAAACATAGTAGAAGCAACAGCAGCTGAAAGTAAAGGAATCTCCATGTGGCTGTATTTGCAGAGTCCCATGAGCCAGTTGCAATATATCACATTTGACACTCCCCTACTTCTTATCAGCTTCTTTCAATTTTCTCAGAAGTCAAGTGCCAACCACAGCAGGGAGCTTAACTAATTGGATAAACCTACCCCTTTTTTCTCTTTGATCCTTGTTAAGATTTATGGCTTGTTCAGAGGGAAAGTTTGAAGCAATGACATTTGATAAGATTGGTCCTATGCCAGCCACCTGTTTTCCAGCCCCCTTTTTTGCATTGTCTGGTGACCAAATGTAGTCTGAGGATCCATAAAATAAATTAGTCAGCTAAAATCGCATTTTTAGAGCAATTGAGACGCTTTTTAAAACCGAATCTTTTTAATGATTTCAAAATAGTACTAAACGGACCAAAGGGTTAAAAAGCGGACTAAAACGGACTTTGCTCTGAAAAACGGACTTTGGCGGGAAAAACGGACCATTTGGGAGCCCTGTGAGAATCTAAAATTATGATAAATTGGGTCTTTCAGCCAGAATCTTGTTTTTAATTTCGTGAAAAAATTCCATAAAATATCTGTCCTTCAAGAAAATAAAGTTCTTAAATTGAAAATAAATGCAAAACTATACCAACCCTCTTAAAGTTATTTTTTATTATATAACCGTCCTTGAACAGAAAAAACAAATTTGGGTTTATGATAAATTTGAACAAATTTGGGTTATAAGTTGGGTTTATGTTAGTATTGTTCAAATTTGTAGCATTGTAATTTTAAACCCAATCCAGAAGACAAGGGAACTACTAGATCAAGTATAGGGATAAATTTGTCTTTGTGGAGGACTTTTTGCTAGAACTAACCCACATTTGCATTACATTGAGAGGAAGAATACGAGAACCTTCCCTAGTTAGCCTGACGGCAAGGGGGCTCTAACCAGGGCCGTCTTAATAGCATGCAGGGCCCTCGGGCAAAGAAGTTTTGGGCTCTTATAACATGTCATACTGCTTAAAATCGAACTAGAAAACTTCACATACATAAAATAAAGCATTATTTACATATGCAATAATTTGAACAAATTTATATACATTTTGATTTAAATGTATTTAATTTGTTTTTAGTAAACCCAAAATAACTGAATTCACATAAAAATTACGTAGAAAAATAGATTTCGGTTGCCTTTTAAATTTTCTCTGGTGGTAAACTTTTCTAATTATTGTTGTTTGCAAGATAATCAATCACTATTTGTAGAAATAAAAACAAAATACACACTTTATAAAATTATTTAAAAAAAATATATAAGGTAATTTTGTTTAGTCTTAGTTTTTTTTAACACAATTTATAAAAATTAAGATTCTCAAGGGCCCCCTGAGTGTCTGGGCCCCCCGGGCGCTGCCCGGGTGTGCCCATGCGTAAAGACAGTACTGGCTCTAACCCATGATCGGTCTACCACTGAGGATATTTCATGTCAGTACTGTGGCCATTGCAAGCTGGATGCCGGTAATTTTTTAACAACATACTTTTGGTTTTGGTCTTGTTGAAAATTCACCAGAAGTCAAATTGTCTGGTGGAGTGTACAAAGGAGAAGATTCAAACACGGGGAGAGCATGGTCTTCCATTCTGTATCCATTCTGCAGAAAGTTCCAAATCGGATAGAACTTCTTTAAACCAGGGCATTGCTTTCAATCTAGAAGAAGAAGAGAAAATAACGAACACACATGAAATACAATATCGTAAGATAATAAAAATAACAACCACTAAACAATGACAAAATATTCAGACATGAGATAAAAAATAAAACTTCAGAACAAATTTAGATAAGAAACGATAGATATTTCTTTCACACAAAATAAATGACTCTCATAAAAATAAATACAGTGTAACGTCCCATATCCGGACGTCCCTTTTACGGAAGAGTCAATTTCCCGGACACTTTTTAACAATCAAAATAAACAAACATTTCTTCACCTTTCCCTCTCTTAAAAAAAAAAAAAAGTCTTTTGACAGGTTTTTTCCTTTCTTAGCTTCTAGTGATTTATGCATTGAACAAATAAATCAACAGAAAGGGGAACAGAAGATCTACCAAGACCATACCGTTAGTGAAGCTCCTCCTTTGGAATGCAGGAAAGGGCGGGGGGGGGGGTGGAGATTTGTTTTCAAAGGAGCACAACTGAGTCCCCTCCACCTCTTCTTTCCTATGCAGCTGGCTAGTAAAAGAGGCATTTCCTGCAACCTTTTTATTAGAGTGTTAGAGAAAGAAAAAGTACTTTGAAAAAGTGTAAACACAACAAACGTTAAAGTGGAAGGGGAATCCCCTTTAGTCACACAAGAAAAAATAAAGAGAACCCAATCAGCATGCCACGCCTTTATGCTTGATTGATAGCCACTGATGGGAGAGAAAATAATATTTTCACTGCCCCACCCTCAACTTGAATGAAAGGAGGAAATGAATTTTCTTCTCCACCTACCCACCTTAGTGAATGACGGGAATTTCCCCTTCTTGCTTGAATCGTTCTAGTTCAAAATGGCGGAGAGAGCAATTAATATTTTTCGTTTTCTATATTTATTTTTATAATAGCAATAATTTATTTATTTTCTAATATTTTGTTTTTGATTGATTAGTTATCATTCTAATACTAAAACATTATTGCCTGAAAAATAATGTTTAATTTTTTGCTTCTTAGATTCAGATCATTTTAAGTTTTGTTTACCTTGGGTGTCTATTATATGGAAAAATCGAATATACGGACTTGGGGAAGTCCCGTCGATTCCGGATACGCGACTTTCCACTGTATATTTTATTTCCAAATAGAATTTTTTTCTTAAATTGAAGACTGCAATCATTATTAAGAGAAACAATATATTTCTTAATTCTGAAAGAAGGATCTTAACTATGGCTGGTGGGAACGTACTTGTGGGCAATAAATTTGAGCTGACTATGCCGGCTAAAAACATGCCCAGAACAGATGGGACAACACTCAGTTTTAATAAGTACAAACCCACTTAGACTTTTAACCCATTGACGGTTCTGCACGTAAAAAGTCACATTTTAACGTGCAGTTTTCTCTGGATAGCAAACAAGTTTTTACATGTTACTATATAGGCGAGAAACATTCTCCCAATTTTACCCATTTACTAAACTGCCAGTGGGTTAATACAAGCTCAAGATAATATTTAATTTGCCAAACAAAGGTCAAAATTCCTGAAAAATTGTAAAACAAAATTTAGATAAATATAAGATACAGTATTTGAGATGACGTATTTTTGAATCCTGATATTTGATATTATTATCACAAAAGAATTGGTAATAGTGAACATTTCTTTTGTGCTTAACATAGAATTTTTAAATTAACCCTCACTTAATGAGTTATACATTCGTATTAAATTAAAAGGTCGGCTGCAACATTGATTGTTAAGAAAAAAATAAAATTATTTAAAGGTGTTTTTCCTAAAAGGAGATAAAAATTAATTAATTGATTCAATTTGATTATAAGAGAATTAAGAATGATTAAAAAAATTAAACCATAAATTTAAAGAAATCTTAAAAGCTAGGAAATATGTAATGCCGATAATGGCATCTTAACTATTAAATTGCTTAAATAAATAAAAAATTCAGACATATTTAATCAAACAATATAATCTTGAACAATATGATATAATTAATTTGAACATAGTAAGAAAATATATGAAAACTTTATCAAGAGCCTGGCTTTTTATCTGAACACTCTTTTCAGATAAAAAGCCCAGTATAGGCCTAACTAATTTTTTAATGCCCATCAAAACATATTAGCAGTTGAATTCTTAAATATAACAAATACAAAACATAAATATACAAAACATAATGCAATTCTGAAAATGAATTTAATAAAATTTATTTCAAATAAAAGAAATTTGTAACATCAATATCTGTATTTTAATTATAAAAATAAGCATATTGTATTTTATTAGCAAAAAAGTGACAATTGGGTACTTGCACTCTAAGAATCCTGCCCATTCTTCAGATAGCTGAAATTATTATTGATGATCTTCATCTAAAGTAAAAAATATCATTTAAGTGATTAAAATAATCTCTTTTTTGAATGAACAACTCTCCATTTAAAAACTGCCCTTTTAATCACTTCCACAGATATAGAGAGAGGGATTGAAATAGCCTCATAGATTAAATTTTTAAAAATGACTGAATATGTTTAATTATCTTTTTATTTTATTAGATTCCTGAGCAGCCTTATCCAGATTTAAACATATAACTACTGCATAGTAAAAAGAAATGAAAAAAATGAAATAAGAATACCTAATTGTGTCTAGAGCTCTAAAAAGTTGGATGTAGCTAACATCAAAACCTGCTTTTGGATGCGTTATCTGAAAGAAAAAAAAAAGATGAGAAAAATCAATTAAACTTTCAATTAAAAAATTCAATACATAAACTCAGTATGTTGAAAAAATAAAACAGTTTAAATAAGAAAGAAGAATGGCCAATTAGATGCTACTCTTTTTAGATTTTACTGATTGCCTCATCTTTGAAGAAAATACAAAAAAAAAGTTTATAAAAAGTAAAAAAAAGTAAGTAATAAATAAATTGGTATTAAAAACTCTTGCTTAAAACTGAATGGCATATAAGGACACAATTAATAAAGCTTAAATAATTACACAATTTCTATTATCTTCAGTCCTGTAAAATTAAGCTATTAGATTAAACAAAAACATAATTTCATAAGTGTATCCAATCAAACTAAAATTTAAGCATCATTCAGCGCCAACTCATGTTAAGTTTACAGTTTAATTATGTTTATGGTTTATGTTAAGTTTATGGTTCATGTTAAATTTATGGTTCATATTAAGTTTAAGTCACGACTAACTCATGTTAGGTTTACTAAAATCAAACAATTTTTCACCATTATTTCTGCTTTTTAATATGATATTTTTTATTTCAACTACATTAATTTTAAACTATTCAATTTTATAGAACCATTTTTCAAAAGCGTAATTATAAACAAAATAAACATGAGGTTTCAGATTATTTAAGAAGAAATACAAAAACGGTGACAAAACCTTTACACGCTATTGATCTTTAAGCTTACCCCTGTGGCAGAATTTTTTGGGGCTTTCTGCGACAAACCTCTTTAGCACTAATATCTTTCTGCAAGATACTTTTAATAATAATTAATATACATGTTATTAATTAACTTTAAAGTAACAGAAACGTTGTATTTACAAAGAAAAGCCTGTTTGGATATAATAAACTTGTATATATTTTTTTTAAAATGAATATGTAATATTTTTTTTATTCTAATATCATGGGCGATATTCTCACATTCTGTAAGAGGAAAACACACTAATTATTTATTTTTTCGCTTTTCGTAAATCATCATCACATAAAAAAAATAATAATTAAAAATCTTAAAATCAGTGAAAGAAAAGAAAACCAAATTTTATTTTTCCCAAAAGGGAATTTAAAAAAAAAAAAAAAAAACATCATGGGCATTTCTTCCCCTCTGATACGTGAAAAAGGTATCTCTTGAGTATAATTGTGGAAGGGAAAAAATCTTTCAAACATTTCTGCAGAAAAGAAATTTTTTGCTTCGATATTCTTCATTGTTCTCCAATAAGAAACAAAAATTAAGAGCATTTCTTTCCCCTACGATGCATGAAAAAGGCATCTTTTAAATACAATTTTATAGAAAGAAAAAATTTCGAAAATTTTTGCAGAAAAGAAAACCAAAATGTTTTAATTTCTAAAGAAAAAAACTTTCTGCAAAAACTCTGCAACGTTCTGCTACAATGTCGCTGTGTCGCCGCGATTCTGCCACAGGGAAGCTTACTTTACATAATGAGTAAAAATAATGAATTAAATGTATGCAATAAATGCTGCTCTTGATCAAACAGAGCTATACACAAGCAAACATCAGAGATGTTATCTCTTAATGTTTGAAAAAGAATGTATACAGATTAATTTGTAGCAATATCTAATGTTGAAACAATATGAAAAATTCACTTTTTAAATGATCATCCCAAACAAACTAGTTGACATTTTAGGAACATTTTTAGGCTCGAGGGAGTTCCTCTTTACACCTACCTTAAAAACTCTAACACAAATGATTTTTTAGTTATAAGATTGATACACAGACTCACAAACTATTTCTTTTATTAAATAGATGATAAAGAAGTTTTATACTTACAATGATTATATGAGAAACACAGAACAGAGTTAGTAATATTTTAGCAAAATCCAGATGCAAATCACTCCATACTTCTAAGAAGCTCTAAAAAATATAAACTTAATTATTTAATTATTGATACATGAAGGAAAAAACTTATTTTGTTTAAACATTAAAATGTCAGATACTTAAATAGATTAAGGTATGTTTCTATTACTTATTAAATGCTGTACTGGAAAAATCAAGCAATGAATTGATTCATATTTAATATCCACCGTTGAACAGCTGATCCAATTTCGGGTTTACGACAACTAATGCTCAACTCTGTAACCTTGTAAATTTTGAATCAATTCAGAACACAAGGAAACTCCTGGATCAATACCCTCAGAGGTATTGATTTGTTATAGGAACATGGAAAATTTTGTGACTCAACAGATTTAACATACATCAGTCACCATTTATTACACGGGGAGTCTTCAGCCTGGGGGATCGAACCCAAGAACTCTTGAACTTGGGCCCAGTGCCCTACTAACCAGGCTATCCCGGCCTAATGAATTCATATTGTAAAATTTAATAAAGCCACACTATTTAAACTGATAGAAGAGAGAGGCAAGTGGAAAATATAAAATTACAGAGTGTGCAAATTAGTATGACAAAAAATATTAATAATTGGTTCCCTTCATTGGAAGGTGAACGTTCTATCCCCTGAGCCATCAAGACTCAAGAGTCTAATCAGTTGTGAAAATTTGGAATGTCTGGAGAAAAGTACTAGATAAAGCCTGAGCTCACCCCAGGTTATTGACCCATTGAAAAGGGAATAAGAGAAAATTTAATGATAATTAAAATACATGTTTTATTGGGTTGATGCACAAGTTCCTGCGTTTTGTTTAATTTAAAAAATTTGCATTGAAAATGAAATGTTTTGGCATAATCTTTTGTGTTATTCAAAAGAGAATTTTTTGCTCTATAAAATAGTGTATTTTGCTTTTTTGTTACTTTTTAGAGCATTTAAAAGGAGTGTCAAGTCGACAAAACGAGCATTTCCGACACCACATTCATTTTGCGTTTAATCGAGGCACCAAAGCCACAGAAGCTGCTAGAGAGAGAGCAAGCACAGAGCTGCTCAAATGCTTCACGTGACGTTTCATTCAATAATGATGTTGAATTATGGGCTTGGTTGGACAACATTTTCAATACGCTTTTGGGCGATTTCTGTCGAAGAGGCATCGAAAAACCAGTTGAATGTTGAGAGGAAGTCGTAAACAACAACGGAAAGTACATTATTGATTAATTTGCTGTTATTTTATGTAAAAAAATTAAAATAAAGTTATAAAATTTTTAAAAAAAACAAACACGGGAACTTATGCACTAATCCAATATTAATATAGGTGCTATAGTAAATAAAAATGTTGATAAGTTATCTTTTTTAATTCTCTTACTGCCTTGGTACAAAATATATGAATAGAAGTTTATCTTTCATATACTTGGTATTAATATTAGACGAAATATTTTTACTAAATCTATCATAATTAAGGTTGATTATTATGGTCACACTAGAGCTGTGCAATTGGTGACAGCAAATCCTGACAATTTATCACTGAGAACAACTTAGTCAATATTTAAAAGGGTTGAAAAAAAAAACCTGAAAAGTAACTAAAATATATGCTTAATTATCAATAAACCAAGTGAGTGAAAATAAAACAAGTGAAATTAAAACACAAATTTTGATTTTTACCTTTGTTTCCAACTCTGTTCCTAACTCTTTACATTTACGAACTAAAACACTCATATCAGATATGCCAGTTGCTTGAAGAAATATGGCGCTGACAGAAGGATCGTAATATCCTTTTACTTCACAACTCCTCTTGAAAGTAAAAGATCAGTATTATGATGGTTACGAATTACTGTATTTATATTAATAAAAATATACATTTTAAATAATTATTGTGAGCATTATTGAAACAAATTGACAAACTTAATTTTAAAAAAAAAATTTTTTTTTTTCATTTTTTAAAACAGGTTTGCCACTTAAATTTGGAAGAAAAAAATTCCTGGCACGTGTTATACGCAATATATTAAGAAGAAACACAATTATTGTTCTTTTCTGTGAGCTATTTTGTGCTAATTGTTCTCGTTTCAATTGCTGGTATAAGTTTGAGGAGAAAAAGGAAGAGCTGAACATACTTAATGGTATAATAAATGAAATAATACAATATAGCTGAACTATCATCTTTAAATACCACATAAATTGTTTTTTGAGAGGTCTGCATTTTTTAAAAGACAAAAATAAGAAATTAAATTTCCAGTTTGTAAGGAAAAATTAAAAATTTACGGCATTTTCTCTGTTATTTTAGGTGATTTCTAAATTCCCTGTATTTTTTAGGTTTTCCCTGTAGAGTGGCAATCCTGTAATAGAAAATAGTAAAAAATATATAGATTATAAATATTCTAACAGACTATTACACGAAAAAGACAAAAAATAATAGTTGAAATAATGCATGAATAAATTTATTTTTTAAATATGCAGTCAAAACTTCCTTTCTTTAAACGTGTTTCCCTCACTTTAAACAAAGGTTTTATTACACAAAATGAGCCCAGTGCTTATCTTAAGATTAGATTGAAATTTGTATGGTAAACATCAGCTTTTGGTAGCCAGATTTTTCAACAAAAAAATAAGCATCGCCATACTATAACTGACGATAATGATGCTCAATCAACATTAATGTAGGGTTGCCACTCAAATTTGGAAGAAAAAAATTTTAACTGTGTTTTTCCCGTACATATTATACACAATACATTACGAGGAAACACAATCATTGTGTTTTTGTGTGAGTTAAATTGGACTAACTATGCTAGTCTTAATTGCTGGAAAAACTTTGAGGGAAAAAAAGGAACAGCTGAGCATATTTAAATAATGCCATAGTAAATGAAATAGTTTAGTATAGCTGAAATATCTTCCCTAAATATCCTGCAGATTGCTCTTTGAGTGGTCATCTTTCTTTTAAAAGACAAAAATAAAAAACGAATTCCCAGTTTGTAAAGAAAAGCTTGAAATTTCTTGCATTTTGCCTGGTTAATTTTGGTGACTTTTAAATACTCTGTATTTTCCATGTTTTCCCTGTAGAATGGCAGCCCCGCTTTAAACATAGTCATTTTTTTTTTTCCATTTGAAATATATACAAAAGCATTTTTGCATCATAAAAATATGTAGGCTACAAAATTTTTAAGTTTTACATTTCAAGTTATAGGCATCATTTTAAGTGTTTTTTCATTACAAGTTTAGTGTAACTGCAATGCAGTCAGAGAGTAATGAAGAAAATTAAAAATTCAATACCTTAAATATCAATAATGAACTGATCATCAATAATCTTTATTAAATTTAATGTTTTTAATAAATGAAATGTAATTTTTTTTTTAAATTCTAAAACTAATTAATATTACCTTTAGTAAATTTATGTTTTAAAGAAAACTTTTACATAAATCCTGTACACTCTTATGGAATTTATCATCCATACTTTCCTAGAAAAATGTGTATTCAAATCTGTTTTGTCTCTTACAGAAATATTGTTTTTAATATAAAAATAGAATAGAATCAAATCTTGAAAGGAAACATGCATTTAAGTAACCCTTGAAGAGTCAGATTTGTGTGATTTCGTAGTCGATCTGATTTTGTTAATTACTGCTACATATTTCATGATATTTAATTATTTTTTTAATGTGATGGATGATGATTTCCAAAATGCGAAAGGAACTAATTAGTAATTCTGACTTTTCATGAGCTCTTACTTGGTTTTAATAACTAAAGACAGAACTCACACAAGAGAAGACAGAACCGATTTAGAGAAGGCAGATTATTTTCTGCTTTAGTTAATTGTAGGGGTGCAGAGCCGTGATGGCTCAGAGGATAGAGTGTTTGCCTTCTAATGAGGTAAACCAGGTTGAATTCCAGCCATGGCTGGTAAATACGTATTACGCATACGGCCACTGTGCTGACATAAAATATCCTCAATGGTAGACGGATCACGGTTAAAGTCTTCTTGTCGTGAGGCTAACAGTGGAGAACCGCAAAATGGTTAGTTCCATAAAATGTCCTTCACAAATGCAAATTTCACTCATTACTTGATCCAGGCGTTTTCTTGTCTTCTGGATTGGGTTCAAAATTACAAGGTTACATAGTTGAACGTTAGTAGTTGGAAACTCAAAAATTTGTCAGCTGTTCAACCACGGTTATAAAATAAAATAAAACCATTCCTGTGCAGGTACCATTACAACAATCTTTCTAAAAAAAATTTTAATTTTAAAAATTCATGTACCTTTTAATATTGAAAGAAAAGTTTATTAAAATAGCATAAAAAAATTACTTCAATTAAATTAAAATTACAAAATTTTTATGTTACAAAATTTTGATAACAATTCTGATTCTTAAAAGAACCTAAGGTTCTAGTTAATTGAGTTGAATCTATAGTATGTCAATTTAAGTTCTTCAATTTGTGCTTTATTCACGTTTTTTGCTTTAGTGTACATAGCACAAAGTATCACCTTTCTTGGAAGTATTTTGATAAAACTATCAGGTTTTCCAGATTGATAACATTCTCAGATTTTTCTGCGGTACCCTGATCAGGAGCCACATTTACATCTTTCTTTAGAATGCTTCTATATACTTAGAATCACCAATGTTTATGTTTACGGAAATTCTATTATTCTTATTCAAGATTATAAGGGCAACAAAGTACTTTTGGACGAAATCATTATGAAGATACTGATTACGAAATCACCCCAATTTTCATTTTAAAAAAAATTTCAGCAGAGATCAATAATTGATTTATTTTCAAGAAATTTAAAAAATAATTAAAAGCACGCCTTACTTTAAATCTTTATTTACTAGATCAAATAAACTAAAATCTATAGTGTTTTCCTCCTCTGTTGGAGTTGACATCCTAAAACTCTTCAAATATTCTTTTTAAAAGTAGTAAAATTTAAATAACTAGAAAAACCTCATTGGTTAATAACAACCAGGGACTTTAGACTCCATGATAACAACACATCTGAAATTGCAGCAAAGAGGAAAATACTGTTCTAAAGCTATCGCCTGTTTGTTTCTGCTCCATTTATGTGTTTTTCACAGAAATTTACCGACAGCTTTTGTTTCAGTAGACTACCGAAGTCAAGCAATACTGGTTTCGAATTCGCGACAAAACAAAATTGGGAGGGGGCGGGGGGTTCCATGTCTCAATCCTTTCCATTTCTCCTTATTCTCAGTTGAATAGTAATGTATTATGATATTTTCTCTTTTCTTAACATTTATCGTATTTATTTATCAAAATTATTTTTTTAAATTTTCATAACGCTTTCCTTTGGAACTATGTACGCTTTCTTTTTGGAATATTTGGACTCTCCACACGCTACGATAAAAGCATGCTTGACCATCCTCCTTCACTCTCCTACTCTTATCAGCTGTATAAAAATATGCTACTACAATATTATAATATTTTTCGCATTTATTGTCAAGAATATTTATTTAAAATTTCCAGGATAATTTGTTTTAGAACTGTGCTCAATGTAGTTTTCGATTCCACATAAAGTTCCCTTATTTAAGGTTACCTAAGTGTTGCCATAGGTAGACAGCTCTGCTCTACGCCACCTGTAGCCCATTTCGATCGACATTAGGCAGTTTCCTGAAACTAGAAAGCGCTTAGAAAATTTCCGCTGTGCATCTCTTTGCTTTTGCAGCCTTAAGAGGGCTTGATATTTTAGAAAGTCATAGTATTGAAATTACAATTTAAATTTCCATCTAATATTAACATTCGAATAGTGACTTCTGCACTTTAAATCTGTCGGGGTCACAAAGTCCTCGAAGTTCCCATTACAAATCAATACCTCTAGCTGTGCTGATATGGATGGTGTTTTCTACACTAGGGAGCGCTGTTCTGGTGTATTTTGAAGCCATTTGGCTCAGAAGGCGATCACTGTGTTTTGAGAAAGTTTTTAAATAGTAGTTCTTGCAATCGTTATATTTGTTTATTTTATACTTCTGTTTACAATGATTTTTAAGTCTAACTACCACATGCAATAACTAATAAAAATGTAGTTATATAATAAGAAAAGTTGAAAAGAGGGTAAATATATAGAGTAAATATATAGAGAGTAAATATAGGCCTTCGAATATATATATATAGAGAGAGAAAAAAAAGATTGACATCACATAAGGTGAATAGTCTTAGTCCATTATGTATATTTAGAACATGTGCTATATTCTTCTATTATAAAGGGAAGATTGGATAGAGCTTAAGCTATACCCAAGTAGATATAGTATATCCCCAATACGATATCGTAAAAACTCAGCTTTGTACATTGTACAATATCGTAGCGAAATATTGTACAATATAAAAATGGACCCCTTTTATAACGTATTTTCAATATTGCAAAAAGATATTGTTCTATATTGTAAGAGACGTTGGGGAATGTCGGTTGATATCTCTCAGCATTTACAAATGTTGTACAATGCCAACCAAAATCGCCAACACGATATTCAGAAAATGAATGCTGTGGAATGCCGACAATCTCCAAAATTACGTTATTTTTGAAAATATTCATGCCTGTTTGTAACGCTGGAAATGTTGATAACGAAACCGTGCTACCTTGTTTAAAATTAAATTACCAAAATATACAGAACTCTAAATTTTGTAGCTTAGTTTTTCTTTTTCATTGTTTTTCTATAAGCTATCTACTCTACCGATAATAATTTTTTGTGTATATTTTACTATTATTCTAGAAAATATGCTAGAAATTAAATAGTTTTGTTACATGTTTTTTTGCTCTTTTTCAGGGTACATACAGCCATTTATACTGTGAAATAATTTTAATATTTTAAGTGATTTGTGCAATAGTTTTTACAGCATCTATGTTTTACAATGTAGATTAAAATTACAATATGTTTAATTCATTTTTTTTAACAAACAAACTTTATTGGGAACAAAAACAAATACATAAATACAAAAAATATATATTCGTCGCCAAGAGGAAAATCCTGTCCAGGCGACAACGAAAGGTGATACAATAAATTTAAAATGATAAACCTTTTCCCTGTGAAGTTTTAGTATTATATAATATGTATTTTACTAAAATAGTATGCTTGGAAAACAAAATTCCTTATCTTCAACAGCATCAGGATGGACCTTAAGAAAACTGTTTTTTTTTAAAAAAAAAAGCAATATTTACACTGATATTATCATCATAAAATAACCAGAGTCACTTTTTCAGATTTAAAAAAGGATAAACATGGTAGAATAAGCTATGATTTAATTTACTTATGGCCTTTGCCCATTACAGTATTGCCAAAATATCTATTAGGACTTGAATGGTTGTCAAATGTGTAAATGAAATTTAATTTTTATTAAACAGTAAAGAATAGTATACTAATTTCTATAATTTTTTGTATTCTTTAATACAATCAATTGTTTCTAAAACTAAACTGTGACAGTTGAGGCAAACTCAGTCTTCCTGCCTTCCTAGTCGTTGGCAAGAACTTCACCAAATTTTTCAGCTTTTTCTAGTCGACTAACTTCTTCGAACAGTTTGAAGGTAGCAGCTGAAAAAAAAAAAAAAAAAAAAAAAAAAAAAAAAAAAAATACGAACTGTGGTTAATTTTAATATTTTTAAATTAAAAGATAATAGTTATATTGAAAACATTACATGAACTAAACTAGACATGAAGCAAATACTACTAACAGCATTTATGCTCATCCCTAGGTTGACAATTCTTTTGTATAGAATCAGAGCTGATTATATGTTTTCAGGAGCACTGGGCCTGTTTTTATATGGGGGCCCTTTGGAGTAATTTTATAACATATGGAAAATATTATATTTTATAATATAATAGATGGAAAAATGAATAATTTTGGAAAATTATTTGGTCACCTTTCGATGAGGTGATCCGGGTTCCAATCCCGGTATCGGCTGGAATTGGAATCCGGCTGGTCAATATAAATCCCACATCCAACCTGCGCTTACCACAGTGCTGATGAAAAATATCCTCAGTGGTAGATGGACAATGGGTTTCAGTCCTCTTGCTGTCAGGCTTATATTTTGAAGTTTTTATGGTTTTCTTCTCCATGTAATGCAAATGCAGGTTAGTTGCATCAAAAAGTCCTTCATGAAGGTAAAGTTTTCCCAATACTTAATCTAGAAGTTCCCTTGTCTTCTGGATTAGGTTCAAAATTATTACGCTTCATATGCTCAAGATTAGTAGCGGTAAACCCAGAAAATTGAGTTGGCTGTTCAATGACGTTTATAAAATCAAATACAAAATAACTTACATTTATGCCTAGTATCAAACAAAATGTTTGGTGTTAAACCAACACTCATTGAAAAATATTTTGCTTTCTTTAGTTCTGCCATTGTTTTGTTTACTAAATATCGCACATTAAAAGTCCAGCATTCTTCTCTTTTGACAAGTAAATTAGTGTAGCCTATCTGTGCCCTAACATATTTCCATGCTATATAATGCACGTATTAGAATGCTAAAAATTCTTTAAGCCATTTTCAGAACTAAATGCATAGCTACCAGGGTTAGTAATTTAAAAAAAAAAAATTAAAAAAAAAAATTAAAAAAAAAAAATCACATTTTATTAATTTTACTTTGTAAGAACTTTAATTTATTAAAAAACTTTATAAATGTTTAATCAAAATTAAATTAATATTAGAACTATATTATAACAATATTCTAGCAGCTCTAACTTACTACAGACCTGCCAACCTTAGAAAATAAAAAAGCAGGAGACTCTTTCTGTATCACGACATAGCGCAATATTGAAAATTAAACCCGATTCACATTTCCTACAAGAAGTTTATTTCAAAATATATTATTTACATTACATAAAATAGACCACAATAGGATTCTGACACTGACTAATAAAGATGTGTTCTTACTAAAAAAAATTAAGGTTCTATAGAATTATATTAAAACACATCTTTTGATTTTTTAAAATTTAGGAAGAGGTTCAAAATTAACAAAATATGTCAATAATAAATACAATACTTTATAAATGAATAACTTATTTTTTTTAAACAGCTACTGTTTTAAAACTGCAGATGTTGCTGATTTAGCATTATTTAAAAAAACTACCATCTATAGAAAGTGAAAAAATATTTTGCCTACCTAATGGTATCAAAGATATATTTCCTCTCCGATTTTGCCATTTCATCGGTTATTGCTGTTGTTTTGGTTGGTTCGCGCACACTGTAATTTTTAGCGATGTTGCTATGGGGGAAAATTTTTCTAAATAAATGCCCAGTATGATCTGAAGCACATGTTGAGAAGGAAATTGCACAAATTGTTTTTTTTCCCCTCTATCATGCACTAAATAGAAAAAAGCAGGAGAAAACACCCCGAAGGCCCGAGAGCGAAAATTTGAGGTAAAAGCAGGAGAGTTGGCAGGTCTGTTACTAAAATAATTTTTCATCATAATACATAGCTTTGAATGCATAGCAACCACTTTGAAACAAATGCATGATTGAAATTTAAAGACTAGATGAAATAGAGAATTTAAAGAGTAGTTCAGGGGTCTGTCTAGGTCTTCCTGTGAGGTACTTATTTTGTGAAAATTTAGACATAATTTGTGAGAATTAAATATTATATTGAAAATTATGGATTTATCATTTCTTATATGACACAAAAACAAAATTTTAAGAAAAAGTATTTTGTAAAGGTACTGCTAAGTGGTAATAAATTTGGCTTGGACATAGACCCTTGTTCTTTAACTATTAAAACAAAGTTTCAATTAGAAAACCATAATTTTAATTTAAAATTGAGACTTTTTTCTCTTGATTTTTATTATGACAAAATAAATGCAACAGATTGTGTTTATAAATGTAGTCATTCATCAATAAATAAATAAATATTTAATCTATAATGTATCTCATTAACTTTGGCACTGGACTGTATTCACTATTTATTTTATTTAACACTTTTATACACACATATTTTCACTTTGTATAGACACATCCGCTTGTTTGCGGAACTCTTTTAACACTGACCTAAAAATTTAAAACTCTAAGAGATGGCGCTTGTGTCGCAGTGGGCACGAACATATACATTTTTATATTAAAATATTCATTTTTTAATCTTATATCAAAATAGATAAGTTAAGCTAAAATTTTTTTTTACAAAATCTGTATACTCATTGGAATTTTTTTCACAAAATTTCTTTATAGAAAATCTGATAATGTCAAAGATACTATAAAAATATTTTGAGAAAAAATATCAATTACCAGTCAATAGCTCTACTGCTTCAAATAGACTTTGAAAGAGTTTGAAAGGGAAGAATGACACTATATCATGAAAAAATAAAACATCTGCATTCATCAGTCCCTTCCCCCCTTCTATTTTTAGCATATTAGGCTAATTTCTTTATAATGTAACCTCAAGCTTTTGAAATATGCATTTTCCACCAATAAAATCTAATGTAGATTTTAATTCCATGCTTTTTCAATCAAAAAGTAGAATTTTAATTAACATTATTTGCATTTTAAAAAAAAATATTCATGTTTATTAATTACTTTCTACAGCTATGCAAGTCTATAAAGACAGCATTAAATGTGTACTTTAATCTGTACATATTTAATGCTATCAATTAATCTTAAGAATCAAAAGTTTTTAAAAATGTAATTTCAAATGTGTTGGAATTTAAAAAACACCGAGAAAAAAAGTAATCTCGTTAACTAAAATTAATTAATGCAGAAATTTATTTAAAATAAATATTAAAACTAAGAAAAGAAAAGTATCAATAATTTAAAACACTGTTTTTTAACTTTTAAAATCAATGATTTTTGAAAACAAAGTCATTTGATTTAAATCAATAAACCCTGATAGCTAGTAGTTAAGAAAAGACGCCATGAAACACATGACAAAACTTTAAGAGTGGCTAACTTTTGAACTTTGAAACATACAATGCTGTAAAAGTATTAGAGTTTAGAATACAAACTAAGTAAAATAAAGCAGGAAGTACCAGGGTAATTAATTTAAGGAATAACTGATCTATTTTAGTTCAAGATGAAAAGTGCTACTCATGAAAAAGTAAAGTCTTATTACAAATTTTAAAATAAAATTACCCAAGATGGTGTCTATAACTGTTGAGAGGCTTTCAAAACATTGTTTCCCTTTTCACTCTAATTTACAATACGTCATTGCCAATTCCAAGATAGTGCTGAAGTACAAGAGCATAGATACTTTTACCTTTACAGATGGTTTCAAAATAACATATCTGAAAATAATATATATATACACACACAGACAAACATATATATATATATATATATATATATAATGTTTTAATAACCATTACAAAATGTATATCATATTTCATCATCAATTAATACCATACAAGTAAAACAGGCATGGGATTACTGAAGGAATGAATTATCTAAATTTTTTATAATATATTATTTCGGTCATTTTATTCCCCAAAAGAGTTATTGCATTAGTTCTGTACTTTGTATATGACAAGCTTCTAAAGCAATGGCCTTCGCATAAATGTATAAAACATTGCAGTATCAGATTGTATGTTTACGAATCCAATAATCACGAATTCTATGTATAAATTGTGTGCGGAGAAATACCACCTATGCCATCAAAACACTTATCCCAGTCATATTTGATTTAAGAATCACATAAGTTAAAATATGTTGCAAAGTTTGGACATATTTAGCTATGGATTGCTTTTTATTTTGATATGTACAGGGTATCTGCTACATTTTAGATTTTCAAATCCCTGACTTTCCATCAATAATTCCAAGAAGTTGTCACGATCTACAGAAGTTACTATTTGCCCGACAAAAACACGACAATAAATTTAAAAAAACATTATAATAACATTAATTGAAATGATATGTATATCCAAAACTGTTATACTCTGAATCCTTGAGGCAGAATTTTTTCAAGCTATCTGCAACTAAACTCTCTAGCACTAATATCTTTCTGCAAGATACTTTTCATAATAATAAACATGTATGTTACCAATTTAAAGTAAGAAAAGCGTTGTGTTGCAAATCAATTAACCCACAGTAATACTTGGCGGGGGGAAAAATCTTTGACAAATTCACAGGAATCGGTCACCTCAAATGAGTGTTTCGTTTCTTGATTAGGCTGTTGTATAAAAATATCGTATAAAAAAATATCAGATTTAAAAACTATGGAGAAATCAATAGCAATAACTAATAAAATTCGACAGAATTACTGACTTAAAAAGTAAATGCTCAAATACACGATTCGCATTTTTCAGGTTTATTGGGATATTTAAAATCCACGTGAAAATAAACATCAATAATTAACAAAAATACATCAATTTATGCTACTACTGGTGTATATTGAGCATGTCAAAAAGTTATTATTTAAATGCATAATTCAAATATAACAGGTAAATTTCTGTCAAAAATTAAATAGAGGTAATTTTTTATTTTTACTTTTCAAAAGAAAAATCTGTCTGCAAGAACTCTGCGAAAATGTTGCCATGTCACTGCAATTCTGCCATGGGGCTCTGAATCATCTCATTTATTAATATTAAACTTAAAAATTGAGTAAAAAAAGGGTTGAAGCATTAAAATAGCTGGAAAAAAAATACAAAAGCAAATAACTTTTACATAGTTATTTAAAGCTGCTTTTTTTCTTCTTAAAAGTAAGTGTAACATAATAAGTCTAAACAAGAAATTTAAATTAAAATAAAAAAAAACTTAAAAAAATTAAAATAATTATAAAGATTCTGCAATCACTGAAGTTTAATAAGATAATTTGCTCTAGAAAGGATGTTCTTTACTGCATTTTTTCAAAGAACGCAATCGAAACATTTTATATTTTAATAAAATAATACTTAGATATTTTGTTACAAATTCAGATATTCCAAACGCTGTGAAATTTGGGGGGGGGGATTCCATTTTTAAAAATTAAAATTTTTCTGTGACCTAAATCTGTGATTTTTTTAAAAAAAAAATAGTTAAGATCATGACAAATTTTGTTCAATAATGAAATCCATGACTTTCCAGGCCTGCTTTTATTTTGAGGAAAAATCGCCTTCAAATAGCGTTAATACGGAGAAATTTTAAATCTTTTCTCATTGTTAACAAAAGGCTTCATATCAGACCATAATATTAACCCTTAATATTTTAATTGGACCAGGTATTATATTACCTTGTGCTAGTGTACCCTACCAAAGGAAATAATTATAGACCCCATAGGGAGGACACAGTGGGAACCCGCATTTTACTATTATTGTATATCTCAAAAAGCGTTGCGAGATGCTTTAGTTCGAAGAAATTCGCCTTCTAAATAGCTTTTATACGCAGAAATTTTTAGTCTTTTCTCAATATTAACAAAGCCTCATATCAGACCTTAATATTAACCCTTAATATTTTATTTGGACCAGGTGTTAAATTACCTGGTACTAGTGTACCCTACCAAAGGAAATAATTATAGACCCCATCGGGGGTACACAATGTGACCCCGCATTTACTATTATTGTATATCTAAAACAGTGCATTTTTCAATGCTAAAAAATGCCTCCTATCAGACCTTAATATTAACCTTTAATGTTTTAATTGGACCAGGTATTATATTACGGGGTACTAGTGTACCCTACCAAAGGAAGTAATTATAGACCCCATAGGGGGTACAGAGGTGGAACCCGCATTTTACTATTATTGTATATCTTAAACAGTGCACTCTTCAATGTTAAACAAAATGCCTGCTATCAGTCCTTAATATTAACCTTTAATGTTTTAATTGGACCAGGTGTTATATTACCTTGTATTAGTGTACCCTACCAAAGGAAATAATTATAGACCCCATAGGGAGGACACAGTGGGAACCCGCATTTTACTATTATTGTATATCTCAAAAAGCGTTGCGAGATGCTTTAGTTCGAAGAAATTCGCCTTCTAAATAGCTTTTATACGCAGAAATTTTTAGTCTTTTCTCAATATTAACAAAGCCTCATATCAGACCTTAATATTAACCCTTAATATTTTATTTGGACCAGGTGTTAAATTACCTGGTTTTAGTGTACCCTACCAAAGGAAATAATTATAGACCCCATCGGGGGTACACAATGTGACCCCGCATTTACTATTATTGTATATCTAAAACAGTGCATTTTTCAATGCTAAAAAATGCCTCCTATCAGACCTTAATATTAACCTTTAATGTTTTAATTGGACCAGGTATTATATTACGGGGTACTAGTGTACCCTACCAAAGGAAGTAATTATAGACCCCATAGGGGGTACAGAGGTGGAACCCGCATTTTACTATTATTGTATATCTTAAACAGTGCACTCTTCAATGTTAAACAAAATGCCTGCTATCAGTCCTTAATATTAACCTTTAATGTTTTAATTGGACCAGGTGTTATATTACCTTGTATTAGTGTACCCTACCAAAGGAAATAATTATAGACTCCATAGGGGGTACACAGTGGGACCCCGCAATGTATGTCTATCTGAAATAGTGATGCGAAAAGTCTTATTTCGCAGAAATTCGCCTTCTGAATAGCTTTCATACGGAGAAATTCTAAGTCTTTTTCAAGAAAATACATTTTCTATGTATGTATACCACAAAAAGTGTTGAGAGAAGCTTTATTTCTAAGAAATTCGCCTTCCGAAAAGCGTTAATACGGAGAAATTTTAAGTCTTTTCTCATTGTTAAAAAAATGCCTCCTATCAGACCTTAATATTAACCTTTAATATTTTAATTGGACCAGATATTATATTACGGGGTACTAGTGTACCCTACCAAAGGAAATAATTATAGACCCCATAGGGGGTACACAGTGTGACCCCGCATTTTACTATTTTTGTATATCTCAAAAAGTGTTGCGAGAAGCTTTATTTCGAAGAAATTCGCCTTCTCAATAGCTTTTATACGCAGAAATTCTAAGTCTTTTCTCAATATTAACAAATCCTCATATCAGACCTTAATATTAACCCTTAATATTTTAATTGGACCAGGTGTTATATTACCTGGTACTAGTGTACCCTACCAAAGGAAATAATTTTAGACCCCATAGGGGGTACACAGTGTGACCCCGCATTTTACTATTATTGTATATCTAAAACAGTGCATTTTTCAATGCTAAAAAAAATGCCTCCTATCAAACCTTAATATAAACCTTTAATGTTTTAATTGGACCAGGTGTTATATTACCTTGTAATAGTGTACCCTACTAAAGGAAATAATTATAGACCCCATTGGGGGTACAGAGTGTGACCCCGAAATGTATGTCTATCTGAAATAGTGATGCGAAAAGTCTTATTTCGCAAAAATTCGCCTTCTGAATAGCTTTTATACGGAGAAATTCTAAGTCTTTTTTAAGAGAAATAAATTTTCTATGCATATATACCTCAAAAAAAGGTTGCGAGAAGCTTTATTTTGAGGAAAAATCGCCTTCCGAAAAGCGTTAATATGGAGAAATTTTAAGTCTTTTCTCATTGTTAACAAAAGGCTTCATATCAGACCTTAATATTAACCTTTAATGTTTTAATTGGACCTGGTATTATATTACTGGGTACTAGTGTACCCTACCAAAGGAAATAATTATAGACCTCATAGGGAGGACACAGTGGGAACCCGCATTTTACTATTATTGTATATCTCAAAAAGCGTTGCGAGATGCTTTAGTTCGAAGAAATTCGCCTTCTAAATAGCTTTTATACGCAGAAATTTTTAGTCTTTTCTCAATATTAACAAAGCCTCATATCAGACCTTAATATTAACCCTTAATATTTTATTTGGACCAGGTGTTAAATTACCTGGTACTAGTGTACCCTACCAAAGGAAATAATTATAGACCCCATCGGGGGTACACAATGTGACCCCGCATTTACTCTTATTGTATATCTTAAACAGTGCACTCTTCAATGTTAAACAAAATGCCTCCTATCAGATTTTAATATTAACCTTTAATGTTTTAATTGGACCTGTTGTTATATTACCTTGTAATAGTGAACCCTACCAAAGGAAATAATTATAGACCCCATTGGGGGTACAGAGTGTGACCCCGCAATGTATGTCTATCTGAAATAGTGATGCGAAAAGTCTTATTTCGCAGAAATTCGCCTTCTGAGTAGCTTTTATACGAAGAAATTCTAAGTGTTTTTTCAAGAGAAATAAATTTTCTATGTATGTATACCTCAAAAAGTGTTGCGAGAAACTTTATTTTGAGGAAAAATCGCCTTCCGAAAAGCGTTTAAAGGGAGAAATTTTAAGTCTTTTCTCAATATTAACAAAGCCTCATATCAGACCTTAATATTAACCCTTAATATTTCAATTGGACCAGGTGTTATATTACCTTGTACTACTGTACCCTACCAAAGGAAATAATTATAGACCCCATAGGGAGTACACAATGTGACCCCGCATTTTACTATTATTGTATATCTAAAACAGTGCATTTTTCAATGTTAAAAAAAATGCCTGCTATCAGTCCTTAATATTAACCTTTAATGTTTTAATTGGACCAGGTGTTATATTACCTTGTACTAGTGTACGCTACCAAAGAAAATAATTGTAGACCACATAGGGGTACATAGTGTGACCCAGCAATGTATGTCTATCTGAAATTGTGATGCGAAAAGTCTTATTTCGCAGAAATTCGCCTTCTGAATAGCTTTTATACGGATAAATTTTAAGTCTTTTTTCAAGAGAAATAAATTTTCTATGTATGTATACCTCAAAAAGTGTTGCGAGAAACTTTATTTTGAGGAAAAATCGCCTTCCGAAAAGCGTTAATACGGAGAAATTTTAAGTCTTTTCTCATTGTTAACAAAAGGCTTCATATCAGGCCTTAATATTAGCTTTTAATATTTTAATTGGATCAGGTATTATATTACGGGGTACTACGAAATTATCATTGTATCATTTAAATTAGCAATATAATTTTATAAGTCTTAAATTAATATGAAATAATACTTCTTAGTTGTGAAATTGAAAACAATCCATGACAAATAATTATGTTCCAAAATATAGCACTTAAATAAAATAGCTTGTAAAATGTATTCAGGTTTAATGAAAGTTATTAATACAAATAAAAATAAACATTTTTACTTATATGCTACTAAATTTGTCAAAGTAATCAAAAGAAATTAAATTAAATACACCGAAATTAATCTAAAAATTTTAAATTACGAAAAAATAATAAAACAAAGCTCTGATATAAAGATAAAAAAAAGATATAAACTTCTTAATTTGCCTAAAAATCATAAAAAAAGTATTAATAAGTATGAAATTCTAAATAGATATCAAACAAGGAAAAATATGAAAAAGTATAAAATTTAAATAGCTATCAAACAAAGAAAAGTATTAAGAAGTGTAAAATTCTAAATAGATATCAAGCTAAGAAAAGTATTATACAGTATAAAATTCTAAATAGATATCAAACTAAGAAAATTTTACAAGAAATAAATTCTAAATAACCATTATTTTTCTTTCATCTTGCATTTCTTGTGGTTGGTGGACCAAGCCAGATGAAAATATAACCTCCTGGAATGGTTATAAAAATTCATTTAAATATCTATATAAGTTATAAAATCTATATTTCCAATAAAGAATTTTAACTATTATAATAGTAAAATCATTATTATTAGAAGCATTTTATTTACTTTATCTGAAGTATGGAATGCGTATATAATACGTATTAGAATTACATCTTAAATTATTTTAATTTTAGAAAGGCAGTAATATTTTTGTAGCTTTTCAGCTTGCCAAATATTGGCCATTTATATTATTCCTTGTAAGACATAAATTTTTTCAAGTAACATTTGAAAAACTTTTGTTGTCATATCAGAATATTTCTACACGATATTTTTTCTGTACGTCGTAAATTTTATTTATCTGTATTGGTTGCTAAGTATATTGGAAAGTCCAAAGTAAGAAAACTTGGTTTCAGTTGATCTTGCGAAAACTAGCCCAACGAAAACCAATATTTCTTTAGAACCAGTACGAAAAATAAAATAACAAAAATAAAAAAAACTATGACAGAGGCATCTGCTTCGTCAAAAAGATGAAAGAATCTTCAATGTTGGTTTGATGTTTTAAATTAAAAAAACTATTTGTTTGGTTAAATCTCTTTGAGTTTCAATTTTTAATGCGATATTTCATACTTTTATTTTACATTTAAATTAAGTTTAGCTTGATTTTTAAAAAATTTCTTGAAAGAAATCATTTTTAGTCCTTTTTTTAAAGTTTTTTAGAGATATTTTCATATACGAATCTATTCGTTAGATAGATGGAGAAAAAAAATTGATTTTTTTTTAAATTGATGTTTCAAATAAAATCAACGTTTGCTTGATATTTCAAACAGAATAAACAATAGTTTGATTGAATAGTCTAATTTTAAGTCAAATCAATATTAAACCAATTTCAAATTTACTTTTAATAAATTTCAATTTAAGTCAAAATTAATTTTGATCAGATTTTAATTCAATTTCAATTTTTTGTTAACATTTTGCTGAACCATTATTTTTAGTATCTGCATGTAAAAATATTTTTTGGAATGTGATTGATTTATAATAAGAAATTGATTTTTTTATTGCCTAAAATAAACTTTATTTTCAGGACTATTATTATTATTTTTTGGTGAGAAGGTGGACGTGTATTTTTAAAAAATTTTTCACCATATATATATATATATATATATATATATATATATATATATATATATATATATATATATATATATATATATATATATATATATATAGCAAAATAAATGAATACAAAAAAACCAGAAAAGAAAAAAAAAATAAATAAGTATCATTTTTTCATATCATAATTTTTTTGAGTGCTCCTCACACTATTGTATTGATATATTTTGCTTTGGCTATATTGATACAATATTAGAAAGCGGAATACAATATTTTCGGATATAATCGTGTGGGCTGATGAAAAGATTATATCTTTTTTTTCTGGGTCTTTTTAAAAGAATTCTATCCTTTTTTTTTCTTATATATATATATATATATATATATATATATATATATATATATATATATATATATATATATATATATACTCTAGCAACAATTCTTCCTTGGCACAAGTCGGGCTCAATAAAAATTGGCTCAATATGGGTCCTATAAAAACATGCACCAAGGGACCACTATTGTGATGACTAGGTTTTTAAATATTGGTCCTAGAGTGGCCTAAATATATATACCGCTTACGTTGGCCAATATAGGGCTTATATTGACTGAATAATAAATATAAAATATAGGATGAATCGGACTAATTTTATAAAGAGTCAATATCGGTGAAATAACGGCCCGATAAGGGAATTGGCCCGATAAGGGACCAAGTTAACTTTGCTGCTATTGTATATATACAGTCGAACCTCTATTTAACGAACTTTCCTTTCTTTGAGATCCACGTTCCCTATTTCCCAAAATATTTCAGAACATTTCAAACTTGTTAACGCATTTTATTAGAGAAATGACTTTGAATCAATTTTCGAAGCCACTTATCTTAGAGAAAGCGGTAAAATCACTTTCGCGTTTTTTTTTGCATTTCAAACGAAAAACTCTGACAAAATTAACGGATTTTATTAACAATTAAACTTAAGAACGCATGCGGTAATGTATGCCTAAAAATTCTTTTAAAATAAATGCAGCTATAATTTTATACATAAATTTAGCTTTTTTTTTCTTTTTCGTTGAAAATGTATGTAGCATGATAGTGTAACACTGGATAATGTTTTGCTCTATTCTTGCTTTCCATGCAGATTTCTTTTATCATTAAGATTTATAAAATAAATAGTAGATACTAGTTTACAAGATATAGGTGTATCAATTGCTATTTTAATCATGTCTAGTGTTCAGGAATTTAAAACCTGTTTTGTTCTGTTTAAGTATTTCAAAAGGTGATTTTCGATTTATATATATATATATATAATAACAGAGCTTCCTCCCTGTTATCAGTGGTGTATTTAGCTTTAATAATGCAGTCGTAAGCCATGATACACTCCAAAAAGCTTTATTAATGGTAGTAGGCTGGTATCGATAACAATTCACATCCACCCTCCGCAAGGGAGGGGGTGGACAAGACTTTGGACAATTCCGGAACAACTTTTCAGGATCAGAACATGATGAAAAAGCCATGCGAAAAGCATTGCTCTCGCTTTTATACTAACACATTTTGAAGTAAAAAGGCACAGTCTTTACGCATTAAGGAAAATCATTTCATGCTTCCTTATATGGAAGTGAAAGGGGGAGAGAACTAAAAATAACTCAATGGTATGTTATTAGCCTTGACTTCCCAAAATAGAATCTCTCTACGCTTATTCTTTAACAAAGACATTTTATGAAAACGAAAGAGATTTAATTCTTTTATTAATACAAAAGTATTATAATTTTTGTATTACATCCCACCCAAAAAAGATTTTTGGCAAGCCAAAAAGAAATCATAATAAAATTTAGAATTCGCTGAACTTTTAAAATTTATGTTGGTACGACTGTTCCTTTTCACTACTACAAATAACATTTTTTCAATTATCTGTAAAAAAAAAAACAACTATATACAATGACAATAATAAAAACATGATAATACACTTTATCTGTTTAGGCAACTAAACAGAAAGAAAAATGAAACATATTTTTATAACTAATCTACTAAAATTTAAAAAAATTTTTTTTTTTTTCACACAAAAATATACATAATTTTTATGGAAATGAACTGGACAACAAGTGTCTTTAATCAGAATTTAAGATTCTGTATGGTTAAAGGGGTTATTTACTTTATGAAAATCTGTATTCCCCGTTAAAATGGAGGAAAACAGAATTTCATGAAGCACAGTGATATTGAGAGATCCAGACGGATCAATCCAAAAATATTTTATAATACTTTTCTCAACTTGTTGAGAAAAAAAAAGTTCAACTTTCATCACCCTCACATCCAATTGATGTTGAGGTAAATCTCCACACGCGATTCGGATCTCCCAAAAAAAATATAGGGTGTACTTCTTCCATTGAAGAAAGTAACATATTTTGTTTTGTTTTGTACACTATTCATGATTTAATTTCAACATTTGTGGGTTGTTATATTTCCTAAGATTTGATACATGTACTATTTCAAAATTTTGTTTACTCAAACAATTCTTTTTATTTCCTATTTTTTCGTCGATGTTAACTTGATAATGTATGCACCCATTACCTAGTTCTATCTTCGAATCATTTGAAATGTTTGGCCTTTCTTTCTTTTCCCTATTTTTCCTGTACTTTTTGTTATTAACTTCTTGGTCATTCTTTCTTTTTCCTATTTTTCCTGTTCTTTTTATTTTTGTTACCCCTCACATTATTTTTTTTTCAAAATGTTTACTTTTACTGAAACATCTTAAACTTTTTTCAAAATGTTTACTTTTGTTGAAACATCTTAAACTTCTATTTTTTTTTCAAAATGTTTACTTTTATTGAAACATCTTAAACTTCCATTTTTCAAAATGTTTACTTTTATTGAAACATCTTAAACTTCCATTTTTCAAAATGTTTACTTTTATTGAAACATCTTAAACTTTCATTTTTTTTCCACAATTTTTGACCTTAACATTATGAGAATTCTGTTGTCTAATGTGCAAGGATAAGTTGTCATTGTTAGATTTAGCAGAGATGATCAGTCTCTTACCAACTTGAGTAACAACTGGCCCGACACAATAAAAAAACAACCAAAAATCTTTGCAAGTTTGCAACCCTACTAAAGCCTATGATAAATCAGTTTCAAGTATAAAAACTTAGCTGAATTAACAATTTCGCCTATCGTAATAAGGGGAAACTCACACAATTTGTTAAGTGTGAAATGCCCTTTTGTTTGGGTAACATTTAATTTTTCACATTTTTAATAGGAATATTTAGTTTTGACCAAGTCCGAAAAAGAAAAAGCATTAAAAATTTCTTTTAGTTTTGTTTTTTGTTTGAAAATCTGAAAAATTTTGAATTTTGTTTGCCGTCACAAATTTAATTGACGTTTGAAACACATTTATTTCCCTCAAAAACATTTTACATGCTTAAAAATACACTATTATATCATAATTTTAAAGAAAAGCAATCTAAACACAAGAAATGCAATCTAACTATTCATAATATAATATACTCAGTTATTCACAATTTATAAAGAAAAAGCAATATAAAAACAAGAAATGCACTTTAACTCTTAAATATATTTCTCTATTAAATTTCATAAGAAAAAGTTTAGAGCACTTTCATATCCAATATCAATAAAATATTTAATCATAAGAATGAGAGAGAAAAATAAGAGGATAAAAAAAAATATATATCTACAGTACTTTTTTTCGGCCTTCATGACTTTTGTTTTTCGTTGAAGAGAAAGAAAAAAATATCATTGCACTTCATGAATATTCATGATTAAGATTCGCGCGCATTCACTTTTGTTTTCTTTTTTCACTAGCCAAATTTTTCTCCGACTTTCATGTGAAAGGAACTTTTAATAAAGAAGCAAAAAGCTTCGCTATAAAATTAATATAAATCGCGCACATTTACTTTTGTTTTCACAATTTGAGCACTACGGAATTGTAGGGTCATCGGTCATTTCCAGATTGGACACTGTAGGGTCATCTCGATCAACACTATGGGTTTCAGAGAGGCATGTGACGAGCTCAAGCCAACGTCAGCATTCTCACAGCGATGAAGGTACGGGTAGTCAAAGATCGAGTGGTGAAATCAGTCCTTCCTTCATTCTTTTTTCACTGCGGAGTAGGCAACTTTTCGCCTTTCGTCCGGGATGGGCGATTCTCTTTTTTCGTTCCCCGGGGATGATGGATGAGGTTTTCGAATTTTTGTTTCCTCAAAAGGTTTTCGAAACACTGGTTTCCTCGACCAAGTAAAAATCCTGCAAGGCTTATAATAACAGGGCTTCATCCCTGTTATCAGTGGTGTATTTAGCTTTAATAATGCAGTCGTAAGCCATGATACACTCAAAAAATCTTTATTAATGGTAGTAGGCTGGTATCGATAACAATTCACATCCACACTCCGCAAGGAAGGGGGTGGACAAGACTTTGGACAATTCCGGAACAACTTTTCAGGATCAGAACATGATGAAAAAGCCATGCGAAAAGCGTTGCTCTCGCTTTTATACTAACACATTTTGAAGTAAAAAGGCACAGTCTTTGAAATACTTGTATCCTTACGCATTAAGGAAAATCATTTCATGCTTCCTTATATGGAAGTGAAAGGGGGAGAGATTCTAAAAATAACTCAATCGTATGTTATTAGCCTTGACTTCCCAAAATAGAATCTCTCTACGCTTATTCTTTAACAAAGACATTTTATGAAAACGAAAGAGATTTAATTCTTTTATTAATACAAAAGTATTATAATTTTTGTATTACATATATATATATATATATATAATAACAGGGCTTCATCCCTGTTATCAGTGGTGTATTTAGCTTTAATAATGCAGTCGTAAGCCATGATACACTCCAAAAAGCTTTATTAATGGTAGTAGGCTGATATCGATAACAATTCTTAATTCTTAATTCTAAGTCTTAAATTTAACAATAATAATATAGTTAAATTTAAGACAATGACTAACGTTTAATCAATCTGAAAATTCCTTTTCGTTTTCGCATCCCGTTCGAACGGTTCGTCGTAGAATGCTCTTATATCGACAGTGACCTTTCTCTTCCTTCAAACTATCTGTATGCTAAGTTTCGTCGATTTCATTTGGATGATTTAAGAGTCCATAAAGGATACACATACCCATTCATTTTTATAGATTAGATAAATTCATAGATTAGGCAGTGGTAAATAAAATAAAACAAAGAATTATTAGTCCCACCTTCTAATAAATTGGTAATAAAATAATTCGGATTCGTATGTTCTTCCACTAAGTATAGCTAAAGTAATTTTTTCATTTTACTTAATGTTATATGTTGCAATCTTCAATGGCCTTACGTTATTAAAGTAAGAAGAGCTTTTTGCTTGTAATTCATACCAATGGAATAAAGATAAAATGTATTTAGCATCTCCAGGCTATTGCTCGTGACTGATTCATGATTCATGATAATAAAAATTTACCACTATTAAGTGATTTTCTCAGGTCCTTTTCGAGGGGCCGTAAAACTCTTATTTTCTAAGTATAAACTGCAGTTTTAATAATCAAATATATTTTATACCTATATAAGTATATTTGGTACTTATTACATAACCCTTCAACATTTGAGATTATACGTATTTGTCAGTGGCCGCCAACTAAAACCGCATTAATTAAAATATAAAAAAAAACAGAACTTTATAAGGATTTTGGAGCATAACCATTTCTCTATCTCAGCTTTAACTTACTGTTAAAATAATTAAAAGTGATGGAAAAAAGTTATTTTAATTTTAATTCATTAAAATATTAATACACTATCTTAGCTACCACTGGAAAAAAATATATTCTGAAACTACGGAAAACTCGTAGTAGAATTCTTATCAAAACTAAATCGCCAATTACCAAAATACCAGTAGTAGATATTACCATTAGGGATACATATGAATTAAGCGTCATCTGTGAATGGCGATATTTTAATGTTTTCTTAAGCGAATTTCCCATTAATCTTTCTTCCATGGATTTGGCTTTTTAGCACAGAGCTTATTTTATATTATTTCAATTAATACCCATTATCAATATTAATTGAACAATAGTGTCAATAATAATATGCAGATTTTTACGGTTACCCAAAGCGCTTTTTGCCTTATTTTCGCCTTTTAGTACAGAAGTTACTTTTTTTAAAACTTCAATTAATACATATTACCAACATTAGTTAAGCATCATTGTCGTCAATGATAGTAAAACGACTTCTTACGGTTCTTCTAGACAAATAAATACTTTTACTCCATTTCTTTTTCTTTCTAGTACATAGCTTATTTCTTTTATTTCCATGTGTATATATTGCCTTAATTACGTAAGTCTCATTGGCGTGGAGTTTTTATGTTTCTCCTAAACGAATTAGTATCACTTTTTCATTAATTTTCGCTTTTGAATACATAACCATTTTTTTTCTATTTCATTACCGTTGATTTCAATTAAGTATTTTTTTTAGAAACACGTTTGAAAGATTTAATGTAAATAAAATAAGTAGCATCAGACAAAGTATAAATTTGATGACGTAAATCCACGCTTGCTTCCACGTAATGTTTATTGAATTCCTCTGACATAGCGAATATAAAATAACTAAATACGTGCAATAAACTATTTTTCGTTCAAACACAGTTATATGCTAGCAATTATCACTGATGTTATCTTTAAAACATGTGAAAATTGAATCGCTAAATTTAAAGCAATGGCTAACGCTTATCCAATCAGAAAATAACATTTCGTTTTTCGCTCATCCTGCAAGAATGATTTGTCGCAGAATGTTCTGAAGTTGACAGTGACCTTCCTCGTGCTTGAAACTATCTGAATGGCAAATTTCATCTCTTTCTATTGGATGGTTTAGGAGTCTATTAAGGACATACATACATACAGACAGACATTCATTTTTATATCTATAGATTATTGAAATAATTGAATATCCATTTAGTAGTAATTTATATTTAGTTTTTCTTTTGCATCACTTTTTTTTAATACTTAAAGTGATAAAAACAAAGATAAAAGACAGTTATTGCCTTCTTCACATTCTAATTGGTCAGTTAAATGTGAAAATTTACGGAACATGCATATAGTTCAATTAATCTCGATTCGCATTATTTATTTACGTGAACGATTTCTATTTTATAGCAAAATCGAACAATTTAATGAAAGCAAATAAATAAATGAACAAAGCGATCACTCTCAGATTAGACAATCGGATTTTTGCAGGACTCAATTTAAATGATAACTTTAAGTATGCGAGAGTAGTGTAAGAGTAGACGATATTAAGAGTCAAGAAATTTCCCCCACAAAAACGTACTTGCTTTGAATAAACATTTTTCTTTCAACGTATGCTGATTCTTGACCGCAATATGGAGAAAAAAAATGGTCCCAACAATTTAGTCAGTGCCTCCTCATGTTTGCGATTTGCAATTTTCAGTTACACGCAGGTCTGACGATTCTAAGGTTGCTCAGTAATCTTTTAATTTATTCCTTTTTTTCTGTGTCAGACATAGTTTAATGCATTTTTTCTCAGTATACCTGGCGTAGTAATTATAATTTTTGTCTGACTTTATTTACTTTCTATATTTAGTCATGTATTACTGAAATGCATTTTCCTCACATTTTAATATTTAAACTTCGTAGTTTACTTCGATTTTTTGTTAGTTATTCTTAAAAATATTTTCTTCAGATTTTCATTTTCTCTATAATAATTTTTACTCCTCAGTCCTTGTAATTTTTGCAAAAAATTTTAAGTCAAATGGGACTTTTTGTTTATTTTAGTGATTAATTTTGTAACCCGTAACTCTTAATTCTCATTAAAAAAATAATAAGTCTTCATAAGAACTATGTAATAATTTATAAAATTGCAACAAATTTTTCAGATTACTTTTTTGTTTAATTGTAAATATCTTTTTAGATTTCATTTTCATCGGATTTTATCTTTTACGTCATTTATGTTAATGATATTTTTGTTTACTATTTTCTCTATATTTTGTTAGAGTAATTTAAATTCTTTAAATATATTTCATTCAATTTTTTACTTGAAATTTTTTAAATATTTTAAAAGTATACAACATAATTTCCCAATATCATTAGTTTTTTCAAAAGATTTTTTTTTTTTGAATTTTCATTAGTCTTTTTCGTTATCCAGCTATCCAATTTTGTTTCGCATAGCTATATTTCGAAAAATAATATTACATTAAGTTAAAAAAAATAAATAATAAAAACTATATAACCTCAAATATGCAATAAAATTTGGGTTATAATTTTACAATTAGCAATGTGTTTAGATTATACTTCTGTAAATAAGAAACATATTTAAATTTGGAAGTTACATGTATATAAATTTTACTTTGTGTATATGTAGTACATATTTTTATTTTTATTTAAACGCAATTTTTACATTGAAATAAATCAGAGAAATCAGAAGACTTGTTAAAATTAAAAGTCATTTTAATATGAAAATTAATTCCTTCATTTGTTTTAATTTTTTCATACCTTGTCCTTAATCATGAAAATTTAATTAATATGATTAAGTTAGTTCTACTTCATTGAATTACTCCATATTTATATGTTTTAAATTGCATATATATTTTTTTCTTAGGATATATTTAAAATTTTTACCGTGGAATAAACCAGAAGACTTGTTAAATATTAAAAAAAAAATTTAAAATAAAATTCAATTTGAGAAATCCATCTCTTTTACGTCCTTCATTTGTTTTAATTTTTTTATACCTTGTGCATTATAATTAAAATTAAATTAATATGATAAAATTAATTCTCCTTTTTTGTATACTGAAAATTTGTATTTATGATTAAATTCAAATCTATGCCAGAATCAAAATGTAAATCACAAATTATTCTTGATTCAATATGTTTTTGAGGAGCGAAAAACCATTTTATGTCATTATGATTAAATTATATCTATAAAATGTCGTGTTGTTGTTACTTATCTCCAAAGGTCTGACGTCATATCCATAAATCCGTTGACGAATAAAAAGTCGGACACAAAAAGAGGAGAAGTGTAAATTTCTTCCCAAAGAAGTCCAGAAGACAAGAGAACTCTTGAAGAAATTTACCTTCATGAAAGACTTTTTGATGGATCTAACCCGCATTTGCGTTACATGGAGTGAAAAAAAAATACCCTTAAGCCTCCCACGGTTAGCCTGAAGACCAGGAAACTCAAACGCATCATCCGTCTAACCCTGAGGATCTTTTCTGTCAGCTCTGTGGTCGGTGCGAGTCGGGTGCTTTATTCCTATCGATCAGCCATCTTAAGGATTCAATTCGGGTTACCTCTTCGGGTGACAAGCGCTCTACATCCTGAGCCACCACGGCTCTTTATTGATGTATTTTATTTTATAACCATCATTTAACATCCGACCCAATTTAGAGTTTACGGCTACCAACTCCGTAGTCTTGTCATTTTGAATCCAACACAGAAAACAATTCAACTCCTGGATCAAGTATTGGGAGAAATTTGCCTTGGTTGAAGACTTTTTGATGGAACTAACCCGCATTTGCGTCACATGGAAAGAAAAATCACGAAAATATACCCTGGTTAGCCTGACGGTAAGGGGACTTTAACCCATGGTCCGTCTACCACTGAGGATATATTAGATCAGCACTGTGAACGGTGCGGAATTCGTATCGACCAGTCATCGCTGGGATTCGAACCAGGTTCACCTCATATGGAAATCTGATTTGAATGGTTTCTCTTTTGTTCAGACTCAAGTTTATCCGATATTTAGATAACGTCTTGTAACACTGAAATATTAAAATGATTAAGAAGAAAACTTTATTAACGAGAAAGAGTTTTTTATAATACTGATGAAGCAGGTGATAAATTAAAAAAAAAAAAAAAAACTATAACTATAACTAAAAGAAAAATTTTAAAAAATAAATAAATTGTAAGTGTTATATTTTATTCAATAGTTTTAAAAATTGGAAGTAAGACTTCTTCGAAAATAGTGATCTGTATAAAAGCATAACATTTAATAAAATGCATTACGTTTTTAACTCTAAGATTTCAATGCGTAGTAAAATATTTCGTTCTTGTCTCTTGTTCTGTTTTATGTTAGTATTTTTAAAAATCGTAAAGTATTTCGCCACTTATTTTAATGCACTTCAGGATACTACAATAGATGTAAAATTTCTATGTGACATTTAGTTGAAACTTCTTTAATTGGCGAAATTTCAATTGGCGACTTTAGTTCGGCAAATTCTAGGAAACCAATTAGGAGAAATAATATAACAACCTTAGAAAACCAAAGCAGTATTCTCTTTCCTCTGGTGAATTAAAATTCAATTTTAAGTTGATTGAATAATTTCTTTTTGAAAGGCAAGGGTTTGTGTATTTTTTTAAAGATTTACGATCTATCAAGTAAGTTTCCTTCTTTGTTGCTACATTTATTATAGATTTTTATAAATACATATATCTATTATTTTACTTCATTTGTTTTATTTCGATTGTTTTTATCAATAGTTTTATTTTTAAGGATTTCGATAGTTTTTTTGTATTTATATTAAATTGTTCGATGCTAATTCTACCATAGAAAGGTATTATACTTTATAAAGGAATGTTTGTTGGTTATCGAGTATTGAATTTAATTAATTTAAATTTTTATAATACTATTTTAAGAAAGATAGTCAATCAAATCAAATGTCGCGATTCGGATTTACGAAACTTAAAATCCACTCATGGTGATTCCTATTTACAAGATTCAAAAGTAACACATTGTAATTTTCATTAAATATTCAAAAAATACACACCACGACTTGTTTTAAAATAACGCATCACGATTTATATTCTCCTGATTTTAAAGAAAAACTTGGATTCGAACTTTGGCTATTTTAAAATCAAACATTACGGTTTGTAATTACGCGAATATAATATCAAACATTTCGTTTTTCATTCCCGCAAATTAAAAGTCGCACATCACGATTCATATTCACGCAATTTAACTTTAATAATTGAGTTGTCAATGATTGAAAAAACATAACTTTTGGCATTTTGCCTACTTATAATTCAAAATATATTTGTACCATTTTTATTCATTATTCATGGATTCAGATAATTAAAAAATAAGATTTCAAAACATTTTTGGATCATTTTTCTAAACCTATTATTATTTTTTACTATTATTAGACAAGTATTATCGAAATCTGTGTCTAAAATTGGAATATCATATATTTTTATGAATTTGATAATATTGTAATAAAATTACAATATTGCGAAATTTACAATTACATTATTATTATTTTAATTACTTTAAATAAAACGGCTCAATTACTTTAATTGCTTGAAATATTTACATGAATTTAATTCCTTTATACTTTAATTCTTAAAATTTCCAAAAAAAATTAAAATTAAAAATATATCAATTCCGCATTTATAAAAATTATAATTCTAATTTACAATTTTCTATTAGCAGAATTTGAAGACAGTCAATGATTATATATGCATCTTGCGTAAACTTGTTTTCCCTTTTAAAATTTCGGGTATCTCCCATTTTAAATATTGATAGTGAATTTTTATATTCAAAATTTTCTATTTTTAAAATATAATTTGTGATAAAAGCATTAAATATCAGTTGAGATAATATTCATTTATTTAAAAGATTAAAATATATTTTTGTTTAATTTTTAACACTCTTCCAACATTATTTTAGAAAAGTGTTATTTTATATTTAGTTAATGTCAATCTTTGACTCTAAATTTATTTTGATCCCTTAAAATTGTCCAGTCTTCCGTTGAATATTGAATTGATTGATATCGATATATTTAATAACAAATGGTTTATTTTATCTACCAAATATAAAACGCTGTGTAAAGACTGCGTAATTTATTCCAGAATCGCCGTTGAGATAAAGCTATAATTTTAATGAGACAAAATGCCATTTCTGCTGATACCTTATCTTATTTCCTGTATCATTCCTGAATGGTGTGTACTTTTCTGTATTCATTTTTAACAGAGTCAAGAAAAAAACGTTAAGGGTGGTCCTTACAAAACACC
This sequence comes from Parasteatoda lunata, assembly GCA_949128135.1. Classification (NCBI taxonomy): domain Eukaryota; kingdom Metazoa; phylum Arthropoda; class Arachnida; order Araneae; family Theridiidae; genus Parasteatoda; species Parasteatoda lunata. The sequence continues at coordinate 113,469,268 of OX421970.1, forward strand.
CTGTATATGAAAGCTTTTTCTCTAAATCAATTTACTCGACATTAAGAATGATTTAAGGTAAAAAATAACATATTTTATAAGCCGTCTCTAGATAAATGTCTTACTATTGCATTTAATAGAATTAATAGGGTCAGGTAAATTTCCAAAATGTTTGCAGGCCTATCCTGCCATACAATGAAAAAACAACGTAAGTGCTTCACAATGGGATTTCGATAATAGCGGCTTTACAACTATTTCCTATCCACTGCTAATGCTTACAAAACTAAAGCAGAATTTCAGAAAACTGATAAAAATATTTTGCAATTTATAAATTAGTTTTGCCTCTAATATAAAAATGCAATATTCATAAAAATTCCATTTCTTGAATTTTCTATTGCATGACGGTGTCTATTTCAACTCAATTTTTCCTTCATATTGAAAATGTACCGAAATTTCAGAAAAATATTTGGGAGAAATTATTGTCGCTTAACTAAATCGCCCGTTAACGTTACAACTATAACTTGGTCATTCAAAAGTTCGCATTTTGGAAACGCTGATTGAAGAAAATGCTACTTTCATGAAAATTTAAAAGGGTCTCTCTGTAATCTCTCTATCATCTAGTTATTCACCGTAAAATCATTGTAAAAACAATTTTTGAAGTGAAACTTGTAATGCGATTTCCAACAAGGTTGCGTTAAACGTTTAACGCTACATTTATTGACCGGAAAATCACGTGTTAGGATCCAGTTTTCCCTCATTCATTTCCATATTGTTTTGGTTCTCACTAGCATAAAATTAATAAAAGTCATAAAAGTATTGTTTTTCTATAAATATTTTTGCATCCCTAATTTAATGTTATTTTTCTGTACCGCTATTATTACGCTTTTAATTCAAGAGTTTAAAACTAAGATAATTGTTTTTTTATTATTTTTTTATTGTTATTATTGTAATGTAATTCTGCGCTACATTTTAAAATAAAGTTATGTAAATAGGTGGTTGTAAGCAATGTTAATAAAGTTTGTCTTAAAGAAACAATATGATTTAACTAAAAATCGATTTCTACCCCTTCCTATTTTCATTTCCACATTACGAAGTTTCACTCCTTCCGCGCGGAGGGACTCCCCGCACAATTTTTTTTTTTTTTTTTTTAAAATCTTCACAAAAAAATATTTTTCAGAGAACTGCTTAAGAACAAAATATATCTAGAACTTAACACCAAAAAGGTTCTGTGAATTCTTTTATTGTTAGTTTAGAGTTTTTTAAAATATAAGTAAAAATGTAATTTGCTTTGAATAGCTGGAATATCCCTGATCATGATAGAATATCTAAAATTAAAAACTTTTCTTTGAACACAAACTGAACTTAACATAAACTGTGCTAAGTAAATAAAGAAACAATAACATGTATTTGAAGTAAATAAACAATTTACTTTAAATGCGCAACTTCATTTGTCAATTAATAAATAAATAAATTATAATATATATTTTTTTATTTGGGAAAACAGTTTTGCATAGAATTTTAAACTTCTTTAAAAAGTGTAGCATGCGAGGTTAGAAAGGTTTCTAAATAAAATATAAAAAAACATTAGCTTCAATAAATATTACTCTTTTTGCACATAAAATACTCGTCTATTTCTATAAGTTGTCTATTTCATTGAAGGGAAAAACACATGAGTTAAGCATTTAAAAAGTAAACTCTCATTATTTAAAGAAAACAAAACTTCAGCAAAACACATGTCAAGTAAAAAATTCTTAACTACAGTTTGTAAATTTTGCAAAAGTTAAATGTAATTTTAAAACGAATATTTTGGTTAACGGATCAAAGGTTTCATCCGTTTAAAATTAGGTTTGGTGAGATTTATAAAACTTCGAATTTAAAAATGAATATTTTAATCCTTTTCCTTGCAACAACGATTGTTAACTAGGAGAGAACAAGGGGGAAGGAGGTAGGCGACCGCTATATTGCGTCACTGACTCTCAGCCAATCGAAAACCCGCAAAGAGCGTAATTTGCATCTTCATTCTTTCTTACATCTCTTAGATATTCTGAAAAAAAAGTTTTTCTCTGAAGTTCTGTTAGTGTAGCACTTTTTATATCTTGCATTTGAATGTAAGTAATATTTCATTTTTTATTTTCTGTTCCACAACGTTTTTATCGTATTTTGTGGCTTTGATAAATTTAAATATTTTAATAATTTTTCAACTGTAGATTTATTTTTATTTGGTTTTTTAATTACGTAAGTAATTAGGATATATATGTATATTTACTTGGTTTACTTAGGATATTTTCATGGAAGTTTGTATGTTATAATATTTTTACCAACTACAATGTTTCCTGTAATCTATCTTATATTTTATGTATTAAAAAAATCTCTTTATTTATTTTTTTTATTTTATTAATTTTTTTTAGCTGCCTACGTTTTAAACCAGGTTTTATTCCGTCAAAATTACAAATTATCATCTTCGAAATATTTGTTTGAGGGTGAATCTTCATTATACGTAGCCGAAACGCGAATAGGTTTTGCTTATTCATTGTTAAGTGTCTTCTGTAAGTGAAGTTTATTTCCAAATTTTCTCGATCGATTCCCAGTTTTGATACGTTATGTTCATAAGAGCTTGTGTATTGTAAATTATTTGAAATATTGGGACGATGCAATAAAATTATTAGTAAAAGCTTTTTTAAAAATCCAAGAATTATTTTTATATAAATCTATGAAAAGCTTCTTTAATGTTTGCTGAAGCTTACATTCACGCTTTTTATGGCATACGCTAAAATGTTGTTTTTTTCCTCCAAATATTTGACATAAACTTCCATACACACAATAAATTACTTTTTCAAAAGTGTTATTTGAATATTATTAAAGAGTTTTTATAAACAAGCAGTTTTATAAGAATCAAAACTTTATAGTTTATATTTTAAAACGTTCTGACATTTTGTTTAATAACATTCCAACTTCAATATTTTGTGCATGAATCAAATATTAATTTTTATCCATTATTCATTAAGATCCCATTTTATTTGATTAACAAATATTTTTTTTCTTTATTAACATAGTTTTATTCATTACACTGGGGAACAAGTTTTTTGTTGCATTTATACAAATACTTAATCTTGTCTGTTAAGTAGGGTGTGGGGACTTTGAATCACATTAGTTTTGCGCCTAAAGCTACAGATTATTTTAAATGAGATTTTCGGTCCATTTCTGTCGAAATGTAAAAGTTTAGAAACGCTATATATAACAGGAGGTTGCTTTAATAAGCGATAAACATCTCGGGGAATCGGAGCACATCATGGGGATTAAAACTGCCGGACTGCAAGCCGGAAATGTCGTCTTACGCAGCTAGGTGCTCTTCCCCCTTATAAAGTGTTTAGAAGCACACACAGAAACAGTTTTTAGTACGGAAACGTCCCTATTGGCGTATGACGACCTTTATTGGCTTGGGTTTCTACTGTTTTATGTGCTCTATCTCTCCTACATGTTTATTGCAACATTTATGCAACCCCTTTTTGTACGTAACGTTTTATAACTTGAACACGTAAAAAAAATTAGATAAATAAAAAATTAATAAAACTATAGCTTAGAGATAGAAATAGATTGCAGATTTGAAATTAGTCACACGAAATATATCAGGTCTGCTAAAAAAAATCTCATGCAGCATAAAAAAAAAATAATTATTTATTCTGAAGCAAAAATTAAATGTAGCAACTACACAATTAAAATTAATATTTTCACCACTTCCTGCGTAAGCAAGCAGCCACCGTAGAAGCTGGATTTGGTGAGAATCAAAAAAGATCATTTTTAATATTTCCTTTTTTTTTTCTCCTTTAATGTGACAAATAATGAATTCGAATTTGAGACAGCATTTTTATTGTTTTGTTAAGTTCAAGTGTAAGTAATCTTACACCTTTTATTTAATCACATAGTTTAATCATATAGTTTTATTTCTTTCATTTTCCTCCTTTCTCTTGTTCTGAATTGTGATTTTTTTTTTTTTTTTAAATCTTAAACATATTTTTTTGGATAATAGCGACAACAATGTTTCGAGGGCGTAACAGCATAGAAATATGTATATCGAATATTTTAGTTTTTGTTTATTCAAACTATTTTTTTTTTTTTAAATTTTTTTCTAATAATTGTAAAGAATAAATATATTATGTCGAAAATTAATACAGAAATTTTATTAAGGTATTTCTAGAACTAGTAATTATATTTTGAGTCTTTAAGTGAATTCACAGTTTTTTCCGATTTAGCTTTAACAGTTTAATATTTGTCATTCGTCATAATTTTTGATGTTTTTGAAACTTATTGAACTAAGAATATTTGATTCTTCATTTTTGGAGCTTAGTTCTTTCCCTTATTATGAAATTTCGAAAGTGAAGTATGTAACTCATTAAAACTGCAATTTTGTTTCATATAAACTTTCCTTATCTTAACATACCTACTATAAATAAAATAGTAAAACTTCTAAAATTTTCGTCAAAAAAAAAAAAAAAAAAAAAAAAAAAAACTTTTTATAAAAATATTTTTATTTTGATGTTTTATCTTTAACCATATATTCTTGTAATTATTTATGAAAATTTTGGTTTTTGTGTTAATGTTTTAGGGATGCTAACTTGCTCTGTTTTATGGGTTGATTTTTCCCAGGGGTTGTAGAACTTTTTCATTTATAATTCTTACTTTAGTAAATTGACTTAAAGTTATTTTAACGTTACGTTAAACTTTGTAAACGTTTTTTTATTTCTTTTATTGCAAGATATTTTGTTTTTTCTTCATCTGCTTCTAGTTGACTGGAAAGCAGAAAATGCCTATTTGTGTTTTTACACATCTTATTTGGTATGACAGCCTAGGGTGAGCCAAAGTCTTCAGTTGAAGATTCCACAAGGGCAATTTATTCTTTGACCTAGAGTACAAGTCTTTTATCCCCATCGATCTAAAATCTGATTCCACATTATCGGGCCATCATTGTTGTGGTAATTTTCTTACGTATTTATGTGTATAATTTTAATTGAAAAAAGCTGTTCCCTTCAAATGAGTTGTATTTTACCTCATGTATTTTGTGTTTGGCTTAATCACACGCTGAATAATCACTGATATCTTATGTTTCATTTGTAAATAAGTATTGTTTTTTTTAGGAATTAACAGTCCTTTGCTGGAACTCACTGTGTGGCCTGACGGGAACTGTATATGGTGTCAGACGGAAACTTGCAAAGGTGCGCGATGGAAGGAGCCTGATAAATCTCACGAAACTCTGCGTCTTATCTACAGCTATTGGATTAGTTAACTGAGAACTTTGGGAAAGCATTCTTTGTATAGATTTATTAATTGTTATAGTGGTCTTTTTTTCTGGTCTGATCCAGGAGTTTCCTTGTCTTTTGGATTGGTTCAAAATTACAAGGCTACGGAGTTCAACAATAGTAGTCGTAAACCCAAAATTGGATCGGCTGCTGAATGACGGTTATAAATATTACTTTAAGTTCGAGTTATTTAAGTAATCTAAAACTTTTTGTTTTTCATCGAATTAGTTTTATTACTATCATTTTTTTTTCTTTTCACTACTTGTTATGAATTTTGTTCATTTAAATGTTAAAATATATTTTATGCTTTAGGAACAAATTTTTTAAGTACGTGATAACATAGAATTAGGTGTCTCGAACCTACAATTACAAAGCATGTTTATTTAAAATGTATAAAATTAAGAAAATAAAATTAAAAATTTTTCAAATTCAGAAAAGTTACTGCCTTAAAACACGTTATTAGGATATACAAATTCTTTTCCTCGGTCTGTTGGAAGTTTATGCTCAGGTTAATGCGTGACCCACGATCCCAAATTCCCCTAAGAGTCTTTTATTTTATTAGTTTTCTGTTGTATTTTTTAATCAGATGTAGTTTCTGTCACCGTATGAATTCCTTACATTAAATATGTGATAAAAAATCGATGTGAGCAGTAAAATAAATATGTTCTGGCTCTTTAATCATAAACATATTTATTCAATCCAACTAAACCTTTTGTTTATTAAGTCAGACGTACTTTCTAAAATTGTTTAACTTTGCTTTAGGTTTTTAGGTTAGGTTAGGTTAAGGTTGCTTTTTGGTTTAGTACCTTAACTTTTTTAATTTAATAGTATACTCTCGCTTAATTTTATTAATACCATGTACCTATATAAAATTAAGTATAATGCACCTTAAAATTTCACTATTTTGAATTTTGTAAACGCTAAATGTACTGTGTAATTATTTTAGTGTTATTGTAGGTAACTGCATCTTTCCTTTTGTGTTCAAAACACTTTATATTTTAATAATAATATTTTGTATTTATTTTTCCATGAGTATTTTTTTTTTTTTTTTTACTTTTAAGAAACTTTTGAAAATAAGAAATATTAAACGTGAGCATTGCTCGTATCCTTACCCCCTATCAGGGAAAATAAGCAAATCACAAACCCCCTTCCACTGCTAGGTGCTTGTGTATTATTTAAACTGCCTCGTATCTACCCTATTTCGCCGTTGAACTGTTTTTCTTAATAAAAAAATATATATATTAATATATTTCATACACTCCAGTGTATGGAAAATATTTCTGAATTTTTTTTTAAAATTTTATCTCTAGCATTTGTATTTGTATTTTTCAAAACATTTAAATTGTTTACTTACTTACTTATTTAATTAGAATTGCTAATGAGAATTAAAGTAAAAATTAAAACTCGGATAATTTTTTTATAAATTTTTTTTTCATATGTAACTATATTGAATTGGTTTTGAAACTAAATTTGAAATTAAGGAAGTGAACCTTTAAAAAAATGTCCTTATGCGATATGCCCTTTTAAAAAATTTATCTTATGCTTATGCTCACCAGAAATGCTTGTCAGTAATTCTATTCAGATATTAATCGTTTGAATGAATTTATAGTCGGGATACTTTAAAAATAGTATGCGCTAAATAGACAAGCATTTATCTGTAAGCACTGTCTACTACGTTTTTTAAAAATCGATTTCGTTTGTTTAAGGCTGGAATCTTGAAAATGTTGACATTTCCCTGACGAGCTAGAGCACTCAAACTTTAACTGAAATTTTTTGCTAAATAATAGTTTCGATCAGTTTTCTATTCGCTAAAAGCAGCATTTATCGTCAGTCGAAATATTGACATCATACCTATTAGCTAGAATTTTAACTGGAGCTTTGTAACAAAATTGACAAATGTGCATGCGTTAAAAAATCCAAACTACAAGCAAATGTCACCTTAATTTTATTACTATACAGAATTTATTATCAAAAAATATATATATGTGCACCTGGAAAATCATGACAAATCATTGAAAGTTATGAATTTCGGTATTGAACAAAATTTGTCATGATTTTAAATATTTTGTTTTAAAAAATCATGGAAGGTCATGGGTTTAGGTCGCCGAAAAATTTAATTTTTAAAATTAAATTTACCCCTTTCCCAATTTCACAAGAGTTCCGATGTTCCAAATCTAAATTTGTAGCAAAATCCCAACTCATAGTCATTCTATTAAAATATAAAGTGTTTTTATCCTGTTTATCTTTAAAAATTATGGTGTTCTTTCAAAAATTATGGTGTTCATCATTTCTTCAGCGAATTATCTTTCAAACTGCTGTGATTTCAGAATTTTTTTATTTATATATTTATTTTTTATTTTATGAATTTAAAATTCTAGTTTAGGCATTGTATATTACACTTACTTTAAAGAGGAAGTAAAACAGCCTTAAATAACTACATCAATCTGGCATTATTTAGTTATTTGCTTTTGTATTTTTTTTCCAGTTATTTTATTGCTTCATCTCTTTCTTTATTTGGTTTTTTAAGTTTACAATCAATAAATATGAAGATACAGAGAATAACAGTTTTGGTTATAATGTTATTATAATGCTTTTTAAAATTTATTGTTGTGTTTTTGTGGAGAAAATAATCACTTTGGTAAGTCATGAAATTTTTTGAATTTATTCATGGAAAGTCATGGATTTAAAAATCTAAAATGTAGCAGATACCCTCTATATATTCGACCACTTTTCGCTCGGCAAGAATTCTCAAATTTCAAATGGTGCTCTGACCTTGGCTACAACAAGAAACATCGTTTATTTTATTTTTTTTAATTTATTTATTTAATTTTGTTTAATTGTATGTTTGCAATTTATCTCCATTTTTATCCTCAATCGAAATTTCAACCACTTTATTACGTAAACTTAGAGAATAATAAAAAAGAAAGCAATATAATTGGAAAAGTATTTAATTTTCTTAAAGTTGATTAAAAGGAGAAAGTAATTTCATTTATAATAACTGCTAATACCAAAGATCCTCCTCTCCAGTATATCAGAATATTAAGCCCTGCATTTATCGTTTTAATTAAGACCAAGACAGAATCGTTTTCTTCTTTCTCTCTACTTCCACCTAAAAAAAAAAACTAATTTTTAAAGTTTTAATTTTATTCATGTTAAATTCTCTTTTTTATGTGTCCATGTATAGTGTCACATAAGACAATAAGATTATTTTACTGTTTGTTCAAAATAAATATTCAGATGTTTAACTTTACAAATGACTTTTATTTTCAAGGATTTTGAACACGATATACTTATTTTTTCATGAAACATAGAAAGTTGCACTAAAAGTGAAAACTAAAGTAAAACAACTAAAATTAAGCGCAGTCACGTGGTATTAGCTATAATAACATATTGCAATCTCTAACATATAGTATATTTTACGAAAATCGCTGTCTTTATTTTGGAATATAGTTTTTATTGTAGTACTCGAATTTGAAGTAACTAATTTAAAACGTTTTTTTTTTCCTTTTCTTATTTGCTGAATCGATGTTGTTTCCTATCTGACGCATAGAAAATTATCTTTTGGTAATTATTTTATAAAATTCCAAAGGTACAAATGAATCAAAAAAACCTTTTAATTTGATGATACAAAGGTTTAACAGTAAAATGAATTTGGCGATGATTTAAAAACGAAATTTATATCCTTTAGTATGTGAAGTCCAATTTGGCGATAAAGTAACTAGTAAGACGGTGTTTTCATTTTTATTGAGTGGTAACTCTTTCAAATGCAAGTTTTAAGTGACATATTGTTTGTATTATATTCATTTGTAGTCCTCTGGTAGACTTTTCATGGTTAGTATCTCAATTTCGAGAAGACTTGAATTTCTTTTTGACGAGATCAGTTTTCTTTTCCGAAAAACTTGTTGATTTGATCAAATCGTTTTACCTTAAGAACGTCTCTTGATACAATGTTCCAGTACTGGAAGTAAGTGTCATTTTGCTATCTGAACTAATTTTTTCATAAGTGTTATTTATTTTCATAAGTGTTATTTTATATCTCTCAAATTTAAGAAGTGTTTAATTGTCTATGTTCAGAAACGCTATTTAAATTTTTTGCATCGTAATACCAACATATTTTTTGTACTTAGCTGTTTAAACATTTGAAATTAAAGCCGAAATATAGACTAATATTTTAAGCTTTCGAGTTCTCTTCTTTACAAAACGATAAAGAAATTAAAGAATCTGTCTCAATAATCTGGCGGAATTGTTGAGACAGAAGAAAGTTTGTCTACTTCTGTAGTTAGTTTCTGTTCTGTTTACTTATGCTTACTTCGCTTCAAAACTAATAAAGAAATAGAACAGATCAAAAGAAAGGCAAACAATTGCAGCTTCTATTTACTTATTTAATTTAATTTAATGCTAAAAATTAATATTTTTTATGTATTTTAAATAGGATTGAAAATCTAAGAGTAAGTTATACATTATAGACAAAGTATGCGATTTTGTAATTCGAAATATCTAAAATTTAACAAGCTTCTATTCAAAAAAAAAAAAAAAAAAAAAAAACATCAACATACTTTTAAATTTATTTCTAAATTTTTTTTCGATATTGGATTTTGTCCATAAATATTATTCAGTTTACGCTAATATTTTTATCAAACTATTTTTATCACTATTAATGAAATTATACTTTTTTTGGTAAAAAAGGGTACCCTTGTGTTAAGAAGGAAATGTTTAATTTACACATCTATTTTTTTTTAAATAATTGCGCTAAATAGATAAATATTATTTTTTAATAAGAAAATGTTATTTTAATTTAAGTCTATAGAAATCAGCTACTTCGTATCGCTTAAAAAAGTGATTTGATTCAACAACAAAAATATTTTAATGTTATGAACGGAATACAAAACTGCGTTTTATAAATTAGTTCGATTTAAAAAGTAATTTAATATTTTAATCACATAAAATACCCTTATTGGGATATGATTTATTTGTGTGTTTGTAAGTTTAAAGAAAGCATATTTTAGGTTACCTATGTAAAAACGTTAATGCAGAATCCAAAATTTTTTAACATTACTTAAAAAGTTTAATCTTTATAATAATAAAAAAGAACTAAAAAATTTCGAGATTAAATTGAATTAGTAATTTTTAATTACTCAAAATCAGATATAGTAACCCAAACATCGAAGAGATGAAAAAAAAAATTTTTTTTCATTTAAAATATTTAGTTGAATATCGACTAATTGTTCCTGGTAAATTTTTTTCTTCGTCGCAACGGAAAACTGAAATCTGCGTTTCTAGGTGTTTTTTTCTTGATAAACATGTAGTTTTTCACTACCGTCAGTTTTATGTACTTTATTATTTAAGTTTTATTCATTTGTTGTTTTTGAAATTATAGGTTAAATGTTTTACATCATAATAAAACATTTAAAAAGAATTATTGAATTAAATATTTTTCTTATGAGCTTAAGTGAATAGATTCTATTTACAGCAAATTAAATATTAAATAAATAAAATAAAAATGTCTACTATTTCAATCACTTAATTTTAAAGCAAAAATTAATATACATAAATTTGTTGGTGACATATGTACAGTTGACAAAAAAAAAGATGTTATCCTGAATAACTTTCATTCCCAATGATCGGATTTTCACGTACAAGTTGTCAAACTTAATGGTTCTTGTAGGTGATCACAAATATACTAATTATTTACTGAAAATTATTAATTAATTTACGAAATAGGACACAAAAACATACTTTCTCTGAGTAAACATATATTTTTTTTACATATTTGGATTCTTAACCTTCAAAACATAGGGGGTACAGCAATCTGGGAAATATGATCCCCATAGTTTGGTCAGGAGAGCGATCCAAATCTCGGAGCTCTTAATGTTAATTAAGCAATTAACATTAAGAGCTTCTTAATGTTAATTAAACAATTAAAAAAATTTCACCCACTCATAAAGCTCATTTACCCAAATATAATTTCATTAAAAAATAATTTTTTATAATTTTTTAATTTAAGTAGGGATGAAAAAATTTTGAATTATGAGGTACAAATTTTTTTTTTATATCATATTAATCTATGTATTTTTCTGTTGCTAAAAATCTAAAGTTTCAACAGTTTTTATGGAGTAAAAGCAGGGAAATTTAAAATTATTTTTAAAAAAATAATTATAGGCAACAGCGAAGAAATATTTAAATGGGGCGATTAATATTTAAATGTGGTTAACTTACAAGAGGAACTTCACTTAAACGCAGAGGTTAAAATTTCATTTTTTTGCTAATAACCGATTGCTAATGCCTTTTTTTCAAATTATAAAATACGATGTTTCTTTTTAAGTCGTCTAAACTCTTTATTCGTAATTTAATAAAGAGAATACATCATTTTATTGAATAAAAACATTTTATTCAACGAATGCTTAGTTTTATGAAAGCATGATTCTGATAGAATGTGATCATACATCAGATTTTTTTAAATTTTATTTTAAGATTGTTCTTTCAATAATTAATACAATTCCAATAATATACAAAAGTATGCATTGATTTGGAATAATACGTTTATCAATTTCCTCAATATATATTTATTAATTATAAATACGAATACTTAGTCAACATTTTTAAGCATCTTAAAATTTCTAAGCATCTTTTATATCGTCTTAATCTTAAAACAAAGTTGTTAATTATCTGTTTGCACGTGTTTCGCAGAATTATTTTACGAGCTATTTAATTAAATTTTAACATTTCTCAAAATCTTATTTTTTACGCTACCACGTATATTATTTTCTCATTAATATGCTAATAAATTGTTTTGGGAATTTAGTTTTTTCCTTTAAAGTAAAATTCCTTTTGAAATTATTGTCAAGTTTTAATAAAAAGAAAACTTAAAATTATTGCCATCTAGCTGAGATCTTATAAAGGAATTAAAAATATTCTGCTGATCAAAATTATAGGATGCAGAACAGCTGACTAATTACTAAGCATACTATTTTTTTTCTTCTTTTGCTTCGATAAACCTTGTTTTGTTAAACAGGAAAAATTGAAAATTGTAAAAAGATTCCAAAACTGTGCTATTTTTAGAATCATCTTAAAAAATAGTTTATTTTCTAACTTTATAATTTCCTTAATGTTAAAATAAGATATTAAGAGATTTTTGATTAACAAATTTTTTTATAGATACATCTAATATGTTTAGCTAATAGTTTTATTATGCATTTTTTAGAAGTTATAAATATAAATTGTTCTTTTACTTTGCCGTAAAAAAAACAAAAGTGTAAATGTTTCTTTTATGCTCAATTGAATCGTGACAATGATTTAATTAACCCCAGAATTGAAATCTGTTTGGACGTAACATTTAATTGCTTGGAACAGTTGGAAACATTTAAACTTATTAAAATTATTAGAAATTAAACTTATTCTTTAATTTTGTTGAGAGCTGCAGAAAAATGAGGGAAAATAGTGAAAAGCCCCGTTTACCATCATATTTAAAATTCATACATTTACTCATATAGCTTGAGTTATTTAAGGAAAAAAAAATAAAATGAATGGAAATATAAAAATTCTATCGAAATATGTCTTTAAAAGTATACACTATTACATATCTAGAATAGATTTTGGATCGTTGAATAAAAAATATATTTCCCAAAAATTTTGAATTTTATGGAGAAGTTAACTTGTTTGAAATAATTCACTTCTAACTATTTAACTTTGATTCCGAGGGAGAGGGGTCATTTAATTGCATTCGACTTTTGAAATTTCATTTGTAAACGGAAATGTTTAACAACCTAAAAAAAATTTTCAGAGCAGCAGTCAAAAAATTTCTAAATAAATAAAAAAAGTAAAGTAAAATAAATATAAATAAAATAAAATAAAAATAATTTAATAAAAAAAAAAAATGGTGCCTTGAATTTTTTACACAGTTTGATAAATTATATATTACGATGTTTTTTTCAATCTAAGATCCATAACCATTATCTTATATAAAACTAATTTTAATATCACACTAAATGATATAATTTAATAAACTTTGTCATTAAATGAATAATACAATGAAACTAAAATGGGAATATAAAAATCATGAAATGCAATTATCTTCGTTAAATTAGTATTATCTAGTTTTGCTGCCACTATTATAATTTCTAAAGGATCTTACGAATTCTTATTCAAAAAGAGACTATTGTATGAGATATATGCATGTAATGATGGTAAGAAGCGTGAAATAAGTTCGTAATAAAAGGAATAAAGCAAAGAAATTATCGAAACAATATTTGGTAATCGTAACTGTTGAACATGTTGAGTGACATTTAAAGATGAATTTACGAAAATCCGTTTCAGAATGTATAAAAACATCAGGATGCTATTTGCAAATTATCTCTATCTAAAGTAAGACACGTAACTCACATATTTGTTAGAAGAATGAAACAATTATTTTAAAAAAAAATGATTCATATCATATTCTTAAACATACATTTCTCAATCTTTTTAAAATGTCAAATAGCATTCATTAATTTCTTCAATTATAATAAAAAAAAATGTCGCCATAAAGAAATATGTAAAATAAGGAATATACACAGTCCAGTCACATTAATGTGACCACCTGTCAAAATCTAAAATAACCTTTTGGCAGAGCGGACCGCTGCGAGACATGCAGGAAGATAGTCAATTAGGTTTCTAAAGGTGTTCACTAGGATGTTGAGCCATGCCGACTCCAGTGTCATAGCCAGCTGCGCTAGATTGCGCGGTTGAGGATACATGGCGCGAACAACCCGATCGAGGTGGTCCCACAGATTCTCGATTGGGTTTAAATCCGGTGAGTTTGCTGGCCAAGGAAGTACGGTAAACTCAAACTGGTGCTCTTCGTACCACGCACATGCACTGCGAGTTGTATGACACCACGCATTGTCCCTCTGGTAGATGCCATCATTCTAAGGAAAAATCAATCGCATGTAGGGGTGGACATGGTCCGTAAGGGCAGATGCGTACTTGTGCTGATACATCGCTCCTCCCACAATGATGAGTGCACCAAGTGAAGGCCAGGAAGGCATTCCCCAAACCGTAATGCTCCTTCTTCCAGCCTGGATCCTTCTGGCAATCGTTGCAGGGTGTTTGATTTCAGACGTTTCAAGGGGTATTAAGGAGTTTTTCATGGCATATAAAGGACAGGTGGCGTCCAATGGAGTATAAAAAGTGATTCATCGGAAAAAACCGCCTGTCGCCACTCTGGGGAGGTCCAGTTGCGTTACTGTCGATGTTTTTTGTCCCGAAATTCAATAATCATGTCCTTTTGGACGTCAGATAAATCGTTACGTTTTTGCATTATGCCAACACTTGAAATGCTTTCTGATGCCCTAGGACATTCTTTATATGCACTTGTGGTGTAACTAACTACCACAACAAATTATAAATACGAATACACTAGTATATAAGACATGTTAACTTGATTCTATCCTGAGGTATCTTTTGATAGATGAAGGTTGGCAGAGTCTAAGATTAAAATCACCACATTGGTGACCTGCGGACGTGATTTGAACACGCAATAACGCCCATTTCGCAGAAATCTCGACAGTAACGCCTACTTCGTTGCATGATCCATCCATATAAAAACAGTTGATTTGCTGTTAATATAAAAAATGCTCAAAAAAGGAGAAAAAAAATTCGGTGAAGTAATTAAAGTCTCCCTGTGTATAAACAATAATGAAGGGGAAAAAAATGAGGCAATGCTGCAAAAAAATGTAATGAGCAAAATTAACTAAATATATTAATAGTATGAATCAACTAAGTGGTAATCGTTCATCGAATTCTATCCCAGATAAAATTCTGGAAGGGGAGTAATGTGGTGTAACTAACTACCACTACAAATTATAAATACGAATACACTAGTATATAAGACATGTTAACTTGATTCTATCCTGAGGTACCTTTTGGAAATTCTGGAATTGGAAGGAAAATTCTTTCTTTAAATGAATTATTTAAATAAAAACTAACATATTGACGAACAGAATGAATTATTTCACATGTTTTGACTTCTTTAAGTAAATTACTTGAAAATGTAGCAGAAAAAAATAATAGGTTTAAATGTTTTAAATAAATGAAATTCCATAAAAAATGGTTGAACGTGAAATCTTTTTCATTAGCAAATATATTCATAATTTAATAATTATATAATAAAAATAAATTATATAAGCAAATAACTTATCATTTCTTTCAAATGTATTCAGTTACGTCAAATTAAATTAATCATTGTTTTCAAATACATTACACCAAAAATATGGTTGTGGCATTAAGTTTTAATATTTATTAGTGGCATTAATATTTATTTTAATAATTGAGCAATTTAATACAACATTGCTCAGAACGCAACCTGAGAAATATTTTCCGAACTTACCTTTTTAGATTAAACTAAAGGCGAAAATACGAAGTAAATTCCGGGTTTTTTTTAGAGCAGCATTTACATTAAATGGAAAGGAAGACTGCGAATACTCCAATGGTTAGACAAACGTTTATCAGATCCTAAATTTTTATTACAGAAAGCCAGTTTATTTTGAAACAAAGCCTAAATAATTTAGTGAATTTTTTGCCGAAAACAGAGTTGCTTATTGATAGGACAATATAAAACAGAGACTTGCAAGTGTTGACCAGAAGTTTTGAAGTGACTGGGAGAATGTGATGCATGAAGTGGTAGACGGCTGTTCTGCTTTCGCTTTTTGTTTCACACTCTTTCAGCCGTTTCCGAACTTCACGATTCACTTGCTTAAATTTCTGTTTTTGGATAATTCGGCTTCGTGCTGTCTTAGTTTTCATATTTCGTCGAAATATGAAAACTGATGTTCAAGGGATAGAGCGCTTGCCTCTTAGTTAGGTGACTCGAATTCAAATCCCAGTGATGATGATGACCTGGTCGATTTGAATTAGGCTCGCGGCTCTCCCAGACTCCAGTTTTAACATAAATTATCCTCAGTCATACTCAGTGGCATTAATTAGTAAAGCGTATGTTCAAGGGATAGAGCGCTTGCCTATTAGTTAGGTGACTCGAATTCGAATCCCAGTGATGATGATGACCTGGTCGATTTGAATTAGGCTTGCGGCTCTCCCAGACTCCAGTTCTAACGTAAATTATCCTCAGTCATACTCAGTGGCATTATTTAGTAAAGCGTATGTTCAAGGGATAGAGCGCTTGCCTCTTAGTTAGGTGACTTGAATTCGAATCCCAGTGATGATGATGACCTGGTCGATTTGAATTAGGCTCGCCGCTCTCCCAGAATCCAGTTCCAACGTAAATTATCATCAGTGATAAAAGGGATCATTGGTATAAATACCCTTATTAGTCTACCTATTGGAGATTTTCGTTGCCTTTTTGTCCATTTGCGAATGCGGGTAACTTTAATGTAACGTTAAGACTTAACAAAAATTCGAGTTAGTTCTTCAAAGTTATCACCCAAAACTTTTTCAGTGCTTGATAAGCGTTTTTCTTTTGGGTATGATTTAAAATTACGAGGCTACAAAGTTTAACATTGATAGTTAAAGCCTCAAAAATTTTATAAAATGAAATTAATAACTAAGGTTTATTATACATTAAACAGTGATAGTTTATTTTAAATTTTAGTTGGAAAACAATAGAAATATCACTTTTCACTGACAATTAATAAATTTAGTCACTTAATAAAAATTATTTTGTTATAATGAGCATAGAAAGCTTGCTATTTATTTTTACAAATATATGTTTAATTCGAAAAAGTGTGAAAACAAATTCATTTCAATAGAATTGTTTTTTCGATTCCCCGAATTCTAGTTTCTGAACGAACTTTAAATTTTAGTTCTTGTAAACTAGTGAATTGTTATAAAGTTTCTCTTAAATGATAAGTTATATGTAGTAGTGCTAAATTTCATCAAAATTGGACTGAAATAAATTTTTTTCGGACTGAATTGATTTTTCTTAGCGTATTTAATTCATTTATTTACAGTTAATTCTTGCCATTATTAAAAACATAATTATTTTTTGCTAAATAAATAGCAGTTAATAGCTAAGTTAAATAAATAGCAATATTTATTATTTTATATTTTACTTTTACTATTTATATTTTCATATTTTACTTTTACTATTTTATATTTTTTTATTTATCTTTTTTTTGCTACTTTTTTAAATGTGATTTTCTTGATATAAAAAATTCTTTAAGGAAAATTCTTTCTTTAAATGAATTATTTAAATAAAAACTAACATATTGACGAACAGAATGAATTATTTCACATGTTTTGACTTCTTTAAGTAAATTACTTGAAAATGTAGCAGAAACACATAATAGGTTTAAATGTTTTAAATAAATGAAATTCCATAAAAAATGGTTGAACGTGAAATCTTTTTCATTAGCAAATATATTCATAATTTAATAATTATATAATAAAAATAAATTATATAAGCAAATAACTTATCATTTCTTTCAAATGTATTCAGTTACGTCAAATTAAATTCATCATTGTTTTCAAATACATTACACCAAAAATATGGTTGTGGCATTAAGTTTTAATATTTAATATTTATTAGTGGCATTAATATTTATTTTAATAATTGAGCAATTTAATACAACATTGCTCAGAACGCAACCTGAGAAATATTTTCCGAACTTACCTTTTTAGATTAAACTAAGGGCGAAAATACGAACTAAATTCCGGGTTTTTTTTAGAGCAGCATTTACATTAAATGGAAAGGAAGACTGCGAATACTCCAATGGTTAGTCAAACGGTTATCAGATCCTAAATTTTTATTACAGAAAGCCAGTTTATTTTGAAACAAAGCCTAAATAATTTAGTGAATTTTTTGCCGAAAACAGAGTTGCTTATTGATAGGACAATATAAAACAGAGACTTGCAAGTGTTGACCAGAAGTTTTGAAGTGACTGGGAGAATGTGATGCATGAAGTGGTAGACGGCTGTTCTGCTTTCGCTTTTTGTTTCACACTCTTTCAGCCGTTTCCGAACTTCACGATTCACTTGCTTAAATTTCTGTTTTTGGATAATTCGGCTACGTGATGTCTTAGTTTTCATATTTCGTCGAAATATGAAAACTGATGTTCAAGGGATAGAGCGCTTGCCTCTTAGTTAGGTGACTCGAATTCGAATCCCAGTGATGATGATGACCTGGTCGATTTGAATTAGGCTCGCGGCTCTCCCAGACTCCAGTTTTAACGTAAATTATCCTCAGTCATACTCAGTGGCATTAATTAGTAAAGCGTATGTTCAAGGGATAGAGCGCTTGCCTATTAGTTAGGTGACTCGAATTCGAATCCCAGTGATGATGATGACCTGGTCGATTTGAATTAGGCTTGCGGCTCTCCCAGACTCCAGTTCTAACGTAAATTATCCTCAGTCATACTCAGTGGCTTTAATTAGTATAGCATATGTTCAAGGGATAGAGCGCTTGCCTCTTAGTTAGGTGACTCGAATTCGAATCCCAGTGATGATGATGACCTGGTCGATTTGAATTAGGCTTGCGGCTCTCCCAGACTCCAGTTCTAACGTAAATTATCCTCAGTCATACTCAGTGGCTTTAATTAGTATAGCATATGTTCAAGGGATAGAGCGCTTGCCTCTTAGTAAGGTGACTCGAATTCGAATCCCAGTGATGATGATGACCTGGTCGATTTGAATTAGGCTCGCCGCTCTCCCAGAATCCAGTTCCAACGTAAATTATCATCAGTGATAAAAGGGATCATTGGTATAAATACCCTTATTAGTCTACCTATTGGAGATTTTCGTTGCCTTTTTGTCCATTTGCGAATGCGGGTAACTTTAATGTAACGTTAAGACTTAACAAAAATTCGAGTTAGTTCTTCAAAGTTATCACCCAAAACTTTTTCAGTGCTTGATAAGCGTTTGTCTTTTGGGTATGATTTAAAATTACGAGGCTACAAAGTTTAACATTGATAGTTAAAGCCTCAAAAATTTTATAAAATGAAATTAATAACTAAGGTTTATTATACATTAAACAGTGATAGTTTATTTTAAATTTTAGTTGGAAAACAATAGAAATATCACTTTTCACTGACAATTAATAAATTTAGTCACTTAATAAAAATTATTTTGTTATAATGAGCATAGAAAGCTTGCTATTTATTTTTACAAATATATGTTTAATTCGAAAAAGTGTGAAAACAAATTCATTTCAATAGAATTGTTTTTTCGATTCCCCGAATTCTAGTTTCTGAACGAACTTTAAATTTTAGTTCTTGTAAACTAGTGAATTGTTATAAAGTTTCTCTTAAATGATAAGTTATATGTAGTAGTGCTAAATTTCATCAAAATTGGACTGAAATAAATTTTTTTCGGACTGAATTGATTTTTCTTAGCGTATTTAATTCATTTATTTACAGTTAATTCTTGACATTATTAAAAACATAATTATTTTTTGCTAAATAAATAGCAGTTAATAGCTAAGTTAAATAAATAGCAATATTTATTATTTTATATTTTACTTTTACTATTTATATTTTCATATTTTACTTTTACTATTTTATATTTTTTTATTTATCTTTTTTTTGCTACTTTTTTAAATGTGATTTTCTTGATATAAAAAATTCTTTAAGGAAAATTCTTTCTTTAAATGAATTATTTAAATAAAAACTAACATATTGACGAACAGAATGAATTATTTCACATGTTTTGACTTCTTTAAGTAAATTACTTGAAAATGTAGCAGAAACACATAATAGGTTTAAATGTTTTAAATAAATGAAATTCCATAAAAAATGGTTGAACGTGAAATCTTTTTCATTAGCAAATATATTCATAATTTAATAATTATATAATAAAAATAAATTATATAAGCAAATAACTTATCATTTCTTTCAAATGTATTCAGTTACGTCAAATTAAATTCATCATTGTTTTCAAATACATTACACCAAAAATATGGTTGTGGCATTAAGTTTTAATATTTAATATTTATTAGTGGCATTAATATTTATTTTAATAATTGAGCAATTTAATACAACATTGCTCAGAACGCAACCTGAGAAATATTTTCCGAACTTACCTTTTTAGATTAAACTAAAGGCGAAAATACGAACTAAATTCCGGGTTTTTTTTAGAGCAGCATTTACATTAAATGGAAAGGAAGACTGCGAATACTCCAATGGTTAGTCAAACGGTTATCAGATCCTAAGTTTTTATTACAGAAAGCCAGTTTATTTTGAAACAAAGCCTAAATAATTTAGTGAATTTTTTGCCGAAAACAGAGTTGCTTATTGATAGGACAATATAAAACAGAGACTTGCAAGTGTTGACCAGAAGTTTTGAAGTGACTGGGAGAATGTGATGCATGAAGTGGTAGACGGCTGTTCTGCTTTCGCTTTTTGTTTCACACTCTTTCAGCCGTTTCCGAACTTCACGATTCACTTGCTTAAATTTCTGTTTTTGGATAATTCGGCTACGTGATGTCTTAGTTTTCATATTTCGTCGAAATATGAAAACTAATGTTCAAGGGATAGAGCGCTTGCGTCTTAGTTAGGTGACTCGAATTCGAATCCCAGTGATGATGATGACCTGGTCGATTTGAATTAGGCTCGTGGCTCTCCCAGACTCCAGTTCCAACGTAAACTATCCTCTGTCATACTCAGTGGCTTTATTTAGTAAAGCGTATGTTCAAGGGATAGAGTGCTTGCCTCTTAGTTAGGTGACTTGAATTCGATGGTTGGTTGGTTGGTTGGGTTTTATTGGCGCAAGAGCCAGAAATGGCTATACTGCGCCAGGCACTAGGTTAAAAAATCGGTCTCTAGGTCAAACAACTGTATTTTTTAAAGAAGGGAATATAATCCTATAGTTTTGATAAACCTTAAGAGGTTGTGATGTATAGGGTCACTTAGCAGAGATTGAAGATTAGGATAAAAGTTGCCAAAAAGTTTTTTCCTCAAATGTTTGAATCGTTCGCAGTCTGTTAAAATATGTTTAATAGTAATGTCAACATGACATAGAGAACAACTAGGTGCAGGTTCAGATTTTAGTAAATGCATGTGAGTAAAACGAGAATGACCAATGCGCAGTCTATTGATAATAACCTGGGTTTTGCGATCAATATGTATTGTTTTGAAGTTGTCGAGATTGTGGTAAATTTCGTGGAGTTTATTATTAGCTTGTTTATTCCAATGTTCTTCCCAAGCTTGTTGTATTGTGGATTTACATATACGTTTGAAATCAAGAGATGTTATAAGGTTATTGCTTACGTTTTGAGTGGTTTTAGCCGTAATATCTGCTAAGTCGTTTCCGTGTATGCCGACATGTGATGGTATCCAACAAAAGTAGATGTGGAACCCTTCATCACACAATTCTGCAAAGCAATTTTGAATTTTGCAAATCATAGAATTTCGCCCGATGTGAGTAATACTTGATATAAAACTGCGCGAGTCAGTATAAATTATCCACTTGTGATAAGTTTGGTCAGAGATAAAATTAAGAGCAAGCAAAATAGCATAACATTCTGCAGTAAAAATTGATGAGTTTTGATGTAATTGTTCAGATATAGTAAAATGTTCAATAACCGCACTACAGCCGACATGGCTATCATGTTTTGAACCATCAGTAAAAATTGGTTTAAAATCATTATAATTATTACGGTGTTCATAAAATTTTTGGATAAAAAAACTAGAGCTAGTTTCATATTTCTTGAAATTATTAAAAATATCTAAGACGCACATCGAGACATCAACCCAAGGTGGGATAGTCTCTAAATTAGTAAAAGCTGCAAAATTGATGATGTTAAAATCATTTAAAATATTTATGATTCTTATCCCGAATGAAGGGATGTAAGATGGACGTGAAGAGAAGTGAGTGGTAAATTGCGGATTGATTACACCTGAATACAACGGATGATGTGGATTTGATTTGATTTTAAAATAATAATCCAAGGAAAGTTTAGAACGACGAAAATGAAGAGATGGTTCGGAACATAACGCATACAGACTCTCAACTGGCGAAGTTCGAAATGCCCCCGACGATATTCTAAGGCCTTGATGATGGATTGTGTCGAGATATTTTAGAACAGATAAGCGTGCTGATGAATATACGGGAATGCCATAGTCTAATTTTGAACGTATAACAGCACGATATATTTTAATCATTGCGTCCATGTCAGCTCCCCACGAACAATTAGTAAGAACTTTTAAAATATTTAATGAATTAGAAGTTTTTTTCCTAATGTAATTTATGTGAGGTTTAAATGTGAGTTTTGAATCAAATATCATTCCCAAGTATTTTGTTTCAGCGACAACGGGTACAACACAACTATTGAGCATGATTTCCGGATGAGGATGAAGACCACGTTTGCGGCAAAAATGCATACAGTGAGTTTTTTGAGTCGATAATGTAAAACCATTTTCTGTCGTCCATACTGAAATTTTATTGACAGCTAATTGCATTTGTCGTTCAATAAGTGACATATTAGTAGATCGGCATGATATCCGAAAGTCGTCAACAAACAATTCACCATAAACTGATGGAGGAAGTTGAAGTAAAATGCCGTTTATTTTCAAGATGAAAAGTGTCACACTTAAAACACTACCCTGAGGGACACCCTCTTCCTGGATAAAAATATCAGATAAAATGGAATTAATTTTAACCCTAAATGTTCTGTTTGATAGAAAACTTTTGATAAAATAGAACATATTGCCTCCGATTCCGCAATTAATAAGATCCCTAAGTATACCATACCGCCATGTTCTGTCATTGCCTTCTCCATATCGAAAAAAATTGAGACTAAATGTTGATTTTTCAAAAAGGCATGACGGATATCAGTTTCAAGTCTAAGTAAATTGTCAAGAGTGCTGCGACCTTTACGGAATCCACTTTGGTATTCTGAAAAATGATTCTGGGTTTCAAGTACAAACATAAGGCGTCGGTTCACCATTTTTTCGAGAAGTTTGCAAAGACAGCTAGTCAAAGCAATAGGTCTATAGCTAGTGGTTTCTTCGGGGTTTTTACCTGGCTTTAAAATGGGAATTACATAGGCAGTTGACCAGTTCTTAGGAAAAACTCGTTCTATCCAAATGCGATTGTATAATTTTAGGAGAAGACGTAAGATTTTATCCGGAAGGTTTTGAAGCATAGAGTTATGAACTTCATCAGGACCTGGAGTTGTTGGGTGGGTATTTTTTAACGCTATTTGGAGTTCGTTAAATGTAAAAGGTTCGTTATAATTACTATTTGTTTTCTTTGGTGTGAGTTTTATTTTTTCTTGATTTCTTTTAATTGTAGCGAATGGTTCCGTGTAGTTAGAAGCGCTAGAAACTTGAGCAAAAGCACCAGCAAGGGCGTTTGTAATATCGTGTATGTGTGAGATAGTTAAATTATTACACTTAAGAATAGGAATATTATGTGCTGTATATTTACCAGAAATCGTCCTTATTTTATTCCAGATTATGTTTGAAGGTGTGTTATGCTTTATGGAAGAGATATAGTTTTGCCAGGAAGTTTTTTGAGCGTTTCGTCGAGTTTTTCGGGCTACTGATCGGGCCTTTTTGAAAGCAATCAGGTTATCAGTAGTTGGGTGTTTACGAAAAATCAGCCAATACTTTTTTTGCTCCTTTTGTGCTTTTTGACAATCATCGTTCCACCACGGTTTTGGGTGTTTTGGTAATTTTGTGGATGACAATTTTGAACTATGTTTTGTTGCTTCAAGTACCATATCTGTGAAATGATCAACTGCAAGATTTATATCAGCTTGGTGTATTAAGCTTTCATCAATATGTATGCAGGTGGTGAATTTTACCCAGCTTGTAGTGTTCAATCTTATTCGCGATGTTTTGGATATTACATAGTTGCTATTGCCTGTATGAGTAAGTATCAATGGAAAGTGATCGCTATTGAAAAGATCGTCATGAACATGAAATAACCAATATGGATACATAGATGCACTGCATATAGCTAAATCTATAGCATGAAAAGATCGCGATGGAGCGTGAAAGTGGGTGCTTTCCCCAGTATTAAGAAGACACAGAAGATGGTCATCAATTAATTTTTCTATTAAGAAACCTCGATTATTGGAGTCAGGACTTCCCCAAGTAGGACTATGACCATTGAAATCTCCTAATATTATAAATGGCTGCGGGAGTTGACCGATCAAGTTATCTAAGTCAATTTGGGATATATTATCCCCAGGAGGAAGGTAGATACAGCAAATTGTTAAGAGAATTTGTAGGGATAGTTGAACGGCCACTACTTGCAAGTTAGTATTAAGCGATATCATTTTAGACGGATATCTTGTGGAAGTCAAAATCATAACTCCGCCACAAGCTTTATTGTTATTGATGTTATCTTTTCTAGTTATATTGTAACCACGTAGTTTAGTTGTTTGAGTTGGTTTAAGAGCGGTTTCTTGGAGACAAATGCAACAGGGGGAAAATTTATTGATTATATCAATTACGTCAGGTTTCGTAGTATTATAACTTCTGCAATTCCAGGATATTATTTTAGCCATTTATTATCTTTTAATTTTTAGTTTAGTTTTTGGACAAAGGTTCGGTGGTGTCTCCAACCCCTCGTCAGTTTGCATTTGTTGGTAAGACAGTTCGTCTAGTTTATCTTCGTCCGTGCTCATGGCATCAGATTGGGAATGTTCTTTGTTTTTTGATTTTTTTAATTTGTCTTTATGAAACTTATTTTGCCTGCTTTTTGGTATGTATTTATGTTTGCTGACTAAGGGAGATTGCGTTAGTTTTTGTTGTAACTTGTTTATTAATTGTGGGGTCAGTTTCAAATATTTTTGGCTTTCAGGAGTGCCTTGTATAGATGTAGATTTTTCCGGATTTTTCGTTTGTTCGTTTGTTGACTGGGAGGATATTGTTTGGATGGCTGTTTGTCTGGTAAGTAATGTTTCACGTTTAGTATTTTGTGTTTCAGATAGTGTAATGTCACATTGACAGCCTACTGACTTAGTATGTTTGGTATTTGAGGTAGGATTCATAACTGCTGCAGCATATGAAACATTTGGTCGTGGTTGTGAGCTCAGAAATTTATTTTTAGCTTCGAAGTAGGAAAGGTTTTGTGTCACTTTTATGTTTAAAATTTGCTTTTCTTGCTTCCATTTTAAGCATCGTCTTGAATTAGCAGAATGATCTTCATTACAGTTGGCACATTTTTCAGGAGATGAACAAGACTTGAATGAATGTCCAGGTTGGCCGCAGCGGGAGCAGGTGTCTTTCCCTCTGCAGTTGTTGGTAGAGTGGCCATACTTCTGGCATTTAAAACAACGTAAAGGATTTGGAATATAAGGACGGATTTTACAATTTCGGTATCCAGCTTTAATATCAAGAGGTAGAACAGCACTGCTAAAAGTTAAAATGATATGTTGCGTCGTAAATATATCTGAACCTTTCTTGATTGTTATGTGACGCGCGTCTATAACGCCTTGATCAGAGAGACCTTCTAAAATTTCTGAGATTGGTATAGATTGTAATGCTTTGTCTGAAATAACGCCTTTCGAAATATTTAAGGTGTTGTGAGGGGTCACTGTAATTTTGACGTTTCCAATTAGATTCAATTTTAAAAGTGAAGCAGTTTGTTTGGTAGAATTTGTCTCCACTAATAAGTCTCCAGATGGCATCGGTTTGACATTTTTTGGATTTCCAATGTGTGTCTCAATCGTTTTTTGAACTAGAAAAGGTGACATGGAAGAGAGTTTCTTTTCTGTCGAACTTAGAATAAGAAACTTTGCTTTAGAGGGGTCATAATTTGTACATTTTGATAGGTTAAAACTAGGTGAGGGTGTTCCGCTTTTGTTCTGGTGAGCGGAACTGAACACCTGTTCATTTTCAGCCATAGGAAGGAAAAAAAACTTCCACTATCGGCGGCACCACCCACCACGGAGTCCAACTTAGGGGATGCGAGAAATAAATATAAATCAGTAACTCAACACCGATGCTAACCAATAGCTATACGCCCGAAAGTCACCCCTGAAGCAGCCTCCACCCTTAACGAGGTGCCCAGCAAGTGACCCCGGGCTTGACCCTAGCCAACAGATGATATTCGTGACTGGCCGATTGATGCACACAGGCCTATATGCACCTCCCGTTTGCCTGAAGCACGGCCCAAAGCAGTGTATTGGGGTACCAGGATGCCCCTCAACTACCAGGATCCCCTTTTCCAGGGACACGGGTCTCCACGCACGGCGAACACGCGGGTGGTTAATCTGGCAACCACAATAAGGATAAGAATCGATAACAAATAACGAATTGCAACAAAATAAATATACCAACGTAACGGCAACAAATTAATCAAAAGTCTAGAAACCAATGTTCTGTAAATGATGTCCAGAATTTGATAGTAAATAAAATATTCGCTCACTAGGTCAATGAAATTATAAAGTGAAATTCAGGAACTCATAACAGGTCCGTCGCAAGAGGGAAATTGAAGTATGCTAAGGTCCAGCTCGGGGCCCCGGGTGCGCCGTACCCGTCACACAAGAGTGTGCCCCTGGGGGGTGACTTGAATTCGAATCCCAGTGATGATGATGACCTGGTCGATTTGAATTAGGCTCGCCGCTCTCCCAGAATTCAGTTCCAACGTAAATTATCATCAGTGATAAAAGGGATCATTGGTATAAATACCCTTATTAGTCTACCTATTGGAGATTTTCGTTGCCTTTTTGTCCATTTGCGAATGCGGGTAACTTTAATGTAATGTTAAGACTTAATAAAAATTCGAGTTAGTTCTTCAAAGTTATCAACCAAGACTTTTTCAGTGCTTGATAAACGTTTGTCTTTTGGGTATGATTTAAAATTACGAGGCTACAAAGTTTAACATTGATAGTTAAAGCCTCAAAAATTTTATAAAATGAAATTAATAACTAAGATTTATACATTAAACAGTGATAGTTTATTTTAAATTTTAGTTGGAAAACAATAGAAATATCACTTTTCACTGACAATTAATAAATTTAGTCACTTAATAAAAATCATTTTGTTATAATGAGCATAAAAAGCTTGCTATTTATTTTTACAAATATATGTTTAATTCGAAAAAGTGTGAAAACAAATTCATTTCAATAGAATTGTTTTTTCGATTCCCCGAATTCTAGTTTCAGAACGAACTTTAAATTTTAGTTCTTGTAAACTAGTGAATTGTCATAAAGTTTCTCTTAAATGATAAGTTATATGTAGTAGTGCTAAATTTCATCAAAATTGGACTGAAATAAATTTTTTTCGTACTGAATTGATTTTTCTTAGCGTATTTAATTCATTTATTTACAGTTAATTCTTGACATTATTAAAAACATAATTATTTTTTGCTAAATAAATAGCAGTTAATAGCTAAGTTAAATAAATAGCAATATTTATTATTTTATATTTTACTTTTACTATTTATATTTTCATATTTTACTTTTACTATTTTATATTTTTTTATTTATCTTTTTTTTGCTACTTTTTTAAATGTGATTTTCTTGATATAAAAAATTCTTTAAGAAAAATTCTTTCTTTAAATGAATTATTTAAATAAAAACTAACATATTGACGAACAGAATGAATTATTTCACATGTTTTGACTTCTTTAAGTAAATTACTTGAAAATGTAGCAGAAACACATAATAGGTTTAAATGTTTTAAATAAATGAAATTCCATAAAAAATGGTTGAACGTGAAATCTTTTTCATTAGCAAATATATACATAATTTAATAATTATATAATAAAAATAAATTATATAAGCAAATAACTTATCATTTCTTTCAAATGTATTCAGTTACGTCAAATTAAATTAATCATTGTTTTCAAATACATTACACCAAAAATATGGTTGTGGCATTAAGTTTTTTATTCAAATTATTTTTACTTTTCTATATTCTGAAAATGTGAAATTTAAAAAAAAAAAAACGATTGATTTTTCATTTGTGTGGAAAACTTTATTTTATTGTTAGATAAAAACAATTGTTTTCAAATCATAATTACCTTTTTTATTGCATTATTTTTATGAGCTATTTTTGTTTTTGTTTCTTATTAAGAACAATTTTTCTTTGTCTTTAAAAAATTTCTTTAGTTAAAACGTAATCATTGTCTCGAGGATTTCTTTTATAGTATTCGGGACAGTTTTATATATTTGACATTGACTATTTAACCTCCATTGAAAACTCGCAAATTCATTTCTATTTTAATATTTATCTAATTGTAATTTATTGTACCTAAGTATAATGTAAACAATCTCACAGTTTGCTTAAAAAAGAAAAAAAGTTGAAGAAATAAGAAAGAAAAAATATACAAAAAAATTAAAAAAAACAAAAAAAAATTTAAAAAAATATATAAAGAGAAATAATTTATAAAAAAAATGAAAATATAAAAGAATAATAAAAAAATATGAAAGAAAGATGAAAAAAAAGAATTAAAAAAAGAAATTTAAAAAAAAAAATAAAAAAAAAAATAATCACAAACTGTGGTGATATTTTATGTATTTTTACATTTCTTTCCATTTGTATGCCAAAAACTTGTTGCACTATTTAACTGAAAAAGTGCATTTTTCATTTTTAGTGTACTGTATTAAAAATTTATTTTTATTATTTTAATTATTTATAAACATTGACTATTTTCCCATTATTACAGTGATTTGATATATTACTTCCAGAATTTAGCATTCAGTAACATTTAAAGTTTCAATTTTTTAAAACATTTTTATTTATTTTTTTATCTAATAGGTTAATTATGAAATACATTAATTGCTTTGAACTAAAAAAAAGTTAAATATAAATACATTAAAAAATCTTTGCATTAGTGTTTCATATTATTTTCCAATACTTAACTATAAAATGAGTGAGATACATTATTTTAATTTCAAAAATTGTGAAAACCTTCTGTACGAGATTATATTTTTACGCATTAAACTTTAAATGAAGAACGACTTTAAGTGTATCGAAGCAAGCAATTTTCTCAATTTCTAAATATCTTATAACTAATAGATTCGAATTGATTAATGGAATCCTCAAAATCATTGAATCAAATGGGCGATTCGTGAAGTGTTTCTATTCATATCATCAATTTAATATTTAACTATAATCAGCAGTACGATAAGATATTAAGAGGACGTTTTTCAAAAGTTGAACCTGTTATTTTTAATAATTACTGTAAAATCAGTAACTTTCTTTTTAAAGCAGGGCGAAGCAAAATCTCTCGTTTTACTTATCATTTCAATGACTGAAAGCCAGAAATTATGAAATCAAAGTATTTATAAAAGCAGGTGAAGTAAATAACTTTTTGTTCTGAAAACTTTAGTCCATTCGCAGGAAATTTATAAGATTTTTGCGCTGAATTCTTTAACTTGTATCCTTGAAATATAATTCCAAAGTGCAAACTTTCTTTAAAATTACTTTTAAACTTCTAACAAAAACCTAACGTTTTTTTTTCTGAGATGATATTCGCATTCTTGCTTAAATGATTATTATACATTTTATTAAAAAAAAAATGTCTATGCGATGTTTTCACGATGCTTGACAAAAACATGAAATTTGTTTCCAAAAATATCTTAATATAAATTATAATTTTTCTGTCGTAGAAGTTAAAATGTAACAGAATTAAAACAGTTGGAAATGGAAACAAGTTGATTAAAGAACACATTGATTCCTCTTATGTTTAGCTTTAAGTAAAAATGCAAACTTAAATGGTTTATTTTTTTTCTTCATTTAGCAAACTTTTGGTATTGTGCTTGTCGTGAGCTCTAATTATACTAATAAAATCTACTTTTATAAACTTTTTAATAGTTTTGAGATTTTTTTCTGTCTTGGAAAAAAGGTTTCTTCGACGTAATTCGTACGATACATTGGCAGAAAATGTTTTGTATTTGTGTTTATCAGCCTCCGTGATTAAAATAAATTGTTTTCGTAAATAAAGTGTTGTAAATTATTATTAAAAATCTAATTTTATTATTTTTTTTTAAAAAAAAAGGTTGTGAGTTAAAATTTATTAATAATTATTATATTCTGTAGATATTTAATTTTTAAAAATATTTTTTGACATAACTGATGTTTATTAATTTTAATTAAAGAGGCAATAGACTTGTAAATATACAACATTTAGACATCCATCTCATTTTTTTTAAATTTCTCTTAAGGAGATGTAGGCATTTACGAGTTAAATAGCTAGCGATATTTATATGTGCCTTCGAAGAAGTTTTTTTTTAGAAAAACGTTTCGCTGATAGCGTGAAAATAATCAACCTTTAAAATCGGAAATCTTTAAATAACCTTTAAAGTAATGATTCATCTACTCCTGGGAAAATTTTATACCTACTCTGTATTCCAAGTGAGTCAGGATAAGGAATCTAATCAAAACCTACTATGGAACCAGGATTTGCATTTAGGTTCTATGTATTAGCAGATTGAGATATTTGGAGCATTTTTTATAAATACGAAATTATCATATTTTGATTGATATAATTCAAGTAAAACAAAATTTATTATTATTTTTTAAATTTAAAAGTTCTTCACTTTAATTTGTGATGAGCAGGAAGTATTAAGAGAACTATTTATTTATTAAGCATTTATAGTTTTTCAAATGTGCTTTCAAATTGTTTCAGTTATAAGTATGTCTAAGGGTAAATGTACAAAAATAGGTGAAACTGTTATATTCTAAAACTATGCTTTTTAGTTTAGCTTTATTTACAAAGTATTATGTCTTTAGTATTATAAAAGCACACATTTTTTTCGAATTTACTGATGAAAAATATATTTAATGTTTTTCCTATCAAGTCAAATACAAATCAAATCAAAATCAAATACAAATTAAAAAAAAGATGCTCGGTAAGCATAAAAAAAGTACTTTAAATATAAAATTTTTACAAAACTATTATAATTCTTTAAAATTCTTAAAGCTCTTTATTAATTCATGAGACTTCTAAAACAAAATATTTTTTTATTAAAAGAACTAATCATGTACCGTTATTTTTGAAATTTCATAATTAAATAATTGTTGGTGAGTGTTTAATTTATCTGCAGTAGATAATGATAATATCGATAAATGGGTCGATAAATGAGTACCAAGCATGCTTGGGAACTAAACACTAGGGGTTTCGTGTTCGGCTGACCACCTAACCGGAACATCTGCTCCTGCACCCAAGAGCCCAAGGTCAAGAAAACTGAGATGGGCACAGTGGCTCTCTATGGGCTGTCGTGCCACTGAGTTTAGTTTAGTTAATGATAATTAGTCAGACTTTGATTTATTTTCTTTGATTTTTGATTTTTTCACTTTTTTGAGAAACTCGTATGGTTTCTTTTAAATACTTTTTTAAAACTTGTTAATGAGAGTAACGTCCATACAAAAAATATTTCGATGCGTTTTACTTTTAGTTCAAACTTTAAAACTCAGTTTTTCAGATATTTATTTCGAAAATGTTTCCGTTACTTAAATCTATTTACTTAAAAATAGTGAGAATGAAAAATAATACGTACAGTACTGCCTGTGCATAGAAGGCATTCACTTCGAAGGAATGGTCAAGTGTGAAATGTAAAAAACCAAATACAAAATTGAGTTTGTTCTCAGTTTGGCAATGGGTATCATACAAAATTATAATTAATTGTTAACTTATGCCTTTTAAATATTTTTGTATATGCGACATTTTAAATTTGATGGATCACATTGCTTAAAGAGAATTAGTATTCTAAATATAACGTTTTTCTTGCTTAAACGTGCTTCCCCTCTTTCATCTAATATTGTACCAATGATTAAAACTGAATTATTGATTAATTCGAAATTGCTCGGTTGTTCCCAATATTAATCATTTAACTGTTTCCACGTTAGAAAAACTGCCAGAAAAGATACGCTGATTTTTTAATGTTGATGTGCCCAATGTTTACTTTTAAATTTTTACCCAATCATCATAACAGTGATTGACTGTCTATGCAAAAAATAGGCATTAATTACCGTTTAAAAATAGAAATATCTAGAGTATAATAATATTTTTAATTTAAATATATATCTTCCCCGTGGTTCAGCATTTGACCAGTATCTAAACTACAGTGGTGAACAGTCATTTTTTCTTAAACTGCTGCAAATTTGGTAGAGATATAAGTCGTTGGTTGGTCATACTGTCAAAAAGAAACTCGTATATCATAAAGAGACTATTTTTAAAATTTACTGTGTAAAATCCTTTTTTATTTTCTTAATAGTATTCAAAACGGTATTTTTGAAGAATGCAATAAAAATTCATTGCTATTAAAAACACTTTTATTTTAACAAGGAACTGTCGATTCTCTCCTAACTTTAGTCTTAATAGTCAATCATTTGTCATTTTTTTCAAAGGAGTACTAATGTTTTACAAATGTTAGATTCTTGTAAATTCCGATACGCTTTAGTTTGTTGGATGACAAGTAGTTCACTTGTGGTTAACGCTCAATTTAATCTTGTTAGGCACTCCAAAACTATCAATTTTTAGTATTTTTAGGCTGCTACACTATCGATGCACATCGCTAAAACGAAACCAATATCCTTCGTATTTTTTATGGTCCCATTTCACTAAATATTGAAATAAAATTAGATGCATAAAATTTCGTTAAGAAAATACTTTTTCGTGCAGTTATATTAAATACATAAAAGAAATTAAGTATTCATTCATAAATTGAATTAATGAAAGATTGTTAAAAATATTTACTATAGTGAATTAATTGATTGTTGAGTTTTGCGCCATAGATTTTCCAAAATGTATCAAACATAACAACTGAGACTTTTTTTGTTTCCGTTTTCCTTTATTTCAAATAATTTAATACACTCAATAACAAAATAAATTTATAAAATGTCATTTCTTCATGAATGACATTTTACTCGTAAACTGACATTTTTACAGAAAATAAAAAGACAAAAATTTGCCTAAAAAAAGGTTTAAGAAAGCCTTTTTGCTGTTTTTTTTTACCCAGTTTCTTTGAAATTTACGGAAATAATCTGCACATATGGACTTGTTAAAGTTTTTTTACACCCTTTATAAATCCTTTTTTTTTCAATGTAGGAAATTTGAAAAGTAAAATGTAATTTCAAAATAAAGCATTATTTATTGGTAAATGAATGCATACAGCGTTTTAAGTAATATTATTCCCTGTATAGTTAAAAATATCTGTGAAAAGTCCTTTCTAGTCAAAGTATTTTGCTTTTTTTGGAGCGATGGAAAAAAAAGGCAAAATCCAAGGAACTGCCAATGCGGTGACATCTTCTGAATTTGTATTTATTAAAAGAAGGAAAACTGATTTTTGGCGATAAATCTATAAAAATACTCGATACTTTACTGGTATACAAAATTGTATAAATTACTAGGGCCTTTTTTGAAAAAATTAAAATACAGAAACCATGAAACTGCCAATACGTTTTTTTAAGTTTTAACTATTTAGATTTCAATAAAACTTTTGTAAGGAAGATATATTTAAGAAAACATTTTGATTTTTTTTCCTTATTCAAAGTTTTATAAAAGCACGCGATATTTGTGTTTCTCAATTTTAATTAGTTTTTAGAGTTTATTTCGAGGGTGTAAGCAATCTGGCGGTATGGAATGATGTGTAATTCACTTCTATGGATGACTTTTTGAAGTCACGAGTTCAATGATTTTGTTTGTGATTTACGACTTAGAGATATAATGAAATGAAATTTGCCAAATTAAATTTGCCAAGGAATATGCTGACAAGAAATGAAATGTTTGAAGAAGAAAATGCTAGGAAAATACAGTTATTTTATTTGTACAAATAATTTTTAGATTTGCTAAAACAATGTAGTCCATATGATTGGACATTTCAAAATATCCATTCTCGTATGAAGTCTAATTTGGAACGTATTCGAATATCCAATCTAAGAAAAAAAATAACATAAAAAACTTGAAATTTGTATGCATACATAAATAAAATTAAGGATTAAACCTTTCTTAAGAATTAATAGTATAACATTTATTAACAAAGTTATCAGAAATAAATCAACTCATAAGACCTGTGTTAAAATTACTTTACCCAATCACTATTACTAGTTTAGACATTTAAACTATTTTTGAACTCTTTAGAAAGAAAGTTTCGTAGTAATTAATGGTGTTAGATTGTAGTATGTGCTCAGCGATACTTTTATAAATATTATTTTACCCCCTAATTATTAATTAAATATAGTTTAAGAGTATATTTTTGTGTTTGTTGAATGTAGCTTTTGATAGCTAAAGTGCAGCAGGCACGTTTACTGCCGCAAGTCCTGACATCGCTACGTGGCCAATGTAATAAAATGAAACGGTAATATAAAATAAGTATGAGAAAGTAAGAGGGCTCTGCTTATTTTAAGTGAAAAATAAAAATTTAAATGGATTATTTATGTCAATGCATAATTTATTTTTTCTTTTTCTACATGAAAAAAATTTAATTCTTTTAAATAAAATAATCATGATCCTGCATTGAACTACTTTTTTTTAATTCATAGTGTCTTGGTCAATGTCTACTACTGTCTTGGTCAATGTTTTAATGTAATTCGCATTTTAATAGCTCATAAATACCATGAAACTGACTGATTTTCTTTTACACTGATAGTTTTTTTTAAAAATAAAAAATGAATTTTTTTAGAGCTTTGAAATTAGAATAACGTCATTCTTTAGATAATACTTGATGACCAGTGTTCTATTTATATCTTTGACTGAAACTTGTTTTCGAAATTAGTTTTAAAAAAATTCACCAAATATTGCCATTAAAATATTTGTCGTTTGAAAAATTGCCCATTAGATAATTGCTCTATCCTGAAAATACTTATTCAGATTAAGTGCTTATAAACTATTTCTTTCAAACAGTTTTTCTAAAATAATATTTGAGACTCAATAGTATTTTTTAATAAAAAGAATAAAACTTAATTAAAAGCAAATCAAGATTTTTATGAAATTTCTGATTCAAACTCAAATTAGTGATAACAATATTTTGTAAAAAATTCAAAATGATGGGATAAAATTTGCACTAGTTTTTTTGTAATTTTTTTTTTATTATTTATTTTTTTTTTTACAATTTTTTTAAAATAAACATTGCCCAGTCCCTTATCATTCACTTACTCACTTTCCTTTATGAGTCTGATTCCCTTATGAATTTGATTCCTGCTTCCCACAATAGGTGAAAAAGACTCCTCTCTGCACTCCTTAAGAGTAGAAAGTGAGAAAAAGGGAATATGCGGATCACATGTTAACATAATTTTCCGCTTGTCATAACGGAAAATATTATAAAAGTCGATTTT
Source organism: Parasteatoda lunata (assembly GCA_949128135.1). Taxonomy (NCBI): domain Eukaryota; kingdom Metazoa; phylum Arthropoda; class Arachnida; order Araneae; family Theridiidae; genus Parasteatoda; species Parasteatoda lunata. The sequence continues at coordinate 113,504,699 of OX421970.1, forward strand.
ACAAAAACACAAAGCTTTGAGCCATTTTGTGTTTATTATATTTACCTATTAAAAAAGGAAAACAGATTATCTTCTGAAACACTTTATAACGGGTCATTTATTTAGTAAAAAAAATTTATTTTAAGATTCATTTTTTTTTTAAGATTATTAGTTTTTGAAGCAAATATATTCTGAATTTTTTTTATTAATAATAAAGTTTTTTGGACTGGTTACATTTATATCTTTGGTCCAAAACATACTTTTAGTTGGTTTTTAAAAGGCAACATTTCTTAATGAAAAAATCTTTTCATTTTTTTCGTCCAAAATTTCTTAAGTTTTATTTATTTATTTTTTTTAACCAATCCGTTTTCAGAAAGATTGTCATATAACATAAGATAGTCAAGTGAATAAAACAACGTTGCAGATTTTTTAAGCCATTTCGATATTTTAATAATAAAAAAAGCCGCAATTTTTTTAATCATTTGATTTCTTTTCTCAAAAAGGGAAAAGGTTGCTATAATTTTTATTCCAAGCTTATTATTGAAATAAAAACAAACATGAAAGTTTAAAGCTTCGAATGGTTGCTCATCTATTTTTTCTAAAGTAGATATTTTGCGATCTTCATTGATTTTGGATCAGAAGATAATTGATTTTTATATTTGTCAAATTATTAGTTTCTTACAAAAGTGGCCTTTAAAATATTTTAAAAAATCAAATGTTAACGAATTACTTTAAATAAAATTTTATTGTACTAAAGTATGCTACTCATGCTACTAACGTAAAAATTATTTTCATACTCACCTTAGAGGTCATATTGAGCAATATCAAATTAAAAGAATACAAAATCATTGATTTAAATTACATTAAAACTGAAATATTTGAAAAAGCGATTAAAATGCCAAATTTAGTTTCCGACTTAGGTGGAACAATATTTACAAATGTATCATTTTTCCACTAATTTTATCATAAAGGCCCATCCTCATAAATGATGATTCCCATGATTAGTAGTAAAATAATTCAGCTTTGTAATTGTTAAAGTTAATTAAACTAATTATGTTTATTAATTGGTTGTTAATTGATATATGAACAGAACTTCAATCTTTGTAAAGTTCCTTTCCTTTGAATAAATTTAACTGAGGAGAGTTGAATATTTCATAATTACAAATTGCAGTTGTATTTGGTGTGATAACTTGTAATAAAAATTTCTTACAATTAACATAAGTCTGATAATTTTCTTAAAAAAAGTTTTAAGTATTAAAAGTCATAGTTTTGATAACCAGCATTGTTTTCGAAAAAAAAAATTCAATTTATAAACAGCTCTTCTGAAATCTTCTATTCAGAATTATTTTGATTTTGAGATCCTTTAAAAGATAATACTCGCGTTTTTGTTGACAAAATCAGTTACCGCTATGCGTTGAAGGGGGAGATATCCAAATTGATAATGACACTGAAATGATGGCAACGTGTTTGGGGACTTCTGCCCAATGGCCCACGATAAACTTAAAAATAGATAATTAGCAGAAAAGAATTGCCTCATATAACTCCAGAAAAAGATAAGAATTGGATTTTGGTCTCGTCTCTGATAAATTTTTGTTTTCATTAGTTCAGTTGCTTGATTTTCTGGCGTACCTTGCGTTGAAATATTCTTATTAATTGGTCTGCAAATAATCTAGCTTGGATAAACCATCAATACTTAACAGCCACTTAAGACACATTTTAATTTCTTTCCACGGTTCAAGATTACATTGTAGATAAAAAGAACTAAGCGTTAAGTCTCGAAACAAGCTTAACTGAAGGTTAACTGAAACTTCTGTTTCAAATTAATCAAAATAAATGCGTAAATAAGCGTTAAAAAATCAGCAATGACAAAGAAAAATTGTTTAAGAAGCTATTTCTTTGTAAACATGGTAGCAGAAATCCTGCAACATGGTCACGGGTGATGCAGATTTTTTATATTTTTTATTTCCTTCTTGGGTGAAATAGAAAGAAATTTTCTTTGAAAATAAAACGTTTCAATGTAAAACTGTAAAGCTGAATATTTTTTACATATATATTTATGTTTTAATGCTTTTCTTCTTATTGGGCTTAGCGTAAACATCAACTAGATCAAAGCTATTCATTTTCAACCAGGCTATATTTAAAACGTCTTGAAACTTGTTTTCAATCAAAAATATAAAATTGAATTAACTGAAAGGCAAGAATAAATTGTTCGTTATATGCTAAAGTAAAACTAAAGAAAGAAAATTTAAGACTATTTTGTATATCTTGAAATTTTTAGAACTTCAAATTTATATGTTGGAAATAAAGAAACAACAATTTTGGCTAAACGATGAAGTATAGTAGGGGGGGGGGGGGTGAGGATCTTCAAAGATGCTAAACTTTCAAATCTCTCTTAAATTTGGAGCTAATCTGCAGAATATATAAACTTATTTAAATTAATTTTTAAACAGTCCCGTTATTTTTTATATTTGTCTAAAAAAAATTTAAAAATAATTGAATTAGGAAATAAATATAATAAATTCCTTTTATTAATTTCCAAAAATTTTGGATATTTCGATAAATTTGGTTTTTTATCTAAATTTCGTCTAATATGGCTGAGCCCAGATAATCAATGCCAAATAACTTTGAATGTACTAATTTTGTTAGTTCATATATTTTATTTTTTTTATTTTTGGAAAGGTCAAAAATATCAATTTTTTCTTAATTTACTAATGAAATATTTTAATAAATACAAAAGTATGAATACGTTTCTTAGAATTTTAGAAAATTTCATATTTTGAAATTCTTGGACAATTTTAAATATTTTGCATTGCATCTAGAAAATATCACTGAAAGACTTTATGAAAATATATTTCTTATACCGATTAATTGTTCAGTAAATCCTTTTAACATTCATGGTTTGCATCCGTTTACATCAGTTACAACATCACTCTTATTGTTGAGTGTGTTAATCTGGATATCGTAAATACCATTTTCATTTTTCTTAAATTCCAACGAGTTAACAGTAGAAATCGCAATAGATTTTTTTCTAACAAATATTGTTATAAAACATGACATTTTTATCACGATTATTGCATTGGATATTTGCCTTCTCTTTCAAGATAATACAAAAAGTCTGCTAACACAGCGCGCATGTTACGATTGCTTACGTTACCTAAGAGCAAGAATTTTAAAGCTTCATATTATTCCAGACTTTATGATCGATATGTAATGGATAGCTGTTTAAATTTATTAATTATTTTTTTTTTTGGGGGGGGGTTAAAATATTTTTTATGAGGTTTTAGGGTATAATGAGATTTCTTGATTGAATAAAAATGGTAGTAATGGAGCTGGATCTAGACGAGTTTAACCTTTTCTCGCTAAATTGTTTTCTAAGACGTCTGTAAAATAGAGCCAAAAAAGAAACGGGGGAAATTTCATATATTTGAGGTGAAAATTCAGGGGAAAATATGTTCACCTTCAATATTCATAATCGCAAGGATAAAATTTCCTCGCTTATTTTTCCTCTTCTCTATCATGCGTATATGGGAGTTTCCGACTACCAAATATGTATCATAAATAGATTGGCAGTTTTCGAATTATTTGAACCTGCTGACTATGCTCAAATGGTGTGCACTATACATGAAAGATAAATTGAAGCATGCTCATATCTTTCTTGGGGCTATGATCTGTGCCCGAATGATAATCAAAGTGTGAGTAAAAGAAAATATTTGGTAGATGTGAGATACAGTACTAAAATTGCATCTAATTAGTATTTACAAGCAATTTCGGGTTAATTTTCACCAAAGAAAGACTTTTTGATTCCTTAAAATACATTGAAAAGAATAACTAGACTTCTTAATTTAATTATGATTAATTATAATTCATAAGGTTAATATACTCTTAACATTTGTTAAATAAATGACATGTCACACTATTAAATAAGCAAGACCTGGTGCACGCCAACAATCTATTTTTGAAAGAAATTTCCTTCCCTTCCTCATTTGCTTATCAGTGAAAAGCTTAGGAACAGCAATGAAAAGAGTGGTTAGCATAAAAACAGTGGGTCCAATGATGGAGAAAGAAATATGTAAGATGCAACAACGGTGGATAATAAAAATGACGGAGAAATTGTGTGAGGGAGAATAAATAAAGTTCGATCGCTTGTTTCGAATGCTAGAAAGAATAAGAGGGGTTTCTAACACGAATATTAAAAATGAGCTCCTGAAAAATTCCATTGTTTCCGATCATGAATGGAGTTAGAGCCCCTTGGTCTTCTCAATGTACTAAAAAAAAATATCTAGACTTTGAATACAATAAAAATTCCCCTTTTTGTTTTCTTTTCCGGGCAATTAAATTTAAAATTCATGGTTACTGTTTGCAAAAGAAAGTAAACAATAGGCAAAAAGTAAATACAATTTTGTATTTTCGCAGAAGTAGCCTGGGTGTATCTGATGTGATGACATATATGCTCCGAGAAACGTGTGGAAGTGGGAATATCCATCATTACCTCATTCAATGGAGTGTCGGAGAGGCAAATGTATGGACGCACTTCTCCATGAGTGTATCATTGAGGAATTCTGCAACTAATAGGGTGCTTTCATAAAGTAGTGCTTTCATACGTATGACCTGTAGCATTCCATTGATGAGCGGCTATGATTGATATACCAACCACACTCACAGAGAGTATACGTGAGGACATCAGGCCGCACTCGGCATTTTTTTTTTTTTTTTTCCTTTTGCGAGAATACAAAATTTTACTTCTGGAGTTACTTTCAAATTAATGCACAATATCGAAATTGGTGGGGGGAGGTCACATTTTAATAATATATTTCAAGCAATAATTTTCCTGCACATTTACTTTCTTTTGCACGTTTTCTTTACTTATTTGTATGTTTTCTTCCTTTTCTTGTGTGTTTTTTACTCCTTCTCTTTAAATCTCCCGATTTCCTTTTATTCTTTTCTTGCTACTCCAATTTTTCGATTAAATGCTCTTTTTTTAGATTTTAAATTACGATTATTTGTTTATTTTATTTATATAATTATTCTTCTTTTTCGTCCTTATCTTTAGTCTTTTTATAATCCCTTAATTACATTTTACCCATCTCTTCATATATTTTGCTTATTTCTAATAACTAGATTTTAAGCGCGTGTTATTAACCTACATTTTTATTCGTATTTTATACATGCTATTCTTTCTACCAAGTTATCGTGCTTGAAATTTTCTTGAAAATGTATATTATCTATTTTAACATTTGATTTTAAAAATAATTTTGGTAAATAAGTACCTTGATCGAAAATTTCTTTTTAACTTTATTTCAATAAATCACTAATATTTAAATGTTTTTTTTTTTAAATATTTATTTATTTCTTCTAACTCAATTGTGTCACAGTTAAAATTTGAGCTTTGCACTATATATTTGATTACAAATGCGAGCTTCTGAGAAGTTCCAGGAGCAAGGAATTGCGCTCACTATGTTTCAAACGACATGTAGAATTGATGTGGTATCTCACAAAGCTATTTTTATAGATTTTAATGAATTATCTACAAATCTTGGTAATTGTGAACTGAAACTTCGTAATTGCGAACTCAGAAGGCAAAGAAACTATATACCAAAATAGGAACATTAAGGAAATAGAAAAGTTTTCGGTTTGTATAACCCCAATGAGAATTTAATTTATGATCTGTTTATTATATGTTTAACGCATGCACAATACAATTAAGCATAAAACAAACACAGTTTCAAAACAAGAATTCGATCCTCAAAACAAAAGCTCATTATTGAGTTCTAGAGTTATTCTACTAAAAGTTCTAATTGAGTTGGCTAATTTTCTTTTTTTCTCGAAAAAAAATTTTTTCCCCAGGGGGTTTGCTTTACCCTACAATGCGGATTTATTTTTACATTATTTACTTTTTTTTACAATTCATATTGCGAATAGCTTTTGTACATCTGTATTTCTCTTGAAAAAAATCACATTTAAAAGCGAAAGCAATTTACAAAATTAAAAATTACACAAAAATTTTCTAATTCTTTTAAGAATTATTTTTCATTTTTTTTTAATTTTAAAAATTAAAAATTTAAAATATTTTAAAGTTTTTATTTGTTAAGAAATTTTTAATTTTATATTTTTATCTTTTTGATTTCAATCAGATGTTTGCTCCTAAAAATTAACAAACCTAGAAAATTCATTTTTCTCAGAATCAGCTTTTATGGACCTAAGCCATTCCCCCGCCTTGATCTGCAATTGTTATAGCATTAACTTAAATTGTAGTGTTAAGCAAATACGGGCCTCACGCACCCGGGTGCCCCAGTGACGTCCATCTTCGTTTATATATTCCTAATTTTTGGCTTTAATCATATGCCTTGAGGCATTTTCTTTAATAATTTAATGACTAGTATTTTGGCTGCATTTTTTTTTCTAAAAGAATAGTTTTTAAACATGAAAAACAAAAAGCTAAAACTATGCTTTTTAAGGAATAGAATTTATTTTTGAATTAAATTCCCACGCGTCTAATATCTCTACAATAAATTTACATTTTCTCTACAAAAATGAAGATGGACGGTCTCTAATCGGTGACAGGGAATTTTTCTTTGATGTAATTTTTAGATTTTCTTATCGGCGTCTCCCAAGATATTAGTTAAGATTACAAAAGATAGTCAACTAAAAATTCAAAGTATCACTCCGCTACACAAATGAACTACCTCATTTAACATCTGGGTTTTTTTCTATTTTCAAATTTAACATCTGATATTTTTTTTTATTTTTTATTTGAATGAAATATATTCATTTTGGACAACTGGAAAATAAGGGGAAATAGGAATTGTTACATTATCCAGTTTTACTTACATAGATAAACATATTCGATTGGTATTGTTAAAATACTTTTTTGAGAAAAGAAAATTTAATGTGATTGAAAAGAAAGGAATTCTGTAATACTTTCATGGATTTGAAATTCTAGAGCTTTCTATTTACTTTTATTATATATGTATATTATTGATGATATTTTTAATTTATGGAAAAACAAATGCTCTCAGAAATAGTTTCAAATAAGTTTCATTATTAATATTTTGAGTGTTTATTTTAATGAGTCTGTATGGTAATTGGTGTTTAGGTGAATCCGACCTACTTAAAATCAATTAATTTAAAAAAAATGCACCACTATTAATTTCTTTCGATAATCTTTTGTTTAAAGGGTGAAAATGGAATGTTCTCCAAATTTAAATTCCAATACATTTGTTTTTCCAAAGTGGAAAGTTTCTGCTTTGAATTTAACGAAGCGTTATATATTTTGAAACACAACTAGGCAATTTATTTGTTTAAAAAAATTGTACATTGTTTTAAAATAGAGCATAAAACATAATGTGCATGGTTAGAAAAGTTATGAGACTCAAATTAGTTTTATTTATATAAATATATTATATATTTGTTTTATTTATTTGAATATCTCATATTGTTTTATATGTATATAAATATATCACATTACTTGACGCATGTTTTTAAAAAATAAAAACATTTTAAGAAAATAGGCTGCTCTCAAGGAAGTAAATTTTCTGAAAACCAGAGCAATACGTATAACTTCTTTAAGTTCAGAAACTTTCTATTTATCATTTTTTTGTACATGTTCTATGCTTACAAAAAAATACAAAGGTTTTGACAACTCTTCTGTACTCTGGTAATTTTTCAAGGTAAAAAATAAGTAAAACAATAAATTGAATAAAATTTCTTTAAAAACTTAAATGCCATTGTTATTCAACTCAGACAACCTCTATTTAAACGTATTATTTATAGCATTCATTGTTTTCCTATTTGAGCGAAGAAACAATTTCTCCACAACTGTTTTTGTAACACATGGGTTTCTCTAAAAAACAGTATGGAAAATTTTCATTTCATAAATATTAAGTGTGATACTGGATACGAATTCAATTTGTCATACTTAGTACTTAACTGAATTGTTTCGAAATCGCTGAATTCAGCTAAATATTTCGAAATTCCCATTATTTTCAATTTAATTTATATCAAAAAATAAAAAATATAGATTTTTTTTTAAATGCGGGTGTCGCTATTCTAAATGATGGTTTCTTAGTTATTAAAATAATGGCTAATCCCTCCTTAAAAGATTTTTAAATTGAAATTGTCTTTAAAAAAGTCTTAAAAATTAATGTCTTACAAAGGAAGCCAAAGTGTCTGAGAAAGAAGCCAAAATGCATTATTTCTAACTTTCAAAATTCATTTTTAAACATACAAATTTTAGACATCTGAAATAAAACTTTGAAAAGGGAAACAATGATTTTACTTTATTTAATGTTTTAACCGAAATAAAAAAATTTTGAAATAAAAAAACACTTATAAGTTGTTGCTTTGTTAGATTTATAAATTATAAACAAGAAATCTGAGCATGAAACGCTGAAGCTTAGTACATTTTTATTGTTACATTTTTGTATTTACATTGTTGCAATATATGATTAGGCAAAAAGCAATTCTCTCCAACAAAAAAAAATTACAACTCATAAAAATAAATATTGCTCGCATTTTACTAATTTAGAACGTTTCAGTAGGGAAATTTTAATAACTTATTCAATTAAATATTTAGTTTTTTCCATCTTGGATTTGAAAGAGCCTTGTTACTTAAAATTATAATACTTTTTGTTATTCTAAAATTCGCATTTATATAATATTGTGTAATGTAAATACATAAATGTTTGCGCATGCGCATCATGCATGATGTGCTTATGATAAGAAGATAAGATTTTGTCCAAATTGTGTAAACTTATTTTTAAATAGAAAGTTTCATAATTCCGTACAGCGCATATATACAAAAAAATTTCGGAAAGGAGGAAGAAGTGGTAATTTGATATGTAACCAAAGTTAACTAAATATAATGATTTTTTACATAAACGAATACTTTTTTGTTTGTAACTATTTAAATTTAGAAAAAAATCCAGCTAAAATCTCATATTTTTGAAACATTAATTTACGGTACATATTTTTAGTGTTTAGTGAAATGCTGTGCCGCTAATTTTTAAAATTTTCAGCATTTCCCTATGAACAACTTGAATGCGTGCATGAAAGGTTGAGGAGACTCAAAAGTGCCTATTTTCCAATTTTATTATAATTTTAATTGTATAAAACATGCTAACTAATTAAGAAATCTAAAAATTAGAAAAGAATTAAGAAATCTGACAATTTTGTTATTTGAATATTAAAAATAAGTCTCCCCCCCCTTAACAACCTAGAGTTCTGAAATTTTATCGCTTGCAGTCTAAAATATTTTAAAAAAAGTACCATTTTTAAGCATTTTTCAACTCAAAATTTATACGTAATATCATTAAAATTAGGTATATACCTAAATAGAATCAAGTTAATAGAAAATTTCCTTTGGTTATACAGATTATTGCTTTTGTTATATGTTTAGGTTATATATATAATTGCTTACGTTATATGTTTAGGTTATATACATTATTGCTTATGTTATATATATTATTGCTTATGTTATATATGTTGAGGTTATACATATTATTGTAATTTCATATATTATTATATATTACTTATTTCTAGCTTGCAAAAGTTGGCACTTCTGTATTTATAGACCTCAAGTTTTTATAACTTGATTTCAAAAACCTTATTTTCTTATTCTTTTTTCCATTTTTTATGTTTTTTTTTTACAATATAAGAAAGTTGTAAAGATGCAATTAAGGGTTTGTGGTTTTATAGATACCATGGCTCTTGTTCTCTAAAGAGTTTTTAAAGTGTTCCTCTGAGATAACACTTATGCAATTAAAATTTTTTTAAACTGTAAGTATATTACTATTGAGTTATTATATGCTTACAGTGCTTATAATTTATATTAGACCTCTCAAATACTCTTTGTAATATTTCTGTGTATTTTTAAATAGAAAGCTTTTAGAAAATGTTAGTGTTGGCTTAACATTCAGATCAAGAGTTTAAAATTGCCCATAGACTAATAAAATCGGATTAGACTGCAACTACAATCGAAAACCGACCTTTCCTCTCGAAACTAACTTTCTCCTATAAAAGATTACAATAAATTCATCAAGACTGATCCCAGCAAGAATTGATTATGAGCAAGATTTATTAATTTTCAATGGGTAGAAAATATTTTCTAAAGAAGAATAGTTTATGTAGGTTTAAAAAAAAATTAGAAAAAAAAAATGGAAAACTGACGTCAAAAAAAAAAAAGGGGGGGGGAATTGTCATTATTAAGATATTTGATTAGGTTTTCGATTTTTTATCTGTGCTACCAGCAAACTTAAATATTTCTAAATTGAGTTATGAAAGATTTAAGTATTAAGTAAACTTGTTACCCGTGATGTTACGTTTAATTGGTACGTTTCGTCTATTTTAAGATGTGAGGATTTTTTTAAAGGAAAAATGACGAGTTGTGATTAAGTAAAGTTAAAATATAATGTGCAATTAAACAAAGTTTGAGTATTGAAAAAATTCATTTTCGTAAAGTTCGTGCTAAATGTAATATTTATTTTCTAATGAATCATTCATATATTTTAATTTCAATCCAATTGTTTTCAATCGAATTCTGAATTTATTAAGAAAGTACTTTTATTAAGAAATCGCTATTTTCTGTTACAGTTGTGTTATAAAAAAATCAAATAGCAAACAAAAAGTTAAAGCTGTGAGACTATTAAATGTTTATTTAAATTCATCTATCTCATATCATTAAGTTTTAAATTTTAAAAATCCTAAACTGAATCAAATCAAGTAAACTTTAATTGTTACGTATTAGAAATTTAAAAGAATTAGGATATGAATTCGGATAGCTTTGGTTATCTGTCTAAATTTAAATATAAATGAAGACAAAACATTGAATTAAATTTTTAAGTTTACACCATTATTTTTTTCAAATCTTTATAATTTCTTCAATAACTTTAAAAATGCAGCTTATATACAACTTTACAATTATTAAAGTCTTTATTTCCTTTTTAAAACAGTATCGACAAAATAATTTTGTGCTCAATTTTAACGAAGCGATTATTAAAAAATATATTTTAAAAATAAATTTAATCTCTTTTATAAACGTATTTTTAAACACTCGTTACATTTTCTGATCATAAATAAATTTGTGAAATATTATAAAACTTTATTTTGTATTTTCGTGCCATAATTTCAGCTAAAACATTTTGGCATAGTAATTTTTTGTAAGAAAATGTTTTTTATTTTATTTTATTGTTACATTGAGTTCAATTAACAGTACGCAATGGATGCAAAAATATATTATTATAGAGATGCATTTTACCTTTTTCTAAAACTGAAGAAAATATTAATCACTTATGACATTTTTCAGGATTTTAGCAGGAAATATTACAAAGTTAAAAAAAAAAAAAATTACGGCAAGGTTTAAAAAAAAATTTCGAAAATATTTTTATTGAAATCAAAGAATTCTCTACCCTTTTTATTTGGCGTTTCTTTGCAATTGCTTCAGTTCATCAAATGGTCAGTCCGGCCCAGCCTAAACACAGCAAGGATTGGCCATCCTAGTTGCCAATTGGCAATCATTGATGAGCAGTCTACTTATATTATTAGTCTATGAAAAACTCTTCTGTATGTGTAGCTAACTTAATTTATTCTGTTTCGTGCTATACATAAAACAGAAAGTAATACTTTAAGCAAATGCGGATAATGGAATGTGTTCAATGCCTTCTGAGTTCGGAACATGTAGATAAGCTGATTATTAAACCGTTATAAAAAAATTAACGATTGATCACCTACGTTTAGAAAAAACGAATTAAAAAATTGCGATTTGTCGAGACAAATTTGCGATATTAACGTGTATTGTTATCAACCTCAAAAGATAATGAAAATGCGTTGAATGAATTTCTAAATCACAAAATTTAAGGAAGAATAATTTTTGTTGACTATCAAATTTACGACGTCGGTAGTCATATGTCTACTTTTTACTCTTTAAAAACTGTTGTGCAATGTTTGCTTTTTAAATGTTTTATTTTTTGTTTTAATATAACGTTTTTTTCAGGTGAAACTAATACATATTTTAGATTTTTTTTAGCTTATCGTAGTCGTTTTCTTTGTGTTCTCTGATTTTCCACAGATAAAGATTGCAGAAAATATTCAGAAAATTCCGCTAGCTGGTCTTTTTGTATATTAGGTAGGTTTAATAATTATATGATGATTTCATAATTATTTTAAACTTATTTCCTTAAATTTGTTAATAACTAAAAGAAATTTTTTATTTACTGACTAATGAAATCAGCGACATAAGCAATATTTTTCATGAACTATATTTACATACAGTGACCTCCACCCCCAAAAAAAGGAAGTTTCGGGATAACTTTTGATTTAATCATCGCATTTTTCACGTAGTATGATTCAAATCTTAATGATTCGGGGTCCTAGTTCTATTTTGGGTTTCTGACCCTCAAAATATGAGGGCAACTCTTTGGGCAAGCCCACCTAGCAATTGTATAAATTATTAAATTGTCATGATACGGAAAACTATTTAATGCTACCACTGAAAAAAAAACTAACATTTTCTCCGTTGACACTTATGCAGTACTCTCAAATGGTCTTTTTGTCTCTGTTTTTGTCCTCTTATGAACAAATCTGACAATAAGACCTAATTAACAATTCTAAATTAAACAACAAAATGTTTTACAGCAAATTTTTGCAACAAAATTTTTTACTTTGAACAAGAGAGCTATCCACAAATAGGTTAAAAATAATTGAATTATCTTATCTTCTACCCAGTTCGTTACTTCAAGATTTTTAGAACTCTTGAATAAAATTATGCAAAAGAAAACTTGATTAATTAAATTTTCTTACCATGAAACGTTATAAGTGTGAACTGGAGATCATATAGTTTATTATTTAGATAAAATCAAATTTTCTCTGATACAGATTAATTGCGTGAAAATTTTTGAATGGATCTCTTTATTCTATTAATTTAAATGGATTTTAATCCAATTAACAATTCAGTCATCAAAACTAATCGATGGTTACAAAATATTTTAAACAGTCTTGCTGCGTTTAGATGGACAATATTAGGTTCTCTCTCATTTTCTTTTAAGAGATTAACTCTTTAATTAAAATTATTAGGCTCGGATTAAAAAAATATTAGATAACATTTGTAAACAGATTAATAAATCTTCAGATAGCTTCTTAGAAAGAAAGGATTCCTATTGAAAGTTCAACTAGTAATGACAATTTGAAACGACTAAAAAACATATGCAAGAAGTGAAATTAATGTATTTGTTTATAAAATATTTCTGTTTTATTTAAATAATAAATTTATTTATTATTATGATTCATTCAAGTTGTTAAATTTTTAGTTTGAAAAACGTCTTCCGATGATTTTAGTTAACGAGCAAAGCTTAACCTTATTTTTTTTTTTTTTTTCTAAAATTGATGTGGCATATGTCTAAGATTTTGTTTATACTTTTAAAATTTTGAACATATCGCCTGCTTGACGGTACACTAATTTTATAAAGAATTGATACTTAATATGTATTTTACTGGATTAATAGTTCGAAAAGTTTTCAGTGTTCTACAGTTATTTTATGGAGAATTTTTTTAAAGTAATCAAGATTTTTAAAGTACTAATTAAAATGTCACTCCCTGATCTCAAACCGTAAGATTTTAAGAAAATTCATAATGAAATTTTCGTTTTAGCGATTAGAATTTCTTTTAATAAAAATACATCTTTTATCTATTTAAATTAGCAAAACTGTCTCAAAAAGTTTCAAAATGGAGATCGTTTTATCTAGTATCACACAATACATATAAGTAAAAAAAGAACATCATTTCACCTTTTCTCTCTCCTTCCAATCTCAATTTGTTATATTAATAAAACAAATATGTGTAGGCGACCCCTGCCTAAGTTATCTTCCTCCCTATAATAGAAAAGAACTTACGCCTCTTTCTGGAATTCTGCCACACACTTCAAATGAATGTGTTATTCGTTCGACTAATAGTCTCGTATTTCCCTCCTTGGTACATAACTATTGAAATCAACTTTCTGTGTTATCAGTAACTATGCTTCACTATTTTACAGTTATTTTATGGTTAAATAGGCGTAGTTGCTTATAGCCTGACAATACGAGAACTCCGTCTGAGTAATGTCGTTATAGCGGAATTTTACTATGCATTATAATTTAATGTTGAAATGCTATAAAGAATATTAGAGGGTGACGTTATTATGACCACTTCATTTTAACTTCCATAATAAACGGAAAAGGTAAATGATATATGTGGACAGCAAAAAAAAAAAAAAAAAAAAAGCATTAGTTTGAAGCGTGGTTGCCTTTCTTTTTTTTTTCAAGAAGGAAGATAACTTAGTCGTTGATCACCCTAGTATTTGCTTTGCTGGGTCGCATTCATTCGACAATCACATCCTCGACAGACCATTAAATCGACTAGGTCGTTTCGTCGACAGGGTAATTTCCTCGACACGGTCATTTAGTCGACAAATCATTTCGTCAACAGGATCATTTCGTTGATAGTGTAATGCGTAATTCTGAAACTATTTTAGATATTTAATCTAAATATTTTTTATTATTAATTAAAAAAATGCTACTATTTAATTTTTATACTAAAGTAAAATTCTTTTATGGTTATTAATTGTTAATATAATGAGACGTTAGCAATCATTATTTTTAATATCAAATCAAATTAATAAAATAAGATATTCTTAGAATTAAAAGTAATAAAAATATATTACAATGAAAATTTAGGCACCTTTTCAAGGAAGGAAAAGTTAAATTTATTGCTGTAAAAATTTTCAAAATTTTAACATACATTTTAACAAAAACAAAGACTTCAGTCGAATTCTCACAGAAATGAAAATAATCATAGACCTAATAATTATATTTGCATAAGTAAAAAAAAAAAAATCTAGGTTTTTTTTATGGTGAAAAAGTAATTTCTTAATGTTTATTTTAATTGCAATTTTAAACTTTTTATTCAGCATCTTCTAACATTAGGACAGGAATATGCTTATTCGAACAAGCGAACTTAGTCTTAGTTACCACTATTCGAGTGTTCGAAGAACTACAGGAACGCAAACATGATGTTTAGGTATTTACCGAGGCGGTTGTAGACTCTTACAATATTTAAAGTGCTACTCACCTTACCAAAAATTTTTAGAAACAGAGTCGTAAAGTTGCAGGCGTGTTAGTGTTTGCTCTTCACAAAATATGTTTTTTTTTTAAGAATAGGGAATTTAATAATAGCATTAATTATTAAATTATAATTTAATACTATTCAATTATACTCTTATTAAAATTAAATAATAATAGTATAATTTAATAAGAATAATAGTAGTAAATAAATGATGAATTAATTCATTTTTTATTTGCGCAATTTAAATTTAGACTCATTTTGTTTAAAAGAAAATGAACAAAAAATCAAACCTGGAATTTAAACGTGAATAAATAACTATTACTCTACAAAAAAGAAAAGAATAATCTTGCAATTAAAATTTGACCAATTTCTGACTAGTTTAATTGCTTAAATTTTTAACTGATTTTCTGTACAGGATGAAAACACAATTTTCAAACGCTTTTTGGCCACTATTAACACAACTTATCGCCAATCAAAATTTTGATTATTTTCGGCCTGAACAAGCCAGGAGGCTCAAAACTAAAATGTAGAAAATATGAAAATAAAAAATGTATATATATTTAAAATATCAATTTTGCTTAGTAGACTACATAAGAGAAAAAAAATTAAATTTTCACGCATAGCAAAAACAACAAGGGCAAAATTTCCAATAAATTTCTATCATCATTCAAAATTCCACTTTTTTCGTTTTGGTAACAAAAATTAACATTTCTTTTTCTTTTTCAGCACACATATCAAACATGATGTTTAAAAACATTTCCATTTCCGATTACACTTTTTAAAGGACTTTCCTTAGTGCTCGCCTTTAAAATATATACTTTAATTGCAAATTTTATTAATTTAAATCAATTTTTATTCTCGTGCAAATCGAAAAGAAAAACATTTTAATATTTGAGTAAAAAAATAAGTTTGCTAATCTTATTTTAATTAAACATTAATGAGAATAAAATCAGATGCATATGGATAACTCTCCTCAATTATAAACTCAAAAGTCAATCTATTTGTTATATCGTAATAAGTTGCGTTTTTTTCCAAATGTTTTAAATCAAAAAAACGAATTAGACAGGTTTCCTCCCCTCCTCTGATTTGGAACCATTTCTTACATCATTTCGATTGCATCCCATACCGAGGATGTGGAGTCATTGTAAGTATTTTTTTTTTTTTTTTTTTTTTTTGTGCATTAACGAAGTTTATTTTATAAGGTAAAAGAACTTATAAATGTTTGGGGAACACATAGGATAAAATACATATTAAACAATTAAACATTAAAACGTTATAAATAATTAATTAAATAAGAAATAAAATAAATTTGAAACGTTATAACAAGATTTTTATTTCATTTAAATTTCACAAGAATTGTCAGAAACTTCCCTCTTCAGCAGCATAGCTGACAAAGAGATGAGGAAGAGGGTTAGAACAAAATTTTTTATCAACAATATTTCCCAATATATGTTTTCCAAGTTGGACTTTCATTTTATTTTTCCCCACATGCATATTTTTCAAGACTTTTATAATACTAGGAAGTTCCGCCCCTTTCTCACTTCGCTCACCAACCTTCGCAACAGCCACTCATACAACTTAATTTGTTTTTTCCTATATCGATATTTTTTTAAGAAGAAAATATATAAATATTGAAATTTTATTAATATGTCAATAGTAACAAAATTAACAATTACTTCCATATGAAAAAAAAATCAACTGAGCTTGAAAAAATAAATATATAAACACAGCGAATATATAATTTTTTGATAAAAAAGAAGTAATTTAACTAGCTAACTATCTAAAAAATTTGTGTTTTCCGGATTAAATTCTTTTAAATCACCACCATTGTTATCCTTGTACAAGTCTGTTCCTTTACTATTTCTTTTTTCCTTTTTTTTGACAAGATTTTAAACTCTCTTAATGCGTATTACTCACTTGGGGGGGGGGACATTATATAAGTATAATTTTCTTTTTATCAACAGATAATTTTTGCAGCTGAAATGGCCAGTTAACGAAAAGACCTTGTCATTGAAATTACCTATCGACCACATGGTTTCATTATCTCACAGATTCATTATATACTGTCTTTTTTTTTCCCTTCCTAATTTCACCCACCATTCAATCCCTGCATCAAGAATCATTCACAATAGTTATTGCAATTGCTTTTGCTATGATAATCTATAATGATGTACATTAAAAATTAATCTTAGAAATAAATGTGTAAAATATGACTAGAAAAAAATTTTGTAAATTACTACTTAAATGTGTAAAATACAATTAATGTTTCATTTTTGCAGCGTGGTGTGAATAAAGGAAAAAAGACAATTAATGTTTAATTTTTGCAGCGTGGTGTGAATAAAGGAGTAGGCAATTTTCAAATAAACTGCTTATTTTCTAGCGACTTCAACATACTATTAAGATTTTGCATCAGGTTAGGTTTAAAAAAATTCATAAGAAATACACTAAATTACAAAGAAGTGCAAGGGGAATAACGTTTTATGTAAAAAATCATAAAACTAGTTTCAAAATTACGCATGACTTTGCCAACGAAATAACCTTTTCTTAATATTCGTGACGAAATGACCCCTGTAGACGAAATGACTCTGTCGACGAAATGACCTTGTTGATGAAATGATCCTATCGACGAAATGATCCTATCGACGAAATGATTCTATCGACGAAATGACCCTGTCCACGAAATGACCCTGTCGACAAAATAACCCTGTCGACGAAATAACCATGTCGATGAAGTGATTGTCGATGAAATAACTCTGTTTATGAAGTGGTGTCGATGAAATGGCCTGTCGATGAAGCGATTGTCGATGAAATGAACCAGGCCCGTATTTGCTTTATCAACTTCAAGGGCTTAGATTTTATTTTATAATCGTCGTTGAACAGTCGACTCAATTTTGAGTTTACGACTACCTATTTTCAACTCCTGTGTTCAACACCGTAATATTTAAAAGGTAACCGCTCAAAGTGCAATCCATGGAATATTTAAGGATGATATTTCAAATACGTTAAACTAGTTCATTTACTATAGCATTATTTGTTATAAGTATGTTCAGTTGTTTCTTTTTTCTCTAAGTTTTTTCAGCATTTATAACTAGTATAGTTAGGCTAATACAGATCATACAAGATCACAGTGATTGTGTTTTTTCTCTTAATATATTTTTATTTTATAACCGTCATTGAACAGCCGATCGAATTTTGAGTTTACCACTACCTATGTTCAACTCCGTAGCCTTGCAATTGCAAGAAAATTTGCTTTTGGGGAGGATTTTGGATGAGGCTAACCCGCATTTTCGTTACATAGAGAGAAAAACCACGAAAACTACCCGCCGTTAGTCCGACGGCAAGGGGACTTTAAAATATAACTTTCTAGCACTGAGGATATTTTACGTAAGCACTGTGGTTGGTGATAGCCGGCTGCTGAATTCCTAATGAGCAGCAGTCGCTGGGATTCAAACCCGGTTCACCTCAATAGATTGCGAACGCTCTATCTCCTGAGTCCGCACGGCTTAAAAGGTTAAGAGTGTAAGAAAGAAATGAGATGAAATGGTGTTAGATTTTTAATTTTCTGCTCGAATACCAGATATAAATAAAAATGCCTTCATTCTTGCCCTTTTTCATTGCTTACTAAATCAGCTACTAAACTTAATTTTCCTCCTTTTTTTGCAATAACGGAAGGAATAATGCAATTTTTTTAACTTTTTGGACATTTTTTATATTCATAATGACTTTTCGTTGGTAACTTTAAAACTTGTGATAATAGCAGATTTCTTGTTATTAGAGTATGCAGAAACATGTCTTATGTTTTAGATATATATCACTTAAATTTGATTAATCTCTTAATTATTTTATTTAAAAACAATATAAACTAATAACTGATTCAGACAAAAAACCTAAAAGACAATCTCGTGGACTGCTACCGCTTCTCAACAGCACGACTTATCTTCACTGCATAATAACTCTGTGGGAAAACAGATTCTTAAAATGCAACGAACGGAGATCCAATCAGTTTTAGGAAAATGGACATAAGCCGTTCTCACCCCCTCAATTGTTTTGACATTATTCTCCCCAAAGTTATTAAAACGCTTTTTTTTTTATTTCATTAAAGAGTTGTTAAATCAAGTTACAATTTTAAATATAAAAACTTGTTTTCATCCAAATATAAAATCTATTATATCTTGTCTAAATATCAAATTGGGGTGACATTTCCTTATCAGTAAAGTTTTTTTTTTTTTTTTTGAAACCTTCATAAAGCCTTGTTAAGTATTATTCCCACCTACTATATGAAGTTTTTCAATGTCGATGGGAATCTATTTTTCCGCCTATTATTTGTATAGCAATTTGCTTATAACTACAAAAAATACAAGGGAGAAAAACAATGAAGAGTTATATGTTACATAAATCTATATAACAGTAACGGTTAGAGCGGGGTTAAGAAGGAGAAGCTAAGATATTGTCTAAAGAGAGTTATATGTTTTTCCTTTCATTATTTTTCATGGAGTTTTTTTTGTATTTATAAAAACAAGCGTTCAAGTTTATAGTCATTTTTTTAACGATTGGTAAAATTTTTGAGTCGCTATGGCTCAGCGGATAGAGTGTTCGCTTTCTAATGAGGTGAACTGAGTTCGAATCTCTGCGATGGCTGACCGATACGAATCCGCATCCGGCTTACACCGACCACAGTGCTGACGTAAAATATCCTCAGCGGTAGACGGATCTTGGGGTTAGAGTCCCTTTGTCGTCAGGCTAACCGTGGGAAATTCTCGTGGTCTCCCTCTCCATGTAACGCAAATACGGATTAGTTCCATCAACAACAACAAAAATCCTCCACGAAAGCAAAACTTCTCCCAATACTTGATTCAAGAGTTCTCTTGTCTTCGGGATTGGGCTACGAAGTTGAACATTGGTAGTCTTAAACCCAAAAATTGGGTCGGCTGTTCGGCGGCGGGTATAAAATAAAATAAAAATAGGTAAAATTTTAAAAACCTCATTTACTTTCCAAAAATAAAACTTGTCTTAAAGATTAAATTAAATTTTAGGAAATAAGCTAAATTAATTATTTTTCTAAATCACTCTCAACACCATATATGTTTCAACTTAACATTACTTTAAAAAATTCCCCTAAGGGGTTGTTAAATTATTAATCTACTATGTCATTTCTATAATGAACTAATTTTAGGGAATTGTATAATAAATTGATTTACCTTGAGCAGGTTCTTTGAATATATACTTTATTTAATCACATGGACGGCACGAAAACATACAGAACAAAAGGGAGGCAAAAAAAATGTAACAAGAATTCAGGCGTCTGGTGACGCGCAACATCTTTTAGCGCCACCAGCGGAATATTTCTAACTTAACATTAAAATTACAACACACTCCCCCCCGATGAACTCCCAAGAGTTAGTTCATCAAAGGTTGGGTCTCGATTCTTAATTTCAAATTACTCTTACATTTTTTTTTTATACTCAATCATATTGTAACAAGTACAACAACATGCTAAAATTCTCTGAAAGTTTAAACTCAATATTCAATAAAATGTAAATTCAAATTTCAGAAAATTAAACACTAATACTTCAAATTATCAATAACATCTAATCAAAATAAGCAAATTACTGTTTAAGACATTGAAGTTATTAAGCACTCAAACTATTAACATCAGGATTTCCTTAGCGGTTCAAGAAATCTGCAAAGAAAGAAAAATAAGTTCGATTAATTAAAAGTCAATACTAAAGTTCAGTTATCAAGTTCAAGAGGATAAAGCAACTGCACAGGGCGCTTTAAAAGTACTCCATTGGATAGTCTTACAGTGCAAGATCGAACTTTGTTGTCTCTTCCAACATGAACTTCACTTACTGTCACGGTGTTCTGTAACATCGCTTTTTTAACAGGGTATACTGTTTTTTTTTTATCTTTAAATTAAATTTAATTCTCCTTTTTTAATTGTTTTCCTGTTTTTTATTTAATTTAATGATTTTTTACATTTAATTTGAGCCTGTTACCACTTCTTGTTGCCTTGATTTGTTGTTTTCAGCGCCATTCTAATTTTAATTAACTTTCCCTGGTTTTTACTTTTTGGCTGCTTAGCCATCTTGCTTTTTTTACGGTTCTTCTTCTTCCCTCCTTCTTGCTAAATTTAAACGGGGTTTCCCGTCTTGCGGTTAGGGCTTTTTCTGGACCCTTATTGGTCAGTTTCCCCCTTTCCTCATAAACTTTCTACTCTCACAGCGTTTTTTTTTTAGTAGTTGCTCTCCAGGACAGCCTTCGGGCTGGTCCTATGTGCCCGCTCATTTTTTTTTTATTTTCTTAGATCCTCTTTTTTTTGGCCTTCGCCCTTTTTGCTAGGTTTTATCCACCATTAATATGGTGTTGTTTCCCCATCTTTCTAACTCAATATGTTAGTTTTTTCTTTAAAATTTATATATCTTTAGTTGGTGTAAATTTCTTCTTGTTTGATCTTTTTTTAAGAAAAAAAAAAAAAACCTTTACTACTTTGATTAATTGTGTGCCAATTGAGTTGGCGTCGCTTTCTTCGAAAAAGGAATGCTTGTAGTAAATTTGTAAACCCTTTTTTGTTTTAATAATAAACTTAAATTGTTGATGCTCATCAAAAACGATGTCAGCTGCCTTTTTTTTTAATTTTATTTTTGCCTTTCTATTTGTTCCCTTTTTTTTGCCGTGTTTTCTTTTTGTGTAGATCCAGGCCTTGACTCCAGCGTTTTCAGCGGTTCACAAGATGGGTGAGTAACTAGCTTCCTATCGTATTTTTTTTACTTGTTTTGTTCCAGGTCATTTCCAGGTGTAAGAATTTTTGTTTGTTCTCTCTTTTTTATGATCTGATTTATGCTTTTTATTTATTCTCATCACGCACACTTCCCCCCTCCCATAATATGGTTTATTGCCCCTTTTTTTTACTATTCGCCTTAGTCAACCTATATTTAAATGACCTCAAGAGCCCATCACGGTTGTTGTGGTTCACCTCCTTTGTACTTCTTCCACTATACTTCACCGCCTTTCCCTGTACCTTCCCTAAAATTCTCTCCAACCTTATTCTTTTGATTTGAACCCCCATCTTCTTTTTAATGAACTCTCATTATTTTCAAATTAAACATTTATACAAATTTTTACCACACCATTACACATGGTGCTGCTCGTTTTGTAGGTTGTACTTAGGTAATAATAATAAATAATTTTGAAAATTGTTATAATTTGTAGTAATATCTTAATTGATTTTTTTTCATCCAGAATTAAATTTCTGAATTTATTTTAATCAGTTCTATTTTAGAAAATTTTCCTTTACACTTTAAATGTCATTTGTAAAGATAAATGGTTTTACTGTATTCGAATATAAATTGTTGGATAAACATCAATAGGCAATTTTTTTTTTGCAATTTATAAATCCATTTTGTAAATTTTATTTAACTTATGCACGTTATTATAACTGATTTTGTAGTTAACTTGCAATTATTGTAAATTGTGATGAATTAAGTATTTTATACTTTAATTAAGTTAGCAACTTAACTCATCTGCTTTTGATCGATTCCGTTCATTATTTCTGTCTTCCTTTCTTACTTGTTTTAACACTGTTCTTTGTTACACTGAACATAATTGATTATTTAAGTATGTTGATTCATAGTGAACTAATGTTATTA
This sequence comes from Parasteatoda lunata, assembly GCA_949128135.1. Taxonomy (NCBI): domain Eukaryota; kingdom Metazoa; phylum Arthropoda; class Arachnida; order Araneae; family Theridiidae; genus Parasteatoda; species Parasteatoda lunata. The sequence goes on from OX421970.1 coordinate 113,527,411, forward strand.
TGATCAATAATCCCATAAGTCATTTATATCACTTGGTGTTTTAAATGGTATCATGATTTTGTTAAAAATCATTCTTTCTTCATGTTGATTAATTGTTTTGGATAAGATAATTTTTTTGTAATGATGGTTATTTGAAATTATTTTCTAATTCTTGTCTGTTAAATGTTTTTTTTTTTTCTGCTCATTTTTGTATATTTGTAAGTTGTTGTAGAGGGGTCAAGTTTTTTTTCCTTTTTCACACAATCATTAATTATGCATGACCTTATATATTTTACTAATTAGAAAGTTTCATGTGTGTTATTTTAGTTGAATTAGATTTCTTTTGGGCCAATTTTCTTAGATTTTCTTCTTTCCCAAATTTTATTATTTAATGTTCTCAATTTTGCGAGTGAATGTGTTGGTTTAAATTTGCCAGGCTTAGTTGTTTGATTTTATTACGAAGTATCTGATAGAAGAGTAGAAGAGTATCTGATAATTTTGGTAGAAGAGTATCTGATAATTTTGATAGAAGAGTATCTGATAATTTTGTATTTTATTTGAGTTATTGCACAAAAAAAAATAATAATACGAATATTTGGGATAGTGTAGGTCCTGAATTTGCTCTTGGTAATACTTGAGCGCATCATTTCGTTTGGGATAAATTTTCAAATTATTTGGGATAAAACTAATGTCCTGAATTGTGTCTGGTAATACAGATGCCTCTAAATTTTATTTGGGATTTTTTAAATCTAATTAGGATAAAAGGTGTCCTGATTTGCTCTGGGTAATACCTGAGCTCAAATTTTTTTTTCGGGAATGATTTTTTTAAGAGAGTCCTTCTAATGTTAACTTGAGTTAAGTAGATCGTATAAAAGTTAGTACATTGCGCCTTTGCAAAAGCCCAGGTTCAAACCCTGGTCTACTGTTGACTAGGTTATATTCAGGATTTGTCGTCCTTTTTGCTGGTAAATTAAGCCAGAATTTTATTTTTTTCCCTGGTCAAAATGATACCAGAAGCTGATTATTCTTATTTTTTCCTGATCAAATATGAATCAGAAGGTTATTCCTGGTCAAAGAAGCCAGATGATAAAACTATGATTTCCTGGTTAAAGAAACCAGATGATATAAAAATAAAATGTAATGATTCAGGTGAATTATTAAATAATTGAATTGTTTTGATGCTCTTTGGCAAAAATCATTTGCTTAACCTGTTGAGTCCTGGTTTAAAAATTTAATATATAAATACTTATGAATGTACAAAAGATTTTGTACTTTATCTTCATTGGTAGTTTAAAATTATAATGGTTAGGTATCTTTTGAGGTAAAATTATTGTGTTTGAATTGAGAACATTCCTTCTTAGAGAACATTCCTTCTTTGTTAAATGTAAAAAAAAAAATAATAATAATAAATAAAAATAAATAGATAAATAATTAAAGTTATAAGTAACATTTATCATCTGATACTTAAACATAATTGTAACACTAAGTGATTGAATGAATGGTTATTTATTTAACTAAACGTGACGTGATGATGAGAATGGATATGTATATTTTTATTACAATGTTTTATTCAATGTGATGGTTCTTATTGAACCAAACTCAATATTTTGTTATCTTTTTGTTATCAGTATTGACAAAATAAAAAGTCAATATTAATGTGCTTTTGTTTACAAAAAAGGAAGGTCTCACCAAATTTAATAGTGGTGGTGTTGAATATAGCTTAAATAAATACAATATTCAAGTGATCTGATTTTTTTATCATTATTAGTAATGCACAAGAGTTGATCCTTACCTGTCGTTAACCGAATTTTTTTAAATTTTTCTTAGATCTGTTGTTAAAATGCAATGCTATTTAGTAGTCCATCATATAATCAACTTTGATAAATAATAATTGTCACTTAACATTGACACAAGTTTTAAAATATTTTTTTTTACACACTCCTGTTTGTGATGTTTTGGTTCTCGTGTAGCCTTAGAGTGGCCATATAGGGCTGTATTGTGAATTTGAAGCATTTCAAATTTGGTAATGTCTATTATATTGTATTAATTAGTTGATTTTCCTCTAATTTTTTGTTTATGTATTTCAATGGCAACTTAAGTTTAATGACTCTATTAAGTTAAATAATGATATTATTGATTACATTTGGTAACATTTGTTTCACGTATGATTGTTTTTTTAAAACAAAAAAAATAATATTAACAATAATAATAGATGTAAGATTAACTAATACATGACTAAGACATGGTTACATATAAATTAGGATCGATTTACATATCGGTCTCAGACAATTTTACTATGTTGATTTCTTACATTGATTGTTAATTATAAGTTTTTTTTCTTATATATAAAAATATATTTGCTTTTCTTTAAACGTAAATCTCACTCTGCACTCACTTTGACTTCTCAGAAAGGTGTTAATGGGTACAGGTATATAAATGAGAGTTTTGTTGCTATATTTACTAATTCTGAGTCTGATAAATGTTTTGTTCCGAAAGTGTCGGGACAGTTGGTGATTCCATGTCAGAGTTAAAATATTTGTGTTTTTTTTTTTACAATACAATATGTCTCGTATCTGGTCGAGCATGGGTAAGACTCAACCTTGCTCCTGGTCTGTCCTGGCCAGAACCAACAAGAGAATTGTGTGATCTAATGCTTCATCTGGATAATGAGGCCAGAGTTTGTTGGAGTTTTATGTCACGAGTGTTACTAGGAGAATTCCTCCTGGAATGTTTGTATCATGAAAAATGATGATGGTTCTTCGAGTTTGTTAGTATACATTTCCCTGGTATGAATACAGAGGAAAATGAGTTATTGAGTTATTCTATGAGTTGAGTAAGGCTCATTAAAAATGGTACCCCAACAAAGTAAGGTGTTTGTTAAAAAATAAACATAACATTGTGAGAAGATGGTCTGTATGTAGCCCGCAGAGAAGTGAGAATTTAAAGTGTATGTTAATAATTTATTTTCTTCTGATCACTACAAATGTCAGTTATTTAAACATTTTCTTACTATCTAAAACTATATTTCATGTTCAATGGAATATGAATGATTATACTAATTAATATTCTAATGCTGATGCAAATTTAAAAAAAAAAAAAAAGTTTTTTTGCAATTTTTTCTTTAGTCTTATTTCATAGATTTCCTAAACTTAATTTTATGAACATTCAACAACACATGTCAATTAACTTTTACTTGCTGTCAATTTCACAAATTTTGAAATTTTTTGGGTTTAATCTAATGTGTTATTAGACTTGTTAAAACTCAAAAAAAAAAATTTTTTTGTTTATTATGCTGATTTTGACAATATTTGAAAATGATTTCAAAATAATGTTTTCACGTGAGATTTTCTTTGAAAAATGTTTTTTTGATGAGCAAACAGATTTTGTGTAATTAAGTGAATTAGAGATTTTGTGTTGTGTTTTTTTTTGTCTTATTAGATAATCGGATTTTATGTGTTGTCCATTTGTGCTGTATGGATATAACTTGTCTTACTCACTAATTCACCTTGTTCAACTAATTATTTCAATTTTTTTGGGGGCTAATTTTTTTCTCAAACAATTTTTACCTTTTGAGTTAAGTGATTTATGTTTTGTTTCTCTTCAAAATTTCATGTGGTAAACACAATTTTTTTTTCCTTCTTCAGTTATTTTTTTTCATAATATAATTTTTTTGGTGCTACAAATGATTGTTTACCACCTCTTCTGCTATCATTTTAATGGTTGTAAATTTACTGAGCTACTGACTTGATTGTCATGCTGGCCATGATATTTGAGCCTCAGGTTGGTAAGTCTTAGTAAGTTTGACCTGATAGTGATAACTTAAAATTTAAATTAATTAAATTAGCTCATGTTTATATTTCTTTTCCCTTTGTTTATCATAATTTTTGCCATATCGTAATTTTTTGAACTACTCTTTACTTCATGCTCGTTGTAGAAGGTGAAATCAGTTCTTCTTCATTTGTACATACCTTGAAAGGTATTATGAATTTGTATGTAATTGAGGAACTGATCTGGAACAAACTAGTTACTCATCCTATTTTTTTTCAAATCATACAATTTTTTTTCACCGAACTCTTAACTGCCGCAAGTTTACCTTTTAGGTGTGATCTGTCCTGTAGACTCTTCTTTTGGGACCTTCTCGGATCAACAGTGTTAAGCCTCACTCATTGGAATACTTTGTAGAATGTCAGCAACCTATCCAACTACTAGTGCAACTGAACTGTACCACCACCCCTTTAAAACATGAACTGTTACGAGCTTTGAGAAACTTTGTAAGCCGGGTCTACTTTACATCTGTTTTACTCTCTTCGAAAATGTTGAAAAGTAAATATGTTTAAAGTTATTGTAATGCAACATTCCTTGTAAGTGCAAGATTTCAAATTTATGCATTCTTGGTTTTTTTCTCCCAAAAATTTTCCTCCTTCGTCAAAAAATTTTTCCGGCGAAGTGGGGTAATATGTCACGGTGTTCTGTAACATCGCTTTTTTAACAGGGTATACTGTTTTTTTTTTATCTTTAAATTAAATTTAATTCTCCTTTTTTAATTGTTTTCCTGTTTTTTATTTAATTTAATGATTTTTTACATTTAATTTGAGCCTGTTACCACTTCTTGTTGCCTTGATTTGTTGTTTTCAGCGCCATTCTAATTTTAATTAACTTTCCCTGGTTTTTACTTTTTGGCTGCTTAGCCATCTTGTTTTTTTTACGGTTCTTCTTCTTCCCTCCTTCTTGCTAAATTTAAACGGGGTTTCCCGTCTTGCGGTTAGGGCTTTTTCTGGACCCTTATTGGTCAGTTTCCCCCTTTCTTCATAAACTTTCTACTCTCACAGCGTTTTTTTTTAGTAGTTGCTCTCCAGGACAGCCTTCGGGCTGGTCCTATGTGCCCGCTCATTTTTTTTTTATTTTCTTAGATCCTCTTTTTTTTGGCCTTCGCCCTTTTTGCTAGGTTTTATCCACCATTAATATGGTGTTGTTTCCCCATCTTTCTAACTCAATATGTTAGTTTTTTCTTTAAAATTTATATATCTTTAGTTGGTGTAAATTTCTTCTTGTTTGATCTTTTTTTAAGAAAAAAAAAAAAACCTTTACTACTTTGATTAATTGTGTGCCAATTGAGTTGGCGTCGCTTTCTTCGAAAAAGGAATGTTTGTAGTAAATTTGTAAACCCTTTTTTGTTTTAATAATAAACTTAAATTGTTGATGCTCATCAAAAACGATGTCAGCTGCCTTTTTTTTAAATTTTATTTTTGCCTTTTTATTTGTTCCCTTTTTTTTGCCGTGTTTTTTTTTGTGTAGATCCAGGCCTTGACTCCAGCGTTTTCAGCGGTTCACAAGATGGGTGAGTAACTAGCTTCCTATCGTATTTTTTTTACTTGTTTTGTTCCAGGTCATTTCCAGGTGTAAGAATTTTTGTTTGTTCTCTCTTTTTTATGATCTGATTTATGCTTTTTATTTATTCTCATCACGCACACTTCCCCCCTCCCATAATATGGTTTATTGCCCCTTTTTTTACTATTCGCCTTAGTCAACCTATATTTAAATGACCTCAAGAGCCTATCACGGTTGTTGTGGTTCACCTCCTTTGTACTTCTTCCACTATACTTCACCGCCTTTCCCTGTACCTTCCCTAAAATTCTCTCCAACCTTATTCTTTTGATTTGAACCCCCATCTTCTTTTTAATGAACTCTCATTATTTTCAAATTAAACATTTATCCAAATTTTTACCACACCATTACACTTACTCTTCCACATTTCCACATCAATTTTGGCACTTTTGGATCGTGAATTTGGACAATCGAGTCTCTTTTTATTACCGGGTTGTTCTTGCTTAAGATCGATTGATGAGTGGATCTCAGTTCACATAGGTAGGTACCTCTCCATTTTGTCCTAAATGAGTCAACTAATTTTTGTTGAAGAACGTAAAACGAATTGACTTGGAATCGATAGGACTCTTCTTCCTATAAGGAAGTGAGCTGGAGTTAAGGGAAAAGAATCAGTTTGTTCTTCAACGTAGGTTAATGGGCGAGAATTTAGGATCGCTTCAACTTGAATCACTATTGTTTCAAGCTCTAAATAGCTTAAGCATGATCTAAATAGAATTTTCTTGAGTGAGGACTTTACAGAGCGTACAAGTCGCTCCCAAAATCCCCCCCCCCACCATGCAGCTATGTTTTTCCATTTTATTCCCTTCTCACTAAAATAGTCCTGGCATTTTGATTCTTTCAAAGTTTCATTCAATAGATTAAGTTCCCTTTTAACTTTAAGAACTGTTTTAGCATTGTCGGAATCTTACATAGTCCACGTCGACTGATAAATTTTTTAAATGCGTTCAGGAATGTTGCTGCAGTCATATCAGGTGACAGTTCCAAATGGACAGCTCTAGTGACTGCGCATGTAAATAATAAAATATAACACTTACTGGATTCTGAGCTTTCCTTTTCCTTGGTGTACAGAGGACATAAATAATCGATGCCAGTCACTTCAAAGGGAAATGCCTCTCTCACTCTATCAGGGGGCAAAATTGCCATATCCTGTGTTGCTGGCTTTGTTCGGAAAATTTTGCATAAGTTGCACTTTCCGATCAAGGTCTTCACTCTCTGTCTACCCTTTAGCACAAAAAATCTTTCTCTTAAATCAGTCAATGTTTCTGATAGTCCAGAGTGTCCTGTTCTTTCATGACATATACGAATAATTAGTTCCGCGAAATTGTCGTGTCCAGCTAACAATATTGGATGTTTTTGCTCGTAGCTCAAGTTTGAATGTTGCAACCGTCCACCAATTCTAAGCTATCCCCTCTCGTCTAGAAATGGCTTAAATTGACTAATATTTGATGAGATTGGAAGATCTTTTCCAGAGCTCAGATCATTAATTTCCTCACCAAACATCTTTTGTTGAGATCTTTTAATCCAATATAGTTCTGAATCCACTAATTCATCTTCAGTTAACGATGCAACCTTCCGATCATTTTTCTTCTTTAAATTATTCAGAAATCCTTTTATCCAAGCTGTTATTCGAAAAACTTTTATAAGAGAACTGAATTTCTCAATATCGAATATTGGATTTTTTATCCTGTCATTGCTTACATAATTTACTGCAATATATTCCGACCTTTTTTCTTTGTCAATATTTTCTTCTTTGAAAATTCCTTTGTCTTTGGGCCATTTTTCTTCACTTAACACTAAGCATTTTGGACCATCCCAAATCATTTTATTTGACACTAAATCCTTAGCGCTGCACCCTCTAGTTTGAAAATCTGCCGGATTTTCTTGCCCAGGGCAAAAATTCCAAGATGAAGGGTCAGTTATTTCCTGGATCTCCGTGACTCTGTTACAGACAAACTGTTTCCATTTATGAGGATCCCCTTTCACCCAATGAAGAACAATGGTGGAGTCAGTCCAATAAAAACATTCGCTTATTTTACAGCATATTTTGTGCATGATATACTTAGTGAGTCTACTCCCTATTACAGCTCCCATTAACTCTAAGCGAGGCAAGGTCATTTTTTTCAATGGTGAAACACGTGTTTTAGATATAACGAATGATGTTTTTATTTCGTTTGATGTAATGTATCTAAGATAGATAACTGCCCCATAAGCTTTCACACTACTATCGCAGAAACAATGGAGTTGAATGTTAGATATCTCACTAAAACTAGCATTTCCAAAATAGTACCTTTCAATTTCGATATCGTTTAAATTAACTAAATCTTCACACCATCTTTTAAACTGGTTCTGAATATCTAATGGTAAGGGATTATCCCATTCTAATCCGGCTCTCCAACATTCTTGCATGAGGATTTTAGAAGTAACAGTAAATAGGTTAATTAATCCGATTGGGTCGTATACCCTACCAATTATTTGTAGCATCATTCTCTTAGTGATTTCCTGATTAGATTTCAATATGTTGAGTTCTGGGATTGGAATTCTTATTAAATCGTTTCTATTGTCCCAAATATAACCTAAAATCTTGCCGCAACCTGATGAAGATTTAAGTTCAGTGGTTTCTTCCAGATCCCACTTCTGCTGCAAACAAGATGAGTTTGTTTTCCACTTCCTCAAATTGAAACTACCTTTTTGCATAACCGTTTTCATGTCTCTTCGTATTTCAATGGCCTCAATTTCACTATCAGTTCCACATATGAGGTCATCGACATACATACGGTTTTCAATTAATTCACTAATTTTTGGAAATTCTTCTTTACTACTTTGAGCATGATGCTTAAGCGTTGCTGCTAACAAAAATGGACTCGATGTTGCACCAAAAATCACACGAGTCATTCGCAAAATCTTATATTCCTTTTGTTCTCCTGGTTCACCTTTAATCCAAAGAAATCTAACTGCATCTCGATCTGTTTTTGAAAGCACTATTTGGGTAAAAGCTTGTTCAATGTCAGCCGATATTGCGACTTTATGCATTCTGAAATTAATTAATATTCCCAACAAATCAGGATTGAGATTTGGACCCGAAAACAGACAGTCATTTAGAGATGGTATACCCTTAGCATGCGACGAGGCATCGAATACCACACGTAATTTAGTTGTAACTTTATCCTCTCTAAGTACGCCCTGATGAGGGAGATAATACAGTCTTTTCTCAGTACTGTCTGTAACTTCCTCTGCTATTCCCTTTTCGAGATACTCTTCGATAATTGTTTGATACCTTTTATGAAATTCTGGATTTTTTCTAAACTTCCTAGTTAAACTATTCATTCTATTAAAGGCTATTTCATAGTTATCTTCTAATTCTTCGACTCTTTCATTAAAGGGAAGTTTTACTTCATATCGATTGTCTTTCAAACAAATGGATTCATTAAACTTATTTAATACTTCGTTTTCTCTTTCCTTGGTTCCTACATCATTTTTAATCCCTAGAGATTCTAATTCCCAAAAGTTTCTTAAAATCAAATTTGACTCAATATCCGAATTACTCTCTATTGTATCAACAGCGATTTTCATAATGTTAGCGGAAGATTGAGTTAGCATCTGATTTGGCATAGCACTGGAAGCGTTAACTGTCCAACCGAGTATTGTTTCACATGCAACTAAAGTTCCTGACAATCTTTTAATTTTCCCTGTAACCACCTTCCAATAATAATCACTGCCTATCAAAAGCGAAAGTTGCAAATGTTCATCATGAAAGCTTTTATCAGCTAAGTGTATTTTATTTTTATAACACTGGGTCTTAATGTCTTTCGCTGGTACACAAACAACGGCATTACTGATATTCGGAGTTTCTAATGCTTCGAGGACTAACTTCTTATGCGTAAATGGATGTTTTATTATAACTTTCACCTTATTTCGCTTTTCTATCATTGGTTCAGTTGAACCAAAGGTGTAGATTTTTAATTCTTCGTGCCCTACTATTTTTAAATTTAATTCCTTAGAAACCCGCTCAAGGATAAAGGTCCGACAGCTACCATTATCAATTAAACATCTAAATTTCTTAATTTTATTATCTCCTAAAATATTAACTGTGGCGGTTTGTAAATAGATATCATTATTAATTTTATTTTCTTGAGAAACAGAAGTTACAGCAGTATCTGATTTCGTTTCTATTTTACTGCTGCCACTATTACTACTAGTATTTACATGTAATAAACTATTATGCCTTCCTTTACATACATCGCATCGAATTTTTGAATAACAATTATAAACAGTGTGATTATTTTTAAAGCATAAAAAACATTTCCTTTTCTGCTTCAGGGCATTCCTTTTTTCCTCGACAGATTTAATGCATTGCTCACTGTTATGTCTAATTCGCGAAGAATCACTTTGAAAATCGCAAAACACGCATCTAATTTCCTTTCCCCCTTCTTCTCCCACGCTTAATGCCAATGCAGCAGGATTTGTTTTCGGTTTCGAAAGGGCGCGCCATGAATTATGATCTTTATTGACGCCGTACTTCTTAATTAATTAACTTTTTTCTTCGTTAGAGCTTCGAAATAGCTGGGTTTTTTCTCTATTTTCAATCTCATCTCTTAAAAACTGCAAGAGTTTAAAGCCCATTCGTCAATTTTATTTTGTCTATTATAATCTAAAACTATACTATCGGGCATTAATTTCAATAAAATAGGAAACAAAAGACTCCCATAACTATTTAATTCTACTCCAGCTGTTTCGAGAGAACGAACCTGAACATAACAAATATCACACAATTGACGCAATTCTTTTAACTGAGAACATGATTTAACAGGATGCATATTTAATAAATTATTTACATGAGATCTAACAATAATATCTTTCTGACCATATCTTTTTTTTAGGAGATCTATAGCAGTATCATAATTCGTTTCTGATAATGTTAAACCCTGTATCGAAACTAAAGCAGACCCTTTCAAAAATGATTTCAAATAACTGAATTTATCCGTTCTAGATAAATTATTATTTTCATGAATGGATCCCTCAAATTGTCCCCAAAACTCCTGCCAATTCTCATATTTACCATCAAATGGTTCCAACGTTAATTTTGGCAATCGGACACTCGCTTCGTTTCGTACATTTGATACCGAGGGTACATTATTTGTCGCTACAGCTGCTGACTCTGATACCGAGGATACATTATTTATCGCTACAGCTGCTGACTCTGATTTTAAACATGCATTTATTTTTGTTTTAGAAGATATAATTTTTTCTCTCATTTCTTGGCTTGAAATTACTTCTGCCTCTAACAGATCTAAATCATCGATATAACTTTCGATTTGTGTATCTAATTCATAAATTTGTTCCGATTTCTCACATAATAATTGAAGAAGCTCATTTAGTGCCTCTTTGTCAATTACTTCTAACAATAATTGCTCGTTTATCTTATTAAGCGTTCTCGTTAATAAACCCCTAATAGTTGAACGCTTTCGTTTTAATTTATCGAGCATCAAAGCACGAGTAGTTTCATTAACCACATTTTGATTAGTAATTGACATTTTAACTTTAAATATGTTAGAATAAAATTAATCAAAGATTCTCATAAGAATTAGAAATCAAATACTGCTATATTTCTGCTTTTATACCGAAATTATCATATCTAGTAGCGTGCCGGGTTTTTCGGCACCAATGTTAAATTATTAATCTACTATGTCATTTCTATAATGAACTAATTTTAGGGAATTGTATAATAAATTGACTTACCTTGAGCAGGTTCTTTGAATATATACTTTATTTAATCACATGGACGGCACGAAAACATACAGAACAAAAGGGAGGCAAAAAAAATGTAACAAGAATTCAGGCGTCTGGTGACGCGCAACATCTTTTAGCGCCACCAGCGGAATATTTCTAACTTAACATTAAAATTACAACAGGGGTAAAGGAGATTTTACAATTATATAAAGAAGGCTTACATTTTAAAATGCTTTTCTTTGGGAGCAATTTGAAGAGGTGATCACCCTTTATAAGTTATACTACTACTAAACCAAGTTTCATTATAAATTGAATTTCCCAAGTCGAGCCTTGTAAATCACTCCTGTAATTCTCATCAATCAATCCTCAACCCTTGTAAATCTATCCTGTTTAAGCAATATTTTACTTAAAAAAAAATAGTCTTGACAAAATGATTTACTGTAGTGCCCGAATGTAAATAGTTTTAAATATAAATTTTCCTCTTAAGTTATATTTTAAACTACAAGATGGTCCTCTTTTTCTTTTACTAAATTATGTTGGTAGCTCTGCTATTAGAATACTACAATTTAATAAAAACGATTTGTTTCCTACAATTAAAATTCAAGATAAAGAAAGATTACTTCAATGTCTTATTTTGAACTTACAAATGAAAACAAAGGCGCTGAGAAGTTTCATGACTCTCGGTGATACATCGCTATAGACTACACATTTTTCAAAACAATCGTTGCTGTTAATGTGCCTTTAAATATATCTCGTTTAAATAAATTGTTATGCATAAGGATCAAACTATTTTTCTTAAATTAATGAATATTAATAAATGAAAGCAGTTCAAAACTTCGATTGGCCATTATGAATAGAGTTTAAATTTTCTTAATTTTTTCCTCCCTAGAATCACAGAAGAAAAACTTCAAAGAACTTCAGTAATTATGTGTCAGTTTGTAAAGTTGTGTCTAATCAATGTAGAGTAACGAAATAGTATAGGTAAGTTTTAATTAACTTTAAAAGAATTTTTGCGGGACCTTCTTTGTGTACTTGTGTTAATAGGTAAGTTTACACTTGTAAGGTAAGACATTTATTTATCCTAAGTTTTGCTTGGTGCGATTCTGAAAGGAAACCCTTATTTATTGCTGGAACGAAGTAAAGTGGCTTTAATGCAATTTTTTCTTTAGATATAAAACAACATACGTTTTTTTTTTCTGATTTCGGTTTTTTGGGTTCGGTTTTTTTTTTCTCGTCTAGTTTTTTCCGGCATTTTTCGGTTTCGGTCAAGGCTTTCGGGTTTTTTTTTTTCTCGCCGATTAGCACATTTTAGTTCAAGTGTGCCTCTCGCAACATACGTTCAACAGATGCCCGCTTTTGAATTACATGCGACGAATTTCGTTCGTTCCGTTTTATCATTATTCGGCACAGAACGTTTTTCCACATTATTGTTATTTTTTTCTTCGGGTTTCCGCGTTATATTTTTTTACTTTTTCGAATTACATTGATTTCAGTTCATTTTATTTCCATTTTCTAATTGTAATTTGTTTTCTTATGTTAGTAGTTTATCTCTAACCTTGGTATATCTCGGCCCGTTTTAGTTGAGTTTTTTTCTTTTTTTTTTTTTCATTTTACTTTTCAAATTATGATTCTTCTGTTTCTTAAAAAATTTTTTTATACTGTTTTGCATTTTTTTTCATTTTTATTTCCAGTATTTGTCATCCAAATGAATTTTTTTAACGTTTTTCACTTTTTATTTAAGTTTTTTTTCTCGATGCGTTCGGTAGTTTCATTGCTACCACTATTTCATTTTTAATACATATACTCTTTGTTTATATATGACCAATTTAGTTTCATGTGCTCTGTCTTCACCTTTATTTCAATAGTTTTAATTGTGATAAGTAGTTTCTTCATCGCATTCCCCAGTTTTTTTTTTTTTTTTTTTCATTTCTTTTTTACTTATGTGTCCCAATTTTTCTAATATATGTTCAGTAAGTTTTTTTTTAATATTTCTTAGTCTTTTGTGTTTTCCAAATTTGTTTAATATAGTTTCAACTTTTTTCAGCGTCTTCCAGTTATATTTTTGTTTTCATTTGGCTTTCTGTTTCTTGCAGTGTTTTTTTTTTTTTTTTTTTTACAACTTCAGTGTGTTTCGTCATTTTTTTTTTTTTTTCAGTGCGTATTTCAGTTTTCAGATTCAAGTACATTCGCTTAAATCTGTCCTTTGTTTCTTCGCCTTGTTTTATTTTTTGAACAGCTCCCTCTTTATTTATATTTTTTACACGTTCAGTTTTATCTATATTTTCAATTTTTTGCATTCAATTCTTTTTCGTTCCAAATTTTTTTGTTTCCAGTTATTTGGTTGTTTTTTTGTTTTGTTCATACCGTTCCAGCTTTTCTTCGATGTTTCCAAATAAAGATTCAGTTTTTTTTTTTCAATATGATTTATTTATTTTTTTAATATATTCTAATTTTATTTTAAGTCGGTGTTCATTTGTAACATATACTGCACTTTTGTTTCCAGTGTGTGTACTTTTTTTTAATTCCCAGAATGTGTTCCTTTTTTTTTCCCCGTGTGTGTGCTTTCTTTTTTATTCCCAGTGTGTGATTTTTACTACAGTGTGTATTCTTTTTTTTTATTTACGTTTTTTTTTTAAGTGTGTGTTCCAATTTTAATTTTCCAATGTCCGCTTCAATTTCTTTCTTTCAATATGTGTCTCAATTTTTTTTTCGTTCAATGTTAGTTTCAAATTTTTTCCTTCACTGTGTATTTCGATTTTTCTGTTTTCAATGTTTGATTCAATTTTGATTTTGCAATGTGTGTTCCAAATTTTTTCATCCAGTATTTGTGTTTCAAATTTTTTCACCCCTTGTTTGTGTTCCAATTTTTTTCCCCAGTTTTATGTTCAAATTAGTTTTTTCCAATGTGTGTGTTCTATTTTTTTCAATTTGTGTTGCGGTGTGTTTTGCTATGTTTTTTAATTAATATTTTCATTCAAGTGAATTGATCAAATCCAGTCGTGTTTTGTTGCCTTATTTCGTTTTTCGTAACTTCCTGTTTATATCTGAATCATTTTATTTTCTTGTTCCATATTTGTCGCTTTTTAATTTATTTAGTTGATTTCAAATTTTTGCATTTGATATATCCTATTTTTTTCACACTTTTTTTAATGCTTTTCAGTCTTATTCATTGATTTTCAATTTTTCATTTATTTATTTTTCTAATATACCTTTTGTTTTTTTCTTATGCATATGATTTTTTTTTTTTTTTTTTTTTTGACTTGATGTTTTTATTTTTAATGTGTGATTGGTTTTATTTCCAATGCGAGTTTTGTTTTTATTTCCAATGCGTGTCTTGTTTTCATTTCCAATATGTGTTCCGCTTCCATTTCCAATGTGTTTTCGGTTTTTATTTTCAATGATTATTTAGCTTTTTTTCAATATTTTTTTTTTTTTTTCCATTAAATGTTTCCCTTTTTTTCTTGAATGGGCGTCTTGTTTTTCTGTATCTTCTTCAATTTTGATTTTTCAATGTGTGTTCTAAATATTTTCATACAGTATTTTTGTTCCAAATTTCCATTGTATGTTCGATTTTTATTTTCAATGGTTATTTACGTTTTTTTTTTTTTTTTTCGATAATTTTTTTCTTCATTAAATTTGTTTTTTTTTTTTTTTTCGATAATTTTTTTCTTCATTAAATTTGTTTTTTTGTTAAATTTTTTTTTTTAGCTTTTTGAATGGGTGTTTTGTTTTTCTGTGTCTTCAATTTTGATTTTCCAATGTGTGCTCCAATTTTTTTTATCCAGCATTTATGTTCCAATTATTTTTTTCCAATGGGTGTGTTCTATTTTTTTTTTTTTTTAATTTGTGCTTCAGAGTGTTTTGCATTTGTTCAATGTTTCTCTATTGATACTTTCATTCAAGTGAAGTTTATCAAATTCAGTCATGTTTTATTGCTGTATTTCGCTTTTCGTAACTTTCTGTTTATATCTAAATCATTTTGTTTCCGTGTTCCCTATTTTTCGCTTTTCAATTTTCGTAGAAATTTTCAAATTTTTGTACTTGATTTCTTTAGCTTTTTTTTTTTTTTTTTTTTCATGCTTTCCAGTTTTTTTCATTGATTTCCAGCTTTTTATCTATTTTCTTTTCAATGTAAGTGTTATTTTTTTTTTAAACTTGAGGTTTTTATTTTTAATGTGTATGGTTTTTATTTCCAATGGCGTGTTTTGTTTTTATTTCCAATGCGTGTTTTGTCTTCATTTTCAATGTGTGTTTGGTTTTCATTTTTAATGTTTGTTTGCTTTTTATTTCTATTGTGTGTTCACTTTCATTTCCAATGTGTGTTCGGTTTCCATTTCCAATGTATGTTCCTTTTCAATTTGTAATGGTTATTTAGGCTTTTTTCGAGAATTTTTTTCTCCATTGAATAATTTTATTTTTCATTTTTTTTTTTTTTTTTTTTTTTAGCTTTTTAAATTATTTTTTTAATTATTTTTTTTATTGATATACAACTTTTTCCATATGTTTCTTCTACCTTTTTCCAATGTGTGCTTGTTTTTTTTTTTTATTTTTATTTATTTATTTATTTTTTTATTGGTAGCATTCTTGTTTCTGTGTATCGAATCAAATCAATTTGTGTTCGTTGTTTTCGTTTTTTTGTATTATCTTGTTTATGTTTGGTTTTCATCTCTCACTGGTTTAACTTTTTATTGTTTTACATTATTTAATACAAGTATTTCCATTTTGATCATTTTTTCAACCTTTTTATTTATTTCCGAAATTTTTATTTCCTGTTGTTATATATATTTTTTATTTTATTCCAATTTTTTGTATGGTTTTAAAAGTTTTCTCTACTATATTTTTTGTATGATTTCAGATTTTCATAAGTATTTTATTTTTAACAATTTCTTTTTCAGTTTTTTTTCTAATGTATTTCATGGATTTTTCATGGAATTTTTTTAAATGTTCTGTTTTTCAGATTTTTTTTTCCTAGTTTTCCTCTGATGTAAATTAATTTTTTACTTCATGTATTTCTATTTTGTGTTTATTAGTTTAGTGATTTTTCCAGTCACTTTCCTTTTGCTGTGTTTCAATTGCTTATAATGTAGTTAATTTTTCCAATTTTAGTTCTTTATGTTTTTGGAAATTTAAATTATTTCATATTGATCATGCCTTTAGTTTATTATACTGCAATGTAATTTAGTTTTGTAGGATATATTTCTGCTCAGTAGTCTGATGAATAGGGAACGACCTGACAAAGTGGGATCCATTTTGTTTGGAATCTGCCTGACTGAAATTAATTCCTGAATGATTTGTTTTGAACCGCCTAATATGAATCTAGATACTAAAGAAGGGTGATTTTTGATTTCTGCTTATGCTATAAGTAAATTTTAATTTATTATTATATTTTTTCAATAATTTCTTATCTTGCAGCTAAATTTAAAACCTGAGCACACATTTCACAGTACAGTTAATAAGCGATTTCAAACTAAAAATTAATCCCAAAAAATGAAAACCTAACATACTCTATTTTATACAATTTCCTTGAATAGAAAAATAAGCATAATAAGCATAAGCTTCTATGGCATAATTGGATTTACAATTTTGAAGATAACTGTTAATTTGCGTATTTTGTCATACCTCTCCGACAATATTTTTTGTTAGCCATCACATTCAAAATACGGCTATAATCCAAACAAGTTTTAGCTGAGTTCTGACCTACAAATCACAAGATTGAATTTTATTTCAAAAGTAGGAACATTGCAGAAAATCGTTTGCTCATGTAACAAGAAGTTCTGTCAGAAACAAGTTTTAACCAACATATGACCCAGAAAGATAGGAGTTTAACTTACCCTCCTTATAATGTTCCCCCTAAGAATAAAATTTCTGGTGGCAGCTGTCAACTAACTGGTTTGTTCCGAAAAGATAAAGTACAGGGCTGTGTGCCGGTGTTATTATTATTTAATCACCTTATGTTAGAACAATAAAAATTCTCGTTAAGGTCAAAAATAAGTTTTCATTCATTTTTGACCAAACAACCACGTGTTTTTATTTTCCTCCAAACATTAACCATTAATAGGGAATTGTTAGATTGTCAAAAGTTTTTGTGATCTATAAAAAATATTGTGATTTCTCAAAAAGTTACAGCCTAAAAATTTTGTATCCAACTTCTGATAAATTGATTTTATTTAATAACTGTCCTTGAACAGACGACCCAATTTTCCGGGTTTACGACTACTAATGTTTAACTCCGTAGCCTTGCAATTTTGAACCCAATCCAAAAGACAAGGGAATTCCTGGATCAAGTACTGTAAGAAATTTGCCGTCGTGGAGATCTTTTTGATGGAAGTAACACGTATTTGCGTTACATGGAGAGGAAAACCTCGAAGAGCTCCCACGGTTAGCATGACGGTAAGGGAACTCCAACCTACCACTGTGGTCGGTGCAATCCAGATGCAGCGATCGCTGAGGTTCACCTTATTTGAAGGCGGCGCACACTCTATCCCGTGAAAATTCAATTATTTTGGTTAACTAAGTTTTGATTTGAAGAAAGATTTGAAATAATTTTGTGATAATTTAACCTCATGGTTTCCAAGTTTTTTGACCCGTGATACCCTTAATGATCAAACTTCTTTCGCCGGGTTCGAATCCCAGCCTTGGCTGGTCGATACAAATTTTGCAACCAGCTCGCACCGACCACAGTGCTGACGTAAAATATCCGCTGTGATAGACGGATCATGGGTTAGAGTTCCCTTGCCGTCAGGATAACCGTGGGAGGTTTTCGTGGTTTTCCTCTCCATGTAACGCTAATGCGTGTTAGTTCCATCAAAACATCCTCCACGAAAGCAAATTTCTCCCAGTACTTGATTCAGGAGTTGCCTTGCCTTCTTTTTTGGTTTCAAAATTAAAAGGTTACGGAGTTCAACATTGGTAGTCATAACGTTAAAAAAACTGAGTCGACTGTTCAAAGAGGGTTATAAAATGAAAATAAAATTAAGTTAATTAGCAGTTGTGAGCATACAAACCAAAAAAAGGCTACTAATTATTAAAAACTATTGAAAGAAAATTATAAATTTATTTACCAATAAAGGACTATTTTATTTTCAAAATATTTAATAAGAAGAATGAATTTTTCTTCTTCATATTTTTAAAATTGAGAAATGCGATTTCGTACCTCAAATTAGGTTTGATATCCCAAATTTAAGTTTGCAGCCTTTGAGCTGAATCTAGTTTGGATATTTTTTAACCCTACAAGCATAAACTGAAAATGAATGAAATAAGCCGAATTTTGTTTTTTGTTGAAATGAAAACTAAAAAGAACTTATATGAGTGTTGAAAATGGCTGTTAGGGAAACACATTTCTTTACTAACGAATTTAGTTACTTTATTTTGATATTAAGATCGCGATGGGAAAATACTTAAGCATTTTCATATAAGTGAGTATCTTTTCAACAATTTATTCAATGCATTACTAGAAAAAAAATTTATTTCTTTTTAAAAAGTATTTGCCAGTTCTTTTCCTTTAATTTAATTCATTCATTCCACTTTAAATTATTTCTTAAAGACATCCGAAATATTAAGTAAATAATGATTTAATGATTGGATCTAACTATGATTGTAGGTCTTAATTAGGTAGATTGTAGGTAGATGTCTTAAAGACTCTTTCGCGGAACTCAAGGGCTCCGCGGAACACCATTTGGGAACACACAAACCTGTTTCTCAGCTTGCCTACCTTTAATAACAAGTCGCATGTATGCATTGTGATGGAAAGAAAAACTGAAAAGCAATACTTATGCTTAATGATTTTTTTAAATTTATTCTTTATGTTCAGTGTTTATATTAAAGAACTAATAAAGGAAGTCTTATCAAAACATTTTTAAAACTTAAGACATATCTTCTATGTTACTCATTTGCTTTTCCTCCCTTCCAGTACTCTTTTGCACCATGCACACATTCGTTTTGTAAATTAAAAGTGTTGTGAATTCAGTAAAAAAATTTTATTAAATTTTGTTATTTGAAATGCTTATTAGAACTTTTGTTTATACTTAATGTTTTCTCTGGAATTTTTGTAGGACAAGTTGTTGCCTTTATTCTTTAAATCAGAAAGAAGTCATCACATTATTTAAGCAGTATAATGAGGTGCTACATAGTTCTGGTAAGAATTTTATTTTCTTTTTTCATAAATAACGTTTTTTCCTAAAAATTAAATTTTCCAATTTTATTTTCATTCAAAATCAATTTTAGTTTATATTCCAGTTGCAGTAGAAATATATTTTTTGCTTTTTTAAAAACTCTTGGAGACACATGTCAACGTTGCCTTCTGTTTCTTTTGCTGGCTTTTTTTTCTTCCTCAAAACATTGGAAGCTTTTGCCAGCTTTTTTTTCTCAGAAATGTTTATTTAAATTTGTTTATTTGAAATGCTTATTTGAACTTTCTTTATACTAATTGTTTACTTTGCAATTTTTTCAGGACAAGTTGTTGGCGTTATTCTTTAGATCGAAAAGAACCCATGACATTAAATGAGTTGTATAAGGTGGTGCTACATAGTTCTGGTAAGAATTTCATTCTATTTTTTCATAAATTACGATTTCCACATATTTTGATGAAAAATTAAATTTTCCAAATTTTATTTTTCAATAAATATTCTGAAGCAAGTTTAGTTTCTATTCTAGTTGCAGCAGAAATCTGTTGTTGCTTTTTTTTATGTAGAATAGTGAATAGATTGTTTTTTTTTTTTTTTTTTTTTTTTTTTTTTTTTTTTTTTTGCTTTTTTAAAAACTCTTGGTGCCAATTGTCAACGTTGCGATCAGTTTTCTTTGCTAGCTTTTTTTCTTCTTAAAACTCCAAATTTCAACACACAAGAAACATATTCTCTTTAACAACTGAGCAATATATTTTTTTTATTTTTCAGTAATTTAAACAGAAATTTCCCAAATTTTACTCGAAAAGTAATAAAAAAAAAACATAAAATAATGGGTGGGTTTTATGACCTTTCTCCAGTGATATAATCTAGAAATATCTGCTAAAAATATTTGAATCAATATTTTGAAAATAGCTTTCGTCAAATTAAAGAAAATTCAATGCTAATTACTAGAAATCAATTTACATAACGACCAACAATTTTCTTACAAGTACCAAACTGTGTGTAAAATTTCAGCAAAGATTGTAGCAAATCGTCAGACCCCCTTATCCCATCAAAATATTCTGTTTGCCGAACTGTTAAACGAACAAATACCTTAAACAAGTTTTAGCTGATTTCCTATACAAATAACCAAAAAGTATGAATTTGATGACTCAATATTATATTCTAATTTAGAAAACCGATACTTCAACATGTACTTTCGTTAACCTCAACTCAAAAATAATAATTATAATAATATTACACATATTATATGCTATATAAATACGTATGTTTTAGCACCCTTTTTTTTCACGAAAGGAATTACAAACATAAGTCAGTTGAAGGAAAAGTAACCCATATATACTATTCGTTACCCTGTTTGTCAAAAAAAAAAAGTTTTGGATTTATAAATTTTAGCTATATTTCGACCTAAAAACAAATTCGCTTTTACCTTCAAACAGCAGCCCATCGTTGAAAATTATAAATACATTTTACTTTTCTTACTTAACAATAAGATTGCGAGCTTTCACGGGTTTAAGAGATTGATGATAAATTAGGAAATAAAACAAGTAATTTTGAACACCCTATGCCCGAAATTTAAGCAATAATCACGTAACTTGTATCGAATATTTCATTATTTTCAATAAATGCATAAAATTTCGTAAACTTCGCTTAAGTATTTATGGAGAAAGGGCATTTTTATTAAAAAAAAACTAGCTTTTTTTGTCCTACTTATTTAGCTATAACTTTAAAAGTAATTAATAAAATAAAACAATATATTTGGAGCAATTTAAAATTAGAAAATCATTGTTTTAAGATTTTAAAAAAAATCTGTAAAAAATGCGTAAGATATGAGCAGTGCCGTACCCTGAAAATCATTCTAAAGGGGTTTAAAATTAAAAATTTTTGTTCAACTTTTCATTCTATGTAAAATCTTAATTATCAGGTGACACTATTCAGCTTTATTATTTACTGAAACCGGTTTGCACTTGCTTACGTTCGTGTATCAATTCCTTCAAGTAGACGATATATAATATAAATTTGGCGATTGGATTAATTAGACGATATATTATATAAATATAAATATAGAATTAAATATAGAATATATATAAAAAGACTGAGATCTTACTTTATAAGGTATTAATCAAGTCAGTTTTGACTTATGCTTCAGAGACATGGACTTTAACAAAAAGGGAAGAGAAGTTATTAGCAACCTTCGAAAGGAAGGTCCTACGAACCATCTGTGGCGCTATACTCGATAACAACAACTGGAGGAAAAGATATAATTTTGAAATATTATAAGATCTTTAATAGTGATGATATCATTAAATCTATTAAACTAAGTAGAATGAGATGGGCCGGGCATGTAGTGAGAATGAGCCCAGAACGAACAGCATTGAGATGGAAGGACTGTGTGGATGAAGATTTTGCCATCCGAAAAGTAAAGAACTAGAAAACAATTGCTGGGAGAAAAGCAGAATGGGAAAAGCTTCTGAGGAAGGCCCAGGCTCACAAAGGGCTGTCGTGCCAATGCTGCTCATGATTACAGAATATTTATTATATCAGGCAATATATTAGTATATTATAATAATTAGACCAAATTATTAGACGCACTGCAGTATTTTTAACAATTACATGCTTAGCACGAGTTTGTTTGTAATACTTTTATATTTAAACATACATGTAATGGGTTTTTATTCATGAGATTTTTTATATACTTCTTATTTGTGTTTATTTTTAACGTATTGCATTACAATGTTAACCAATTGATACTCAATTGCAGACCAGTTTCAGCAGCGTAAAAACAATAATTGAGGTTTTACATAGAAGCTTATAGTGCATCGAATAATATGGCCAGGAGCTATACAAGCGGGGGGGGGATTCGATTCGATTTGAAGTTTATATTGTGTTTTCTCTTAAAAATAGAGAGTATAAAAACATTGTGTTAAAAATTGTTGTGTAAAAAAAAAGGAAAAAAAAAATATAAGAATTAGTTTTTCAATGCCCTTCTCCCCCCTTCTTTCATGCTTTTATTGTAAAATAATTTCTGGTCCAAAACGTATTTTGCAGTGTTTTATTTCAAGAATAAATATCGGGTTGAGTAAAAAGTTTTCCGCCAAAATAAAACAATCCTGTAAAATGATAAATACATAGAAAATCAGCAAAGCTAATGAGGATAGTAATCTCCATTCAAATCAACAATAGTCTGCCAGCGTTTTGGCAACTTTTCAATCCCTTCTGTGAATAACTGGGGGGTACGCGAGTCCAGAAAGCGATCTACCTCATTTATGACCTCGTCATTTGAACGGAAGATTGTGCCATCAAGATGCAGCTGCAGATGTGAAAATAGATAGTAATCCGAAGGTGCCATGTCTGGGCTTTATGGTGGATGTTGCACCAAATCCCATTCCAGCGTGTAGAGGGTCCAGCTGGTCATTGCACTGACACGTGGCCGGGCGTTATCTTGATGAAAGAGAACCACCTTCCTTCTGAACTCGATTTTTCGTTTTTCGCGAATGACATCGCTAACTTTGATTAGCATATTGCTGTATATTGTACTGTTGATAGCCTGCCCGCTTTTCAGGTACTCCTTGAGGATAATTCCATGACAATCCCACCAGATACAGCGAAGGACCTTCTTGTTAGTTAGCGTTCGTCTTGCAACCGAACCTGCTGATTCCCCGGGTGCTGACCACCCTCCTTTACGGCTAGTATTGTTGTAGTATACCCATTTTTCATCACAGGTCACAATTCGGTCCAGAATGTTCTCTTTTCTTTGATCTCTGAGCAGAACCAAGCAGGCGGCTTTTCTTTTGCTCTTGTCTTCAGCAGTCAATTCGTGACGCACCCAGCGGTTAAACTTAAATGCTAGATTTATGCGTTTGAGGGCATTTACTATTGTTTTTTGGCATACGTCAAGCTCTAACGCAATGTTCGTGTTGAAACATTTCTGCTTTGATCAATAATTTGCTTTAATTGGTCACAATCAACCTCAATAGGGCGACCAGAACGTGGTTCATCTTCAATGTTGAAATTCCCACTATTAAACTTTCGAAACCAAACTTTTACTGTATCATAAGAAACAGTATTGAAACCTAAACTTTCATACATTTTCTTGTGGTATTCAGTTGCACTGAGTTTATTTCGGAACTCATCGTACATAATCGTTCTGATCTGTTTAAGTGATAGCTCCATTTTAAACAATGTTTTGGTGCACAAGATGATAAAATTTTGACAAGCAAATTACACAGTTGTGTAGTTCCAAGTTTCAGCTTTAAAATGCAAAAGCCCGTCTAAAAAAAGGTTAACTACCACGGGAATGGCTGCTGCTGGCATGGAGGTATCTCCCCTTGGCGGAAAACTTTTTACTCAACCCGATAAAATATCTAAAATTGAAATCTATGAAATGATTACAAAATCCCAAAGAGATTTGTAATGTGCATCCACACACTATTATCAATGATAAAATAGAAATTTCTCATTTTCGGATTATATAAGGATGCATATTGACATCATCGAAGCGTCTGTTAAATTATATTTTAATTCAAATTTCTGGCATTGATTTAAAAAAATAGTTTTAAAAAGGACCCATTATTAAGCATAGTTTATATTGGGATACTGTTATAAAAGCTAAATACTAAGATGTTATGAATAATATAATAAAAGAAAAAAAACATTTAAATAAATAGTAGTTTTCAGCAATAAATTAAATTTATTACGCAATCAATGAATTCATTATTAATGTTACGTTGATAAAATAGTAAACGTAAGGATCGGGTAAAAATAAAGAAACAATTTCATCCTCTTACTTTTCCCTTTAGCTTTATGGCCGGTTTCCTAGGTTTTCCGGCCAGATGATTCAGAACATCCTCTTTAGAAAATGTAATAAAAAACGGGCTAAACCTTTTAATCTGTTTTCTGACATGGAGTTCTTTAAATATGATTTCAAACTCTTTAATGTCGACCGTTCATTGCTATATATTATGACTGGCAACGTGGCCATTATGGTTCATAAAGTGAAGAGTCCCTAGAATAGCGACTTATTGCACAGGTAAACAACATCGATAGCACTGTTTTTTTTTTTTCTTCAAAAGATGCCAAAAATTCGTGCCCCCAAATGAATTCCCTCCTGATATTTACACCTAAATCATAAAAAGTTGCTAGCATCATTTCTATGCTATCATTACTTTTACAATTTGCTGCTGTTATTAATAGTTGGAAATTTTGCAGTAGCTTTGAATGTTCTGTGAATTTGGCATCTAAAATTCATCCAAAAAAGGTATGATTATTGCTTGTTTGAAGTAATATTTAACTGTGTCTGCAGGAATATTATTTCTCATTGTTCTGTCGATTGACGGTGCGCGACTTAGTTATTTAAATGACTAACTTAGAACAGATTTCTCCCATTTTGAGAAGAGTTTTTGAAAAGTCATCTGCTTTATCTCTCATGCTTTGCAAAGAATTTCGAACATTAGTTATAGACTGAACAACAAGCATCAAATCCAGTTGTATTGATTGTAGATATTTGCTGAGGGGCAAAGTCAGGGAGAAGACAGCATCAAGAGCAAACAGACTTGTTTAAAAAAATCGCATTTACTTATTGAAGTTGCAAGCATCTGGGATTCTGAAAAAGCTTGAAACTGAATCGTGTCTTTCGATCCACCTAGTCTGGAAAATTGTTTTAATTTTTAAGTTAACCACATATTTTTCGATATGTCTTTTTTAGATTCTTTGTCTCGTTGGGAAATTAAAAAAAAAAGTATAGGATTTTTGAATTATTGCCGTACAATTTCTAATTGGGAAAATATTGCATCCATTTGACACTGCAAGGTTGAGGCAGTGAGCACTGTTGGTTCTCTGGAATATATAACATAAAAATAAAAAAAAATGGGGAGGGAGTCTGAATTCTTGCATTGGAATGATGGTTGTTCACGACCGCTCCAACATATGATTTCTAAGAAGCTAGGATGGAAATTTCTGATGGTTCAACATGAACAAACAACAAAACAAGTTGCTATTATGTTGGATCATCATAAATCAGTCCAATTTCCTACATTGGGGTGATGGTTAATTATGTTGGTTACCATGGTCCATCAATGGAAAAGCATCAAAAGTTTTGTCTTGGGTATAGTGCTTTGGAATAATTTTCCGGAATGATAGATCTTCCCTGACCTATAAGTATCTATTCCAGAATTCCTAAGACCTTCACTAATCGTCTGCTAGTGCTTTCCCTGTAGTGTTTGTTAAAATAAGAAACTAAAAATTCTTCTCTTACATTAAAATTGTCAATGAATCTCGCACAAAGACATTTTCTGAATACTAGCTAAACGTTTCGTCAGCCAAAGCTGAAAAGCATTTCACTTTATTAACTTGGAAGACAATGATTTGCAATGGTTTAAAAAAAATGCGTGGTATAAATGCTAGAGTTTCTGGATCTTTGCTACAAGATGCAGCTTTAGAGTTTTAAAAAAAAAACTCAATGTAGAAAATTTTACTGCTTCTAATGGCTGGTTAGATTCATTCAAGAAAAGACATAACATTTCCCAGAAAGTTTTGTGTGGAGAGTCACATGACGTTGATATGGAAACAGTAGATTCCTTTAAAAAACGAATTTCTGGTTTGTTGGAGAATTACAAGAAAGAAGACATATTCAACGCAGATGAATGTGGTTTGTTTTATCGTGCAATGCCAAACAAAACATAAGCTATGGTTGGAGATAAATTCAAAGATGACAAGATATCAAAAGAGAGAATCACCATTTTGCTTTCTTGCAGTTCAACAGGAGAGAAACCTCTTGTCATAGGAAAAGCCAGAAAACTCCGCTGTTTCAAAAACGCTAGCGTCAAAAATTTACCTGTTTCGTGGTATGGAAATAAAAAAAGCCTGGATGGCATCCTCTATTTTTACTGAATGGGTTATGCAATTGAACAAGCAGATGAAGCTGAGAAGGATTCTGTTATTTAGAGATAACTGCCTAGAATATCCAAGTGATTTGTCCTTTTCAAATGTGAAAGTACAGTTTCTACCTGCCAATACCACATCACATTTACAGCAGCTTGGTCAAGGAATAATTCAAGCTACACTATAGAAAGTTCCTTCTCCAAGCTACAATTGCCAGAGCTGATGAATGCAAATCAGCAAACGAAATTGCTTCACGCATAAACGTTCTTGATGCCATAGTGTGGATTAATTACTCGTAGAATTTGGTAAGCCAAACGACAATTTCAAAATGCTTTGAAAATTGTGGTTTTACCCAAGAGATTTCAGAAGATATTAGCGATTCACAAGCTGAAAATGATGACAATAGCCTTTCGCATATTCAGAATCTTTTAAATCAATTGCCTTCTGAAGATGAACCAGTGGATGCTAAATAATTCACTAATTTCGACAGTGATATTCCTACATGCGATACTTCCGTTGATCAAGAAAATCTTAAACAAGACATTTGCGATATTTTTACAAATGAAAAAGACGAAGAAGATTGTGTTAGTGAAGCGGAAGTTCAAATTGAAGAAAATGATCAAATTTCCGACGCAGAAATGTTAAAGATGTGCAGGAACATGAAAACGTATGCCCTAAATAACTGTCCACAAATGCTAGATATACTAAGGAAACTTGAAGGAATGACTGAAAAAATAAGTTTTAAGCAACGAAAAATTTCTGAATTTTTTACTGTAAATGGAACTTCATAAAACTTTGTAGAATTTTTTAATGAATGTTTTATTATAGCTTGTAATGAAATTTGTTTGAATAATCTTATATTACAACCAAAATAAAAGCCAGTTTTAATTAAAAGAAGCATTTTGTCATTGTGTTATTTAAATCGATTACTACGGAAATTCTTTAACTAATATCAAATGAAATAAGGTGAGTTTTATGTTTATTATCTTTATTGATAAACCTATTTTAGTTATTGGGGATGTAGTTTAATTAATTCATTACTTAATATAGTAAAATTTTTTGAATGTGCTTTTAACCATATGTATATTGTCCTTTTTAAAGAGTCTTCATAAAGTGACCACCTCTATATAGTGACCATTTGACTTGGTCCCGAGGGTGGTCACTTTGGACAGGCTCCACTGTGTGTGTATATATATATATATATATATATATATATATATATATATATATATATATATATATATATATATATATATATATATATATATATATATATATATATATATATTGATGAAGACTTACAGGTTCTGGAGAAGCATTGTAAAAAGTTTTTGCATCCCTTTTACAATTTTTGGCATATTTGAAGAAGTACTTTTTAAAAAAAATTTTCATATTAAAATTTCGTTTCAGGATCTTCATCGAACTGGTTGCGGTCCTTTCAATGGTGAAGTAGCTCAACAACTGACGTGAAACGTGTTCTCCTAGCGTATGCAAAATGGAATCCTAGCGTAGGATATTGCCAAAGTTTTTATCTGCTATTATTCAAGAAGTTGCTGAATGGAAGGAAGAGGATGCTCTTTTCGTTAGTTCTCTTTTCTTGTACATTAATAAAATCAGTTCTGCAACTTTACCGTTTAATTTAAATAGCATTAGAAATTCATTTTAAATTGAAATTTTTATCTTGAAATTTTTTTGGGGGACCATCCAATAATTGCTAAAAAAAATGTAAAACATTTTTTTGTAATTTATTACTTTTTTTACTTATTACTTTTACTGCATTATTATCTTTAAAATTTTCAGTGCTCTTAGTTTGCTTTATTAAAAAAAACTTAACAGTATTTGAAGGCAAGATTTTAAAAAAATATGAAGTGAGGGGGGGGGGATTTCACTACTTTAACTGCAACAAAAAATCTTGTTATTCAGATTTGTCATTTTCAAAAACTTTCATTCATCTCTTAATGATTTGATTTAAAAAAAATTGAAATAAAAACTTCAATTATCGTAATTAGACGATCACAACCTTTTCTTTGGTTAAATATTATATGCGTAGGGACTATATAATAATTTACTTCCGACAAACATAGCTTCAATACTCATTGCATTTACGTTTCAAAATTATTAAAAAAAATTTTTTAATCATTTCATTAAAGAAATACTGAATTAAGTAACAATTTTGAATAAAAATTATTAAGGGCCATTAACTAGTTTACATTTGTAGTATGAATTTATCGAAGTCTTCATAGTTTGCTCAGTTCTTTGCATAACTTTATTAATTCGGTATGATCAATAATATTAATATGGTAAATGTTTTGTTGAATATGCTTTCATAAATACTTATTAAATATAAAAATTGAATACAATAAAAATTGTGTATAAATTGTTGTTATGGTTGCTACTATAATCAAGAAAAGAGTTCTTTGTCAAAAACTAGTTATTTCATCATGATCATGTAAAGTCTTTAAAATTATTTTACATTTTTTTAATGAATCTATGAACTTTGAATATAATAAGAAAACTTTTTTAGTAGTAAACAGATCCTAATTATATATTTTTAAATTCTTAAAAAATTTTGAGTGTTATGAAGTTAGCTATGGTAGAAAATTACTCTTCTACAAATTTTTTCGTTAATTCACCCATCAAAACATTAATCAATCAATGTACTGGTTATCAACATTTTATAAATATTAATAATGTGAAGTTAAAATTCACGAAAAACAAGCAATTTTCTCCAGTGATTATCACTTTAGAGGAACCGTAAAATATACCTTTCCATAGTCAATATCCATTATAACACTGCGAAGTTTTTATGTAGTTTTGATAAGTACCAAATAGACTAATAAAATACACTGTACCGATATTAGCATTTCTGTCACATATTAAAACTACACCAATTACAATAATATCAGCAATGCATATTACCAAATTTAGTTAAACATCATTGACTTTAGTATCACAATTTTTTTTAGTTAATTCTATAGTTCATTCACCAGGAGTTGGCTCTTGGCTCCACCTCCTCGGATGAAGAGTTCATTTTTGCGTGGGAGTAAGAGGAGAAACGTCTCCGCTCTTGAAATCAAGACAACCCTTAATGCTAGCCAAACGTGAACAGTGAATAATTTTTCAATCACTTACTTCGCTTTATCACCTGCTATTATACCTTTCGTTACTCTAGCTAATTATATATATTGCAGCAAAATGTCTTAAATAGGACAAACTATTCACTTAAAAGAGAGATATATCATCAAATGTATGAAATATTTAAAAAATGCACATAAAGATTTCTAAATAAATATTACTGCCATATGATCATCAAATAGCAACTTTGTTCAGGATTGTTCACATCCTTCTCCCAAAAATAGCGAAATAGTATCGTCGGATACCACGCGATGTCGGATACCACGTGAAAACAATTTATTTTTATTCTAGTTGCAGTAATACTATTTGTTTTTGAAAAAAAAAAAACTCGTAACGTCCTGTTCTTTTTTCTTCTTAAAACTGCGGATTTCAAAACACAGGGTCAAAAGGCATATTTGCTTAAACTTTTGCTCCAATTAATTTGAATTTTTGATGTACACAATCTTTTCTATTTTCTTTAATTTGAGAAGAGTTTTTTTCCCCCAAATAGATTATTCGAAAAAAAAATCTTTAAGAAAATTGCGTTTCTTTTATGTCCTTTTCTGAGAATTCCTTCGAATTCGTTTTCGATGAAAGAAAATAAATAGAAATTTAAATTTCGCCTCCAAATTAAATCCCAGCTTACGACATTGTTAACTCATATAAGATATTCGTTTGCCCATTTGCCAAAGTTTTGAATTGAAAAAATTTAACTATGTTTTGATACAGAAAACACTTCATTTTTACTAACAAATAGTAGCCCATGGCCGGACATTATTAGTGCATAGTAATTTGCCTAAAATTTATGTTATCCCATCCGCAAAATGATCTTACCTAACAAGAGCAAATTATAAAACTTTTTGTTCTTGAAATGGCAAATTTAAATTTTGCCTTCAAATGTTTGCCTCCATGGGACTAAACCTTTATCCTTGCCTTCAAAATATTCGTCCATTGTGAGCATTCGTTACTAGGGTAGCAATAAAAGTTGGCCTTTTCTAAAAAAGTCCTAAGATTTTATTAAAAAAAAAGTCTTTTATTTAAAAGGAAACTTTTATTGGATTTTTTTTCATTTGTTACCTTATTGTTCTACACCTATGCGTATAAACATATTGTATATTGTGTTAAAATCGAATTTATTGATTACTATTCATTAAAAACTATAAAATTTTTTATGATACAATAATGCATCAGATATCTAATGCTGCAGCTCCCAATAATACGTGTTAAAATAATATGTTATAACAGATAATACGACAAAAACAGTGCGTATCTTACCTACTACAAGCTGTATGATGATGTTGCAATGATTTAAAAGATAATTTCATGTCTTCACACTTCAGAAGTTTAATTAATTGAAGTAGTAATGGGGATATTTTTCCACGCAATTTTTAAAAAAAAAATTCTAATTGAAGTTATTAATTATTATTCCTTAATGGTACTTATTACACAAATAGTTAAAATGTTTGTAATATATAGTGATGTATTTAGTAATCTATAGTAATACTAATGTTACTTACTGCTTAAACAAACATTTTTTCAAAAATTGTGACGAATATTTTTATCAGGAGTTTTCTATAAAACTCTAAGATTTGTTAAAAATACTAATAAAAATATATTCGGCTGTAAAAGTTTGGAAATTGATTATTACAATTTCAAGTAGTTTAAATTTATCGTTCTTAACACTTCTAAAGTTTATATCTGTTTTTTTTAATAAACTAACGATTTTCATATCATATCAAATCATGCCATGTAATATACAGTGCTTAAAAAATCAGATATCACCCTGAATAATTTTCGTTCTAATGATCGGATTTTCACGAACTAAGTGTTAATCTTAATGATTTCTTGGTGTGAGTTCATCTCTGCTAATTAATTGGTGCTAATAATTAATTAAGTTACGAAATCGGACACTGAAAAGTTCTTTCTCTATTTATTTTTTTGCATATTTGGATGCTTAACCTTCAAAATATAGGGGGTAGCCGCAATCTGAGAAATATGCAGGAGATCGATCCAAATCTCTGAGCTCTTAATGTTAATTTCACTTTTTGCATTTTTAATCATATTTTTAAAGCTAACTAAGCAATTTAAAAAATGCACCCACTCATAAAACCCGATTACGAAAGGTTAATGTCATGCAAAAAGTAATTTTTAGTAATTATTTATTATATTCTATTATTTTATTTAATTGTGGATGAAAAAATTTTGAAATATTAAGTACGGATGTCTTTTAAAGACATATTAATCTACGTAATTTTCTATTGAAAAATTTAAAGTTACAACTGTTTTTACTTTGTAAAAGCCGAAAAAAATTTAAATTATTTTAAAAAAAATATTTTTTGGCGACAGTGAAGAAATATTTTCAAGGGGGCAATTTATATTTAAATGTGGTTATTTTATAAGGAACTTTACTTACACATGAGCAGAGTAAAATTTCTTTTTTTTTTCGCCAATAACAGATTGTTAATCCTTTTTTTTTTTTTTAACTATAAAATACGATTTTTCTTTTTTAGTAGTCTTAAAATTAGTTCGCAATTTATTAAAGAGATTTTAATAATGCATTAAATAAAAAACATTTTATTCGATGAATGTCGAGTTTTGTAAAGGCATGTGTTTTTGATAGAATGTACATCATCTTTTTTTAATTTAATTTTTTTTATTCTTTCAATAAATGATGCAATTTCAATAATATACGTACGCATGCATAGATTTAGAATAATATATTTGTAGATTTCTTCAATATGTATTTTTTAATTATTAATACGAATGCGTAGTCAACATTTTTAAGCATCTTAAAATTTCTCAGCATCTTACATATCGTCTTATCTTAAAATAATTTTTTAATTACCTGAGACGCGTGTTTCGCAGAACTATTTTACCAACTATGTAATTAAATTTTAACATTTCTCAAAAATCTTATCCTTTAAGCTACCACGTAGATTTTGTTTTCAGCAATATACTACTACATTTTTTTAAGTACTATAAGTTAGGTTTTCCTTCAAAGTAACATTTCTTTTTAAATTATTCTCAAATTTTACTAAAAGAAAACTTTAATAAAATTATTGAAATATTGCCAGCTAGCTGAGAATTAATTCTTGTTAAGAAATTAAAAAACATTCTGCTGCCTAAAATTATTAGAGGCAAAACAACAATTTATTTACTAAGCATTCACGATTATTTACGAAAATTCACATTTTCTCCACGCTTGATCTTAGCTCCTATGGACTAACTTGCTTAATTTCAAGTTTGCGCACTAAAATTTCAGACAGTCTGCTTGCAATTTTTTTTACATTTTTTTGCTGATTACAGATAATTTTTGAACTTAATTTACAAATTTTGTTTCGAAATGTTAGTTTATTGAGACTCTCATGTTCACCAGCTAAAAAATGTTTCACAGCCAATTCATAAAAAAAATTAATGCCTGATTTTCAACCAAAAAAATAAAAAGTTTGAATTTTGTCTGAAAACATTAGCCTATTGTAAGATATCGTGAGCTCACGCTCGATCATCAGATCCTTTCGTTAGTTATTTAAACAAACAAAAGTTATGACTGAACTACGTTTTAGCTAATTATTAATTAAAAACTGAACATTTTAATAGTGGCTTTAAATTTTGTTCAATATTAAAACTATATCTACCCACGGTAGAAAAATACTTTATATTTTGCAACCGTCGTTGAACAGCCGACACAGTTTCGGGTTTACGACTCATAATGTTCCACTCCGTGTAATTTTCTCCCCCAATCCG
The DNA here is from genome assembly GCA_949128135.1 of Parasteatoda lunata. Lineage (NCBI taxonomy): Eukaryota > Metazoa > Arthropoda > Arachnida > Araneae > Theridiidae > Parasteatoda > Parasteatoda lunata. The sequence continues at coordinate 113,560,362 of OX421970.1, forward strand.
AAGAGAACTCCTGAATGTAGTATTGGGAGAAATTTGCCTTTCTGGTGGAACTAACCTGCATCGACCATGAAATACTCCCTCGGTTAGCCGGATGGCAAGGAGACCCACGATCCGTCTACTATTGAAGATAATTTAAGTCAGCTCTGTGGTCGGTACGAGCCTGGGTGCGGAATTCGTATCGACCAGCCATTGCTGGGATTCAAACCCGGTTCAATCCATTGAAAGGCAAAAGTTTCTTGAACCATCACGGCGCCGGTAGAAAAACAGTGTCCAAAGCAGGTTTTTGTAAACATTTGATACATCTAAGGATTTTTTTTTTCAAATTTCAAACACTAAAACTGTATTATACGCCTTAACTAAGGAAATCGATAGCCCGCTTAAACTTCACAACGAAACAAGTTATTGAAATTTTATTAAAAAAACAACAACAGAAGTTATTCTATCTTCAGAAATCGTTACCCTACCCGCCAAAATAGCAATGGTTAACACAAATATTAGCTACTTTTTGACCTATAAAAAAGTTCGAATTTGACCTCCAAAACTTAACCCATAAATTTTTTCTATCCTGCATTGGAGCGCTCACCCCGACTAGGTTACAACTAAAACAAGGGGGAAAAAAACAAGTCTGAATTGTTTCTTCCAAAGCAAAGCAAAAAAATCGTTTACCTTTCCACCAAAAAGAGTTTTAGCTTATTTTTGACCTAGAAAACACTATTAAAATTTTCCTTTAACTAAAACTTTGTTTTTAATAGTTTTTGTTCCATCCACTAAAAAATATGGAAAAGCTTATTTTTAACCAAAAAACTAAGAATTAGAATTTCCCCTGCTAACGTTAAACTTTTATGGGAAATCGTTAACCCTCCAAATTTTTTGTTAACCTATATGATAAAAATGAAAAACTCTAATCAAAATGTATATGAAAACTTAATCCATCTCCTTTTGAGTTACGATCTTTCTCTCTGTTCTGGTGAATTTTCGAGTTTGAGTGCTTTGAAACACTTAAAATAATGTTTGATTTCTAATTGTTTTCTTTGCAATTTTAGGTGTGGCCATTATTTTTGTAAGAGGGTAAAGAATGGAAACTAAAAGGCAACTATTTACTACTAAGCTCGATGTCAGGTAATTATGGCTACTATTTTTACAAAAAAAAAAAAAAATAGCTAAAAAGTGAAAATTTTATAAAAAATGATAACTTTAATAAAAAGATGAATAGTAAAAATTATTGCCAAACTAATAAATTGCGCCATAGCTAATTGTCAAATTTGTATAAAAAATAGTATCAGATTTCGATAAGTCCCGTGAAAATGACCGGAAAGCAATGGATAAATCCCTAAAAAACACATTTGAATTTGTATAAAAATCGGCGACAGCAATATCAAATTTTTAATCGCGTGTCGAATTTCATTGACCTGCTATTACTCTGGAGACATCATTAATGTAACGTTTATTGTGGTTTTAAAAAAGAAAAATGTTTCTTTCTTGCGCAAAAGAAAACAAAATGGTATCTGTTTTTTTAGAGAAGGAATATTCTTAAATAAACAGAAAAAATATGTATCTTCTTATTAGAGTTAATGCCTTAGAAATATTTTTGCTAAATTTAATGATATAACATGAAAGGCCTATTTACATTCCATAGTTTTAAGAATAATATTATTTCAAACATTAAAATAAGCAAAAAGTATACATAAGCCTCATAATTTTATATAATTTTGTAAAAAAAGTTTTTTGACAATTTTTATCAAAAAATTTTAAGTTTCAATAAAAGTCATTATTTAGAAACTAAAAAACGTAAAATAAAGAATGCTTACACAAAAAACAATTCTAAAAATTCCTCTCGTTAAAATTAAAAACTTTTTAGGTTTTTTTCTTTCTTCATAATCGGACTTAAAAAACCATTCTAAGAAAATACGAAAAAAAATTATTTACAAGTAAAATTTTTTATTTTATAAATTATAACACTTACCTGCTTTATAAATCTGGATAATTCTAAAATGATATTTTCTTCATTTGAAAACTTTATTCTCAAATAATATATACACAGATTATCTCTTCATTACTTTAAGATGAAAAAATCAACGAAATTTTATGATTGTAAGATTTCGATATGAATTTTAATATGTAGCTTAAAAACAGAATAACTGAATTCTAGTTGAAATTATTTCAAAACTAAAAAATACTTACCTGGAAAACGATAAAAAGTTATTAATAATCAGCACAAATAATACTATTTCAAGTAATTCGGATGATTCCTTATTGTTGTTTTCCGAATTATATAAATACAGAAATATATACTATTCTGTAAAGAAGAATATTCTATAACTATTACAGTTATGTACGTTCTGAATTCATATTTATTCATTAGAATGAAGAAAGTAATGTTGACTTCGCTTAATTTGTAAGGATTTGAAGACAGAAAAAAATTATTTTACCGTAATACACACATCTGTAACAGTATGCGATCCCGAAATCGGAAATTATCAGTTGCAAGTTTGTTGATCATAGAAGTTAAAAATTGAGGAATTTTTCTTCAAATGTTTGGCGTGTTCTGTTTCTGAAGATTTACCAATGTTCTGGAGAGTTTTTATAAATTCTTCGGCATTTTCCTTAGAGAAATTTTGCTGCTTAGAAAAGGGCGGCTGACTCTGCCAATGATTCTGATGGAACTAAATGAAAATTTTATAAATTAATGCCTCATATTTTCAGGCTCCCACTAGAGGGCGTACCCAAGCGTTGCGATCGCGAATAAAAAAGATAAGTCTATTCCTACTTAGGTCAACAAATAAAAATTTTATTTCAGTTACTTTTTATTAAGTAATTAAAAAATTTTCTCCAATATAAAACTGAAATTAATTGATTGAATTTAACAATGAATTAATATTTTTAAAAATGTATTTGAACTTGAATGGATGAATAAAAAGATTTTATTAACGATTCAAAATTTGAACAAGATATATAAATACATATAGGCTGTATGTGAACTAATAGTAGGAATTGAAAAAAAAGTGGGTGGTATCAGACAAGACAACTATAAAAGTATAAATTTGGTGACGTGGACCACCCGTGCTGCCACGTAATGTTTTTTATTTTATTTATCTGATACAGCGAATATAAAATAATTAAATATTTAAATATGCGCAATAAACTATTTATTTGTTCAAATAGAGTTGTAAGTTAGAAATTATCACTGGTGCTATTTTTAAAATATGTGAAAAACTGTAAAATTAAAAATAATGACAAACGCCTTAACCAATCAGAAAATTCCATTTCGTTTTATTGAATTAATACTTATATATACTATTAATACTTATTAATACTATTAATTATTGAATTAATACTTAAAAAAACTGTATGAACATTAAGTGTCATCCACTGTAAATTAAAATAAATTCATTTGAACTTGAGTAGATGAAAAAAGTATTTTATTAACGATTGAAAATCTGAACAAGATATAAGAAGAGTGTGAACCAATAGTAGGAATTTAAAAAAAAAAAAACGAGAATGAACTAAAAAATGATCAGTAAACGACCTTGATTTATTAGTGAATGCTGCAAATTAAATGCATCAAAATATGCTTACTCTAGCGTGTTAAAATGTTAAAATTTTAATTTATAAAGTCAGAAAAACAATTCTAGCAGAAAACAAAAATGATAAGATTTGTGTGTTAGCAAGACACCGCCTGCTAGCACACAGGAGCCCTTCTGTTGTCAGTGGTGAAACCCAAAACTGACAATGCCCCGAGGCCCCATAATGGCAAAAAATAAGGAAAGCAATTAGGAAATGTAAATGCAAAGATAAATAAATGACAAACAATCAAAGTAAGTCTTAATAATGAATTAAAAGTATACAAAATAAGACATAAGAAACGCCCACAAAGAAGAAGATAAAAGAATAAAGATAAAGTTACAGTTAGAACAGCCACATGATAGTTGTAGTTGCCCACACATGATAGTTGTAGTTCCCCACACATGATAGTTGTCCGAAATACTCTTGCGTGTGAATGTGCATTCGTCAGTGAGCAACACATGAGCACAAAATCTCGGGGTCCGCAGCCATCAGTGACACGTGTGCCATCAAAACCACGCTGTAAAATTGACAAGCGACTGATAATCCGATCGCTTCATGTTTTAAACTCTCTACTCATGATAGTGATGTATTCTTTCATCTCGCACCATTCGGGAAACTGCTTGAGATAGCGTATGCGTGCTAGATTCAGGCCTTTCGCTGATATGGCGCACAATTTCGTCCATTACAAATGGCATTCTTACACACCTTCCACGTATGTCCACGTTACACACCTTCCACGGTATCTTGCATGCAACTTGAAAAAGAACCCCTTTTGCATAGTTGTTGATTCAGTCGTTGAAATATTCTTGCATCAGGGACGGCCATGTTCGAAAACACTCTCGGTCCCATCTTTGAGCTTCCCTTGCATTATCGTACGCAGTTCCGTACATGCGATGTTTCTCCACCTTCTGATTTGAGTATGTATCCATATGATCGGAGATCCACAGAGCAAATGAAAACGGTCACTGTGAACACAGGGCTAAAGAGAATAGAAGGGCTGGCTCACTCCTTTGAAGAAACTCTCGCCGCGCCAATCCTCCGGTTTTCTCTAGTGATGTCACTTTGGCGCAAAGCTCGAACTTTTACTTCAAGAACAGAGCGTTCGGCTTTACTAGCTCAAATTAATATTGGAGCATTTCTTTTTGTGACATATTCTAATACATTTGTCATTTTCTATAATGACTTTCCTCAGTTTTTGCAGTGAATTTACAAAAATTTAAAACTATTAACGAAATGCCAGTTTGCGCGGTTGCAACTTGCAAAAATGTTGATAGAAAAACAAAAGGAAAAAAAATAATTTTCCGCGTGTTCCCTAAAGTAAATGAACAACTATGTAGAGAATGGATTCCGAAATGACACAGTTAATGTAAAACAGCAATACGTTTTTTCTCTCGTTAAGAACTTTTATAAAAATTCGTTACCTAAATAGAAACCACCTCGTTACTTCAAAAAGAAAGGCGGGTGAAAAAAATTAAAAAATGGATAAAGTCAAAGAAAATTAAAACGGAAGTAAAAAGTATAAATAAAATATGTAGTGTATAGTTCAAATTCTCCTAATTTCATAACATATTTTTTAATGTAGGTATTCTAAATATTTATGATTTTTTAAAAAATTATATTCTCTTAAATTTAAATATCTATAAATTATATCATCTTAAATTTAAATATCTATAAAAAATGTAAAATTTCTAATTTCATTTTGAACCTAAATTATTATTTTGTTTCAGTAATTAGCGTTTAAGGTTGATGTTTCCTAATGATTAAGTATGAACAAATTGCTATTAAGGGCATATTTTAAAATCAGGGACTCTAAATTTGACTCAACTTATTGTTATAAAAGAATATGTAGATAAAAAAGTGTCGATATATGCTTTCATTTTTCTTAATAATTAATGTTTAAACTGAACTTTTTAAAATAAAGTATTTAAGTGTCATTTTCGCCAACTAGTAAAATATTTTTATAAGTTTAAAATGGTATTTTTTTAATATAATGGCCAAGAAAGTTTTTTTGAACTATGTTTATGAACGGAAATAATGCGTTAATTACGTAAAGTTATTATACGTAAGCTAATATACAGAAAAAGACTAATTTATTTTTAGAGAGAAAAAGATGCAAAATTATCATAATATCTTTGCTTGCCATCTCCGAGATCTGTGGACACAGTGACGTCATGAGGAGGGAAATCGTAGCTTCAGCTATAAGAGCGGAGTGAACTAGCCCTTCTATTCTCTTTAGCCCTGCTGTGAACAGCCTTTTTATGATGGTCGCTGGGAGGCTCCCTCGAGCGCGTTGCGGCTTGCGTTTGGATCATGGATTGTATGGTGATTTATACTTGACTAGTTGTATTCTATTATACCCTAACATATGTACCATAAGTTTTGTGACAACTATATAAGGACACACAATCAGGATCAAAGAGCATGAGATGTTGAATTTTTTTACGCCGAGTTTAAACAGGTCAGCGCTTTGCAAACTTATCCAATAATGAACCCTATTAACCACTTTAGTATATAATTTATTTATTTTTAACTTGTGTGTTACTTTTATTATTCAAGGCAACTGTTGTATGTAGGGAGTGTAACAATTTCATACAGTGTTTGGAAGATTTATCACAAACAAAATACGATCTACAAATTTTACTTTCACTTGATAAAGAAACATTTTTTTTTCCAAAATGTGAAACTTTGGTGATACTGCAGAATTCTAATTCTTGCCACGCTCACTGCAATATATCACGATCAATGGTAGCGGATGTAATTCATAATTCTACGAAATCACGTTACTTAAGGGGTATCAATACAAAATCTTTGATGTAACCCCAGAAAATATGTCTCGGGTATTTAAATTTGGAGATAAAACCAATTATATTTGAAATTCCGGAGGGAATCGTAACAACACACCCTGCAATTATGATAATACTATTTAGACTGATTTTTTAGAGCTACTAAAGTAACTATTTTTCTGATAGGGAAGAGTTGTGGCGTTAAATGATGACCTACACTATACGTCAGGTAAGAATCATGATTTATCAGTTTTCACATGTTTTGACCAAATATTAACTTCTCAGTAAAGTTTATGAAACAACTTTCAGTTCATCAATCTAGTTGCAGTAGAAATACTTTTATGCTTTTTTTTCTTTCTCAAAAAGTACCACTCCTTTTTGTTAATATTGCTACCTGTTTCTTTTGTTGACTTTTTCTCAAAACTGCACATATCAACTGAAATGGGACATCTTTTAAAGCTACTTCGGCAATAAAATTTAATTTTAATACACAATACATAAAAGGAAAAAAAATCAGCCTGAATATTTTTGATGCAATGATTGGATCTTCTGGTATTCAGTCTTCATCTTAATGATTCGAGGATAAGAACTTAAATAAGCTAATTAATTAGCGAAGACGATATATAAAGTTACGAAATCAGTCACAAAAACGCACTTTTTCTGAATAAACGTACTTTTTTTTTTCTCGACGAATTCGGATTTCTGACTTTTTCTGAATTCGGATTCTGGAATCTGTAAAATATGGTTCCCAAAGTTTGGTGAGGGGAGTGGTTTAAAGTTTGGACCCCTTAATATTAATTTTACTTTTTGCGTATTTTACCATATCTCCAGAACTTTTTAAGCGAAAATATTTCGCACACAATTATAAAATTCATTTATCCAAACATGCAAAAAATTATTTTTAATGATTATTTATTATGCTTTATTTTCTTTAATGATAGGGAAAAATATTAGAATTGAATGGTGTACTAATTTTTGCGTCACTTCAAAGAATATCACTTTACTTTGATAAAACCAATTAAAGGAAAGAGCGGTGTTTAAAAAATAAATAAAATACACGTATAGGCAAATAAGTTGTGAGATTATATCTAAGCTCTTCGGAACACCTTGCCAAGCAGTAGCCTGTGACATCTTGTGGCAGTGGCGCTATGATCGCATTTATGTAGTGGTACCTCATTTGCTCGCCGAAGATTGTAGCGTAAAGACGATTTAAAACACCGTAGTTTAGCCCTACCTTTGTTTTTGACTTTTTTTGTTTACCCATCTTTAGTATCGCCAGTCTTCAACATCTAGACAATGCAGCACGATGGCGATAAGTTGGAAGACACAAAGCGGGCCAATCACAGGCTACTTGCTTTTTATATCTTATATCCGTCGTTGAACAGCCACACCAATTTTGGGTTTACGACTACTAACGTTCAACTCAATATGATTTGTAAAGGGAACATGGAGGACTTTGTGACTCGACAGTATTAGCGTGCATCAGTCACCATTTGTTACACGGGGAGTCTTCGGACGGCGGGGGTCGAACCCACGATCTTTTGGACACAGGCCCAGTGCCCTACCAACAGGTTACTTGTTGAAAAGACCTCTAGGTTTCAAGAAAGTTATCAGATAGAGAAGAGGGGGGCAGGCTTCTCTCAAAACCATTATTAGCCAGTTCTAGTCGAAAGGAATAGCCCCGTGAAAGCTACACAACTGCCTCGCAACCTGCATAATGCCGCAGAAAAATTTATTTTACGGATTACAGTAGAATAGAAACTTAATACAGGCGTCCCGTGAACAACATCTCTGGGGAATGGGTTTTCTTCAGCGAGATCCTTTAACATTGTCGATGATTGCGGTGGTCGGAATTGAATTGAATGTAGGGTTTACTGGCACAAGGTCCACAAAAGGACATGCTGCGCCAAACATGCGATTTTAAACCGAATCGAAGGTAAACTCATCCTACTATTTTTCTTACTAGATTTTTACACATCATACCAAGAGTATTCGAAAATGATTAAAATCAGTTAAATATAAATACTATAAAACCAGATGAAACGGTATCAAAAGTGAATAAAATTAGATAAAAGTGTGAACAGGATAAAACAGTTATATACAGTATAAAATACCAATTGCGCGTAGAAACGCAAACACGTTAGGGTGATGGGTGTCTCCTAACAAATCCTCCAGAGATAAAATAGAACTACCAAAAAAGGCGGTGGTCGGATGGTTTAGTCAGGCATCTTTATGTGATCGATTGAGGTACTCTGAAAGGCCAGCGATACAATCGTTGCACCCAATGTAATACTTTTCTGCGGAGCATATGGACCAAATTTCAACCTCGTGTTCAACTCAGTTCGGGATAATTACTTCTAATCCGGAAATGTTCAACTATTGAAGTGGTATGCGATGTCCCCTGATCTGAATCCCATCGAACAGGTATAAAACATCCATGGATGCTTCATTGCAGCTTAAAGACCAACTCCAATGAACATTGGTGAGCTCAAGGGTGTATTTTTTGAAAGGGTGGGTGTGGTTGCCATAGTGATTGATAACTAACCTGATAAGTGCGAGAGTAGTGTAGCTGTTTGAGGCACCCATTAGATATGCACTCTATTAGATATGTTTTTCTCTGACAGGATATCGGTCAGCTTCTGTGCTGGACAAGTGACCAGTTTTTTTTTAAATTTAGGATACAGATTGTGCTCATCATTTTCTTATATATTTTGACGAGGTTTGGCTTAATTTTTTTTTGTCAGATTTTTGCAAAAATAAAAATAATTTATCAATTGTTTTAATTAATGGCAAAATATATAATTTGAACGAAATGGGTCGAATATTCCTGGGAAATAAAATTCCATTTCCTAAGAACTGTTCTAGGAAGAAGAAACTTCCATGGACATAATGTAAACCGCTTTACCAAAAGTGGGCACGGGACTTGTGTATAAAGGAAAAGGCAAAAATTTGGGGCACGGCCATTGAAGATCTTCTTGAAACAGATTTGCGCCCGCTTCTTCCAGTCATTGCTGAGACTGGGATTAAAAGGAATGATCTCGATACGCTTTAAAAGTTCCCAGGAAACAACGAAATACGCAAAGAGTACTAAAACATAAATGGATCCAAATTGAATTGAATTGAATGTGGGGTTTAGTGGCACAAGGTCCAAAAAAGGACATACTGCTCCAAACACACGGTTTTAAAAACAGATTAAAAGGTGAAGTAAAGCACATGTATAAAATCAGATAAAATAGTGAAACTTGTAAAACAATGTTATAAAGTTTCATACTTTAAAATCAATACAACTTCACGGTAAGTTTACTAAAATGGTAAGTAGTCTAAAACAATTATATACAACTTAAAATTCCAATAGCGCGTAAAAATGCAAAGATGTTAGGGTGGTGATTTTTATGTAACAAGTCTTTTATGCATAAAATCGTGCTTCCAAGAAAGGTAAGGCGTTGTTGGGTAAAACATGGGCAAGCGATTAAAATATGATGAATTGAAAGTGAAATGTTACAAGTATCGCATCGAGGGGGCGGTTCTCCGAAAAGCAAATGAAGATGAGTCAGCCGAGTATGTCTTATGCGTAGGCGGGTGAGCTTGACATCTGCTCCGCGAAATTGCAACACAGGCCAAGGCTCTAGCGTTGATTTAATTGTATGCAGTTTGTTCTCAATTTGTAAATCCCAATGTTGCTGCCACAAATACATAGTAAAATGTCGTATATAATTCTTCATGTCAGAAATGGGTACTGATAGGGTTAATGGAGTCGTAGCAGATCGGGCAGCAGAGTCAGCTATGTCAGTACCTGAAATACCAACATGGCTGGGGATCCAATAAAACAAAATGTTAAAACCATTTTTGTGAAGACTAACTAGCAGAGGTGATATATAAAATAGGGTGAGCTTCGTTGTTTATATGATTATTCAGCTGACGTAAAACACTAAGGCTGTCAGTAAATGCAAAACTTTCGTGCGGTCAGTGATGAGATAAGTCGTAGAGCTATGAGAACGGCTTCAGCAGTAAATACAGAGCATATCGCAGGAATGATATAACTGTATGTTCGATCAGCTATAATGATACTACATCCAACATGCCCCGGAGATTTTGACCCATCCGTAAAAACAGAAACATCCTGAGAATACTGATGACGATGAGACATGAATAGCTGAATATACACGCTAGGAGCTATTCTGGACTTTCTGTATGAAACAAATGGAGAATGAAAGTGATATGACGGAATAACCCAAGGTTTGTTAAGAAAGTGAGTGGCTGATTGAGATGGTGATTCGCAAAATTTGAATGTCTGGATGATTGAACGCATACGAGCATTAAAAGGGGGTATGTATGAGGGTATCGCATCATATAATCGCCGTAAGTTAAGTGGAATAACCTCATGTCGAAGAGGATGGGAATTAGATGACATAACACGAAAGTAAAATGCAAGACAGAGCTGCATACGTCGAAAATAGAGAGGCGATAAATTACATATACTATATAAGCTTTCGACTGGGGACGTTCGAAATGCGCCGCTACAGATTCGCATTGCAGTATGATGCACTGTATCTAACCGCTTCAAATTTGAGATTGTTGCAGTGCCATGGACTGCGCAAGCGTAATCTATGCGTGATAATATCAACGCTTTGTAGATTCTGATTAGGGCGATGCGATCTGCACGTAACACATTTAAACTATTTTTCACAACGTTTTCTAAGCTAACAAATATGGGGCAGAAAAATGAGTGTCAAAAATTACGCCTAAATATTTTGTTTCCGACACAATAGGTTTATTAACATTATGAATAACAGGACATCGACAAAAATGTATGCAAGAGCTTTTTGTGGGTGACCATTTTGATCACAACATTTTGAAATCTTATTGACTGGAGTATATCAGAGCCAGAACATGAAACATTTAGATCGTCAACATAAAGTGAGCCAAATACATGAGGTGGTAGTATATTCAAAATGAGTGAAACATGAGTAATAAAAAGTATGACACTTAAAACACTGCCTTGAGGAACACCTTCGGCCTAAATGAAGAAGTCTGAAAACGTAGAGCCTAATTTTACTCTAAAATACCGTTTAATCAGAAAGTTTTTCAGGAAGATGGGTAAAATACCACGAAGTCCCCATATCGTAGAGCGTTTTAAGAATTCCGTATCACCATGTCCGATCGTAAGATTCGTCCTTATTTTAAACTAGCCCGGCTCTTCTAAATAAATAAAAATATAATTTTCTCTTATTTATTACAAACATTTAAATAAATTACATAGTGAATTACTAGTTACTAGGATTACAAATACTAGGATAACATTATACAGTAATAAAAGAAATACTAGGGTAATAAGTTTGCTTTTTGTTTGCTTGGGTTTTTTGCGCCTTGGCTATATCGCGCTTCCAACTAGGTAGATATTTTACAACCACAATTCTGTTTTGGTTTAAAAACTAGATAGATGTATAAATGTCATGAGAAAATGTTAGGATCATCTCCAATTAGTGAAACCAATGACGGATGGAAGGTACCAAAATGACTCTGGTTTTTGAATTTACTACATTCGATCGAAATATGAATAACAGTTAAATGTTCTTTGTGCAATCTGGTTCGTTTAGAAAAAGGTGTTTATGAGTTATTCGTTCGTAAAAGCACTTTCGACTGATGTTTATAAGGTGAGGTTTGATGGCGTGTTATTAGTTTCATTCTTCTGCCATTGTAAATCGAGAACATTTTGAATTGATTTTTTTACATCAATGATAGATTGTTTGTTGATTGAGTCAGCCGTTTCCTGTTATATTTGTATCCAACAAAAGGTTACTTTATGTCCATCCTGTAACGAATTGTCATAAGTGTCTATAATTTTATTGAAGATGGAGTGAGGTGTATGAGATCGGTTATGTAGCGTTTCAATGCAACTTTTTGAATCGGAATATATAAACCATTTTGTGCGTTTCTGGGTTAATATGTACCGAAGTGCTAAGAGTATGGCATGAGATTCAGCAGTAAATACTGAGCAGTTTGGATGGAGTTTTTCTGAAATGGCACAATCAGGAAGTTTAACTCCGCTTGCCGTTTGACCTTCACTTTTAGACCCATCGGTATAAATAGATTTATAGTCAGAATATTCTTCTCTATGAGATTTAAAAGTCTGTTGATAAATGACATCTGTAGTTTGTCCTTTTGTCAATTTTTTAGAAAAGTCTAAGGTTTGAACCTGGGTCAATTTCCAAGAAGGTTTAGGCGGAAAAGTCGGTAAGATACTAAAATCCTCTAGATTAAGGTCAGCTAAAAGTTTTTTCATCCTCAAACCAAAAGTCGGTACTGAAGATGGTCTGTTCATAAAAAGTCTTTCGTAATTGGGCATTAAAACGTTATGATAAATAGCATGGTGAGGATAGCTCTTGATATGAAAATAGTAAGTTAATGATAACTTGTTTCGCCGCGTAGAGAGGGATGGTTCATGATAGAGTGCATTTAAACTCTTAATTGGAGATGTTCGGAATGCTCTTGTAGCAATGCGTATGCCTGCGTTGTGTATTGTGTCAAGATATTTTAGAGCTGATTTTCTAGCAGAACCGTAAACAATACAGCCATAATCAAGTTTTAGATCGGATAACATTTCAATAGATTTTTAACATAGAATTCGTATCTGCCCCCCAAGATGAGTTTGTTCAGTAAATTTAGTTTTGCGTTACAAGCTTTTCTTAAATATTGAATATGTGGTTTAAAAGTTAATTTTGAATCTAAAACCATGCCAAGAAACTTTGTCTCATTTAAAACTGGAATGCTAAATCTATTCAGGTAAAGTTCGGGCTCAGGATGTAGTCAGTCCTCTTTGTCTACAAAAATGCATACAAGATGTTTTGGTCGATGAAAAGGTAAACCCATTTAATTCTGCCCACTTCAATAGTTTGTTGATGGAATTTTGCAACTGTCTTTCAATTGTGTTCATGTGAGAAGCTTTACGAGACAAGCTAGGGTACTAAGAGTAACCTAGTATTTCTTTTATAAAATAATTTAAATGACAAAGGTCAAGCTATTTGGAATGTCAATTTATTTAAGGGTACTGCGTTTTTTAAATCAATCAAATATGACGTTTGCCAGTTCCACAATCAGGCCAACGATTTGCAGAGGTTTCTGCACAGAAATCTGAAAGGGGTTTTCCATTTTGGTAGATGCTCATTACTGCGTTTAACGCTTCTTGTTTAAGATCAGTACGTAATGTGTTTTTTTGTAAGTTAATTGCAAAAAAGCCCCTTTAAACCGCTGCACTACTTCCAGACAGAGAAAACATCAATTTCCCCGTGCGCAGTATGTTGATATATTTCTAGATTAGAGAGTCATTTTAGAAGTGAGACGCTAGACTCTTGTAAGATAACAAAAATTTAAAATGTATCACGAAGATAAACGGGAAAATAGCCGTCCGCGCGGACGTCGGATTCGAGAAATTCATTATCGGCGGGGAATTTTTGACCGGTGAGGACGGGCGGTTTTTCGAGCGCTGATTCGAGCCCAAGAACTGTCTACCATTGAGGATATTCTACATCTGGTCTGTACTGGTCGGGAGCAGAATTCGTAAAGAATGCTGAGTAATTAAACCTGCATCACCCCACTGGGTTGCAAGCAGTTTATCCCCTGATCCACTGCCTCTCTCATAAAATTAAATAAGTCTACGTATTGTAGATAGAAATAATGCCAAAAAAAAAAGTTGTGTCAAAAATGAATTTCGGACATTTTGTGCAATTTGATCAACACAATTTTCAAATCTTCTTCAAAAAGTAGCCCTCGTTCCCCCATCAAAAAGTATCGTTAGCTAATCACCCAAGCAAAAGTTTAATCAAACGTAAGTTTAGCTCATTATGGACCTGGATAACACACATAGAATTTTGCCTCCAAGTGTTAGTCTGTTGCTGGAAATGATTATTCCTCGCTCAAAAAATGAAATAAAAATACATTGTGACCAAAACAAATTTACATTTTAATAAAAATTAAATCCTTCCTCCTAACATTGGCCTATTGTAGTAAAACAATTTTACCAACAATAGACAACCTGTCCAAAAAAATTATAGCCAAAATAACTGTCTTATTTTTTAACAAATCTAAGCAATTTTTAATCATGAGTTATATAAAAAGTATAAGCTATTGGACATAGTGCATGTAATAGGCAATCGCATTCGATGACTGGGACACCTTTATAGATCTGAAAACCAAAACCCCGCAAAAAAAGTTACTTTTTTAAACCAGAAGTTACAAGAAGGGGTCGTCCACCGACTAGGTGGCAGGACGCAGTTGAGAGGGACCTGAAGAGAATAGGAATAACCTAATTGCAAGGGCATGGCACAGAATAGATCAAGATGGCAAAATCTTATTGGGACAGCCTTGGCCTGTCATTGGCTGTAGTGTCCAAGAAGAAGCAATTTTTAAACTTTCAGATATTTAATCCAATTTGTTGGTCTAATAAAAAGGTCGTTAGCTCACTTAACCATTTCCTTAGCCCAAACGCCGAAAAAAGTTATGACCAAAACAAAAGTATAAAATTTTGAACTATAAAACCAAACGTTTCAGTTGCGCCTCCATTTGTTAACACATGCTGGGAAATTATTCACCCATCAAAAATGTTCGTTAACTAACCATCTAAAAATTTTAGTGGATAGAACAAATTTTAGCCCATTTTTGTCCTACGAACTAAAAGTTTTAATTTGGTCCTATGCATTAATCCATAGAATGAAACCGTTAGTACATACGCAAAATTGAATTTTGTCTTGAAATGTTTTAGTTGATATGACCTAGTAATCACTATTTTGCCTCAAAATGTCACCCTCAACCAATCAAATTTAAACCATAACCAACAACTTTTATTACTTAAACCACAAATAAAAAGTCAATTAGAAGTGATGAGAAAAAAAATTCTTTCATCTCATGGCAAATTAATGATTCAATACATGTAAATACAACAAATTTCAAACATTATATGTCGCCACTTCGTAGGTTCGCTAATGCAGTTTGTGCTGCAGATCATTGAACCGCAGAGATAATTTCCATCGTACCAATCGTGTGCGGGATGCAAAAATCCATGAAGGGCGATATATCCGGCGTAGAACAGCTGACCCAATTTTGGGTTTACGACTACTAATGTTCCAGAACTACTAATATCCAGAAGACAAGGAAACCCCTGGACCAGTACTCCCAGAGGACTCAAGACTTCTAGACTCAACCCCGAGCGAATATTAAAGTTAATCAGAACCTTCAAATATTAAGGTACATCATTTGAACGAATGCCTAGAAGAGCCGCTATTAGTACTTTAGCACTTCTTTACCTCTGAACTCTACAGATTAATAGCAGAAGGGCAAAGAGGGTAAAGATTGGTGAGCTCAAAAATTTGACAGTGCTGCAGAGGGTTCAAGGCTAGAAAGACGTCACAACTTTGAAAAGCGTTGAATATAACAGAGGAACATTGAGGGAAATCGCAAGCGGAGTCGAAATACACCATCAGTTAAATCTTTTAGTCAGATATTTTAAGGGGAGAAATGATGGCGAAACATTGTACCCCTCTAATATTTATCATCGTCATTGCGAAGGATATAGAAAAAATGATCAATAGAAAAGATCAAATCCGTAGAAAAACTCTTGGAAGTGAGAACAAATGAAGAAGATAAGACATCTTCTAAAATATAATTTTAGAAAATTTTCTTTTACAGTCCAATACTGCTTACATTTTTTTTTTTTTTTTTTTTTTTGCTTTGCATTAAAAAACCATGCTGTAACTGTGTTTAACATTAATTATATATGATTGCTCAACGTCAACCCCTTATTTAGGTTAAACCTCCTAATTCCTAAAAATATTCTAAACAGCTGATCTGGTATTGGAATATATTGATTCAACTGTTCTTATATTTATATTATATTTAATACGAATATGGCTAAGCCTGTGATGTAATTAAAAGACTATTTCGTGTGTGTGTCATTTTTAACACCGAAGAATAACATTTTAGTTGAAAGGTAGATTGATCAAGTTATATATAAGTAGTTAAGTTAGATTCTAGTGTAAAATTTAATTCGGAAAAAATTTGATAAAGTAGACTGCTTTTGGCGGAAAATATCTTTGCTAAAAAGAAATGGTAGCTTAGGACTAAGACATAAAGATTCAAAAATCTAATGTTAAAAACTATAGTTAAAATTTGAATTATATAACATAAATTCACTATTTTTAAGGTAACAGTAGAAAACACAAAGTAATTAAATCAATCACATGCTGAATTTTCTCTCAGCAAATAAATTTAATATATGAGTACAGGGATGGACTGGGGTACTGCAGCTCATGGACAGCTGCTTTCTGTTGAAAAGAAAATCAATTTAAAATCTCTGTTTTTTAGAAAGAATTGTAAAATAAGCTGCAAAATAATAATTTAAAAAATTCTGTAACAATTTCAAATGTTTAAAACAATTCAGTAAAAATTTGTTTTATTTAGTTTAATATGTACTGAACAAAAATTTAACTCACGAACTGCCACGGCAACCTAGTTCTTTCCTGGTACCAATAACAGACTAGGTCCTCCGAATAATTATAGAAGAATCAACTACTAATCTAAGTTACCAACCTGTGTGCGAAAATTTTAAGGAATAGGAGACCGATTATTGACCTAATAATAATAAAAGTCCAGTGTAAAAGATAAAATCAAGAGTGTAATCGAATAGTGATTTAGGTTAGTCTGCAGATATACATATGAAGATTTCAAGTATTGAACAAATGTGAGTATGTTAGACAAGTGCATGAATGATATTAGAGTATACTGATCAACTACTAGTAATTACGGGTAGTGATCAACAAACTTTTCGCAACAACTCGGTTATAATAACTCATCAAATTTTAACGGGTTAGAGAACTAATCTTGGAAAGAAAAAAAAAAAGAGTAGCTTCGATAACTGATTTAATGATAACAGATTAAAGCACTGATTTAAACTAGTAAGTTTCAGTATTGGACAATAGAATCTGGTATTGTAAAATGGCTGAATTAAAACATGGTAAATAGGTTCAAGTACTGAAATAAATTTAAAAGGTTTGACTATTAAATTGACACGATTAGTTTTGATAACTGAATTAATTGCATATAAATATGATCGATAGAAACATGGGATATCTCGATCTTTTGAGAAATACTCGATCTTTACTATATCTTTCTCTCTAACTCACCATTTTTTTTTTAGATAATTACTCGAACCCACAATGTTTCTATCGGTATTCGCACCTGCAATTGATTATTCAGTTTTCTATATTAGTTTCTCCAATTCGTTACACGAACCGACTATTATTTGATCAGTTTCTTTTGACCAAATCAATCTATCATATTTACCACCATCTGTCTATCGAATTATTTAGAAACCATCTAATATTAGAAACTTATCTAATAGTGTTCAGGTGTAAAAGCTTTTTCTTTCTTTTTTTTTTTTAATTTAAGAAAAATTCTTTTAAACATATCCTGTACGTTGTGTCATCCAAGAATAGAAATTAGTTTTTATGACAGCAATTAGTATAAACTTAATATTATCAAACTCTCTTAAATCAGAATCACTTTAATTTCTTAAATCATTGTAGGCGCAGAAATTTTTTTTCCTTAATTAATATCTTTAAAACATATTGTTTTCTTCCAACAACAAATTTGATAAAATTCTTTTTAAACTTAAATTTTTACTTTGTGCCGCGATAGCCTGGTTGTTAGAGCACTACGCCCCTGTCCAAGAGGTCGTGGGTTTGATCCCAGGGCGACCGAAGACACCCCGTATCGTAAATGATGGCCTATGCACGTTAAATCTGCCGAGTCTCAAAGCCCCATAACAAATCAAACCTCTGGGGGTACTGATCGAAGAGTTTTCTTGTCTTCTGGATTGGTTCAAAATTACAACAGATTATAGACAGCTAAAAAATTCCTTAAATCATTATTTCTATTAATATATATGTTGTTAAAACTACACTACTACAATGTTTCAAAATGCGTTCATAAATGATTTTTTAAAATAGTAATTTTTCTATAACGAGATATAAATTTATGCTTGAATATGAAAACAATTATTTCATAACTGGAAGTCATATCAGAGAAAATAGAGTAACTTTAAAATGTTCAGTAAAATACTACGTTATTTTCGACTTTTTCTCCCCTCTTTTGATCTTCGTTTTTCAACACCTCTCACATAATTCCTATCCTTATTACGAACAGCAATGAAATTAAATACCCCTAAGTATCTGTTAGAAATTTTTTTTAATTAAATTTTACTAGCAATAAAATTCTATAAGCAATTGATAATACAATTGGTTTAAAGACCTTAACTCTTCTATCAAAAAACTGATGACAGTAATGAAATGCAAATTACTTAACTTGGGGGGTTGGTGCCTGTGATTTTTCTCAGGCTTTCGCACAGGTAAAAACTGATTAAACATTACAATGCGTATTTCTCTTTCTAACAGATTTCTCTCAAACAAAATGTTCTATGAAAAGAGACGATTATTAAACTATGACATTTTTATCATAAACTGCCAGGATTGTAATTAAGGGTTTTTATTAAATTTATTTTTTATATTATTTCAACTATGCGTGTTCTTCCATCATTGCATGTCTCTCTCGGAACCCTTCAATAATCCGACCCTGTATGTCAAAATCAGGTTGAATATTTCGTTTTCTGCAAACGTGATCGTATGATACTTCAGAAATTGTAGAAATGTTTAAACCTCTCATTATAGCACTTTATTCGTTGTCTGTTGTTGTCATTCGATAGTTCTCATGTGTGACATTACGAGGTATAACCGAAAATCATCAACTGACTTTTTTGAGTTCATTCATGTTCTTTAGGGTGTTGTATTCATCAAAAGGTTGCAATTGGCATTTAAAAATATCTTAGTTTGTATTTTTGAAATTTGCTGAGAAGCTTTCAGCAAGCGTATTTACAATTTAATGTCTGTTATTTTCTTATAATTTCTTTTTAGAAGACATAATGGTGGGGAAATGTAATGCACAGAATTTTTCTTCAAAGTTTGATTGTATTTAGGAGAATATTTGGTTCGCCATTGTATTCTTTTGAATAAGTCTGTGAATATTGTTTTTTGTTAATGAGTGAGCCTTATTTTAATGTAATAAAATTTTCAGCTGTTGGAGACAAAACTGAATCCAGCCTAACCTCTGCAAATCCTTTGCGACATTGCCAGTATTCATTTTTACTAAGAAAATAACAGACATTAAGTTACTTATTTTGTAAACCATGCAGACTAATGTTGTATAGCTTGTTGAAGAAATGACAGACTTTGTTACTTCTTCAACAGCTCTATTTTTTTCGTTATTATTATTATATTATAATTATTATTATATACATTGCTAAAAAAATTTGGATGCTTTATTTCAATAACGAGCAGAAAGATTCGGAAAAATCTGCAAAGGAAATTTAAGGACTTTAGCTCCCTAACTAAAACATAATATAATTACAATTAACATTAAATCATGCATATTAATTCAAAATTATTTTTTCAAAAAAGCTTTTCGATATTTATCAAGTTTTCGGGTAGTACGTGTTCCCTACTCTCTGCCATTAAAGACTTTACACCGTTCTAGGAGTATGCATTGTTTCATCCACATTTGCAAAGGATAATAATTTCCTAAGTAATTACAGTGAAGTTCTACAAACTTTTTCCAATGTTTTGGAAGTTTTTTAATCCCGGTGGCAAAGAAGGAAGTAGGCCGTGTAGTGAACCAATTTCACACATAATCTTCTAACCCTTCCCTCATTGGCTGAAAATCTCTCTTTCAAAGGCTTCTATCAGGTGTCTAAGCAAATGGTAATCCAAAAGTGCAAAGTCCAGGCTGTATTGAGTATGTTGAACTGTTTCCCAGTAAAATGCTGGTACTTTTTGTTGTGTTATTGCGGCTTTATGAAGTGTTTCATTGTCCTGTTGCTAGAACAGCGTGCGGATCTGCAAACAATAGTGGCGTTCCAACCAGGGGGGCAGAGGATTGGATTGGATTGAATGTAGGGTTTAGTGGCACTAAGTCCAAAAGAGGACATGCTGCGCCAAACGATATTGAAAAGCAAGTTCAAAAGACATAATACGTGCAACACTTAGTTTGTCGCATAATTATAACTGATAAAATTGTATAAATTGATGAATAAAATCAGATAAAAGGTATCAATAAAATCAGATTAAAAGGTGTGGTGAATACGATATAAAATACATGAAGTGAGTAAAGTGTTTGAGAAAGTGAATAAAATTGCAAATGTGTTAAAACATTTATATACAGTTAAAAATATCAACAGCACGTAAATACGCAAAAATGTTTGGATGATGAATTGTTATCTAACAATTCTTGCATGCATAAAATAGAACTTCCAAAATACGTTAAACGATACTGGTTAAAACATGGACATGTTATTAAAATATGATGAATTGCGAGAGGAACGCTACAACCATGGCATTGAGGAGGGGGTTCTCCTAGCAACAAATGGAAGTGTGTCAACCGGATATGACCAATTCGAAGACGGGTTAGTTTTACATCTGCTCTACGCAATCCTATTCTGGGAAATGGTCCAAATCAGATTTAATGCTGTGCAGTTTATTAAAAACTTTGAGGTCCTATTGTTGTAGCTATAATGATTTTACAATTTTTCGAACATGTTATTTCATGTCAGAGAAGGGTACGGACAATGTTAAAACAGATGTGGCAGATCGTGCAGCTGAGTCAGCTATTTTGTTACCTGAATACCAACATGACTTACCCAGCAAAATAGAATCTCAAATCCCCTCTTCTGAAGAGTAGTTAACGAATGAATAATGAAACATAAAATTGGATGAGTATCACAGTGAAACTTTTCTAATTGGCTCAAAACGCTCATAATATCGGAATATATACAGTACGTGTAGAAATTAATCGTAATGCTAATAAAATAGCAACAGCTTCAGCAGTTAAAACGGAGCAAATTTCAGGAATTCGGTAGCTGTACGTGACGTCAGCAATGATGACACCAAAGTCAACATATCCAGGAGATTTTGAGCCATCAGTATATATCGGAACATAATAAGAAAACTGATAACGATGAGAAAGGAAAAGTTGTTGAAATATAGTTAGTGATACAAGAGATTTTTTAGGCACCTCAAATAGAGAATAAAAATTATATGGTGAAACAGTCCAGGGTGAAATAAGTAGGTGGTCAACCGATTGTGATGATGAATCTAAAATAACAAATGTTTGAATGTGTGATCGCATACGAGCTATAAAAAGGCGTACATAAGAAATTCGAGCATCATATAGGCGCATTAAACTTATTGGAGTAGCCTCACGTTGTAAGGAGTGTGAGGCTGAAGACATGATACGGTAGTAGTGCGTCAAGGACAATTGCATTCTGCGTACATCCAGTGGCAGTTGATGGCAAACAGCATACAAGCTTTCCACTAGTGAAGTGCGTAATGCAGTGTGATGCACCGTATCAAGGCGTTTTAGTTGCGAAGCAGAAGCAGTACCATAAACTGTGCATGCATATTCAATGCGTGACAGTATAAGTGCTTGGTAAATTCGCAATAGCGCGGTGCGGTCAGCACCCCAAAACGTGTTAAAAAGCACCCGTAACATATTTAGGGATCTCTCGGATCTTTTCCGCAATCGTTTTATGTGAGGCAGAAGAGTAAGCTTATGATCGAAAATAACTCCAAGAAATTTTGTTTCAATTACGATGGGTATAGCAGGATCATTGCGAAGCCGACATTGCTGACAAAATGAGCGTTTGGAAGGTGAAAGGGTATGACCATTTTCATGACCCCATTCTTCAATTTTATTGACATTATATACCAATTTTAAAGCCACTTATCACAACATAGCGTGACCAAGATTCTCTCTGGCTTTGGCGCCGAATCCTGCGTGCAATCGCTTTAGCTCGTTTGAAATCGACAAGATGGTCCGTTGTAGGATATCGGCGGAAGATGTTTCCATTGCCTCTGCTTCTCTTTGTGAGCAGCGGAGCATTCCACAGTCCACCATGGCTTGCGATGCCGGGGACGAGAAATTGATGTTTTTGGTATGCTACTTTGTGCTGCATTGATGATCACAGAAGTCACCGTTTCAACAGCAGCTTCAAGATTTTCATCTGATACCATATCTTCTGCAATTTCAGCAAGCTGAGAGAAAAGCCTCCAATCACCACGATAGTAAATAAATGTAGAGGGCCTTGTAGTGATAGAAGCAGTAGATGAAAATGAAACACTGATTGGGAAATGCTCGCTATTATAAAGATTATTATCAACCGAAAATTGTTAAAACGGTAAAAGCGCCGGATGAACATAAAGCAAGATCAATGCAATGAAAAGTTCGTGTTGGTGCATGAAAATAAGTGTCTTCACCTTGATTCAGTAAGCAGATATTATGTTCATGGATGAGAGTTTCAACTTGATGGCCTCGAGCATTTGTGCCGTGACTACCCCATAAATCGCTGTAGCCATTAAAATCTCCAAACAAAATAAAAGGCGTCGGTAACTGATGAATTTAAACCATGTTGTGAAACGGAAGCGTGTGGAGGTATGTAAATGGAACAGACTGTAATGATAATGTTTAGATGAACCTTAACAGCAACAGTCTGTAATGACATTGACAATAAAAGGTGAGTTGATGGAATACTTGTTGATGTTAAAATCGCGACACCACCATTAGGTCTACTACCTTCGTCATGATCGTTTCGGTAACAAATATAGCTGCGTACATTAAAATTATCAGATGATGTTAAATGAGTTTCTTGGATTGCAAAGCATGATGGGTGATATTTAAAGATTGTATCTCTGATGTCAGAGATTTTGTTTCGCACGCAGCGACAATTCCAAAGGGATAATGGAATTAGTCATACCTTAATACAAATCCTTAGTTCTAGTTCTCTTTTGGATTTAAATTTTGATTTAGACGTAACATCCATCGGTGGGTCGTCAAAAATAGATTTGTCAGCCGATGGATGTAGCGTTATTTCGGTGTCCATCTTCCGTGAAATATCTGAAGTGGACTTTTTCGCGATTTGTATAAATTTTGGATCTTTATTCTTTTTTGGATTACCTGGTTTTTGGCTAGGTGGTAACTTTATATTCGGGCGCTGCTTTAAGGCAGGACGAGTCTTTTCTGGGGATGTCAAACGAGATGTTTTTGGAGTTGGAAATTTGGATACAGGTTTGCGAGATTGTCCAGTGATATTAAAATGTGGGTTCTGTATTGTTTGCTGCGAGGTAAATGATGTTGAGGTATCTGTTTGTGTACTAACTGAACAATATGAAATCTTAGCTGCCATGGAACAGGGCATACCCGGACGGAAAGTGCGGGCAGTAACTATCCGGAGAGCTTCTTGAAATGTCCGATTGTGGGAGACTTTAACAGATTGTATTTCTTTCTCCTGCGACCATCTTGGACAACTTCTGGAGTAAGCCGCATGATCACCCTTGCAGTTAATGCAATGGAGCGGTAACTCACATGAAGTATCAGAGTGGCCGAGAGAAGAGCAGCGAGCACAAACAGATGTACCTCGGCAGGATGCCTTCGAATGTCCAAACCTTTGGCAGTGAAAGCATCTCAAAGGATTTGGAACATAGGGTCGGACAGGACAGTTAGACCATCCAATTTTGATATCAGATGGTAACGTTGGAGTGTCAAACGTGAGGAGAAGATGTTTCGTAGGTATGAGTTTCTCATCCCTGCGAATCTTTAGCCTACGGACCTCTACAACATGCTGATCTTGCAGACTTACAGGCGATATCTTACTGAAATATGATTGATTGAATGTAGAGTTTAATGGCACAAGATCCAGATGTGGACATGCTGCGCCAAGCAATACGTTTATACATGTCAAAATTAAAGCGCATACTTATTTTCCATAAATCACATTGAAATTGATAAAATCATTTAGAAACAATCAACGGTAATATTGGATTAAAATCAGGTCAAAGTTAAAACACCGTAAAATTTTGCAAGACATTTCAAATAGTGTAAAAATAAGAATATCTTTCTAAAAGTGAACAAATTCATGAATAGAATAAAACTTATATACAATTTAAAATGCCAATAGCACGTAAAAATGCAAAAATGTTAGGATGATGAGAGTCACCTAACAGATCTCCCATAGATAAAATAGAACTACCAAAAAAGGTAAGACGATGTCTGTTAAAACACGGGCAAATGATTAAAATATGGTGAATCGAAAGTAAAACATCACAAGTGTTACATTGAGGAGGTGGTTCACCAAACAACAAATGTAGATGGGTAAGTCTGGTATGTCCGATTCGCAGCCGGGTAAGTTTAACATCTGCACTACGTAGTCGCAACACAGGAAAGGGTTCCAAATTTGATTTATGAGCGTGCAACTTATTATTCACTTTATTATCCCAGTGTTGTTGCCATAAAGATTTTATATACTTTTTAATATGTATTTTTATATCTGAGAATGGTATAGATAAATTTAAGGCAGTAGTAGCAGATCGCGCTGCTGTATCGGCTAAATCATTGCCTGGGATTCCAACGTGACTTGGAACCCAGCAAAACAAAATATCGAAACCATTCTTATGAAGATTAAATAGCAAATGTTGTATAAAACACAAAATGGGATGAGTTTCATTGTCAAAATGTTTCAGTTGGCGCGATACGCTCATACTGTCCGAATAAACGCAGTATTTCCGACTCAAACCACCTGAAATAAGCCTTAATGCCAACAGAATTGCTACGGCTTCAGC
Organism: Parasteatoda lunata; assembly: GCA_949128135.1. Classification (NCBI taxonomy): domain Eukaryota; kingdom Metazoa; phylum Arthropoda; class Arachnida; order Araneae; family Theridiidae; genus Parasteatoda; species Parasteatoda lunata. The sequence goes on from OX421970.1 coordinate 113,585,419, forward strand.
GGTGAATACGGAACACAAAGTTGGTATTTTATAACTGTAGGTGTCGTCAGCAATAACATAGCCAGGAGATTTTGACCCATCTGTGAAAACTGGAACAATACTGATGACGATGAGCTTTGTATAGTTGCTGAAAAATGAGACTCGAATGGAGAATGATATTGTGAAACGGTGGAATAAGCGAGTGATCGACATATTGTGTAGTTGAGTTCTGAATGATTGGTTGAGCGAGCTTTAAAAGGGCGAACATGTGAACATCATAAATCCGCTCTGGAAGTGTTTCACGTTTAAGAGGGTGTGATGTGGATGATATTACGTGAAAATAATATGTTAGACCGAGCTGCATGCGTCTCAAGTCTAGAGGCAATTGGTGACACACAGCATACAGGCTTTCCACTGGAGAAGTACGAAATGCGCCGCTACATATACGCAAGGCAGTATGATGCACTGTATCCAACCTTTTAAGGTGAGAAGCTGAGGCAGTGCCATATACTGCACAAGCATAATCAATACGTGATAGAATAAGTGCCCGATATATCCGTAGTAAAGCAATACGGTCTGCACCCCAATGCGTATTTGAAATGACGCGTAACATGTTCATAGTTTTCTCACAGCGTTTTCGCAACTGTTTAATATGAGGGCCAAATGTCAACTTCTTGTCGAAAATCACTCCCAAAAATTTTGTTTCTTCAACTACGGGTATGGCAATGTTATTAATGTGTATGAAAGGATCATTATGCAGTCTGCGCAACCGACAAAAATGCATGCATGAACTTTTGGTGGGTGAAAGTGTATGCCCATTCTCATCACACCATTTGATGGTTTTATTCACAGCAAGTTGAAGTTGACGTTCAATCACTCGCATGTCAGATCCTGAGCATGAGACGTTGAGATCGTCAACGTATAGTGACCCAAAAACTGTTGGTGGTAAGATATGTAAGATGAGAGATACGTGAACGATGAAAAGTATGACACTCAGAACGCTACCCTGTGGAACACCTTCAGATTGAATGTAGACATCAGAGAGTGTATTACCCAATCTGACTCGAAAATTCCTCTGACTCAGAAAGTTATCAATAAATACAGGGAGATGACCTCGGAGACCCATGTTAAGCAAAGCCTTTAGAATGCCGTAACGCCATGTTCGGTCGTACGCCTTCTCAATATCAAAGAAGATAGAGATAAAATGGTTACGTCGAACAAAAGCGTTACGAATACGCGATTCCAAAGCAACAATGTTGTCTATAGTCGATCTGCCCTTGCGAAATCCACTTTGAAAGTCGGGGATTAGATGTTTCTTTTCCAGATAATAGACAAGTCGAGAATTTACAATGCGCTCGAGAGTTTTGCAGATGCAACTCGTCAGCGCAATCGGGCGATAATTCATCGGATTTGTCGCATCCTTACCTGGCTTCAAGATAGGTATGACAATTGCCTCACGCCAATTATTAGGAAATATCTGTTCTAACCATATTCGGTTGAAAAGCACGAGAATATTGCGCAAGGAGACAGAATTCAAGTGGCGTAGCATGCAATACGTAATTCCATCAGGGCCAGGACTTGTATTGGAAGCTTTCGCAATTGCTCGTAGTAATTCTGTAAAAGTAAATGGTTGATTATACTGCAGTTGCTGTCGAGTCACAAAATTTAGTTTATTTTTTTCCGCAACGCGATTATGGCTTTGAAACGTTCGGCTGTAACTGTCAGGACTGGAGACGGCAGCAAAAGCTTCACCTAGGATGTTACTTACATCTACAGGATCTGAGTATGTAGTACCGTGTTTTTCAAACACCGGAAGATGGAACTCACGGTACATTCCATTCGCCTTTTTAACTCTCGACCAGACTTGTCTGGGAGACGTTGTAGAAGTGATAGATGAGACGTAACGCTTCCAAGACTCCCTTTGACTTTGGCGCCTTGTCCTACGAAAAAAAGCTCTAGCGCGTTTAAACGCCATAAAGTTATCGTTTGTTGGATAGCGACGGAAGATGCTCCACAATCTCTGTTTCTCTTTGTGAGCCGCAGAGCAATCGGCATTCCACCAGGGTCTGCGGTGACGGGGAAGAGAGGTAGATGTTTTTGGTATGCTAACTTCGGCAGCATACATTATGACCGAAGTTACATTCTCAACTGCATCACTTACATTGCTAGCGTTTACCATATCTTCGGTGATATCAGCAAGCTGGTTAAAGAGACTCCAATCAGCATGATGATATATGAAAACAGAGGGTCTGGGAGTGATATTAATAATAGATGAATATGAAATGATGACAGGAAAGTGATCGCTGTTATGAAGGGCATCATCAACTGAGAGTTGTGAAAATGGTAAAATTGCAGGTGAACACAAAGCTAAATCAATGCAATGGAAAGTCTGTGTGGGTGCATGAAAATATGTGTCCTCTCCTTGATTTAGTAAACATAAGTTATGATCAATAATTAGTCTTTCTATTTGACATCCGCGAGCATTGGAGTCGGAACTACCCCATAATTCGCTGTGACCATTAAAATCCCCTAACAGGAGAAAAGGTGCGGGCAGTTGATGAATCAATGAGTTTAAATCGATTTGAGTTATAGCTGCATGTGGGGGTAAATAAACAGAGCAGATTGTAATGGAGATGTTAACGTAAATTTGAACGGCAACAGCCTGTAATGGAGTCGACAATGAAATGCGAGATGATGGAAAACTTGTAGAGACTAACATTGCAACACCACCGTTAGGTCGATTAGTATCAACGCAATCCTTTCGATGGCAGACATAGTTTCGAAGTTTACAATCGTCTGATGATACCAAAAATGTTTCTTGAAGCGCAAGACATGAAGGGTGATATTTAGATACAACATCTCTGATATCAGAGATTTTATTTCTTGCACTGCGACAGTTCCAAGAAATAAGGGAAATTGTCATTATTTCTTTTTATGGGATGTAGAAGTGGATGTGGGTGGAGGTGCGCCATCCATCGGAAGTTCATCAAAAAGCGATTCATCTTCTGAAGGATATAACGTTAAAATATCATCTGCCTTCTGTGCAACGGCAGAAGCAGATTGATTAGAAAACTGATTAAATTTAGGATTTTTCTTTTTCCGGGTGAGTCCAGGTTTTTCGCTAGGAGGGAGTTTTGAGTGCGAGCGCTGCGTTAAAGCAGACCGCGGCTTCTCTGAGAAATCGGTCCGAGATGCTTTTGTAGGTGGGGGAGATGTTGAGACAGGTCTAAGAGGTGCTGAAGGTCCAGTGAAATTAAATATGAGCTTTTTGTTGTTCTGTGTCAATGGAATCGGAATTTTTTGACTTTTGTGCTGTGAAGGAGGGGCTGGTAGAACATCTGTTTGAGTGCTCACTGAATTGTGTGAAATCTTAGCAGCCGCAGAGTAGGACACGCCCGAACGGGGCGTACGGGCAGTTACTATTCGGCGGGCTTCACTAAAAGTCAGGTTCTGCATAACTTTAATAGACTGTATTTCCTTTTCCTGTGACCATTTTGGACAATTCCTGGAGTAAGCCGCATGATCACCCTTGCAATTTACGCAAAAGGGTGGCAACTCACAGGAGGTGTCACTGTGGTCACAGCCAGAACAACGAGCACAGGTAGGCTTGCCTCAACATGATGTTTTAGAGTGTCCAAACCTCTGACAGTTAAAACATCTCAAAGGATTGGGCACATATGGTCGAATTTGGCAGTTATGCCAAGCAAGCTTTACTGAAGATGGCAGTTTGGGTGAATTAAATGTAAGGATAAGATGCTTCGTAGGGATGAGTTTACCATCCCTGCGAATCTTGATCCTTCGTACCTCTGTAACATTTTGATTTTCTAGTTCCTCCATTATCATTTCTTCTGTATCGTTCGTAAAATCTGCTTCTGAAATGACACCTCTGCAGGTGTTAAGAGACTTATGGGGTGTGATAGTAACATCAAATGAGCATATCTTGGTACATGTGGATAAAATGGTGGCTTGTTTTTCTGAGGAGACCTGAAGAAGAAGGTCACCTGAGCGAAGTTTTTTCACCGATGCAACTTCTCCCAGTACAAAGAGAAGAGCCTTGTTTATCAATATGGGAGATACATTGGTAAAAGATGTATTTGGTACAGCAGGATTGGTTATTTGTATCATAAAGTATCGAGCGTGGTCACATGGTGCGAGAAATGTTCCGCTTTTTTTGCTTTGGTGTGCGGGACTGAACACCTTTGAATTTTCAGCCATAGAAAATTGTAAATATTTCTGCTACCAGTGGCACCACCCACCATTGAGTCCTACTAAGGGGATGTCAGTAACAATGATTCGTCACCTAACACCGATGCTAACCAATAGCTATACGTCCGCGAGTCACCCCTGAAGCAGCCTCCACCCTTAACGAGGTGCCCAGTAAGTGACCCCGGACTTGACCCTAGCCAACAGATGACGTTCGTGGCTAGCCGGTAGATGCACACAGGCCAATATGCACCTCCCGTTTACCTGAAGCACGGGCCAAAGCAGTGTATTGGGGTACCAGGATGCCCCTCAACTGCCAGGATCCCCTTTTCCAGGGACACGGGTCTCCACGCACGGCAAACACGCGGGTGGTCTCTTCCCATCTGGGTTCGATACAACAGGGTGGTAATCGAACACAGACAAAAGGCCCTTACCAGTAAATTCGGCAACCACGACAAGGGGGAAAAGAAAGGAAAAAGTAGGAGAAAAGGGAGAGGAACCCGAAGGGAGGACAGATCACTAGGGTACCCCGGGGCGTGACTCCCTGTGTTTACCTAAAGAAGGTAAACCCCCTCAGGGGCTTACTGAAATATGAATTTGTTATCAAAGGATTGTCTTATGTCCTCATGCAATAACGAACAAAAGCATACGGTGAAGGGGTTGTTCCGCTGTTTTTGTTTTGGCGTGCGGAACTGAACACCTGGTTATTTTCAGCCATAGAAAAATAAACAAATTTCTGCTACCAGCGGCACCACCCACCACGGAGTCCATCTAAGGGGATGTGAGTAACAGAAAGGAATCTGTTACACACATGCACATAACACGGATGCTGGCCAATAGCTATACGCCCGTGAGTCACCCCTGAAGCAGCCTCCACCTTTCACGAGGTGCCCAGGAAGTGACCCCAGGCTTGACCCTAGTCATCAGATGATTTTCGTGGCTAGCCGGTTGATGCATACAGGCCAATATGCACCTCCCGTTTACCTGAAGCACGGGCCAAAGGTACCAAGATGCCCCTCAACTGCCTGGATCCCCTTTTCCAGGAACATGGGTTTCCATGCACGGCAAACACGCGGGTGGTCTCTCCCCATCTATGTCCAACACAACAAAGTGGTAATTAAACACAGATGACAAGCACTCACCAGTAAATTTGGCAACCACGACGAGGGGGAAGAGACAGGGGGAAGAGACAGGGGTAAGTAGGAGTAAAGGGAGAGGAAAACAGATCACTAGGGTTCCCCCGGGGCGTGACTCCCTGTGTTTACCTAAAGAAGATAAACCCCCTCAGGTTCCAGGGGCAGAAGGGGAAACCAACCCCTCTAAAATTTAAATGAGACTGTAAGCAATGAGTTTGACCCTTCCTGAAATTTTAACATGCTAAAAAAAAATCAAGTAAAATTGGATATTTGAGAAGAAAAAAAAATTTTTTTTTTTCAATTTTAAGCTTTTTTTTTCAAATGGAAAATTCTTTATATTCTTCCGAAATTTAAGCATGGATGAATAATGTACTACGCTCCTTCTGTTATTTAGACATTCTCCAAGACAAAGTAATTAGTAATTTTAGAGGAAAAAGAGCTATTCTTTCACAACTGTAAAGCTATTCTCAAAATTGGAAGCTTTATTTTGTTCTAAAGTTAAATTAAAGAGACGCAAAATGTGCTTTTTGGTAAAGTCAAATTAAAAAAAAAAAAGTTTTTTTTTTTCAAATGTCAGTGGGGTATAAAATTTCCTTTTCTTCTGAAATTATAATGAGGGGTGAAGGGGCGAACAAAGTGCTTCACCTCTTTTGAAATGTTCACCTCTTTTGAAATGTTCGAGAAAACAAAGTCAACTTGATCACTTAAAACTTGATCAAATTCAGTAATTGGTAAATTTTTTAACCATCAACTATTTCATTTTTACTGTGAAAAGCAAGTCCTTTTTTTTAGTTTATAAATTTCACAGACAGCACCATTTTTTTTCAAATACTCTTGCGATACTTTGATTCAGAAGTTATTTGTTTCATTCGTTCTTTGTCATTGAATCCTTACTTGCATTAACAAATATTCTCGAAACTACACTTTCATAATGTTTAAAATAATTTTCAGCATTAATAAATGCTTTATAAAAAAAATAATTTGTCTAAAACGAGACATAATTCAATGCGAATTTCCTGCTTGAATATGCAAGCACAATTATTTTAAAACTACAAGGCTCTTCCAGTAACAAATTATTTCACTGAGCTTTTTTCGGCCTTTTTTTTTTTTTTTTTTTTTGAAAAAAAATTTCTATTTTTTCTCAGTGTTTTTCATCTCCTTTCATATATTTCCTATTTACTAAAAGCAATACAACCAAATTTTCCCTTTTCTTTATCAAAAAAGTTTTTAAACTGAAATTAACATTTTTCTAGTAAAAAGACTCCATAAACCATTGATGGTAAAGTGGAATTTATGACCTTAACTCATCAATCTTATAACAGCAAAGAAAAGCATATCATTAAACTTTGGGGAAGGCTCCAACCGTTTTCCTTGTTCAAGCAAGGATTGATTTAACATTGAAATAGAAATAGTTATTTTTCTCCCTCTCTCTCTTATTCCTTTGTGTTTAACAGAATGTTCTTTGAAAACAAACGTTAATTAAACTATAAAATTTTTATTATAAAATGCCATATTAGAGATGGCAATAAAGGGTTTTCGAGAATTTTATTTTTTTACAATCCGCTTTCTTCTGTTATTGCATATTGTGTTGCTCCTGGAGGGACCCTTCGATAACTCGACCCTTTTAATGTCAGGATCATGATAAATATTTCGTTTCTTGCAAAAACGTACTCATCAGAAAACAGTTCATATTTATGCAATCTAACACTTTATCGATTGCCTGTCTTCCCATAGTGATCCAAGAGATCCCTTTTCTCTTACTTTGCCCCATTAACAAGTGAGGGCTTTTTTCTGTGTTCCATTACCACCCTGTTGCATCGGACCCAGGTGGGAAGAGACCACCCACGTGTTGGCCATGCGTGGAGACCCCTGGAAAAGGGGATCCTGGCAGTTGACTGGCAACCTGGTCTCAGACCCTATCTATTATTTACAGCCCCTAAGTAGGACTCGGTGGTGGGTAATGCCGCTGAATAGTTGAAACTTTCAATATTTTCTATGGCTGAAAATTGTAAGATGTTCAGTTCCGCACACCATAGCAATAACAGCGGAACAACCCCTTTACCATGCGATTACGCTCGATACTATGTAATTAAATTAACGAATGCAAAAGTACCAAATTATTCATTTACTAAAGTCTCTCCATTTTTGATTCACAAGGCTCCGTTTTAAGAGAGGCAGTGAAAAAACTACGTTCCGATAACCTGTTAATACAAATCATATCACAACAGCAAGACACATTGTTAGAAACCTTATGATCATTTGCAGTCGATGTTACACTTTATAAATCACTCAACACCTGTCGAGGTGTTATATCCGATTCAGAATTTATCCATGATTCAGAGGAAATGATAGCAGAAGAACTAAAAGATCAGAATGTCACTGCTGTCCGCAGGATAAGGATTCGCAGGGATGAAAAACTCATCCCTACGAAACACCTTATTCATACTTTTAATATACCAAAGCTACCATCTTCAATCAAAATGGATTGGTACAACTGCCCGGTTAGACCTTCTGTTCCTAACCCTTTGAGATGTTTTCACTGTCAAAGGTTTGGGCATTCAAAAACGACGAGGACAACCTGTCTGTACTCGTTGTTCTGGTGCCAACCATGATGACAATTCCTGCGAGTTGTCACCCCTTTGCATTAACTGCAAGAGCGCTCATGTAGCCTATTCTAGGAGTTGTCTCAAATGGTCCCAGGAAAAAGAGATACAGTTTGTCAAAGTCCTACAAAATTTAAGGTTTGATGAAGCTCGTAGAATAGTCACTGCTCGTAGTGCACGTCTGGGTATGTCCTATTCTGCGGCAGAAAAGACTTCTTTTTGTACAGTCAGCACACAAACAGATAATTTTCAAACATCTATCCCACAGAAAACTAAACAGAAACCCTTATTTGATTTTGCTAAATCAACCAGACCTGCATCTACCTCTCTTCCACCTTCAAACGCATTCGGAACTAATTCCTCTGAAAAGCCTCAGCCTGCGTTAAAGCAGCGCCCAAATTTAAAATTTCTAACTAGTGAAAAACCTGGAATCTCACGTAAGAAGAAAAACCCGAAATTTGGTCATCATATAAATCAGCTTTCATCTGACATTCTTGACAGAATGGACGATGAAGTTACTTTACATCCTTCAGATGATGAATCAATTTTCGATGACACTCCGATCAATGCTGCTCCCTCAAAGAAAAAATGTCCATCTCCATTATTTCATTCAATTGTCGTAGCGTGCGCAATAAGACAGATCTATCAGGGATATTGTTTTTAAATATCATCCTGCTTGCATAGCACTTCAAGAAACATTTTTATCATCATCGGAAAATTTTAATTTACGTAACTACATTTGTTACCGAAAGGATAACATTGATGGTTATGGAACTAATAGTGGTGTTGCTATTTTAATTTCAACACATTTCCCTTCATCCCATTTGTCACTATTCTCTTCATAACAGGCTGTTGCCGTTCAACTTCATATAAACATCTCTATTACAATTTGTTGCTTGCACTTACCCCCGAATGATCCCATTTCACAAAGTGATTTGAACATTTTAATTGATCATTTGCCGAAACCTTTTATTTTGCTTGGAGATTTTAACGGTCACAGCGCATTGCGGAGTAGTCATAATACAAATGCTCGGGGAAATCAAATCGAATGAATCATCCTAGATCATAACCTCTGCTTAATGAATCAAGGTGAGGACACTTATTTTCACTGCATTGATCTGGCTTTATATTCACCTACACCTTTACCATTCTCACAATTTTCAGTTGATGATGATCTTCATAATAGTGATCATTTTCCGATCATAGTTTCATATACATCTAGTTTTAATCTTACTCTGAGACCATCTGTCTTCATATATCATAGTGCTGATTGGAATCTGTTCTCGCAACTTGCTGAAATAACACGTGATATGGTAACCGCTAACAATCTTGAAACCGTTGTTGAAACTGTTACTTCGAGAATCATCGAGGCAGCAGAAACCAGCAACCAAAAAACTTCAACTTCTCTCCCTCGGCATCGGAAGCCTTGGTGGAATGCTGACGGCTCACAAAGAACAACTAAGACTCTGGAAAATCTTCCGCAGGTATTCATCAACAGATCATATGATGGCCTTTAAACGAGCTCGAGCACTTGCTCGCAGGATTCGATGCCAAAAACAGATAGATTCTTGGTCACGGTATGTTTCATCCATCACATCTACAACATTTACCAGACAAGTCTAGTCGAGGGTCAAACTACAGCCCAGTTTTCCAAGCTCACAAGCGTGTTGCTAAAAGACTCAATCTGCAGATTGTGACTCGACGGTGGTTGCAGTACAATAATAATTTCACTTTTCAAGAATTACGAAGAGCACTGGCTAGAGCTCCAAATACCAGTCCCGGCTTTGATGGTGTGTCAAACCGTATGCTTCGCCATTTGACATCTTCATCTTTGCAGAATGTGCTGTTACTTTTTAACAGATTATGGACAGAGCAAGTATACCCATCAAGTTGGCGACTTGCTATTGTCATACCAATATTGAAACCTGGTAAAGACCCGACGGAGCCAATTAACTATCGCCCTATAACACTGACAAGTTGCCTCGGTAAGGTATTTGAGCGTATGGTTAACTCTCGCCTCATTTACTTTCTCGAGAAAAACAAACTAATACCAGATTTTCAAAGCGGTTTCCGTAGAGGTAGATCAACACTGGATAATAGAGTTTCTTTAGAACCGCGTATACGTAATTTTTTTTGTCCGACGAAGTCATCTAGTCTCTATCTTCTTTGATATTGAGAAGGCTTACGATCAGACATAGCGTTACGGGATTCTAAAAGTTTTGTTCGATATGGGTCTCCGTGGTCATCTACCGATTTTTATCAAAGACTTTTTGAGTCGTAGATATTTCCGGGTCAATGTGTGCGATACGTTTTCTGATGTTTTTATCCAATCTGAAGGTGCACCACAAGGCAGTGTTTTAAGTGTCATACTTTTCATTGTACATATTTCTCTCATCTTAAACATACTACCATCTACAGTCCATGGCTCACTTTATGCTGACGATTTGAATGTATCAAGCTCAGAATCAGTCATGAAAGTAATAGAGCGGCAATTTCAGCTGAGTGTTAATAAAATCGAGGAGTGGTGTGAACTAAATGTCCATACAATTTCCCCCTCTAAAAGTTCATGCGTGCATTTCTGTCGGTTGCGTAGGCTTCATAATGAACCTGCCATTCCTATTGTTGAGAACACAAAATTTCTAGGGCTGATATTTGACAAAAAGCTTACCTTTTTACCTCACATCAAACAACTTAGAAAACGATGCGAGAAGGCTTTAAACATATTACGAGTGCTTTCAGACACGTCTTGGGGTCGCATCGCCCTACTGCGAATACTATCTCGTCTTGATTACGCATGCGCGGTATATGGCACTGCTTCTAACTTAAGACTCTTGGTTGATTGATTTAATGTAGAGTTTAATGGCACAAAATCCAAAATAGGATATGCTGCGCCAAACAGTACGTTAATGCAGCTTGAAATGTAAAATGCTTAGTACAATGTTATTTCCATAAAATACATAAAGGTAATAAAACCGTCAATAGCGAGACAAATAAATTTAAAAGTCACCAAAATCCAATAAAAGGTGTATTTATATAAGGTAAAACGGTGAATGGATAATAAATAGGAGTGAATAAACCAGCTATATACACAAATATAAACCATCTATATACAGCTATATGAAACAAAACCAGCTATATACAATATTAAATACCAATAGCTCGCAGAAATGCGAAAATGTTAGGATGATGGATTTCACCTAACAAATCCTTCATACATAAAATAGTGCTATTAAAAAAGGTAATACGATGTTGGTTAAAACAGGGACAAATAATTAAAATGTGATGAAGCGTAAGTAAAACGTTACAAGCGTCGCATTTGGGAGGAGGTTCTCCAAATAACAGATGAAGATGGGTGAGTCGAGTGAGGCCTATTCTGAGACGATTAAGCTTTACATCTGCATTACGTCGACGCAATACTGGTATATGATTAAGATCAGATTTTATATTTTGAGTTTGAAGATCCCAATGTTGTTGCCAAAGGGATGCGATAACCTGCTGAATACGTAATTCTGAAAATGGTACAGAAATTGTTAAGGCTGCAGATCGTGCTGCAGAATCAGCCAGCTCATTCCCTGGTATACCGACGTGACTTGGTATCCAACAAAATAAAATGTCAAATCCTTTCTTGTGAAGGGTGATTAATAAATGATTGATGAAGCATAAGATCGGATGTGTATCGCTGCCAAAATTTTCTAACTGATTCAATACGCTCTTACTATCAGGGTATATAAAATACTTTCGCTCAGAGCGTGATGAAATCAGCCGCAATGCCAAAAGGATAGCAACTGCTTCAGCAGTGAAGACAGAGCAAATATCTGGGATCCTGTAGCTATACGTGTCATCAGCGATTATGACACCACAGCCTACATATCCAACAGATTTTGAACCGTCAGTAAAAATAGGCATATACTCAGAATATTGGCGACTATGAGAACTGAATAGTTGTTGATAAATGATGGGTGCGAAATTTGATTTACTGTAAATCATAAAAGGGGAATAAAACTGATATGGTGCGATGATCCATGGTAGTATAAGAAGGTGATCTACAGATTGTATTGGCACCTCACAAATGTCAAAAGTTTGTATGAGAGAGCGCACACGAGCATGAAATGGACGGACATATGAAGGTTTAGCGTCATACAATAGTTCCAAGCTTGATGGAAGGACATCGTGCTTTAGAGGGTGAGATTTTCTGGATTTCACACGATAGTAATAGGCTAAAGACAATTGCATGCGACGTAAATCGAGAGATGATTGGTGACAAATGATATATAAACTCTCTACTGGTGAAGTACGAAATGCGCCACTACATATACGTAAAGCCGTATGATGCACTGTATCCAAACGTCTTAAGGTGGAAGCAGTAGCAGTGCCATAGACTGCACAAGCGTAATCTATTCGTGATAGTATTAACGCATTGTACAGTATGAGTAGGGTGATACGATCCGCACCCCAAAAGGTATTTGATAGTACGCGTAACACATTCAAAGTTTTCTCACACCGCTTTCTTAGATGTAAAATATTAGGCATAAAAGTGAGTTTATGATCAAATATAACACCTAAGAACTTTGTTTCAGATACAACAGGTATGGTAGTGTTATGAATCGATATAATGGGATCAAAATGTATTCTGCGTAATCTACAAAAATGTATGCAAGAGCTTTTAGCAGGTGACAGGCTATGGCCATTATGCTCACACCATTCCACAATTTTATTCACAGTCAACTGCAGTTGGCGTTCAATAACGCACATGTCTGATCCTGTACAGTCAGCAAAAAAAAAAAAGATATCACCCTGAATAATTTTCGTTCTAATGATCGGATTTTCACGAACTAAGTGTCAATCTTAATGGTACCTGTAATGGTGACCTCAAATATGCTAATTAGTTAGTGCTAACTATTAATTAAGTTACGAAATCAGACACAAAAACGTACTTTCTCTGAATAAACATATACTTTTTTTTACATATTTGGATTTTTAACCTTCAAAATATAGGGGGTAGCCGCAATCTGGGAAATGTGGTCCCCATAGTTTGGTCAGGAGAGCGATTCAAAGTTTGGACCCCTTAATGTTAATTTCACTTTTTGCGTTTTCAGTCATATTTTAAAAACTAATGAAGCAATTCAAAAAAATATTGCACCAACTCATAAAACGCATTTACCCAAAGATAATTTCATGAAAAAAATAATTTTTAATAATTAAAAATTATTTTTTATTATTTAATTAAAGAGAGGATGAAAAAATTTTGAATTATAAGGTATGGATTTTTTTATACCATATTAATCTACATGCTTTTCAATTGAAAAATCAAAAGTTTCAACTGTTTTTATTTATTAGAAGATGAGAAAAATCAAAATTAATTATTTAAAAAAAATAATTTGGCGACAATAAAAGAATGATTAAATGGGGCGATTAATATTAAAATGTGATAAACTTACAAAGAACTTGATTTAGCGCGCGTGGCGTAAAATTTCATTCATATTTTTTTCGTTAATAATCGTTTGCTGATCTTTTTATTTTTATTTTTTTAAAACTTAAAAATACAATGTTTCTTTTTTAGTCCTCTAAAAATCTATTTGAAATTAAGTAAAGAAATTTGAATAAAGCATTTTATTGAATAAAAAACATTTTATTCAACGAATGTCGAGTTTTATAAAAGCATGCTTCTGATAGAATATGATTATACACCAGATTGTGCTTATTTAATGTGATTATTTTTTAGTTTTTTTTTTCTCAATAACTGATACAATTACAATAATATACATACGTATGAATAGATTTGGAATAAAATATTTATCAGTTTCTTGTATATATTTTTTATAAATATTAATAAAAATACGTAGTAAACATATTTAAGCATATCTCACATCATCGCAAATTTCTCAACATCTTATATATCGTGTTAATCTTAAAAGTAATTTTTTAATCACCTGTCCGGAAGTGTTTCGCAGAACTATTTTACCAACTATTTAATTAAATTTCAGCATTTTTAAAAATTTTATTCTTTACCCTACTACATTTATTATTTCTTCATTAATATGCTAATCAATTTTTTTAGTACTTTAATTTAGATTTTCTTTAAAGTAAAGTTTCTTTTTACATTATAGTAAAGTTTTTTTTAAAAGAATTATTGTCTGCTAGCTAAGAATAAAGCCTTGTTAAGAAATTAAAAACACTCCGCTGTTTAAAATTATTTAATGCAAAACAGCTGATTATTTACTAAGCATACTATTTTTTTTCGAAAAAAGAATATAAATCATTGATTGTCTTTTTTGTTTTGTTTCTTGTGACTTCAACATAGATTATCTAAAATAATGTCCATGTTTTATAAGTCACTACAAAGAGTATAAAGATACCGAACATAAAAAGCTGTCAAATACGTAGCCAAAACTTCTAAGCGTCTTAAAATATCTCAGTATCTTAAATGATTTTTTCTTTATGATTCCATGTAGATTTTTTTCCGGATAATATACTAAACTATTTTGTTTAATTTTTTACTTTAGCACGATTCCCAAGATATTATTGTAGTATAATTTGTTATCAGGAACAATGCCTTTTTTGTTTAGCAGGAAACACTAAAAATTGAAATTTGTAAGAATTTTCCGAAGCCGTGCGAATTTTAGAATCATCTGATTTAAAAAAATGCAATAAAAAATACGTAAATTTCCGAACTTATTTTGATTAAAAATAAAAATATAATAAAAAACGTGGCAAGAAGGCTAACATACTTTTTACAGAACTGTGAAAACCAGTTTTTCCTATATTTCATCAAAAGTGGATAAGAATAATATTGCTCCAAGGGACCTACTCAATAATTTCGCTATTTCCAGAATGAAATCTGTTTGATCAGAACGGGGACCTTGAAAATTAAAACGGGGAAAAAATTAACTTTTATATAATATCTAAGCTTATTCCATTCCTTTAATGATAGCGGTATCAAGGTTAAGGATATGCGATGGAAGCCCGTTTACTATTATACTATAAATGCGTTAAATCATGTTGCTTGAATAATTTATTTTAAGCAAATTATTTAATAATTTTAAGCAAATAAGGGTGTAAAAATAAACTCGATCAAAATACCCTAAAATATTTGTAGAATAAACTTTGGAATCTATATATACAAAATACCTTTTCAAACAACTTCGAGTAGGACGGAAACGCTAACTTGTTTAAAATAGTTGTCCTTGTAACTATTTAATTTCGATTTCTGGTGCTAGGGGACATTCCATTTTCACATTCGACTTTTGAAATTTCAATTGTAAACGGAATTTTTTTATGTCCTTAAATTAAAATGTTAAGGCTTGCAGCAAAAAAAAAAAAAAAAAAAAAAAAAAAAAAAAAAAAAATTGTACTGCATTGATTTTTTTACAAAATAGCGAATTATTATTTTTTTAATCTAAGAACCTGTGCCTATAACTTAAGTAAAACTTATTTTAATATCGAGTGAAATAATTTAATATGTTGTGTAACTAAATAGATAATCTCAAGACAGGGCCGGATTTAAACTTGGCGGGGCCCCAAGCTACTGAAAAAGATGGGGCCCTTGTAAGTTCAATTCTATTTATATACACCTGAGGAAAACAGTCATTATTTTTTATTGTTGAGCATTAATATAAAATTATTAAAAAAATTTCTTTACGTTACATTTTGCTTTGTTGCTTAAAAGCTATAGACTTAGAAACACGAAATTATGAAGACGTGTAGAAAATATGCAAGGAGTTAGAAAGAAATATAATAAAATACAATTTGATTATTAGTTTTATTCTTTTTACCACCGCCGTTGAAAAACTGACTCAATTGTGAGTTTACAACTACCCATGTTTAACCACGTAGCCATGTAATTTTGAACTCAATGCAGAAGACAGGGGAACTCCTGGATCAGAACCCAGAGGTATTAATTTGTTAAGAACTTACTGAACTTTGTGACCCAGACAGATTTAACATGCAACAGTCACCATTTTATACATGGGTATTCTTCGGCCGGCAGGATTCGATCTCCCATTTTCACGAACACGAGTCCATAGCCCTACTTACCAAGCTATTGCGGCCAAATTATTAGTTTATTGTATAACAGTCATTGAACAGCCCACCCAATTTCGAGTTTCGACTACTAATGTTCGACTCCGTAGCCTTGTAATTTTAAACCCAATCCAGCAAACAAGAAAACTCCAGGATCAAGTATTTGATGAAATTTTTGCCTTCGTGGACGACGTTTTGATGGAAACAATCCGCATTTGAGTTACATGGAGAGGAAAACCATGAAAGCCTCCCACGGTTAGTCTGACAGCAGGGACTCTAACTCATGATCCGTCTTCCACTGAGGATATTTTACGTCAGCACTGTGGTCGGTGCAAGCCGGGTGTAGAATTTATATCGACCAGCAGTCATCACTGGCATTCGAACTCGGTTCACCTCATTCGGAGGCGAATGCTTTATCCCTTAAGTACATCTTCACTGAGAAATAACTTTGCGGGAGGTACCAATTTTCCAATTTTATTGATTTGCTTAAATTTAGTCATCTTCAAAATGTAAATGGCAATCGTAATTTTTGTGTAGAAAAATGGAAATAAACCATTTTTCCTCTTATCTGCACTGATTAATGAGAAGCAACCACGAGGGTTAGTGAGCAAAGTGAACAAGGGGCGGAGCTAGTTTTTTAAATAATTGTTAAATTATTAGTTTTTAACATGCATACTTTAAAGAATAAGAAAAACATTTTTCAATAAAAAGAAATAAAAATAAAAAACTGTCATCAGCGGGAATAGAACCCACGATCTCACAGTTTCGTGTTAGATTTCATAATCTTCAGCCCCAAATATGTCATGCGAATTTTTTTTATTATTTTTTTTTTAAATTTAATAAGCCATGTCATTTGGATACTTGACATTCTTGATTTGGTCGAAAATTTCCGGATATGTTCTTTATGTAAAACTTTGAAGCACGTTTTTTAATTCCCCTTCAATTTTGCGAAAAAATAATTTTTTAAAAAAATTTTGAGGTGTCAAAATAAAAGAAGGCTCTCCGAAATTTTGAGAAAAAATATCTGTTTGCATGCGACAATACAGTACCTTTTATGAAATGTGAATCATGGTGCTGACCACACTGAGAATAGAAAGTATGGTCAAAACTATTAGAATATAGTAAAATTTACAGTATTTATGGGAACACCAAAATACAGGATAGTTTTTTTTCAATAGTGATCTGGTTATGACTTCTCATGAAATTAACATAATAAAAATATAGTTTTTTGCAATGTTGTTCGGTAATAAATGTTTCAAATTTTTTAATTTTATCTTCATACCTTAGGAAAGTAGTTCCAAACTGTGTTCTATAGAACTTTATGGTTTTAGAGCGAATTAGTACCTTTTATAACCGGGGATAAATACTTTTATAACTTCTAATTAGTTCTTTTATAATCTCTGATTATATTTAGATCCAACATATAAATCATATCGTATATAATCTTTCTGTTTCCTTTATTAAATTATTTGAAATTCGAAGTAAAATACCAATTAAATAGAAATGGCATTTTTTAAATGAAAATATATTTCTAAAAACAATATGTTGAATTTTGAACAAATTAGGAAAAGAATAAGCATTTATAAAATATTACATTAATATTTCATACCGCACTTTTCAAATCAATATAAAATAACTAAATTCTTTTATAAAGAAAAATGCTTTCCAAATTATCATTTTTAGCGTTTATAACTAGTCTCTTCAGTTAATTTAGAAATAAATTATAATTCGGCTTATCTTATTCATTTTCAGCTTTTGTATATACACCAAAAATAATTTCAAAAATAGACTAGATACAGCACAAGAACTGCAAATTTAACTGTCGGATATAAAACCTTATTTAAGATTGTTAATGATAAAACAATGAAAAATCTTCGTTCCTCTAATTAAATATTTTAAAAATAGTCTTTTTTTAGGTTATAACGTTCGCAATTACCTTAATAAACTTTAATTGTATTGTCGGGGTTCCGCCATTATTTAGGGTTCCGTAGAGGGAAGCATAAATAATAATTGGGAACCTCTGCCTTAGAGCGTGGCATAATAATCACTAATTCGGTTAATTTTATTTTTGACTTTTGTATTTTTATTAAATGCAAAAGAGCTATAATTTTAAGTAGTAATAAGAGCTATAATTTTAAAAACCAGAATTTTCGATAAACTGTTGCATTGTGAACAAAAAAATTACCAAATGAATGATTTAAATACCATATATTTTGCTTTTGTTACCAAAATTGTTGTTTTTTTTTTGTTTTTTTTTGCGAGACGTGTCGCAAATTTTTTTCAGTGCGTTATTTTGTGTTTTAATACTTCCGCACTATTTATTTAGACATAAATACTAAAAATGGACCTTAGTTAGGACCTTGAATGTCAAATCCAATCATGGAAATAAGGCTATTTATTTTTTCACACTTTGACTTATACACTTATTTTAAATATTAATATTACACATAAATTATTTTTATAAAACAATGTAATTAAACTAAGTATACTAAATTCATTTAATTTTCTTCTGTATATCTAAATAAATATTTCAATGCTATGAATTTAGAAATAGTATAAGGAATTAGAAATTAATACCTTACTTTTTATTTACATAAAAAGTGTGTATAGCCAACAATTATTTTATATTTTTAAACACTTCGATTAGATTTTGAAATGCATCCGAAAATTTAAAAAAGAAAAAAAAATTATAATGAGCCCCAGCTCCGAATAAAACTTTAAGAAAAGAAGAAAAAAAGTGGGATCTGGGGGCCCTTGCCATCTCGGGGCCCCAAGCTACAGCTTATTTAGCTTATGCGTAAATCCGGCCTTGTCCCAAGAAATTGAATTGAAAATATAAAAGCTTCATTGATTTGAAAATTAATAGATTATGATAAAAATAGACATGTTTTGAGCACAATAATAAAAGTCACAAGGTATTCAAGCTTGACAAGTTTTGAGAATGGGTGAATATATTTGAACGCTCGAAACATGTCGACTTTTACTTCCCTCTTCATATTTTAGAAGCCAGTTGAGTTTTTATCATCAATTATACTGTTTTACATTTGGGTCTTGATCATTATTTTGATAAGGATTTTACACTCGTTAAAGTAAAAATATGCATTTTCATATTTTAACAGGATTTATGTGGTCTTTAAAATCATAAGAGCATCAATATTGTAAAAGTTATATTTAACTTGGTTTAAAATTAAAATTTTGAGACCAGATATTTTGAGTTAATGAAATTAAATATTTTATCTTTTAAGTTTTCGTGCCCCCATTTCAGTATCTTAAGAATCTTACAAGCTCTGTTTAAAAAGAGAGTATCATATCAGATATATATAAGGAAACAAAAATAATCATATTATCAATATTTGGTGGTAAATGTAGCTTATCGTAATTGAAGAATATGCAGTGCGATATTTTATGGTGAATTTGCGAACGTAAGTTTCTAGATGTATCGAAGCATAAGGATGCTATTTGCTAATCATCTTTATCGAAAGAAAACATTGTAATCTAAATATCTAGCAGAATGAAGTGATTTTTGAAACAATGAATCATACTATATGCAACATATTATTTCAATATCTTATTCTTAAACATAACATATTTCAATGCTTTTAAAATGCCACTAAACTTTCAGCAATTCCTTGAGTTATAGGAAAAAGAAATATCGTAAATTATAGAAAAACTTGTGAATGTGCATTAGAATTACTATACAATCTAAATTTTATCATTCAAGCCCTTTTTTTTCCTTCAAACTTTCTTGCCTAGAAGACTCGATTAAAGCTGTAAAAATGATTATCCCTAAAATTTTGTATATAGCCATAATAAGTTATGTTAATTTGATTTTAGTATGAAATCCTCGAATAAATATAGCAAAAACAACATAATCTAAATAATATCAGATAAAAAGTTCATGTATTTAAATTCTAAAAACTTAGAAAATCATAAATAATTTATAATCGATTCAAATTTTCTTTTCAAGGGAGATTAAAATTAAAAAAACTTTGCTTTTTGGACAGAAATCAGCTTAAAAATTGTCTATTGCTTAGAAACTTCGAGATATTTTCTATTAACTATTAATTAAACCTCTCTGAGTAATCACAGAACATTATTTCAATTTTTTTTCCAGTCGGAGCTTGGTTGCTTAGCAACCTAGTAAAATTAAGCATTCTTCTTTTGAATTAGTCAATGGGTTATCTTAAAATATTCATTTGCGCTGGCGACTTTTTTTGGCGGTTTTCTGGACTATCGCCAAATATATAAACCTTTGTTGCGACCCTATTTACCACCCATTTTTTTCAAAATTTTGTCTACCCCCCCTAATTCAAGTATCTACATTCCAAATATGTAAAAAAAAATATATGTTTATTCAGAGAAAGTACGTTTTTGTGTCTGATTTCGTAACTTAATTAATAGTTAGCACTAACTAATTAGCATATTTGAGGTCACCCCCAGGAGCCATTAAGATTGACACTTAGTTCGTGAAAATCCGATCATTAGAACGAAAATTATTCAGGGTGATATCTTTTTTTTTTTGCTGACTGTACATGACACGTTCAGATCGAGATCGTCAACATACAGTGAACCAAATACGGAAGGGGGCAGCAAGTTCAAGATTTGTGAAACATGAATATTGAATAGTATGACACTTAAAACACTGCCTTGTGGAACTCCTTCTGCCTGAATGAAGAGATCAGAAAATGTAGTGCCCAGTTTTATTCGAAAATACCGCTTCGACAGAAAGTTTTTCAGAAAGATAGGTAGGTTTCCACGAAGTCCCATGCTGTAAAGTGTCTTCAAAATTCCGTATCGCCATGTCCGATCGTAAACCTTCTCGATATCGAAGAAGATAGAGACAAAATGGTTACGTCGGACAAAAGCATTGCGAATTCGTGACTCTAGAGCAACAATATTATCAATCGCAGATCTTCCCTTTCTAAAACCACTCTGGAAGTCTGGTATAAGATGATTTTTTTAAGGTAGTATACCAAGCGAGAGTTGACCATCCGTTCAAATGTTTTCCCAAGACAGCTGTTTAATGCTATGGTGCGATAGTTAACAGGATCTTTAGGGTCTTTACCTGGTTTTAAGATGGGTATCACACTTTCTTCACGCCAACCTGACGGGTACGTTTGTTCCGTCCATATTCTATTGAATAGAACGAGGACATTAGACAATGACGTCCGATCTAGGCGGAGCATATGATACGTGATACCATCAGGACCGGGGCTGATTGATTGATTGATTGGTTGGTTGGATTTTATTGGCGCAAGAGCCAGAAATGGCTATACTGCGCCAGGCACTAGGTTAAACTTTGGTCACAAGGTTAGACTAAGGTGCTATTTTTTAAAGCAGAGAATAAAGTCCTATGGCTTTGATAAATTTTAAAAGATTATGATGTATAGGGTCACCGAGTAAAGATTGAAGATCAGGGTTAAAATTGCCAAAAAATTTGTTTCTCAAGTATTTGAATCGTCTGCAGTCAGTAAAAATATGCTTAATAGTGATAACGACTTGACAGAATGAACAAATAGGTGCAGGTTCGTTTTTCAATAAATGCATATGGGTATATCGTGAGTGGCCAATGCGTAGCCTGTTTATTATAACATGAGTTTTACGGTCAGTGGATATTATTTTATTGTTATCAATAGAAGGGAAAATTTCATGTAATTTATTATCATTTTGTGTATTCCAGTGTTCTTTCCAGGCTTGATAAACTGATGATTTACAGATTCGCTTGGATTGATTGATTGAATGTAGAAGTTTTATGGCACAAGATCCAAAGGAGGATAAGCTGCGCCAAACAATTTGTTGAGTCAGACCTAATGGTGAATTGCTCACAATAGTTTCATTGTCATAAAATAAATGAAACCAATAAAATTGTCCATCCGAAGACACGTATTTTTAAAAGTTCATTAAAATCGATAAAAAGGTAAGAACAGAAAAGGTAAAACGGTTCATGGGTAAGAAATAAGAGTGAATAAAATCGGATAAAACAGATATATACAATATAAAATACCAATAGCTCGCAGAAACGCGAAAATGTTAGGATGATGAATATCATCCAGCAAATCCTTCATACATAAAATAGTGCTATTAAAAAAGGTAAGACGATGTTGGTTAAAACAAGGACAAATGGTTAAAATGTGATGAACCGTAAGTAAAGCATTGCAAGAGTCACATTTGGGAGGAGATTCTCCAAACAACAGATGAAGATGCGTGAGTCGAGTGTGGCCGATTCTGAGACGATTAAGCTTTACATCTGCATTACGTAGACGTAATACAGGTAAGGGGTCTATATATGGTTTGATGTTATAAAGTTTATTTTGAGTTTGAAGGTCCTAATGCTGTTGCCAAAGGGACGAGATGAGCTGTCGAACATGTAGTTTAATGTCTGAGAATGGTACAGATATTGTTAAATCAGTATTTGCAGATCGTGCTGCAGAATCAGCCAACTCATTCCCTGGTATACCGACGTGACTCGGTATCCAGCAAAATGAAATATCAAATCTCTTCTTGTGAAGAGAGATTAATAAATGATTAATGAAGCATAAGATTGGATGAGTATCGCGGCAAAAATTCTCTAATTGGCGCAAGACGCTCATACTATCGGAGTATATAATATATTTTCGTTCGGAGCGTGAAGAAATCAGTCGCAATGCCAAAAGGATGGCAACAGCTTCCGCAGTGAAGACGGAACAAATATCTGGGATCTTGTAGCTATAAGTATCATCAGCGATGATGACACCACAGCCTACGTATCCCGCCGATTTTGATCCGTCAGTATATACAGGCACATATTCAAAATATTGGTGACGATGAGAAGTGAAGAGTTGTTGACAAATGGTGGATGCAACATTGGATTTACTGTACAACATGAAAGGGAAATAAAACTGATATGGTGCGATGATCCAGGGTGGTATGAGAAGGTGATCTACTGATTGATTTGATTGAATGTAGAAGTTTTATGGCACAAGATCCAAAGGAGGATAAGCTGCGCCAAACAATTTGTTGAGTCAGACCTAATGGTGAATTGCTCACAATAGTTTCATTGTCATAAAATAAATGAAACCAATAAAATTGTCCATCCGAAGACACGTATTTTTAAAAGTTCATTAAAATCGATAAAAAGGTAAGAACAGAAAAGGTAAAACGGTTCATGGGTAAGAAATAAGAGTGAATAAAATCGGATAAAACAGATATATACAATATAAAATACCAATAGCTCGCAGAAACGCGAAAATGTTAGGATGATGAATATCATCCAGCAAATCCTTCATACATAAAATAGTGCTATTAAAAAAGGTAAGACGATGTTGGTTAAAACAAGGACAAATGGTTAAAATGTGATGAACCGTAAGTAAAGCATTGCAAGAGTCACATTTGGGAGGAGATTCTCCAAACAACAGATGAAGATGCGTGAGTCGAGTGTGGCCGATTCTGAGACGATTAAGCTTTACATCTGCATTACGTAGACGTAATACAGGTAAGGGGTCTATATATGGTTTGATGTTATAAAGTTTATTTTGAGTTTGAAGGTCCTAATGCTGTTGCCAAAGGGACGAGATGAGCTGTCGAACATGTAGTTTAATGTCTGAGAATGGTACAGATATTGTTAAATCAGTATTTGCAGATCGTGCTGCAGAATCAGCCAACTCATTCCCTGGTATACCGACGTGACTCGGTATCCAGCAAAATGAAATATCAAATCTCTTCTTGTGAAGAGAGATTAATAAATGATTAATGAAGCATAAGATTGGATGAGTATCGCGGCAAAAATTCTCTAATTGGCGCAAGACGCTCATACTATCGGAGTATATAATATATTTTCGTTCGGAGCGTGAAGAAATCAGTCGCAATGCCAAAAGGATGGCAACAGCTTCCGCAGTGAAGACGGAACAAATATCTGGGATCTTGTAGCTATAAGTATCATCAGCGATGATGACACCACAGCCTACGTATCCCGCCGATTTTGATCCGTCAGTATATACAGGCACATATTCAAAATATTGGTGACGATGAGAAGTGAAGAGTTGTTGACAAATGGTAGATGCAACATTGGATTTACTGTACAACATGAAAGGGAAATAAAACTGATATGGTGCGATGATCCAGGGTGGTATGAGAAGGTGATCTACTGATTGATTTGATTGAATGTAGAAGTTTTATGGCACAAGATCCAAAGGAGGATAAGCTGCGCCAAACAATTTGTTGAGTCAGACCTAATGGTGAATTGCTCACAATAGTTTCATTGTCATAAAATAAATGAAACCAATAAAATTGTCCATCCGAAGACACGTATTTTTAAAAGTTCATTAAAATCGATAAAAAGGTAAGAACAGAAAAGGTAAAACGGTTCATGGGTAAGAAATAAGAGTGAATAAAATCGGATAAAACAGATATATACAATATAAAATACCAATAGCTCGCAGAAACGCGAAAATGTTAGGATGATGAATATCATCCAGCAAATCCTTCATACATAAAATAGTGCTATTAAAAAAGGTAAGACGATGTTGGTTAAAACAAGGACAAATGGTTAAAATGTGATGAACCGTAAGTAAAACATTGCAAGAGTCACATTTGGGAGGAGATTCTCCAAACAACAGATGAAGATGCGTGAGTCGAGTGTGGCCGATTCTGAGACGATTAAGCTTTACATCTGCATTACGTAGACGTAATACAGGTAAGGGGTCTATATATGGTTTGATGTTATAAAGTTTATTTTGAGTTTGAAGGTCCCAATGCTGTTGCCAAAGGGACGAGATGAGCTGTCGAACATGTAGTTTAATGTCTGAGAATGGTACAGATATTGTTAAATCAGTATTTGCAGATCGTGCTGCAGAATCAGCCAACTCATTCCCTGGTATACCGACGTGACTCGGTATCCAGCAAAATGAAATATCAAATCTCTTCTTGTGAAGAGAGATTAATAAATGATTAATGAAGCATAAGATTGGATGAGTATCGCGGCGAAAATTTTCTAATTGGCGCAAGACGCTCATACTATCGGAGTATATAATATATTTTCGTTCGGAGCGTGAAGAAATCAGTCGCAATGCCAAAAGGATGGCAACAGCTTCCGCAGTGAAGACGGAACAAATATCTGGGATCTTGTAGCTATAAGTATCATCAGCGATGATGACACCACAGCCTACGTATCCCGCCGATTTTGATCCGTCAGTATATACAGGCACATATTCAAAATATTGGTGACGATGAGAAGTGAAGAGTTGTTGACAAATGGTGGATGCAACATTAGATTTACTGTACAACATGAAAGGGAAATAAAACTGATATGGTGCGATGATCCAGGGTGGTATGAGAAGGTGATCTACTGATTGTGTTGGTCCGTCACAAATGTCAAATGTTCGTATGATTGAGCGCACGCGAGCATGAAATGGACGGACGAGTGAAGGTCTAGCGTCATACAATCGTTCCAAGCTTGATGGAAAGACATCTTGCTTTAGAGGATGAGATTTGCAGCACTTCACACGATAGAAATATGCCAAAGACAACTGCATGCGACGTAAGTCGAGAGATGATTGGTGACAAATGACATATAAACTCTCAACTGGTGAAGTGCGGAATGCACCACTACATATACGTAAAGCCGTATGATGTACTGTATCTAATCGACGTAAGTTGGAAGCAGTAGCAGTACCATAGACTGCACAAGCGTAATCTATACGTGATAGTATTAACGCTTTGTACAGTCTGAGTAGGGAGATACGATCCGCACCCCAAAAGGTATTTGATAAAACGCGTAGTACATTCAAAGTCTTCTCACACCGTTTTCTTAAATGTAAAATATGAGGCAGAAAAGTGAGTTTGTGATCAAAAATGACACCTAAAAACTTTAATTCGGATACAACAGGTACAGTAATGTTGTGAATAGATATAACAGGATCAAAATGAATTCTGCGTAATCTACAAAAATGAATGCAAGAGCTTTTAGCAGGTGAAAGGGTATGACCATTTTGCTCACACCATTCCACAATTTTATTCACAGTCAACTGCAGTTGACGTTCAATGACGCGCATGTCAGATCCTGTACATGACACGTTCAGATCGTCAACATAAAGTGAACCAAATACGGAAGGTGGCAGCAAGTTCAAAATTTGTGAAACATGAATAATGAAGAGTATGACACTTAAAACACTGCCTTGAGGGACACCTTCAGCCTGAATGAAGAGATCAGAAAATGTAGTTCCCAGTTTTACTCGAAAATACCGCTTCGACAGAAAGTTCTTAAGGAAGGTGGGTAGATTTCCACGAAGTCCCATGTCGTAGAGTGTCTTAAGAATTCCATATCGCCATGTCCGATCGTACGCCTTCTCAATATCAAAGAAGATAGAGATAAAATGGTTACGACGGACAAAGGCGTTACGAATTCTTGACTCAAGAGCAACGATGTTATCAATCGTGGATCTTCCCTTACGAAAACCGCTCTGGAAGTCGGGTCCATATTCTATTGAATAGAACGAGGACATTTGACAATGACGTCCGATCTAGGTGGCGGAGCATATGATACGTCATACCATCAGGACCGGGGCTTGTATTATGAGACCGATAAAGTACTTGCTGTAGTTCTGTAAAATTAAAATTACTGTTATAGCGGAAGAGACGGCGTGTATCAAAACTGATGCTATTTCGTTCGTCAATCTGCTTATGGTATTGAAATGCTCTACTGTAACTCTCAGGACTAGAGACAGCAGCAAATGTCTCCCCAAGCATATTACAGACGTCAGCAGGAGAAGAGTAAATGGTACCGTTTTTCTCGAATACCGGAAGGTGAAACTCTCGGTATATGCCATTAGCTCTCTTAACTCTCGACCAGACTTGTCTGGGAGATGTCGAAGATGTTATAGACGAGACGTAACGGGACCAAGAATCTCTCTGACTATTGCGCCTCACCTTACGTGCTATTGCTTTAGCCCGTTTAAAAGCTAAAAGGTTGGCAGTGTTCGGGTATCGGCAGAAGATGTTCCACAAGCGTCTCTGCTCTTTGTAAGCGGCAGCGCATTCCGCATTCCACCACGGTTTGCGATGGCGAGGAAGCGAACGTGACGACTTGGGTATACTATCTTCTGCCGCTTGTAGAATTACAGATGTAACACGATCAACATCTGCACTTATTGTATTGTGTGTGACCATATCATCAGTGATCTGAGCAAGTTGGGCAAATAGAGACCAATTAGCACGATGGTATATAAAAGTTTGGGGTCTTGGGCTCATGGGAGCTGAAGCAGAATATGAAATCATAAGAGGGAAATGATCACTGTTGTGAAGATCATTACTCACTGATAAGTTTATAAAAGGTAAGAGAGCTGGTGAACATTTAGCTAAATCAATGGAATGAAAAGTTCGTGTCGGAGTATGAAAGTAAGTTACTTCGTCTTTATTAAGCAAACAGAGATTATGGTCATGGATGAGTTGTTCAATTTTACGCCCCCGGTCATTGGAGGCGGAACTACACCACAGTTCACTATGACCTTTAAAGTCTCCGAGCAAAATAAAAGGCAAAGGTAACTGAACTATCAGTGAGTTCAAATCTGTTTGAGAAATGGATGCATGAGGAGGTAGATAGACAGAGCAGACTGTAATGAGTATATTGATGTGAATTTGAACTATGGTAGCCTGTAATGAGGTTGTTAATGAAAGATGAGTTAATGGAAAAGCTGATGAAGTTAAAATTGCTACGCCGCCACGAGGTTGATTTCCATCATCATCATTAAAATCCTGCCGATAGCAAGAATAGTTGCGCAGTTTAAAAGTATTGGATGACGTTAAACGTGTCTCTTGCAAGGCAAGACATGCAGGTTGATATTTTGAAATAATGTCCTTGACATCAGAGACCTTATTTCGGAAACCGCGACAGTTCCACGATATGAAACATATGGACATTATGAAATAAGAAAATATGTTTGAAAGTTAACGTCATTATCCAGAGGTCAATCGAGTAGGCAGGCATTCGTCGTCAGAAGGATGCAAAGACAATTCTACCTCAAAATCCATCTTCTGTAAAGCAGAAGAAGTGGATTGATTGGCAAGTTGAACGTACTTTGCATCTTTTTTCTTCCTGGAATAGCCAGGCTTTTGACTAGGGGGTAGTTTTTTTTTTTGAAGGGATTTGTTTTGGAAAAGGTCGGGCCTTTTCGGAATTGTCTATTTTAGATGTTTATCTAGGTGGAGGTGAGGTGGTGTGATTAGATGTTGATGCTGCGGTGAAGTTAAAGTTAGGTTTTTGAGTTGGTGGTTTAATCTGCTTATTTTTAGTAGATGTTTGAGCCGGGGAATCAGTTTGAGTACTAACAGAACAATATTAAGTCTTAACAGCCGTAGAATACGACACGCCCGGACGGGGTGTACGGGCGGTAACGATTCGACGGGCTTCATTAAAGGTTAGGTTCTGCATTACTTTAACTGATTGAATTTCTTTCTCCTCTGACCATCTGGAACAACTTCTAGAGTAAGCTTCATGAGCTCCCTTGCAGTTTATACAAAGGGGTTGTAACTCACAGATAGTGTCTGAATGGCCTGGAGTAGAGCAGCGAGCACAAACAGGTGTACCACGGCAAGATGCTTTTGAAAGCCCAAACCTTTGGCACTGAAAGCACCTCAAAGGGTTTGGGACATAAGGTCCGACTGGACAATTGTACCATGCAAGTTTAACAGCAGATGGTAATGTTGGAGAGGCAAACGTAAGAATGAAATGTTTAGTTGGAATGAGTTGTCCATTCCTTCGAATCTTAATCCTACGAACCTCAACAACGTGCTGGTCTTGCAGGTTTTCCAAGATCATACTTTCTTCGCCATCTATAAATTCAGCTTGAGATATTACTCCACGACAAGTATTCAGAGATTTGTGTGGAGTTACAGTTCCATTAAAGGAACAGATAGTTGTAGAATTAGATAGAACAGTGGCCTGTTTTTCGGATATCGCTTGCACTAGAAGGTCACCGGAACGTAGTTTTCTTACAGAAGCTACTTCTCCCAGTGCGGAAAGAAGAGCCTTGTGTATTAAGAATGGAGAAACCTTAGAAAATGATGTGTTTGGCAGGACAGGATTCGTCAATGTTATAATGAAATAACGAGCGTATACATGCGGTGTAAGAGTTGTTCCGCTGTTTTTGCATTGGTGTGCGGAACTCAATACCATACTATCTTCAGCCATTGAAAAAAAAAACAGTTCTACTACCAGCGGCATCACTCACCACGGAGTCCTACTAAGGGGATTCAAGTAACAATAATTCGTCACTTAACACCGATGCTAACCAGTAACTATACGTCCGCGAGTCACCCCTGAAGCAGCCTCCACCCTTAACGAGGTGCCCAGTAAGTGACTCCGGACTTGACCCTAGCCAACAGATGATGTTCGTGGCTAGCCGGTTGATGCATACAGGCCAATATGCACCTCCCGTTTACCTGAAGCACGGGCCAAAGCAGTGTATTGGGGTACCAAGATGCCCCTCAATTGCCAGGATCCCCTTTTCCAGGGACACGGGTCTCTACGCACGGCAAACACGTGGGTGGTCTCTTCCCATCTGGGTCTGATACAACAGGGTGGTAATCAAACACAGATGAAAAGCCCTTACCAGTAAATTCGGCAACCACGTCAAAGGGGAAGAGAAAGGGAAAGTAGGAGTAAAGGGAGAGGAAACGGAAGGGAGGACAGATCACTAGGGTACCCCGGAGTGTGACTCCCTGTATTTAGCTAAAGAAGGTAAACCCCCTGAGGGGCTTAAGACTCTTGGATTCAGTGAATCATACTGCCTTGCATATAAGTAGTGGCGCCTTCCGCACGTCCCCTGTTGAAAGCCTTTATGTTATTTGTTATCAACTACCTCTAGACCTACGCCAAATGCAGCTGTCCTTGACGTATTACTTTCGCGTCGTGTCATCTGCCACGCATCCTTTACAGCTTGATTCAACACCGTCAAGTTTGCTGCGATTTTATGCAGCTCGTCCTTCTCATATTCGCCCTTTTAACGTTCGCATGCAATCACTTATTGAAAATTTGTCTATTTGTGATTCGCCATCGCAATCAGTTGAGCATTCGCGCATTTCACCATAGACCATCTCGCAATACCAGTTTGATTCTCAGTTTGTTGCTTATAATAAAGCTCAAGTGTCTCCTATTATATTTCAGCATTTTTTCAGTTCTCAATATGTCCCTGTATTTACAGATGGCTCAAAATCTCTAGGACATGTCGGTTGAGGCGTCGTCATTGCTGACTCCACGTACAATTTTAAAATACCAATTTGTTCAATGTTTGCTCAATTTTCACGGCCGAATCTGTAGCTATTCTTTTAGCTCTGCGATTGATATCATCACAGCTTACCCGAAAATACTGAATTTATTCAAATAGCCAGAACTTGTTGGGGACATTTTGAAGAGTTGACTCACTCAATTTTAAATGTTATACATCATTTGTTAAATTATTTTCATAAAATTGGGTTTAATATTTTATTTTGTTGGGTCCCAAGTCATGTCGGAATTTCAGGCAATGACTTGGCCGATGTTGCTGCAATATCTGCTACAAGCCCTATCTCTCTGTCTATACCTTATTCAGATATAAAAACACACGTACGACAGCTAATAAAGTCTCTATGGTTGCAGCAGTGAGATCTCCAGATCAATAATAAGTTGGATGCTGTATTTTGATCCATTGCCTGTGTTACGTAATCGTAGGCCAGACGTCAAACTCACTCGTCCCCAAATTGGCCACTCTCGATTGACCCATCTTCACTTGCTGGTGAACCTTCTCCTCACTGCAATACTTGCAATGTTTTACTCACTGTTCATCACATTTTAATCGTCATCGTCTTACCCTTTTCGATAGTTCTATTTTAAATCTGCAGGATTTGTTAGGTGTCTCCCATCAGCCGAACATTTTTGCGTTTCTACGCGCAATTGGTCTTTTATACTGTATATAACTATTTTATACTATTTAAAACTTTATGTGATTTTATTAAGCTTTGAATGCAACTGTTTTATGATGCTTTACTATATTTACATTTATCTCGTTTAACTCACTTTTGAATTCGTTTGTTTCGTTGTATTCAGTTTTATAATTTCCGTGTGATTTTTAATAAGAAAAGTTTTTAATTTACATTTACCTAAGATTTATTTTAAAACCGTTTGTTTGGCTCAGCATGTCCTTCTGTGGACTTTCTGTCATTAAACCCTATGTTCAATTCAATTCCGAGAGTTATAACCGAAAATCCTCAACCAACAACTCAGCATTATTTGATGTTTTTGGTAAGCAACTGGTTAACTTTAATTTAGAACAAAATGACGCCTTCTTCTTGGCTAAAAACGTAGGATAAATTTTATTGGATCAAC
Source organism: Parasteatoda lunata (assembly GCA_949128135.1). Taxonomy (NCBI): domain Eukaryota; kingdom Metazoa; phylum Arthropoda; class Arachnida; order Araneae; family Theridiidae; genus Parasteatoda; species Parasteatoda lunata. The sequence continues at coordinate 113,616,693 of OX421970.1, forward strand.
TAAAAAAACAACCACATTTCCAGTATTAGTGTAAATCACTATTTCTTTTAAAATTTCAAAATAACGTGTCTATACGTTTTTCTAAGCAAAAAAGTCATGGACCAGATGTTTTTGTAGAAAAGCCTCTGTTAGTTTTTTTTCTTTCTAATGTTTTAAAATATCTAGTGTCGAAAAGCATTTGCGCACTCCAAGTAAAATGTTGCTACTCTCAAGCAAATAAATTAGTCAGAAATCTATTAGTTTTTCTAATAATTTACATAATAAGACTAATTTAAGGAAACGAATAATTTAAGGAAACCATTCTGTTTTATCGATAGTTTACGAGTTTCAAGCAAGATCACCAATTTTTAGGTATTTGAAAACACTATAGTGAATATAGTCGTAATTTCTAAGAGAAATATTTTTGCATCACTCTAAGTCTAGTTCATTTACGTACATTGAATTCATCAAAGGGTTGCCTCTTTAAGAATATTTTTTTTCAACTGTTGAATTTTTTTCTTAAAACTTGAGTCAATTTTGTCGACAAATTGTATTTAGAAGACCTTTCAAGTTTGGCTGGAAACAATTAAATTTCCAAGTTTTTGAGTACAACGTCCTTTGCGAAATTGGCTGCATTCCCTCATGATTTGAGGTTTTTTGTCAATCTTGCATGCATTAATATGGTGTAGCTTGTGGAAGGGAGTTTTCGAGTAAGTTTTTCAAAGGTAGTATTGTTTCATTAAATGCAATTCTGTTGCGAAATAGTGGCCAGTTTACTTGAGATTGCTATTTATATGAGTGCATAAGTTATTTATTTTATTCAACATGCCTCTATTTTTTCAAGTGAGAAATTCATTTTCATGAAATTCATTATACTTTTTCTTGGCGTGTTATAGACGAAAATAGTCCTTTTTTGTACTAGAAATTTAAACATTTGTAACATGTAAATAAATTTTTAAGGCTATCTCATTTTAAACCCCATCTTCCAATTTACGTATCCAAAAAACATGAAATTTTAAAAGCATAAGATTTTTGACGCAAACATATTTCAATTTTAAATTATTTTTTATTTATGGAGTTGAGAGAATTGTTGAGAGAAATACGTATTTTTACAGATTTATAAACTCATTCTTTGCCCTTGGAGAGTGATATAGTACCATAATTTTCTGTTTGAAAAATACATTATTTATCTATTATCCATTTGTGTATCATACTTCTCTTAACAATTAAGTACATACAAGTTTGCCTTATGAGAGCTGTCGAATTGAATTTCAGACAAATTGATAAAAAATATTACGCTCTTCTATTTCAATTACTGGCGAACGAGAAAAAAGATATACGAAAGCAATTTGAGGGTTGTTGAGCGATAGAGAACAGAGTACGAGCGATTCTATTTATACTACAAAATAACTACAATTATAATTAAATATTGCACATATCTTATCTAATCATATTTAGGTGCAATAGCGTTCTCTCTAAATATTTTTAATTTTAGAAAAATTCTTTTTCAACATATCTTGCATATTATGTGATCCAAGAAGAAAAAATAATTTTAGTACATTTTAACAGCAACTAGTATAAACTTCATATCATCTCTAACGGTATATTTAAAATTGACGTCAAAATTATTGAAAAATTACATTAACACTCAATGCTCTTAAATGTAATAAATTTACTCTACCCTTCTGACCCTCAAAGTTTATTTTTCCAATTAAGTGAACTTTTAAATTTAGTGTTCTCAGTACCGTTAAAAAAGAATCAATAATTGTTAATACTGTAGATTTAATTTCTCGACCTTCTACCAATAATTTTATCACAACTGCTCTTTCTGCGTTAAAATCTAACTCAGACAGTGCTATTATTAATGAGGATAAATGGGATTAAATTGTAGTTCTAGACAAAGCGAGATATTTACAAGAATCTTTAAAAATAATTTATAATTCCTTATATTGAATGTTACCTGAAGGTCCGATTGTTCCGGAGTTTAAGAAAATCATACCTGCCATCAGAACTCTTAACAATTATTCCTAATCATCTGAAATATTCTCTTAGATATATTATTCACTGTACTTGATTTCACGATTTACCTAAAATTAAAAAGGTTAAGCTTCTTTTCATTACATTTTGTTCCATAAATCGCACCGCATCTTAAAGATTAGCTAAGCATATCGTTTCAATTTTTCTCCACTTTCATGTGAATACTGTCAAAAAACTTATTTAAATTTTTTAATGAACTTCGTACGTTTTAACCTAGTAAAAACATAATGGTCTGTTGTGATGTAAAATGTTTGTTTACTAATGTTTCTCTTAATAGTACCCTTAACTGCAAAAAAAAAAAAAAAAAAAAAAAAAAAAGAGAGTTCCAATTTTTGCCAAGTTGAAATTGACGAATTAGTACAGGTAACTCGCATTTATTTAGAGCATTTTACTTTTAACAGAAAATATCGGCGTATGGTCGAGGAGTTAGCTTAGCGAATTCCTTTTTTATAGACGATATGTTGACGACTGTTTCACATTGATGTACAATACTGATATGATCACTATGATTTCCCTTTCTCATAAACCCCTAAATAAAAGATAATCACCACCTGCTTCTTCAATAAATTTGTTCTAGTAGTTATCTCTGAGGCTCCTCAGAGCTATCTTGTTGACCTTTAATTTTCTTCTACAATTAATATTGAATTCTATAGATTCAATATACGGAACATTAATCACACCATTCAATAAATTGTCTAATTCAAACTTTATAAAGTCGATTGTTTTACTTTATCCGAAAATCAGTCCCCGAATTTTGAGTAAATTTGAATTTAAAATTGTTTTCGTAAATAAATAACATAAATTAATAGTTAGTATTAATAGTTTGGATATTTATCAAATTTTTTGTCAGTGTAAGTCTTGCGCATATGTTTAATTGAATTGAAAGTATGGTTTAATGGCACAAGGTCCATCTTGCATAAAATTATAATTATGCATAATACTCTTAAATTTCAACGAAAAGAACATGAAAAATGTGACCAAAATCAGGATCTTTCATCTCATTAAATAGCTGGAGGTCTAATAATAGGTTTTCTGCTGCTAAAATCATTCAACACTGCTCTTCATCTACCAACCCTTACTTCTAGAAATATTTCCACATTTTGAATAATTCTTATAACTTAGTTAATTATATTTCTTGTATCCCACTCTTTTTCAAAGTTTGGAAATTTATCCGAATTTTATCTTTGGCACTCCAGGGTACCCGGTTAAGCCTCTCACAGATGTTTAATAATGTCTTTCTTTTTTTATTTATCTTGCTCCTCAGTCATCATTCGTATTCAGGAAATCATTTCGTAAGTGACCAACTTTAACCTTTTATTTAACTTTCCTGTCATTTTTGGCTTCACACACTGAGGAAGGATTTTGAAACTATAACTGAAAATATAGTATGTCCATATTTGTACTTTACTTTTGCTTTATTCAGTTTTTTTTTTTTTTTTTTTTTTTTTTTTTTTTTTTTTTTTTACTCTGCATAAAATAATGTCCTCCTTTAGGATAAAAATTGACTTATTACTAAACATGAAATAAAACTCAATATTAAAATTCTGAGCATAAAACTTTTCTAGAGAAAAAAAGATTTTTCATTAATGAAGAAATTCTGTATGAGTAAATATTACTGATATTTATAGTATCGAGTAATTTTTATATTGATCGTATATCTAAAGGAAGTTCTGACAGGAAATTACAATGTACATTTATTATATTAGTTAAAAATATGACATTATTAAGTTACATACTTTATATGTTATATTTTTAATATACAGAATGTATTGAACCCAATATAAAATAAAAGTCTAGATAAAGCACTGGCATCCACTCGTCAACACTAACTTCAAAAACTCGTAATCAACGCTATGTTTAATCTGTATTTTTATTTATTTAAGTTTGCTGCAAACAAAGAACAATCTAAGCTTTTATGTAGGTTACCGCTTGTCACAACAAAACTACATCCACAGCATCTGAGAAGTTTCCAAATTATATCTATCCACTTTTTATTCTTTAAAACTATAAAATAAACAGCGAAAGTTTACTTTATCTGCTCTGGGATATTATAATGCATATCAATTACTTTTTTTTTCTGTTCCACTCAATTTGAAGAACAGGAATATTAAAGTCAACTTATCATATAATGCTGAAGCATCAATTTAAAAAAAAAATTGAAATTAATACAAAAAAGAAATTTTAAATTTATTTATAAAATGTTGACAGGCTTGTTCTGATTTTTTTCAAACAGAATAATTCACTTTTTCTTTTTAGACACAAGTAGTTATATTTTATACTGTATGTTGTTTTCGTTTAATAAAAATATTTTTGTTAAATTTTATGTTGGTTGAAATTTATTGTGGAATCTAGAGTGGCTATACTAATGGCCAGTCAGTACGTTAAAAAGTTGTAATGATTATTTCAAATCAATGAATCTAGTCCCATTGTTTTATAAAAATTGAAAAGAATGTAGGGCCATCGAGAAAAACTCAAGAGCAGGATAATATCAACCAAAGAGTTTGTTTCTCCTATTTGAACAGTTTACGGAAAAAAATCAAGAGTACAATTTTTAACAGTAAAGAAACATAATTGTTTAAAATTTACTGTATAATTTAAAGGTTTCATTTGACTTAATATTAGCTGATATGCATCTTAGTTAAAAGAATATAAAACAGTCTAACGCCTATCATTTTCATGTTCACTAGATTCCCATAGATTATTCGAGCATATTTTCACTTCATTACACTAAGATGGACATTGTGGACTACTTCCTTTGGAGTCCGTCTCTTTGGGATTGCAAAACTGTCAATTCAGGAGGTGGAAGATAAAGTTTTTGCCATGTTAATCATACAATATTGTGCATTATACACCCCTAGAAATAAAGCACATTGTTAAAAAGTATTCTCTTAAAATGTTGATATATTTCAGTTTTATAATCTACTTTAGGAGTGGGAGCCACCCTTAGATCAACCTACACTGCCCTCGTGAGACCCATACTGGAATATGGTTTCCAGGTATACCCCTGTGCTTCGGCCAGTAATCTCCAGAAGCTTGAAAAGGTTCAGCGCAGTGCAGCCAGAATTATTTCTGGATTTCGTTACAGTTGCCCGAGTCATATTCTATTATATGAAACAAATATACAGCCTTTGGAAATGAGAAGGGAATCTAACCTTGTAAAATACTATGCCAAATTGGCTAGCTTGGGCACTCAGAATCGGACAGCTGAATTTTTGCTTAATTGGCAAAACTGTCAAAGATTAAAACAGGAAAGCCCTCTTTCTCGAGCCCTTTCGCTTGATGCAGTTAAGTTCAATGTTGATCCGCAATTCATTTGCAGTCCTATATGTCCCATTGAGGGTTTGCTCAGAGTGTTCTTCCATACTACACTGCTTTCTGAGGTTACTAAGGGCAACCACCCTACGGAATACTTGAAGCAATTGGCTTTGGAGATAATAAACTTTGTTCCTGCTGACGATCTTAAAATCTATACAGATGGTAGCGGTGACGATCTTCACCACGCCGGCAGTGGAATTTACACTATATATCCTGCTAAAGTTCACGAATCAAGATCACTAAGAAATCCAGACTTCTGTTCAGTGTTTCGCAAGGCTATTCAAACAGGTCAAGAAAATATCAGGACTAGAGCCACTTTTGGGAATGTCCAGATCTTCACGGATAGTCGTAGCTGTATTCAGCACCTGAGCGATTGGGAGAGAGTAACGGACCGGGCTGGTGTCTCTATACTGCGTTTATTCAATGCCCTCTCCGCCTCCCATGACATCCATATTCAGTGGATACCCTCACACGTGGGTCTTTTTGGCAACGAACGTGCTGATCAGTTGGCAAAAGAGGGTACTTCCCTCCCAGCCTCTCCAAACACGGCCCTCACTTACTCTGAATTATTTTCTATCCGCAAATCTAAAGTTAATAAAGTTTGGCTTGTTTCCCCGGATCACAATTGGTACCCTCGCAAGCGTCCTGGAGGAGCCCTAGACCTTCAGGGTACACGTGTCTACCAAACCGCTACCTGTAGATTTGTCAGTGAGCATTCTAAGAGCCTCACTTTCAGTGGGCAAATTAAACTTTTTCCAACTTGTAAAAAGTGCAACTCCAGCAAGGCTAGTCCTCACCATCTACTTGTTTGCCCGGATTTCACCATGGAGGAGGTTCTTGAGAGACCTCTCCTTTTCCTCGATTTTTTGAAGACTCGCGGTCTCATGGATCTGGTATAGCTCCGCTATCCCAGCTGGCTGGGATTGGAAACAACACAACTTTAGGAGTTAGAAAAAACATCGTAATTTCCCTTACAAATATCATTAAATTCAGTATTTTTCAAACTCAAATACTTATTTCATTAATTTTATTTTATTTCATAACCGACGTTGAGCAGTCGACTCAATTCTGGGTTTAAGACTACAAATGTTCAACACCGTATCCTTGTTATTTTAATTCCACTCCAGAAAAGAAGGGAGCTCCTGGATGAGTACCCTCAGAGGTATTGATTTGTTATGGGAACTTGGAGGACTTTGCGACCCTAACAGAATTAACTTGTACCGATCACCAATTAATACACGGGGGTAATATTCAGTGTCAAAATACTCATGCGTATCTATAATTGTTTTCTTAAAGTTTTTCTAGCATCATTTACGTAAAATAAAGTCATCGTCAAAGGTAACACTGACAAGGGTCTTCAATTTAAACTTATACGTAATGAAGTTTTTTTTTTAACTCACGAATTTCATTTTAAACGGATTTCTAATCTTAATTGAATTTTTTTAATCCAGTCATTATTACTGTCATTATTAGTCACTTTCCACTTCAATTCTTGGTGGGTGGAATTTGAATGAGTCTTGGATGGTAATAACTTTTTTCCCATACCAACTAGGCCATCCCATTCTATCTCAGAGTTTAATCAGTGATTTTTTAAAATCAATACTGGCATCTTATAGAAGAGATAGTACCGATTGCTTCTTAGAGTAGCAAAGTTCTATCAAAAGAATGGAAAAGCTTAAAAACAATTTAACCGATACTCTTTTTAAATTGCAAGGTAGACATGTAATGGATTTTAGAAAAGCCAATTTCTCACAGCAAATACACTTGCTCCTGATTTATCTGGAGCAAATTCATCGTTTTTATTTCATATGGATGAACTTGATTCAAAAGCTTATCAAAAAATGTTTCAGAATGCACAAATTCCGAATTTAACAACACGTATATAAGCATTAAATTATGTCAATGACAAAGTGGAACAAGAAGTGAAGCTACGCGATGATTAGATAGAATCGACAAAATGTACAAAAATATAAATTGTTTTTCTAATTGTTGAGCCAAACCAAATCAGAGAAATCACCAAACGTAGTCAAAAATCACTAACTTTAATTGAGTTTAATTCTGTATAATATAATTTCAAATGAAAACTAATGCTGCTATAGCCTTTTTTTACATAGCACGAAATTTCAATTTCATCATTTAAACAGATCATATATTATTTTTATTCATTAAATGCTTCTTTTTAGAATTTCCATAATTTTTGGACTGGTAAACCACCTAAATATCATTTAAATTTTGTGCATATTATTTTTTGACATTTCCAACAAAAATAACAAGGGACAATTCCTTAAAACATGTAAAGTTAACTGCACATTGACATACATGTGTAGTATATTTCAAAAACTGCTTTCTCAGTTCTATAAATTCATAATTTTTACCAATACATCAGAATATACAATCATGTGCAGCCTCCCCCAATGCTATATGACGATTAATAAACTGTATAGCACATTATTCATAGATTTGAACTTTTAAAATAATTTATTCATCCACCTTTTAACGAAGCGCATGGTTCAAAATTGTGGAATACTAAAATAAAAAACTTTTCTCGAATATTATGATTTAAGAAAAGTGAGGTGCTTGCTTTATAAGATATTCATTCTTTAAGTTAAATCTCTCCATGATATATTGGTCCTATATCCCAAATAAGAATTTTTAAACATTTAACCGTATAGTAATTTAATGGGGGGGGGGTAATGCCTGCCGCCTCCACGTGGTTCCCCCTAGATATCCCTCACTGGGTAACTAAATGGCAGGCAAACATCATGATGAGCACAAAAAAAGCTTGTGATACGGCCTCATCCATCGCGCCGGTTAGCAAGGGATGCGTTCAGGAATAAGGTAGAGGTTCCTGTTCGAAAAGTTCACTACAGTCTCCAGTAGCACATGGTAAGCCCACGGGTAAGCCCAGTGCTAATATCGCTGCTTTGCAGCTTCCTCCGAGAGCTGGTAAGGTGTCTAAAGGCACAGGCCTTTCCTCTGCGCCCTCACCCAGTGTGCCAGCCCAAAGAGGTAAGAAGCCCAGAGAGGATGTTGCTCCTGGGAGGAAAGCCCAATCCAGGGAAGTGGTTCCTCCTAGTGGGAATAGCCGAGGACCCAACTAGGAGCCTCCAATCTGGAGATTCTTTTGCTTGTGCTGCCAAGTCGAAAAAGATTGCTATTGTCCGGAAAGACTTTCCTTCGGACAAGCTTTCTCTGGGAGATTCCAGCAACATCCTCAAGGAGATCTTAGCGCAGATTGACGCCGCCATTCCTGGTGGCGAAAAAATGCCAGAGATATACAACAACCTACTGAGAGGAGCTTTAGTAATACAGTGTAATGAATACACATTAGAGTGGATTAGAGACCACTTAAATGACAGATCCTTCGCTGACCTCACGCTCAAAGAAATAGGCGCTGATGAGTTACCTAAGCCCGTGAAGGTGGGCTTTAAGACCAGAGAACAATTCTCTGATCATGGCCCCTTTTTCTGGTGTCTTTAAAGACTGAACTCAGGGTTGAAGTCTATGGTGGGAGGGTTCTGCAGAATGCTGCGGGACCGGGCACCTCTAGATGGATCTTTGAGGTTGATCCTGAAGACGTGGAAGATATTGTGAGGGCCAATTATTGTGCAATTATCCACGATTCTATCGAGAAAAGGACAGCAGAGGCTCCAACAACATCGGATGTCTTCTCTGTCGAACCTGAAGACCAGGCGGAAAAGGATCAGGAGGATGAACCTTGGAAGGCTAATTCTCCTGATTCCAAGGTAAGTTCAGTTGGGGTTCTTGATTTTTCTGAACTAGGGTTGGACTCTGAGTCGGACGTAACTTTACAGCCTGACTCATCAGCTTCTATGCTTGGTATTGATGAAACAATATAGCTGTTAGAGGAAGATCTTTCTTTTAAAACAAACCAGGGTAGGTAGGTGCCATTCTGGTTTTACTCATATTGCTAACCAATTGTGGCAACAATCAAGGTTGGTGAAATTAATCTCCATCATAGCATTGCTGCCTCTAGCCTTATGCCTAAAAAGGTTAAATTATGGAGAATTAGATATTGCTTTTATACAAGAGCCTTGGACCCGCAAGGGTATAATTATAGATCTCAACTTCAAAGGTTTTAATATTTTTTATGATACCCGTTGTGACCTTCCCAGGACCTGCATAGTGGCTAGGTCTAATTTAAATGCACTTAGTCTTGTCAACTTTCTCAACAGGGATTTAGTTGCTGTTAAGCTAAAATTCTATGACAATGAGACAATTTCTGACTTGGTCTATTGTTTCTGTCTATCTTCCCTATGAGGAAAAAGACCCATTGGCGGATATTACTAAGGCTATAATTGGCCACTGTAGATTCATCTTCATCTATACTACTTGTGATGCAAATGCTCACCAAACAGTGTGGGGTAGCAGTGATTGAAACCAGGGAGATGTACTAATGGAACATATCTTATATTTTAATTTGTATGTCTTTAATAAAGGCAATGAACCTATCTTTGTTGCAAATAACAGAAGGGAAGTCATTGATCTTACTTTATGTAACTCTATTTCTATAGATTACGTTACTGATTGGAAAGTATCTGAGGCAGTTATTGCTTCAGATCACCAACTAATTACTTTTTCTATTAAAGGCCTCTCTAGACTGAAGGTCATAAGGAGAAACCCCAAAACAGCTGATTGAGATTCCTTTAGAGCAGCTCTGGAGAGAAAGATGGGGAGCTTCTCTGGTAAGTACATTAATGCTAATGATGTGGAGTGGACTGTTGACCAAGTGCAACAGATCTTACTCGATTCATATCATATTTCATGTAATGTTACGTCTACTAGCTCTCCAAGGCAAGTTCCTTGGTGGTCTTCTGAGCTTAGTAAATTACGTAAGAGATGTTGGAAGCTATTTAATAGAGCAAATAAATCTGGAGAATGGCAGTCCTACCGAAACGCTCTAACTGCCTATACTAAGGCTAACAGAGCATCTAAACGTCGCTCTTGGCAGACTTTCTGTGATGGTATTAACACTACTTCTGCCACCACAAAGATTGTAAAAATTCTTGCAAAAGACTTTAATTGCAATTTAAATATATCCGTCTTACAAACGGAAAATACAGTGAGTCAGGGAAAGAGTTCTTGGAGAACTACTTGAAGTTCACCTTCCTGGATCTCATTCTGTAGAGAATGAACATCTTTATGATAATCCTACTACTACTTGTTGCATCCTGAGGATGCCCTCAGGGGGGGTTTCGTCCCCTATCCTATGGTGTATGGTTATGGACTCCTTGTTAGTTCGGTTAACTGATCTTGGCATTCCCTGTGTCGGGTATGCTGATGACGGTGTTTTTGTTAGAAGCAAACATGGTAAAACAGTATCTGATATCACGAATATTGCTGGAATATTTCTGGAAGTAGCTAGATGGTGTTCTGACTCTGGTCAACCCGTTCAAGTTTTGTAGCCTTCACAAGAAAAAGGCGTCTTGATCTAGGTATTGTATACTATCTGGACTATAGATTGGAACTCACGGAGAAAGTCAAGTTTCTCAGGGTTTATTTTGACCCCAAACTTAATTGGGGTTTTCATCTAGCATACTGTATCAGCAGGGCCAGAAAGATTTTCTGGTCTTGCAGAAATGCTATTGGTAGAACCTAGGGATTATCCCCCAAAATAGTCTACTGGATATACTCAATGATTAATAGTCCAATTATAACATATGGCGCAATCGTCTGGTGGTCAAGGACTAGATTGAGGTCCACCAGGTCTAATCTTAATAGACTACTAAGAATTGTCTGTTCAGCACTGTCAGGCTGTCTTAGGACCATTCCCGCAGCTGCTCTTGATATCTTACTTGGGCTTCTTCCATTAAACTTACGTATTGAAGCTGAAGCTCAGACAGGCATAAAGCGTCTTATGTACCCTGGAAAGAGTATTCCAAACACTTGTTAAGGGGTTATCTGGTTTCACAAGTGATGGATATACCCTCTTTTATTATGCTTAGTGATTATATGTCACTAAGATATGCTTTTCACAAGCTTTTCAAGATCCATTTTTCTACTAGAGATAAATGGTTTAATTCTCCTTGGTGGCTTAGAGGCAAATGTCTAATATGGTACACCGATGGTTCAAAGCTTAATCTCAAATGAGGAGCAGGAATTTATTGCTTCAATGAGGGTACCAAACTTCACTTTCCCTAGGGAAGCTATGCCAGTGTTTTTCAGGCTGAGGTCTATCTTGTGCTGTAAGATATGCTTAGACAGAGGATATCAAAATATGACTATCCGTTTCTGTTCTGACAGTCAGGCGGCTCTCTTATCACTGTCAAAGTATAAGTTTACCTCTTTGCTAGTGTGGGAATGCTTTTCGGTCCTCTGTGACCTAACTACTCATAACAGGGTACACCTGCATTGGGTACCTGGACATATGGGTATTCTTGGAAATAAGCTAGCTGATGAAGCTTCGGACTGGCTCTAAGGTAATTTTCTGGGGTCCTGAACCTGCATTGGGAATTTCTCCCACCTCTTTTAGGACATCTATATTCAAGCTCTATGGCAAAATCGCCCATGAGCAATGGCGCGTCGCTGACGGTCAGAGATAAGCTAAGAAGCTGAATCGTGACTGCCTTAGTGTACGTCAAAAAGCTCAATAGAAACAGTTTGAGGAAGATCATTGGCTTTCTTTACTGGACACTGCCTCCTCAGGAAACATCTATATATAATGGAAATTGAATCCAATGATCTTCGTCGAGGTTGTCATCTTGAAGAAGAGACATCACGACATATACTTTGTGATTGTGAGGTCCATTCTACTTTGAGCATTTGGGGCAGTATTAAAACCTAGGAACTACAAAACGTTCCTGTAAGGTATTTGCTGAATTTTATTTCAGCTATAGGGCTTTCATGCTAATCATGATTTAGGGTTTGGGTACAATAGACCTCCGGTCGATGTGCCCTGCTCTTTGTAGCTGCCCAACCACTAAGTCCAAGTTTATAATAGTTTAATAAAAAAATATATAAAAATATATCTTTATGTTTCACCTTAATATACATGTAAATTAACTTTGATAAATAGCCACCATGAAAACTAAAAACAATAGTCCTATTCCAGAGAGAACTTCGAATCTCGACTATTGCAAATGCATTATGTATTTAAATTAATTTTATTTCTATGTTTTTTCATTGTATTTTTCATGTAGCACAAATTTGATATCTGCATCTTAATCACTGGTAAACCTTAGAACATTTTGCCATGCTCGTGATTGAGCTATAACCTTTAACTGAGCCATTTATTTCTAGGGTTCTGAGCCATTTATTATTAGGGTAAATTAAAATATTTCTAGAATAAAAATTGACATCAGAAAAGAATTCCTTTAGCTAATTAGATAAAATTAGTTAAACTTTTAAAGCCATTTTTTAGTGATAAGCCTGCCCAACACCGAACGTTATGTGTTTTAAAATAGTAGAGAACTTAATGATTTTAATTTCTTTTTATTTAAAAAAACTTTGCAAATAATAAAAACTAAAAATATATATGCATCTATTATAATTTTGAGCATTTCCTAAAACTAGCATGAGGATACCAATTTCATTTCATCATACTTCATCAGAGTTGGAGTTAGTAACAAATAGATGCTCAAATGAAAAAAGGTTTTTTTTTTAGCATGGAATTTTAAAATTGGTGCCAACAATATTTACCACTGCCTTAGAATTGATGAAATAATAATTTATCGTCCACTAAACTACATTTGCAAAACGTAACGTAGCTTTTTTAACTTGAACCGCTGTGTTCTCTACACTTTCTTTTTTATACATAGTTATATTTTTTTCTTCACGTTCATCCTATCTTAATGTATTCTTAAAAAGTTTTCGAAAGTTCTATAACTTTGGTAAATTTATTAAATAAGATAAATCGAGGTTTAAAAATAAAATTTGAAAACGCAATAATTGAGAAAAATCCACCTTTTCTCGACAGCTATTCGATATAATTTAAACTTTTTATATCTTAACCAAAAAGTTATTTTTTCTTTTTTTCTTAAAAAATAAGGAAACTAAGAAAAGTTAGCAACTTGTTCTAAGCGTTCTAAGAAAAATAACTTGATATCAGATGAAGAGATTATGGGTCAATAATCAAGTTTTGACCTAACAATTGATCTGTAGATCTATTGTTATTTATTAGTATTGAATTAGCTCCTTATAATGTGTGATATAGTATTTTGAGAATAATTAATCTTCGTAGATACTAAACATATGATCAAAATGTTAAATCAAAGATAATGATCAACACTTAATTTAGCAATTGAAATCGTTAATGCATATCTGGATTAATTACGGAAATGAGGTGTTTGTTACTGAGAACTATTTAAATCTGTCATCGTAATATCTTATTAATAACCTTATGGACTTTTCTTTGAATAGTATGCATATTAGTAGAAAGGTAGGCTAAAAAATAATCACCCACAAAAAATCTACCTATTTGGGAGAATTGATGAAATTTCGTTTATTATGATCAGAAATAGTTATGTTAGTTTCAGTTTGTGGTGCAAGAGTCAATTATATACCATGCTTAATACTAAAAGTATATTAGAATTCTGGTTAAAATTTTTGAAAAGTATCCGATGTCACATTAAGATGCGATGTCATGCGTAAATTAGCAGTTTTATTTCATGCATTATTAAATTCTGTCTTCCAATAGGTACTTAAAACAATTGTTATTACGATTTGAACATCATGTTGTTATATTGGCCTGTTAGTAATATTAAGATTTAATTTTGCTGTAGAATCGATTTTTTTTTCATTTCCTGAGATTCTTACATATCTCAAAAATGCAGGAGTATAAAATTCTAAAACCTTTATAATCAAGATTAGTTAATGTAGATTCTGAATATCTTCCAAGCATCTCTTACATTCTGGATAAATTAAATTATTATGTTTCGAAATGAAAACGTATTTTAAAGGTTATATGGGCAATCAGAAATGAAAAAAGAGCTTCCAGAATGAAATTTCATTGAAATAACCGCATTGAATGAAACAAAGGCCACATGGTAGTCAATTTTAGAGAAATCGGCAAACATGGGTTTAAAAGTTCTATGGAATGCGTGATAAGGAAAATTTAAATGTATTACAGGTGAAGTGAGTTGCTTTGTTTGATTACCAAAAATTTCCATGATATGAAATAGAATATTGAGCTAAGTTGGAAATGGAAGAGATAAAGAAAGATTGTCGTAATTGATATTCCTGTCTTAAGGAACATGCTACATAGAACTTATTCAAAAGCATTCAGAAATGCCTGATATCATAAAAAAGTGCTCTCTCACACATCAGTTAATAAAGTAGTTCATACGTGGCCTGAAGTATGAAAATGCTTTGTAGAGTTCTAGGACTTTTTTTTTACAAGCGAAAACTTATCAAGACTTTATTCGTTTTGCCATCAAAAAATTTGTAAGAGATTCATTTCTACTTCTAAAGAAGTATTTAAAATCTTTGTTGAATTTCTGGTATCCGCTTGATGGCAAAACCCAGATCTGTTTGCGCTCCGTGATAAACTTTTTCCTAAGTACTTTCTACAAGTAAGAAATTAGTTGACCTTCAGAACATTTGCATTTAATGAATAATCTATTGGCTCAGAAATATGCTTTCGGTTTAGAATAAAAATAGTTCAAGTTAGTGACACAGAAGAATCATGCTAATGTATCCATAATTTTTCAGCTTTTTATTTAATCAAAAACATCCATAAAATTTATGTTCAAATCAGTGTAGTCCCTCCTCCGATTTGCCAGTCAATAAAGTAACTCTGATTCACCTCAAAAATATTACACACTACAGACAACAGAATGTAACAAAAAAATCTCTTTGGTTTTAAATGACACTGCTGTAGGTCTTTTTAAAAATAAAAAATAAAAAAATATATAAAAAATATAAAAAAAAAAGATTAAAGAAAAAAAATAAAGAAGTGAAAACACTATCTGCAATGCCAAATCTCTTAACCGCTTCCTTGATTATTCCGAGTTAACTCGGGTATGTATATATTGCAAATATTTATTATCCCGAAATAACTCGGGCATAGCAGAATTTGTCAGTACGTTCTGTTTTATCACGTTTTTACTCGGCCCGAAAAATAATCTGGTATGATTGGTTTGAAAGTGGAAATTTGCAAAGTTTTGTTTGCGAGTTTTACTGTTGGATTGTGGGACTGCACATGTGCTTTGTGCTATTTTATATAGGATGGTTGCTGAATTTACATAGAAAAAAAGGAAAAAATAATGGCGTATCACTTCTTTGGTATTCCTTGTTCTAAAAACTATCATACAAAGGTTAATACTTAAATTTTTTTCCTTTCCTCCTTGATAACTCGGAATAGTAAACTGATGGTAAATTAAATGTTTTTTACACATAAAATGTTTTTAATTTCAACTTAAAACTTGCGTAATATACTTCATTTTAGTTCCTTGTATTTATTAACAAAATAAAAAAATGTGTTGATTTTTTGCATTTTTTACAAAAAAATTGGTAAGGGAAGCGGTTAAGAAATTGGCAGTTTGAGAGTTGAAAATGAAACATCCTCCCGACGTTAAGTTCATTAACCATTAAGTTTCTTATGTTCCCCTTATCTGTACTAGCATTAAAAGCAATATGTAAGAGTTGGTCCTCCGTTATTCCCATATAATTTATTGCAATAACCTTCCCATATAATTTATTGCAATGTGATGATATAAAAAAAACATAGTCAGTGATGGGAATACTAATAATATTGGTATAGCAGAACGTGATGGTATATATTATGCTTAATGGCCCGTCACTAGTTTATAAAAGCATAAAGAAAATTTTAATACAGAAGTCTGGTCTGCCATATTACAAACATTTTATAATATGTTGTAATTCAAACATACATTACTTCAAAAGTTTTGGAAAAAATTAACAATAATTTTTAAACTTCTTTGCCTTGCTTTAAATAAATTTTAGAAAAGTCTCCCATTTAATTTTGAAACATTTATATTTTTTTAGAAAAGTGGTTTTATCTTTAAGCTTCAATTCGATTCAATTCGTTTTTAAATTTTATACTTGATTTTCCATTTAATGCATGTGCACTTAACATACACGTGCGTTGCGTTTACTTTAAACATTTTACAATCTGTGCTATAGACAGCTAAAAAAAATCATTACTTCTATTAATATATAGATAGTTAAAACTACATTGTTTCAAAAATATAGCAGCGTTTATGAAAGATTTTTTTTTAAAGTAATTTTTCTATAATGAGATATAATTTATTGCAAATTTTATGCATGGATATGAAAACAATTATTTCAAAACTGAAAGTCATTTCAAAGAACAAACTTTATAATAATGTTCAGTAAAATACTGCGCTATTTTCGACTTTTTAAACCTATATTGCTCCTCAACACATAATTCCTATTACAATGAAACTAAATATTTCTTTTTTTTCCCCCTAAGTTTCTATTTGAAAAATTGTTAAAATGAAGTTTACTAGCAATAAAATTCTATAAGCAATTGGTTTAAAGACCTTCTATGGAAGTAATGAAATGCAACTTCTATGACAGTAATGAAATGCAAACTACTTAACTCAGGTAAGAATTTATTGCGATGGAGATAATGTTACATTTCTCTCTCTCTCTAACAGATTTGTCTCATACAAAATATTTTATTAAACTATGACATCATAAAATGCCAATTAAGGGTTTTTATAATTTCAACTATGCGTGTTCTTCCATCATTGCATGTCTCTCTCGGAACCCTTCAATAATCCGACCCTGTATGTCAAAATCAGGTTGAATATTTCGTTTTCTGCAAACGTGTTCCTATGATACTTCAGAAATTGTAGAATAAATGCTTACACCTTCCCATTATAGCACTTTATTCATTGTCATTCGATAGTTCTCATGTGTCATATTACGAGGTATAACCGAAAATCATCAACTGACTGTTCATTTATGTTCTTTAAGATATTGTGTTCATCAAAATAATGGGCATTTATTTATATTTGGCATTTCGTAATGTGAAGGAGTAGTTTGTATTTTTGAAATTTGCTGAGAAACTTTCAGCAAGCGCGTTTACAATTTAATGTCTGCTATTTTCTTAGAATTTATTTCTAGAAGACATAATGGTGGGGAAATGTAATGCACAGAATTTTTCTTCAAAGTTTGATTGTATTTAGGAGAATATTTGGGTCCCCATTGTATTTTTTTGAATAGATCTGTGAATATTGTTTTTTGTTAATGAGTGAGCCTTATTTTAATGTAATCAGCTGTTGGAGACAAAGCCAGCCTAATCCTTTGCGAGATAGGCAGTCATTCCCTCATTACTTAACCATGAAGACTAATGTGGTATGTCTTGTTGAGGACAGACTTTGTTACTTTTTCAACAGTTCTATTTTTTCGTTAAATGGAACTGTGTTACGAAATAGTATTCAGTTTGCTTGCCATGCTTATTAATAAGGATACATATCTTATTTTCTTCAAGATGAATTCAAGAGGTGAATTCCTTTTATCTATACATAATTTTTCTTCGCCTATTATGCACACTCTTTGCGTTAAAACATGTAAACAAATCTCCTTCTATACAGCTTCTTTCAATTTATGTATCTACGAAACTTCTTGCATTCGGAGTACTGGTGAAATGCGAGAAGAATTTCGCACATGCAATTTTTACATTGCTATTAGGTTGCTCTATTTGAATAACGAGCAAAAAGATTCAGAAAAATCTGCAAAGGCAATTTATGGGCTGTAGCTCCGTAATTAAAACATAAAATAATTATAATTAAATCATGCATATTAATTCAAAATTATTTTTCAAAAAAACTTTTTGGTATTTATTAGGTTTTCGGGCAGTACGTGTACCCTACTCCCTGCCATTAAAGATTTTTCACCATTGTAGCAGCATGTATTGTTTCATCCACATTTCCAAAGGATTGATTGACTGATCTTATTGTATTAGTATAATATTCATTTAAGTCAATAAACTTATAATTCAGAATATCTTTACAAATCTTGCTTATGTGTGATAGAGTTTTCTCTCTCTTTTCTTAAATGAGAAAAAAAAACCGAATTATTTCTTTCCCATGTTCATAAAAAAAATAATTTTATCCAGCACAGCAGCTACTCAACACAAACTTAATTTTTAATTAACCATTTGCGAACCATATTAACTTCAAAACTTGTAAGAAATCACAATATTTTTTAATTTAAGGCTAATAAACAAACTCTTGTACTACTTAAGTTTCTTTATTCATTGTAGGAGCATTAAATTTTATTCTCAGTTCATATCTTTATAATATTTTTACCCTTACAACAAAATTGAGAAAATATTTCAAGTTTTTACTTTCTAGAAATTTTGTAAAAAGTTAGCCACTGTTGAGCGTGAATTATATGACTTGCATATAAATATCAATAATTCTACTTCCAATTTTGACATAATGGATCGACGTTCTTGGTGAAGAACTGAATTATTCTACACAAACTAATTCCAGAAAAGTAATTCAATAAATTTCTCAAATCTAATCATATTCCTGAACTTAATACTTAACCACCTGTTAATCAAAACTATGTGGTCAATTTTTCTTTCGTTGCGTTCAATAATAACGAACTCAGTGCTCTTAAATAACAACTTCATTCACCTCCCCCCCCCCTACCAAAGTTAATTTTTTCTATTAAAAGAGCTTTCGTATTTAGTAATGACAGAACCACAAAAAAGAATCAATTAAGCATTTGATTGTCAATACTGTTGACTTAAATTCCTGGATATAAGAAAACTGCTTTTTCTGAATTAAAATTTCGATAGTATTGGTATTATCCATTAGTATTCAAAAGTAATTAGTAGTATTAGTACTCGGTAACATTGGTAGTATTAATTAGTAGTATTGATTTTTCGGTAGCATTGCTAGTTTACCTCGGACATTACTATTACTAAATTGGATAAAAGGAAACAAGTTGTAGTTATAGACAAAGTTAAGCATCTAAAATCCTAATAATTAATAAGGGCCCATATAGAATATTACGTAAAGATCTAAGCTTTAACGAGTTTAAGAAAATTATAACTGCCATCAAAACTGCTGTAATAATTCCTAGGCATTTGGAATTTTCTCTTACATGCGAGTATAATAATTCACACCGTGCTAGGTTTTAAGCTACACTTAAAGATTATAAAGCTCAGGCTCCTTTTTTTCCAATATTGGCACCACCTCTTAGAAATTTGTTAAGAATTTTATTTCAAGTTTATCCAGACTTTCTAGTTTAAATTTATTTACTGTCAAAAACTCGTATTATTTTGCTAACGAGCTTCGTACATTCAAACCAAATGAAAACATAATGATAATTGATGCAAACTTTATTTCACTAGCGTTCCCATTGTCGGTGCTCTAATTGCATCGAAAAGAGACTAAAAGAGTTCCACTTTAGCCAAGTTGAACTTGACGATTACTCGCATTTACTGAGAGCAGCACACTTTTAATGATAAATATTAGCTTATGATTGTGAGCTCAGTTGCTGCAATATGGTAATCTTTTCAACCCCTTTTTAAGAGACTTGTATATGTGTTATTATAAAAATTATATACTTTGATTAATGAATTGACGATTGTTAGATATTGATGGCCATGAATCATGTTTTCAATGTTATGAATTCACTGGATCGCCTTTATTTCACGTTTAAACAAGAGGAAAAAATGCTTACTTTACTTAGGCAGTCTTATTCGCAATTGCAATGAATTTCTCACTACTAATAGGTAACCATTAACCTCCTAAACAAAAGATTGTTGCCTTACGCTCTCTTATTTATCGGGCTTCTAAAATCTGTTCCAATCGTTATAAGCTAAAAGAAAAGTTTGTTTAGCTTAAAGCTCTATTGCTGTTGACCGTGAATTTCAATCTAATATTATTTATTTCTTCTACAGAATATTAACATAAGAAGCTATCTAATTCAAATAAATTAAACTAAATTTCACGAACCTTAAAAAATATTGGTGATATGTTGATAAAAAAAAATAGAACTGTGGATATATTATTAGCAAGAATAATTATAATATTTTTAAGTGTAATTGTGCGTATATTGGGCAAATTAAATTTACTCTTACATTTAAACTCAAAGAACATGAAATATCTGTAAAATTGAGGATACTAAACGATCTTCTATTGTTCTAGAATAGGAGTTCCAATTCTATGTTCTGCTGCTATAAGCATTCAACTTTATCTACTGACATTTAGTTCGTTTTCCATTTTGAAAAATTCTAATAATTTCAATAAACCTTCTTGCTCCCGGCAAAATGCCTGTTCGAAGTTTCAGCCTCTATATATTTCTCTCTGTGATATTTTTGGGCTGAGGATTTTAAAAGAATAAAAACGGTTTATTTCTTAAGCCGGAATCATGTTTATGTTCCAGTCTTTATACCATATGACAGTACTAGACATATTTATAATGTGTTTTTTTGGAGATTGTTTATTTTAAACTTTATTTCAGTGCTCTTCAAATGTGTCAAAAATAAATACACACATCGTATATACATTTATTTTTATATTATCGTTTTTAATAAGAACTAGACACTTTTATAGTCGCTTTCTTTAAGATTCTGCAACCATTAAGAGGCTCAATAACTTGCTAATATAACACCTTTTCTAAAATTTTGGAATTCTACTCTATTTTAATCTTTTGTACTCTAGGTTTCCATCAAGACCGCTTCACTCCTGTTTTTTTAATTCCTCTTTTTAATTTTGCTCTTCTGTCCCTATTGCACATGTTTATCTATTTACTTTTCTACTGTCATTTTTTGTTTTGAACTCTGAGGAAGATCCTTGTTTAGAGGATCGGACATTAGTATTCTGTACTTTTATTTGAGCTTTATTCTAGTTGGTTTTTACTTTTTCGGCAAACTATGTAGAACAAAGTATATCTTGTACGCCTCTTGAATTACTAAAGGCTCGATAAAAATAATTTAACTAAAATTCAGTTAAACAAATTTAAGCGCTAAACTTTTCCAGAGAATAAAAAGTTTTCCTCTAATAATCCTATATGAGTAAATTAATTTTTCATAATGTTTCGTGAAATTTTTATATTAATTGTGCATCTAAAGTGAGTTTTGACAGAAAATTATAATGTGACAGTTTCCTTAAGTTAATTAAAAAAATTACATTATTATAATACGTACCTAGCTTGTCATGGCATAAATATACTAAATGCATTGAACCCAGAGGAAAAGAAAAGCCTAGTAAAGTATTGGTATCAATTAGTCAAAATAAAAATCAATTATCAAAATGTGTCAACAGCATATTTGATCAGCATTTTTCTTAAAAAAAAACTAGCTGAAATCAAAGGAACATCCAAGCTTTTGATATTAATCACAACTACACTTCATCCACAACAATTTAGAAATTCCCAGAAAATGACCACTTCTCGATCATTATAACATTGAATAAACAGCGCTTTACTTTATTAATTATAAGCTATTAGTTATTACATTATCAATTTCTCCAACTAACTGTTCTCCTAAGTCATAATTTGGTATATTTCATAAAATTTACTTTATTTTCTGTACCAATGTGAAAAGGAAGAATATTAGAGCCAACTTATTATACAATACTCGACAATTCCTTCAAAAAGAGCCAAAATAAATATAAAATAGAAATAATAAACGTATTTTCAAAATGCTGACAGGCATGTTTTAGCTACTGAGCTAAAATAATTCACACTTTATCTCATTCATTTTTTTTAACCACAAGAGGTAATATTTTAATATGTAAATGTGTATTGTTTGTTTCTAGAAATGTTACTAGATCTAGAAATAACCATCCTGTGCCAGCCATTGGGTTTAAAGATTTACATTAATTTTTTTAAGTAATGAATATAGTCCTATTGGTTTGATAAGATTGTGATGTATTGGGTCAGCTTGAATCAAGATCAAGCTAAAAGCAAGAAATGAATTTGTCCCTCAAATGTTTGAATCGTTTTGCAAGAAAAGATCATAATAGCATTGATACTTCAGAGCAGTATATTGATTAAAAACGACTTAAACATCTAATGTGGATAATTTTGAAGCAAGCCTGCCCACTATCTTCAGAAATTGATCATTAGGGCATATTTTCTCTGTAGAGGTGGGTAGCCATGCTTTTTGAGAGTCGGGTCTCTCACAGAAGCTACGACTTCTAGTCAGAAGATGGATGGTAATGAAAAGTTCAAGTGATGGAAGGTAAGAGTGGCTAAGTTTTTGCCTTCTAAATCATACATATGCCATATGTTTCAAAGGCAGCTTTCTCACTTCATTAAAATGTTTTACCATAACATAAATCATGTGCAGCCATCCTCAATACTATCTAAGCCGATGAAGTAACTTATCTATTGTTCATTAATTTTCAATTCGAAAGAGTTAATTTATAGAACTATCAACGTAGCACACGAATGTTAAAGCAGAAAACTTTTATGAATTACCCCTTGAACGAAAATTGAGGTGTATGTTTACTAAGACTGTAACTTGTAATCAGGATATTTTCCAAAGCATACATTGGTAAATTTTTATGCTACCCAATATGTTGATGCTTTTGAGCATTCATTCCCAGACTGAGAAGAGAAATGGATCATTTTAATTTATAAATGACTGGTTACGTAAGCATATTCATCAGTTTGGTTAAATGCCGAGAAAAGTATGAAACGAGTTTAAAGTCTTGTGATATCTGTACAATATTACAGTGATAATATTAAGCAAGAGCATGGATATCTTGTTATTTGATTATAGTCATTTTTTCTTAGCTCTGCTTGATCATGTTCTGTTTTTGTATTTACAAAAATTATTTAAGGAGAGGTGCGAAAAAGCGTTAATGGGCTGCACTTTTTATGTCAAATACTTTAATAACGATGTTTTTGGAGCAAGTAAATAAAAAGAGTCAGGATGTGTGTCTATTTCTACACTGAAATAAATTGGACGTGAATAGTTATACTCCTTTACTGAATGCCTACACGTTTCCGATATACTTCCAAGGTGACGAGTAAGAAACAAATACCATTATAATCAATGTTGAGGGCTTAAACTCTATTTTACACTCTATTATCTACTTAATTCAAATAATAATTAAATAAAAAAAGTTTTATTAACTATAGGCTAAACCAAATTTTTCTTTCTTCTATGTTTAGTACTAGCATATTTAACCAACTGACGGTTATGCAAGTAAAATATCGTATTTTAACCTGCAGTCATGTACTTCAATAGATAAACAGTGTAAAGGGGAAGTTGCACTTTCGCTAAACCGCAAATGGGAAAAGGACAAATGGAGCAGCTGTATTGCACAACGAACATTAGACAACTTTCAGAGGTAAGCCTATGACTTCAAGGCTTTTTATACGGTAGCTTTTGATTATGTTACCTTAGAGCAATTTATAATATACGAAACACAAATTCTGGAAAATATATATCATAGATCTTATAACGCTGTTGCTATCAGTACCTAGGGTACTGTTGAGCTAGGGTCTATTTTTAAATTGGTATCCACGTTTACTTAGCAATAGGATACTTATTATGGCAACTTATTAAATGACTTAAAAAAATATCTGATGAAAATCCTCAAGCAATTATTGACTACATTAAAAAGCCTGCAATGGACCAGCTCTCAACTATTGAATGAGTTGACGAAGGGATCCTTTAATAATAATTCCGAAAAGTAAGTAGGGTGACGCTACCTTAGCTCTCTATTAATTACAAACTTACAGATCCCACACCTTCTAGATAATGCAGTGGCATATGTCAAGATAGGCCTATGCTGGTACAACACATAGCATCAACTAATGGTACGAGTCTTTTGAGTACCATTTTAATAGAGAAGGTTTGTTCACATGAAACTAACATAATTTCAAGATTGGTTAACGCGTTGAGCATGGGATTATAATAAAGCTTGGAAATTGTCATTTATGTTTGTTTGTTTTGTTTTTTAGAGAAAAAAAGGATGCCAACCAACAAAACCAATAGATAACTGGATATTTTGTGATTCCTTTTTGTACTAAAAGAAGCTATAGGTTATTTGACTTGCAACCAATATTTGAAAAATCTTGTAACGGTGGCATCTATTTTGCTATTTAAGAAAAATTTGTTCAAAATCTCCTAACATTTATTAACTGAAAAAACTAGCAATACATCAGTCCTTGGGTATTGAAGTAGTTGGAGAAAAGAAATCCTGTATCATATTTGCTAATTTTTATTCTTTCCTCTGAAGAATTTTCACGGTGGTAGGGAAGTGAAAACCAAATTATTATTGCATGCCAAAATACTTGTTTTATATTTTGGTTATCATATATTTGCTTCATATGATAACCAAACATTTATATATCAGCGATATTTGTTTATATGCAAACTGTTTTCTACCTCACCCTTCCTGAAGGAATTTTCTAAGTAGTAATGATAACTGAATTATAATTATATGCAAAAATATTTTTTTAAGCTTTACCTGAATATCAACGTATGATAATCGACTATTTATATAACAGTACTATTTTTTTACATGTACAGGTGGTCAAATATATTGTGAGATACATATTCAATGATATGGTTGCTTATATTTTTTTGCGTAAGAGCCAAATCAGGATACATTGCACCGAGTACTTTAGTCCATATAAAACCATAATTTAAAGTAAAGTGAAGTATCCTTTATCTTTAAGAATGTCAATAAGGTTTTGGTGCTAAGTTGTACCAAGTTTAAAAATAAAAAAAATAAGGAAAAATAAATCATTATTAAACTAATGACGTCTCTTAATTTTTAAATTAGAACAATGTCAAGACAGAATATTAGAACAATGTCAAGACAGAATGTTAGAACAATGTCAATGTCTTTATGGTTCTCTGCAACTAGAGCAAACAGCTGCTAGTTCGTTTGAAAAAAGGCGTCTATGATTGATGTATATGAATGATTATCGATCATATATGGCATTTTTGGAATCCAGCCTGTTTAGAAGATAGGATATATTTTGGTTTTAAGTTAGATGAATACTTTGGGCCTTTTCTAGTTTTGGAGTTCCAGTAATTTTTAGATTAGCAATTACATTCGATTTCCTCCAATTTCAGGAAAAAGTCCTCTCACATTTAAATTTGCTATAAGTTTTAAAATATTCAAAAGTTTGAATTAAGAAAGTTTTTAGTATGCTATATCATCAGGACCAGGCGTGGTAATTTTACTGCAGTCTTTAGCCCAACTTGTGTAATAATAGAATTTATACCCATCAATTGGCTGGAATGGACATTTTAATGTTGTTGTTGTTTTTTTCAATTTTAGATTTATACTGTTCGAAGGATGGGTATTAGATTTTAAATCTTTGAAAATTTCTCTTCTGGAAAAATTCTTCATTATATTTATTTTGTTAACGCGTTGAATCCAGAATTTTCTTTTGATCTGTCATCGTACTTTTCAAGCTAGAGCTCACGCTTTTCTTAAAATCAGTTTCAGTAGTTCGATAACGACGGAATTTTCTCCATGCTATTCCTATATTACTTTGAGGGTTTAATTTGCTTATTTTTATTTATCGTTCCCTCATGGTTTAGGAAAGTTTTGTTTGAGACATTTAGTATGGCTGCTAGAATTATGTTTTCTGTTATGTGGGTTGCAGCTTCAGCTGGCTATATTCATTCATCAAATAAAACAGAATTGAAAAATAGAAGAAAATATGCAACGGCTATCTTAAGTTAACGAAAGCAAAAGGTGTTATTTGATATTGATACCTTTGCAACAAGTGGAAAATGGTAACTAAGATGGAGCTACTTCAAAGTGTGACCACTTTTAACTACATAAGCTAGCCTGATCTCTATTACTTGTGAGTGCTATGTAATGAACTGGATGGTTGGTTGGTTGATTAAAGTTTATTGGCACAAGAGCCAGATATGACTATACTGCGCCAGCCACTAGGTTAAAAAAAAAATACTTTCTTTTTAAAGCAGAGAGTATAGTCCTATTTTTTTAACAAAAGAAATAAGATTGTGATGTATAGGGTCACCGATTAAAGATCAGGGTAAGAGCTGCCAAAGAGTTTGTTCCTCAAGTGCTCGAATCGTTTGCAGTTTGTTAAAACATGCTTAATAGTTATGTCAACTTGACAACAAGGTGCAGGATCAGCAGTCAGTAAATGTTTATGGGTGAAACGGGAATGACCAATACGCAGTCTATTAATTATAACTTGGGTTTTGCGATCAACGGATACTAATTTGTGTTTCTCTAGGGAGGGAAAAATTTCATGCATTTTATTGTCTTTATGTTTGCTCCAGTGTTGTCTCCAAGCCAGCTGTACTGCAAAATTACATATTCGTTTCAGATCCAAAGGTGTTAAGAGATTCCTGCATACGTTTTGAGTGGTTTTAGCCGCGGTATCAGCGTGGTCATTCCCGTGTATGCCAAAATGGGATGGTATCCAGCAAAAGTAAATACTGTATTTCTCACCACATAGTTTTGTGAAGCAACTTTGAATTTTCTGTAATACGGGGATTTTTCCGATGTGGGTAAAGCTTGAAATGAAACTGTAAGAGTCTGTATAAATAATCCACTTGCAGTAAGTTTGGCCAGAATTAAGTGATAACAAAATAGCATAACATTCAGCTGTGAAAACTGATGAGTTCAGATATAGTCAAATTTTCTATGACTACACCGCAACCAACCGTGCTTCGATCCAACTGTAAAAATTGGTTTGAAATCAATATAATCATTACGATGTTCATAAAATTTTTGAATAAAAACACTTGAGCTCGTGTTGCTTTTTTTAAACTTATTAAAAATATCTAAAATACAAACTGAAAGATCAACCCAAGGTGGAATTTTCTCTGTATTAGTAAAAACTTGGAAATTTAAAATGTTAAGGTCATTTAAAATGCGGATGATTCTAATTCCAAATGAACGAGTGTAAGACGGCCGTGAAGAGAAGTGAGTCATGTACTGTGGTTCAGTAATACTTGAATACAGTGGGTGATTTGGAGACTATTTAATTTTAAAATAATAATCCAATGAAAGTTTAAGATTACGAAGATGAAGAGATGGCTCAGAGCACAACGTATACAGACTTTCAACTGGTGAGGTTCTAAATGCATGAGATTCTAAGACCTTGATGATTGGTAGTATCGAGATATTTTAAAACAGATTGACGAGCTGATGAATATGCAGGAATGCCATAGTCTAGTTTCGAGCGTATAACTGCACGATAAATTTTAATCATTGAGTCCGTATCAGCACCCCAAGAACAATTTGTGAGGACTTCGAGAATATTTAGTGATTGAGAGCATTTTTTTCTGATGTAATTAATCTGTGGCTTGAAGGTTAATTTAGAATCAAAAATCAGTCCTAGATATTTTGTTTCTTCGAAAACCGGAATGACGATGTTATTTAAAGTGATTTCGGGATGGGGATGAAGACCACGTTTTCGGCGAAAATGCACGCAATGAATTTTTTGAGATGAGAAAGTAAAACCCTTTTCATTTGCCCATTTTAAAATTTTATTTACAGCAAGCTGCATTTGTCGTTCAATGAGTGACATATTTGTTGATCGGCATGAAATGCGGAAGTCATCCACAAATAACTCACCATAAACTGAAGCAGGAAGTTGATTTAAAATGCCGTTTATTTTCAAAATGAAAAGCATCACGCTTAAGACACTTCCCTGGGGAACTTCCTGTTCCTGAGGGTAAATGCCAGATAAAATTGAATTTATTTTTACTCTAAAAGTTCTGTTGGATAAAAAGTTTTCAATAAAATGAAACATATTTCCACCAATACCGCAATTGATAAGATCCCGAAGTATTCCGTAGCGCCAAGTTCTGTCATAGGCCATGTCAAAGAAAACTGAAACTGAATGTTGATTTTTTAAAAAGGCAAGGCGAATATCAGTTTCTTATTTAATTAAATTATCAATAGTGCTTCGTCCTCACTTTGATATTGAGTAAGCCAGTTTCCGGTTTCAAGGAAATAGATTAAACGTCTATTTACCATTTTTTCGAACATCTTACAACGGCAACTTGTTAATGCGATAGGCCTAATAACTTGAGGCCTCTTCGGGATTTTTCCCAGGCTTGAGAATGGGAATCACAAACGCTGTTGACCAGTTTTGGGAAAAAAATTCTCTCTATCTCTATGCGATTATATAATTGCAGAATCTGGTTTAAAACTGCATTTGGTAGATTCTGTAGCATAGAGTAATGAATTCCATCAGGACCAGGCGTTGTTGAATGGGTATTTTTTAAAGCATATTGAATTTCATTAAGTGTGAAAGGTTTATTATAATCACTGTTTGAGTTCTTAGGCATTAATTTAATTTTTTCACTATTTCTTTTTGTTGTGGCAAACGGTTCTTGATAACTAGATGAGCTAGAGATCTTTGCAAAAGCATCGGCAAGAGCATTTGCAATATCTGGAATGTGTGAGATAGCTACATTATTACTTTTGAGGATTGGGATATTATGTTGAGCGTATTTACCGGATATTGGTTTTATTTTATTCCAGATAATATTGGAGGGTGTAATTTATGTTATGGAGTTAACGTATTTTTTCCAGGATATATTTTGGGCGTTTCGTCGAACTCTACGAGCTACAGAACGTGCTTT
Source organism: Parasteatoda lunata (assembly GCA_949128135.1). Lineage (NCBI taxonomy): Eukaryota > Metazoa > Arthropoda > Arachnida > Araneae > Theridiidae > Parasteatoda > Parasteatoda lunata. The sequence goes on from OX421970.1 coordinate 113,645,542, forward strand.
TTTAAATGCAATGAGGTTATCAGTAGTAGGGTGTCTACGGAAACTTGCCACTGTCGTTTTTGTTCCTTTTGTGCTTGTTGACAATCGTCATTCCACCACGGTTTTGGATGTTTCGGCAATTTATGTGATGACATTTTTGTACTTTGTTTAGCTGCTTCAAGTAATTTGTCTGTGAAATATTAAACTGCATTATTAATACTAGCTTGATTTATCAAATCTTCATCGACTTGTATGCACGATATAAATTTAGTCCAATTTGTGGTGTTCATCTTAAGTCGAGGAGTTCTGAAAATTTGGTGATTATTGAAGGCTGTATGAGTAAGTATAAATGGAAAATGGTCACTATTGAAGAGATTGTCATGCACATGAAATGACCAGTATGGAAGTTGATATGAGACTACAAATAGCTAGATCTATGGCGTGAAATGATCGTGAAGGTGCATGGAAATGAGCGTTTTCCCCTGTATTCATAATGCATAGACGATGGTCGTCAATAAATTTCTCAATTATGAGTCCTCTACTATTGGAATCAGAGCTTCCCCAAATAGGGCTATGGCCGTTAAAATCTCCCAATAATATAAAGGGTTGTGGAAGTTGGGAGATTAAGTCATCTAAATCAGATTGAGACACGTTATCTCGAGGAGGGAGGTAAATGCAACAAACTGTACGCAGAAATTGAATGGAAATTTGAACAGCAATTGCTTGTAAATTAGTGTTAATTGTTATTGTATGAGATGGGTACACAGTGAAAGTCATGATCATGACTCCACCACAAGCTTTATTATTGTCTGTATTGTCATTTCTAATTACATTATAGCCGCAAAGTTTGGTTGTTTGATTTGGTTTTAAGGAGGTTTCTTGAATACAAATGCAACATGGTGCGAATTTATTAATAATGTCAATGACGTCAGGTTTCGTAGAGTTATAGCTTCTGCAATTCCAGGATATTATTTTGGCCATTACCTTTTAATTTTAAGTTTTGTATTTTTCGGACAGAGGTTTGGTGGCGCATCCAACCCTCCATCGATTTGCATTTGTGGGTTTGGAAATTCATCTGCAGTATTTTCATCTGTGCTCATTGCATCAGATTGGGAACATTGATGTTTCTGATGATCTTTGGATTGTTTCAGTTTATTTTTATGAAATCTGTTTTGCCTGCTTTTTGGTATGTATTTGTGTTTGGAAACTAATGGGGACTGGGTTAGTTTCTGTTGTAGTGCACTTACTAATTTTGGAGTCAAATATTTTTGTTTTTCTGAAGTGCTTTGTGAAGATGTTGAGGTAGGAGTTATAGATTTTTCAAGATTTTGTGTGTCTGTCGATGAGATTGGGGAGATGTTTTTGATTTGCTAGCTGTTTGTCTTGGTGATAGAGTTTTAAGTTTTTCATTATGTGTCTCTGTTTCATTGATATCATATTGGATGCCAATAGATTTTGTACTTTTTGTGGTAGAAACTGCGGCAGCATATGAAATATTTTATCGGGGCTGGGAATTGAGCTTTAGCTTCAGTATAGGATAAATTTTGTAATACCTTTATGTTTTCCTTGTTTCCATTTCAGACACTGACGAGAATTAGCAGAGTGTGGTTCGTTACAGTTTATGCATTTCTCAGGGAGTGTACAGATTTTAAATGTATGATTAGGTTGACTGCATCGTGAACATGTTTCTTTTCCTCTGCAGTTGTTGGTTGAGTGACCGAATTTCTGACACTTGAAGCAGCACAATGGATTTGGTATATATGGTCTAACTTTGCAATTGATATAGCCCACTTTTAATGTCAGTAGGTAGCGTGGCTGAGTAAATGTCAAGATTAAGTGTTGAGTAGTTATAATGTCCTTGCCATTTTTAATAATTATATGGCGAGCATCGATTGCATCTTGATTAGAGAGTCCTTGAACGATATCAGTAACAGAGAGGTCTTGAAGAGATTTAACAGTGATAACACCTTTGGATATGTTTAGAGAATTGTGAGGAGTTGCACTGATAGGAATATTGTCTATTTTATTTGATTTCAGAAGAGACATAGTTTGCTTATTAGAGACTGTTTCGATTAGTAAATGGCCAGATGGCATTTGACGCACATTTTGTGGATTTCCAATTTGTGATTCTAGAAATGTTTGTACTATAAACGGGGACAAGGTGGAGAGTTTATTTTCTGGTGAGCTAAGTATTAGGAATCTAGATTTTGCAGCATCAAAGTTTGGACATTTGGGAAGATCAAGCCTAGGTGGATATTTGTTGAAACTGGGTAAAACACCTGTTGAAACCATGGCAATAGATAATGTTCGTCTGAACACTCTTACGCCCACCACCGAGCCCAACAAGGGGAGCAGAAACACCGGCTCTGAACACCTCAGCCTCGGTGCCCTGCCTAGAGTAGTGTCAGATATAGTACTACACCAGGGGAGTGGGAATCCGCCAAAACTATCAGAGCTCAGGGGCACTCTTCTGATGCAGCGTTAGTCCCGAGCAGGGTGCTATGCATGCCCTACCAGCCGGTTGAAAGGGAGGGGGACCTAACCTACAGTGAAGCTCGGGCCAAAGAGTACGAAGTTTACAAACTCCGAGATGAAAATGCCCCCTTGGGCGCCACACTCGTATGAGCTCCAGGATCCCGTTTTCCACCTTACGAGACGCAGCACACCTGCTGGTCAGCAAAAGCTAACGTGTAAGCTTCAGGGAAAAATTGGTTATTTAAAATAAATAGGCGACACATAATATGTCCGGAAACCCGACAGAAACAGAAAAATATCTGGAGATCTGTAAATGATAAACGGTGCTTTTGAATGAAATGAAATAAAATTAGTTCACTAGGTTAATATAAATATTTGGTAGAAGGTCGGAAACTCAAAACGGGATATTGTTCAGTCTTTTTACACATTTATTTGGAAGGAGTAATGGTGAAAATTATACTAACTTGTTGGAACCCTCTTTTTTTTTTTTACATTGTTGGAATATTTTTCTAGAGAAAGCACATACTTCTTTAAAGAAATTTTAATTTTTAAACGATAAAGACCTACGAAAAATTCTTTTATTTGAGGCTTTTGGGCTTAAATGCATTCATGTGTTCACAGAACTTGGTTTCAGCCACTTTAAGTTTTCTGTTATATGAGTTTATTTAACCGTCTAACTGTTTATCTAATTCTGCCAATCTGCTATTATATTGTCTAGGAAAGCATATCATTTGGTTATGGAACTGACAAAGCAATGATAAATGAAAACTGACCATTATGATATATGGGTGATTCTCACGAAATATGACAATTTACAGTCACTTGCACCAAAATCTAATGCTAAAAGAACTTTTTTTAAAAAAAATAATAATAATAAATAGCATTTCTGTTAGCATTTTAAAACAACCTAGTACTAGCATCGAGTATTTTGTATATTTAAAAAAATTAAATTGAACTTCAAAATTTCATGTTTCTGGCATGTCACAAACAATGTTTCCTATAATAACTAGCTTCAAAACTTCCCATAAAATTCCATCTATTTTTTTTTTTATCTCAACCGGTGTAAGCATTTCTAGAATATTTACGAAAACTTCGTTTAAAATCATTTCTTTCTGTCAATAATTAGTTTGTCACTACAAAATCTGTCATTTTCCTGACTATTTTTATTTGGTGGTTTATAACCAAAATAGAGAGCCAGCAATCAATATCTTATGTTAATATATTGATTAAATACACTCCTATCTGAACATGTCTTGTTCAATGAATAAAGAAACAACTTTCTGGTTCAAAATCTATTTCAAAAAATTTTTCAAGAAGAGTAGGTTTTTGTGTTATCATTTTCCTGGCTTCTTGAAAACATTAATAACATAAACTACATATATTTATCTGAGTTATTTTAAGAAATCCCGTTGTTTTCTGCAGAATATAAACGTCTTAAGCCGAAATGTTAAATTAAAGTTATATGCTATAAAATGACGAATTTGTCATTATCCTGGCTTATGAATGCCAGGACATTGAAGTGTTACCAGAAATTTTTTTAAACTGCTAATACTGTAAAGTGGGAAACCTAATATCAAGTTTATGTATGATTGTAATAAGATTGAATGTAATCAAAGTTATTTATTTATTTAATGATTGATTATTTTACACAATTTTATTCTGTACATATCAGCAATAAAATTTTTTTTATTCTTTCTACTGTGGATAAAAGAAATAATTCAAGTATTCATGGTCCATCTAACATAAAGGCTTAGGTTTTGTTACTTACTAATATCTTAAAATGACTGTTTTTTCAAACTTCTAAGCTAATATGTCATTTTCCTGGCATTCAAAATGTGGTGAATTTCTATTTTATTTTTTATTGAGCAAATGTCAATAAACTACACTGCTGTCTGTAAGATATTAATAAATGTAACTAAATAAATATACAAAAAAAAAAAAAAATGGATTGTTTTGAAGACTTTAAATTTGAAGAAATATTTTGATCCGAATTGTATTTTGTTTCCTAAGAATCACGCATTAATAGTTTAAAAAGTTGACAAATCGGATATATAATATATATATACACCGCTGAATTCATCACAATAGTTCAATCAATCATAAAAATTTGTTTTCATAAAATGAGTCAATTTCCAAGAAGTATAAAACCATGAATCCAGTGGGTAAGATTATTTGGCTGAACCAAGTATACAATTAGTAAAAATACCAAACTTAGGGATTTTTAAATAAAACATTACTAATTATAGAAAATATAAATCCTTCATTTATTCATATCAAACATTTTGAAATCCACAGAAAAAAGGACAGACAAAAATCAGGATTAAAAAGGAAATTAAAGAAAAACAAAACCAAAATACTTTTCCTTGAGGAAGGGGGGGGGGGGGGGAGTCAGCTATATCAGAATAACAACAAACTTCAATTTTTTCCAGAACAGATTCTTAAAGCACTGGTAATGCTTCTTCTCTTGAAACCAGTATTGAATTAGATATTTTCATACCGAAATAAACTTTCAAAGCTATTAGCATTATATGCAAGGGAAACTGAATAAAATTTTAAAGAAGAGCTATTAATTGTAAGTCATTACAAACTAATGTATAGTATATTTTTAATGTTTTGATCAACTTGCCCTTAAAATTAATTCATAAGCAAAATGTTGATATGTTAAATAAAATGTTTAAATAAATTGATGTTTAAACAAGGTATGTATCCAAGTATGAGCACTACTGCTAAAATGATTCATTTATATACTAATTTAAAATTAAATTTAATTTATAGCAAATATTAAGCAATGTGTAGCAAATATTTTTTTCCATAATAGTCTAATTTAAAATGGTCACCAGACCCATTAATATGAAAGATGTCCTAATATGGACTTTGAAAGATGTCCTAATATGGTCAGGGCAAAAAAAGCAGCTTGATTCGCCTTCAGACCCAGATACGCCTTTATCAAATTTTAACCTTTTTTTAAAAAAGATCTTTAGCCTCAATAACTAATCACAGATACTGGATAAAGAAGCCCCTCACAAATGACATTAAATTAATGAGCTGTGAAGTTAATGAAATCTGACTTTTTCAGATGAAACAATCTGCCAATGCAAAAACTAGATTGTACGTTTTGCTTCTTTTTAAAGTAGGGTTCCAATAATCTCAAAATGAAAACAGCAATGTGCACATTTTTGTACAAAAGTAATTGGATAGATAATCACTGAAATCTCTATTTAAAAAATTCTATATTACTTTATTGTTGATTGAAATTAAACATTTTTATCGCTAGAGCTACCGTTAATTAGTGGTTTATTTTTTCAAAATTGAAAAAAATAAATCTTGTATAGTTTTAAGATATTTTGACAATTTTTAATTACATACTAGAGCAGTTATATTTTCCTGATCAATTTCCCGATGGCCAGTTTTTACTTTCATGATTTGTATAACATATAAAAATTAGCACTATTTTGCTTCCAGTACTTGCTTTGCTTTCACCAGTAAAATCTCAATATGCCAGATAATAGCTTCTATATCAAAATTATCTTCAATTTTTGTTCCACATAAATTCTATAAGCTCGGGCATTTTATGTTCATATCATTAAGCAGTCTAGTTACGTAAAAGAATAACAGCTCTGTTTCGCATTTATTACACTAAAGTGTGACTATATGCAAAAAATGATTCTTTTAAATTCATAAAGTGAGCAGTTGTAGTTCATTTACGTCACACTAGAGCTGCACAATGGACTATTGGCGACGGTCTGGGAAACATCCCTGAGGATGATCCGAAGACATGCCATCACAATTTTGATCCTCTGCAGAGGGGATGGCACCCCCGCTTCGATAGCCCAACGACCTGCACGCGAAGTCAAGCACTTTACGGTAGCACAGTTTAACGAAGACCAATACCGCACACCCTCGGTCCCTACGCAGACTGATCCAAGTGGTCACCCACCCGCACACTGACCGCAGCCAGTGATGCTTGACTTCGGTGATCTGCTGGGAACCGTGTCTTAACGATCAGTCCACTGCGGGACTCATAAAGTGAGCAAAACGTAATCTAAATGAAACAATAATCACTGGGGCACCTCGGGATTGTGACACCCGTGTTTACCAACAAGTAAACCCCCTGAGGAATTATTTAGGTTATAATTGACTACTTCTGACTGACAATTAGATGAATGTCTTTTCTTGGATATATTCAGAGTATTGTGTGGTGTGGTGTTACAATTACAGGGAAGTTGAAAATTTTTTGTGCTTTTAAAAGTGATGCAGTTTGTCTAGCAGAAAATGTTTCAGTTATTGCCAATTTAAAGGGATATACCCACTTAAGAAAAGAATATATTACTGCTAAAAAGGTATGCTGTGGTGTAACCTTTTTTAATTTCCAATAATCACTATATGTGATATATAGTGATTATTTTAAATTCATAGTAAGTAGAACTTAATCTAAATAAAACAATAATCACTGGGGTGCCTCGGGATTGTGACACCCGTGTTTACTCACAAGTAAACCCCCTGAGGAAGTATTTAGGTCATAATTAACTACTTCTAACTGATAATTAGATGAACATTTTTACTTAGATATGTTTAGAGCACAGTATAACTAAACGGGCACAGTATAACTTAAGGAAGTGATATAATTAATACCAGAGGTAATAATATTGAAAAATAAATCGACGATAACCAAATTTCGATAAATATCGATTAAAAAAACGCATTTTCATTCTTCCTTTAAAACATTTCATTCTATAGATTTGACTTGATGTTCACCGCGAATTTATCAATTTTCTGTCTGTGATGACCTTTACAACAGGGATCACTTCCCTTTCATCATTCATATCTCACAACCTGGATCGGCAACCTACTGTGTATTTTCCTGAATTACGTTTTAATAAAGCTGTCACTTTTTTAAGATTCACTACCATTTAATGAACACAATTGATATAGAAGAAACCACTTCTCATGTTACTTATGCCTTTTTATTTGCTGCTGACAAATTCCTTCTGAACGCCTTACAAAAGTATCCAGTATAATAAAGAGTGCTCAAAACCCATAGAGCTTGAAGAAAATTTCGCCGCTATACTACAGTTGAAAATTTAATATTGTTTAAACAAGCACGAACACTTGCTCGAAACAGTCGTAATATAAAAATAATGAATATATTCTATGCTTTACTTTGAGGGTTTAATGTGCTTGTCTACATTCATTGTTCCACCATGGTTTAAGAAATTTTTGTTTGAGATACATAGTAAGGTTTTTTCAGTTTCTTATGAGACATCCGTTCAGGTTATCAAAAAAATATTTTTAAGGTAATAAAAAGGAAAAAAGATTTTTTATGTAAAAAAATTGGATTGAAAGATTTAAAACACACCTACCCAGGTTTGTGACAGGCAACCGTCCAGGTTTGTGACAACCATTCAGGTTACAGTTCGATGTATAAGCTTTAAGGTAGAGTAAACTTAACATCAATAGCACCGATGAAAATTTTTTCAACAGGAAAAATAAACCATTTTTAAAAATTTAGTTTGAAATAAATTGGGGAGCCAGATGAACGGAACAACATTTTGGTTAAAAATAGAAACGCTAGATTGTAGTTTTTCTAATATCACTTCCTCATTGAACACCAGCAACACATTTATAAAATTAGAACCATCGGTATATAGTACGTGAAAGTCGTTAAAATTACATATTTGAGCATAAAAATAACAGTTGTAAATCATTGGAGATGTTTTATCTTCAGTCAATCTCACAGACGTTGTTTAACACAGGAATCTGTTAGACTGATTATAGTTTATATAAGTTTTTGAATCAGAAAATGTAAATTCCTTTAGTTATGCCAATTTTCGTACTTTTGTTTGTTATAACTGGCGTTCATAGCTTGCATATAAGATGATTAGCAAGTTGATACAAAATCAACGATGAATAAATCACCATGAACGGATTTTGACGAAATAAATAAAAATTCGTTAATTGTTTTTAAAGCAATTTAATGCTTATTACACTCCCGTATGGTATATCTTTATCTTGAATAAAATTATCTGAAGAAATTACAGTAAGCTTTAGTTCAAAGTCCTGGTTGAGAACCACTCGTCTTCTGGGTTGCTCACCACACTAATTTTTATCATAATGCAGGTTCCTTGAACACTACCCCTAGAGGTTGCTCGCAATCGTCGGTTCCTGCATAATGTTATGTAATGACGCGAGTGTAGTGAATATTAAATTTCAAATTGTTGGGCTAGCAGTGAGTGCGTTGTATGTTATGGTAACACCACATCCCTGAGAAAAAAGGCAGTGATAGGGCCTAATCTAGCATTTTCCTCTATTAGGTCTTTGTCTAGGAGAGAGTTAAATTTACTTGCAGTGAAATTTTGTGCATCTTCATAGAAATTTTTGTTTCAATTATTTATATAGTCGTTGATATCTATTTTCAGGTCCTATCTGATACTGTTATTGCTTATGCATTTAGAGATATGGCATGGTTATTTATAGAGGAGTTTATATCTTCGTTTGAGCTGAGTGCCAAATCAACATTAGTATCTGTAAGAAGGAGGACCGAGTATTTCTTGTTGAATTGATCATTATCTTGCTTCTCGAGGTTGATGGTAATCCAGACTGGGAAGTGATCACAGCTTTGTTCATTGAGGGTATCGATGGCAAATAGTGAGTCTAAGTTGGTTATCATAATGTCTAAAATATCGGGTGACTAAGCCGCAGTGGTGAAGGTATGCAGGTTTCTCAGGGGCATAAACAGCAATGCCGAATTCTTTAGTCAATTGATGTAGTTGTCTTCTGAGTTTGTTTTTTTTTCTACATCCCCAGATGTCGTTTTTTGCATTGAAGTCTCCCAGTGGTAGGTTGGGTGAATATAATTTCTTGAAAAAAAAAGCAGTAACATTCATTTAAAGGTGAATTATAAATGCAGGAGATTTTAATAATTATGTTGTTGATTTGCAGCAAAATAGATGTTTATTTCCAGTTGTTGTCGGTGCTCAGGTATCGAAGCTTTGTATTTCTGAGGAATAGATATCGCGCACCAGTCGCCTGTACAGATGATGCGATCACACTTAAAAAAGTCTTATAGTTTGGTACTTGCAGTCTATGACTAGGCTTGGTGTGTGTCTCCGTGACAGCAATAATGTCGGCTGAAATTGGCTATGAAGTCTAAAAATTCAGCGAATTTGGTTAAGAGGTTGTTGGTGCTCCACAGGACCATTTTTAGTGGGGAGAAGGAAAGTTTTCAACATATGACATCACGGAAATATGAGATGGAGTCATAATTTGCTGACCCTCAAAAGGTCTTTTTTCTAATAACTCTTCAAGTGTAGCCATGGAATTTCTGGTACAACCCCGAAGAAAGCGAACACCGTCTCGTGGCTTCGTTGACACTGGGAAGCAATGTAGGCTTAAGATTTCCACCACAATCATTACCAAAAGAAATTTCTAATAAAAAATATATAAAGTGGAACGAGAATATGCCAGCAGCGAACACGCCACCGCACCCTTATCGTCTGCTTCTCGCGGAGTCCGGATAAAAGTCGGGGTATCCGCTCGGGAGCGCTTCTTGTAGATTTCAACAAAACTTCTCCTACGACGTTTAGAGCTGTTCTCAGATATCTTGATACCATTCGCAAAACTGGCATATAGGTTTCTACAAGAGCTTTCCAAACGTCTCCAATTAAAAAGTCTTAACTTTCTAAGCGGCTTAACAAATCATAATTAAATTGTCATTTGCACATTACCTCATCTATCCTATATTTCGTAAAATTTTAAAACCGGACTATTAGAGACTTTTTAATAATAAACCATTTTCAATACCGACTTTAAGTCTAAAAATAAACTTTAATCAGATCAAAACTTAAATGATTTTAACATTTTAGCCACTACTGAACCAAAACCTCCTTGGTCAGTCATTCGGGTTCGAAACTTAAATATTTTTAAACACTTGACAAAAGGACAAACTGCAACAATTATCTTTCAACAGATTTTTAACTCTCATCGAGAAGCATACTCCGACTTTAATCCAATATTTTTTTTATTTTATTTCCAATGAGCTGCACAATCAGTCTTCCGATGAGCAGACCTAGTGCGGTTCTCCAGAAGTGGTATCCACTCTTTCAGGACCACCACAATGGGTGAGATACCGTTGGCCATGTTAATTTGGACGTCTAGTTTCTGCCACACTAGATGGCAGCACCGAGACTCTATTTGGATGCTAAAGTGCACTAGGAATTTAATTTTGCCAGAAATACCAAGAGCCAATAAGGCACTCCAGGGATCTTTTTACATGCCGCATAATCATACGACATGGCCGCTGAGGATTTTCTGCATCCCGAAAATCCGGTGTCTGGGCCGGGGATCGAACCCGCAGACTTGGGCTCAGAAGGCCGACGACAAACCAACTGCGCCACCCAGCCACCAATATTCACAATCCAATATTCACTGACGGATTTAAAAGTGATGGTCATACTGCTAGTTGTGTAGTCAGTCACTCCTGATTTTAATATCTCTAAAAACTTACACCCAAACTGCTCAGTTTCTTTCTGAATCTCGTGCAACACTTTTAGCTTTACAATACATATATACTCAAAAATCAACAAATATTCCGATTCAGAGAGCTGTCTAGAAGCACTGCAGAATAAACCCACATGCAATTATAAACACAGTTAAGCGCCTGTATGACAACTAACACCAAAAAGTATTTGAAATAATTTTCTCTTGGATTTCTGGTCATGCAAACATTTTAGGGAATGAAACAGCTGATGCAACAGCAAAGACAACTCATAATTTATTAAACAATCTACTAACTTATTCCGATACAAAAAATTGATTGACAACATTCTCTTTTCCCAGTGGCAACATAGTTGGAGCAATGAAATAAATGACAGATTACACGCCATTAAAAATAATTCACTGCTTTACAAGCACCCTTTTTTTTTTCTTTTTTTTTTAAGCGAATCCGCGCCTGAGTGTTTTAATTGTAAGGTACCAAACACGGCACACTTTATTAACGATAAATTTTTGTTTCAAATTTGCTTTTATTTTCAGTTACTTAGATCTAAAAGAAAGTTATTCATCATTGAAATTTCTTCAATTTACAAACTCAATGATGAATTTTTGAATGTGAATAAAATGAATTTTTAAAACAATTTGCTTTTTGTTTATTTATATCACTATGTCTAATAATCTAAAATATTTTCTTCAGTCACTATTAAACTGTTTTTTCAAATTAAAATTTCCAAAATATATTTTTCTCTAAATTAGAGCATCAGAAAAGAATATATAAAAGAGACACCGGTGTCCCATCTGCGTTATAGGGTTAAAAGTGGCATATTTAAATATTATATGAACATACTTGTATATTCAAAAATACACATCATTCCATTTTTTTTATTATATTAAGTAAATTATAAATAAATGAGAAGGAGGTTAAATTTCTATTTTTTTCTTGCTAAAAAACAATTGCTTCATTAACGTGATATGTTAAGTGGCTTACGTTTTTAAATTATTAAGTTTTGTATTTAGATACTGCCTATTTATAAGAAATATTAGCAGATTACTTTACTTTATAATTCTACCTCTGACGTGAATATTTAGCTTCCAGAAATAATCAACAAGAGCAACTCTACAGTAATTTCGAAATTAATTCGAAAAAGACAATTTTAATATCTAGCGTTTATGAAAATACCTCCGATCTAAAGAAACTATAAAAACAAATATAAAAATCTCTTACTTTTTAAAATATGTTACTTAAATATTGGGTTGCAAAAGAGATTAAATTTATCTTAGTCTCCTCTCCTGAGGAAAATAGTAATAAATAGCGAACTTCAGCAGAAATTCTGATTTTAATGAGTTCCTATATTAAAATAACTGAATGAGATTCTGATTTTATATGTTCCATATAGACAGCTACCTCAGTGAGCTGCTACGATGAAAAATAATTAGAAATACACGCTAACCTTACAAAATATAAGTCTGTATCTCTGTTAATGTAATGGCCCAGGCGTCCTGGTGATTACCACTCGTTTCTGGGTTGATCATTACTCTCAAGTTATCAATTGATTGATCCCTCGGCAGCTACCCAAGGGGTTGCTCGCATACCGAGGCACCGATAAATTGCAGTGGTGTAAAACTGTGCATGTGAATAAAAGAATTAATTTGAAATTAGTTGAAGTAAGTTAGTAAAACATTCTAAAAAAACGGCGCCAGAACCACGGTAAGGAAAAAGACAGTTATAGTATTGTAGTTCTGTGTTAACCTCGATAAATTCAATATCCAGCAGTTGATTGAAATAGCTAGTATGCTTTGTCGTAAATCTTACTAATTAATTTGTTGATAGATGTGTCTGCTCTGATGTTGCTGGACTATAGTGATAATGGGCGTTTCATGAATTGTACTTCAAAAGCATCTGATAGTATAAAAGCGCTTGATGCTTTGATTATACAATTTGGTATCTGGAATTTTTAGTCCTTTCTTCTTACTATTGAAACCATTGATAGAAGACTATTAAGTCGGTAGATTTCAGGAGCTTCTTTTCCATGAAGAGGAGAAATTATTTTGATTTTTTTTCCGCTTTAAAGCATTAATTTATAATGCAAAAGTTTAAGATGTCAGCGAGTATGCTAATTTTGTTATGATGTATGTATCTAGTTATTAAGCGACGAGGCCAGGCGTCTTCCCGTTGTTAAGTTTGCATATAATTGTGATTACTTCTTAATCGTACTCCTCGCTATTAAAGACTATTGTCAGGTCTATATTTACTACTTTCGAATGGTTAAGGATTATAAGTTGTTGTTTCTAATGCAACTTGCCACACTAGCAAGCCTGCTTGGTGAAACCGAGCAAATTTAAGGCAGAGGGTGAGTTTCTTGTTTCTCAGTAGCGCCATCTACGGCCAAGAATACGTCTTCAGCCACCCACACGTACCACCCATTTATAGGGCAGACCCATTCATACATCCATTCATTCATCAACAGAACGTAATTTTTGACCTGGATCAGAGAACGATCGATCTCCAATCCAGTACCACCCAGAGGTATTGATTTGTTATGGGAACATGGAGGACTTTGCGACTTGACAGATTTAACGTGTATCAGTCACCATTTTACTACACGGGAAGTCTTCAGCCGGCAGGGTTCGAACCCACGAACTCTCTGACATGGGCCCAGCGCCCTACCGACCAGGCTATCCCGGTCTTACGGTTTATATGATCTAACTTAATGGTTTTTTAATTACTGTCCAAAATCAATCTGCCTGCTTAAAAAGTTGATTTGCTATACCAAATTCGTTTATATCGAGTTATATCTGGCTCATGGAAATTTAGGACAGACTCCATGGTTTACAGGACGTAAATCATCACAGTTACAGCGTATTTGTTTCAATTTTGCTTTTTGTCGCAAGACTTTGTTAGTGTATTCTTTCCACATTTTACGCATCTTGCAGGAAAGTGGCACGCGGTAGCAGAATGACAGAAATTTTGTTATGTATGGCATTGTGACACTATTCCAGATATAATTTTCCACTTTCACTCATTATTTTTAAATACGAAAAAGGCTGTTCTTCTAACTGGATTCTCTTTTTAAAGTGACTAAGCAAAGAGGAAGCCTTTTGGTCATTTTTTTCCAACATTCATTATGTAGACAAAGCATTAAATGCCCTTGGGTAAAAGTGCAATTAGAGGCGGATCAGTCAATATTGAGGTCCCGAGTACAACCGCCCAGATCAAAACCTTTTTAAAAACTCATACTATGAAACAGTGGAAATTAGAGTGGCAGAGTTCTGACAGAGGCCGGCAGACGTTTAAATTTTTCAAGGAACCTTCAATAAAATGCCTGAAGGATGACTTTTATCTAAATCAATTTTTAACTGGTACTGGGGTACACCAAAACAGGCCATTTAAAAAAACTCCTAACTGTAATTATTGCCAAATTGAACAGACAATAGACCACCTCGTATTTGACTAGGCCCACTTCCAGACAGTCCTTGGAGATCAATTTGAAGGTAAAAGCAAACATCAGTGTTACGCAGAGTTGGCCAGCAGGAATAAAATCATAATAGTCATCAAGACCACACTGGAAGAGGTACTGGCAAATATAATCACCTAGCAACAGAACCTGCCTGCTACAGACACTTTATCACTTATCTTGCTCACTTAGGCATTAGCAATTTATACGAGTGTCTCACTGTTTTTATCATGTTTTATCATCTTTCAACCTGCTGGATTTTAATTGTCTACTTAGATTTTGTTTTGATGTTGTGATTGTTTTGTAATTTTTAGGCTGTTTTAATTTGTAATTTTAATCTATTTTCTTGTTCTTAGCATTAATTTATTGTTTGATGTTAATTGTTTTTATTTTGGTCTTTCGGCTTTTCTTATTCTTAAATAATTCTCGAGTTGACTTTAACTATTTTAGATTTTACAAGCCCTTTTGATTTTACAAACAGTTTTGGATTTTGATTTTACAATTCACTTGATTTTATTGTTGTTTTTGATTTATCTATTTCAATACCTTTTAACTCTTTTTTTCTAATTTTTAAAATCATCTTTTACACTTGGTTGTCTTATGCTGGTATTTTAACCCCTTGCATGATTTTACTTTTCTATGGTTTATTTACAATGGTTTTAATTTTGCTGTTGCTGCTAACCCAGTTTTAGTGGTTGTTTATATTGATATTAGTGAATCATTGTGTACCTTATTTGCTTGTATGATTGCCTATTATGTTGTGAACCTTAATCTTTCTTGCATTGTGAATTATGCCGTATGACCTATTAAGTGCAGGTCGGTTATTTGTTTATTTATATTTCAACATTCATGACTTGAGAAATTCTCATAACACTTTTATATGAATTGATTCTTCAAATTCCACAAAAATACTTTTAATGATTATTTTTCAGTGTTGTTCTTAGTACAATAGGTAGTCATTAAATAGTAAAGTCATTAATATTGTTCTCAATCGCAAATCACTAAGCTTTGGTGTCATGCCTTTTATATTGTTTCTCTATGACTTTCAATCTACTTCTTTCCCATTCTGTTTTATCTGGTCTATGGTGTTTAGTTTCTTTCCATTTCATCTCCTGGAAATTCCTATCCTTTTAGCGTTTATAGGAAGCATCCTTTCCATGGCTTTACATCTTCATGACTTTCGCCGCCCTTGTTCAATCTCTATATTTGTTCTACCCATATTGTTCCTCTATGACTTTCAATCTACTTCTTTCCCATTCTGTTTGATTTGGTCTAAGGTGTTTAGTTTCTTTTCATCTCCTGGAAATTCTTTTATCCTTCTAGCGTTTCTAAAAAGCATCCTCTCCCTAGCTTTGCATCTTCATGATTTTCGTAGTCTTTGTTGAATTTCTATATTTTTTCCATCCAGTTCTTCCCGTATAGATATAATTTGTTAGCATTGGTGTCATGCCTTTTATATTGCTCCTCTATGACTTTCAATCTACTTCTTTCCTCTTCTGTAAATCATAATGCAAAACAATATTAGAAAACGTATTACATCCATATATATTCTTTGATTTCGGACCTAGCAACAGTATTTTAACTACACACCTGGGGGAAACTTTTACTGAAATCACTGACAGATGCCAAAATGAACATATAACAAGCAATATATTAAAAAAATTTAAAGTCAATTTCTACCTAGGTCGACAAAGAAAATTTTTATTTTAGTTACTTTTTATTAAGTTAAAATTTTTTCACCTAATCAAAACTAAAAATTTTTTATTAAATTTAATTAATGAATTAATATTTGAAAAAACTGTATTCAAATAAAGTATCATCCACTATAAATTTAAAAAAATGTATTTGAACATGAATGGATAAATAAAAAGTGTTTTAATTACGATTAAAAATTTGAAAAAGATATAGAGAGAGTGTGAACTAATAGTAGGAAGTGAAAGAAAAAAAGGTGTGCGGTATCAGACAACTATAAAAGTATAATTTTGGCGACTTGGACCACTCGTGCTGCCACGTCATGTTCTTTATTGAATTTAACTGAAACAGCGAATATTAAATAATGAAGTATTTAAATGTGGGCAATAAACAATTTTTTTTTGTTCAAATAGAGCTATAAATTTGTAATATCACTGATGTTATTTTTAAAATGTGAAAAACTGAATTGCTTGTAGTAAAATTTAAAATTATGACTGAGGCTAAACGGATCAGAAAATTCTATTTAGTTTTTTGCTCCTCCTTATTTAATTAATGAATTAATATTTGGAAAAAAAAACTATATTAACATCAAGTGTCATCCATTACAAGTTCAAAAAAATGTATTTCAACTTGAGTTGATGAATAAGAAGTATTTTATGAAGGATTGAAAATGTGAACAAGATATAGGGAGGGTGTGAACTAATAGTAGGAATAAAAAATCTAAAGGTAAAGAGAGGTTTAAACTAAGAGCACACTTGCAAAGAATTTCCCCTATTTGCTACGTTTATCACAGAATAGCAGGAAATATTTAATAGAATAACATTGGAGAAAAAAACAGTTTCTTATTGTATGAAAGCCATGTTAAAAAACATACAACAATCTATAATAATAAAAATATATATCTTGATAAGTTATTTTTTCATGTAATATAAGAGTTTATGATAGTGGATTCAAATACCAATCAAGAGATGACAGGTTAGTATGTTGCTGACTTTTGCGTCTGATAGATGGTTTTGCTAAAACTAATGCTAATGGTTTTGCTAATGTAATTGTGAGCCCATCTCAAAAATCCTGAAATTTTCTTGACTGAAATCATTAATGAGGCATTTCAAAAAATTTATGTCTTTATAAATTCAAAATTTTGATATTTTCAAAACATGAAATTCTAAAAAAATTATATTCAGTATAATTTAAATGGATAATTACGTATAAGTTCACTTTTATGTCGAATCACATTTATTATGATATCAGAAAAAATGTTTACAAAATGAAAGAACTGCCAAGTATAAATTCCTGTTCTAATATTTCTAAATAAAAAATACAAGAATTTTTATACATAAATGTGATCGGTGATTTCTTGAAACTTCTGAACCTTGGGTTTCCGAAAACTTCCGGATAGCAAAAAATCCGGATTTTTTCCGGAGCACAATCATCTCTGCTAAAAGCTTTAACAAATCTTAAATGGGAGGTTCAAGATACTAAACAGAGGTGCTTACCAACTACTTCATCAAAGTTCCTTCTTGTCGGGTACCAAATTATTTTTAATAATTGCAATAGTTTATTTATTACACTGAGTTTTTCTGTGACTCTTATGTTGAGAAACCAATAAATAACAGTTGATTAGATTTTTATTTCTTCATGTGTTTGTCTTATTTTAACTGTACAATATGTTTAATATGGATTACTGCAAATGTTTATGTGGATTTAAAATCTTTACAGCAGATCATTGATTTTTCGAAAAACATAACAGGGTCCACAATCAAATTTTATTTCTCAACAAAAAATAAGCATCTTTTAAGTACTTTTTAAGCACTTAAAAATATTTTGAAGCACTACATACATTAACAAAATACCAAATAATCTTCAAAGACTTTATATGATCATGATAAAATAACTAGTTTTTGACAAAGAACTTTTTTTCTTGATTCTATTAGCTATTATAAAACAATCAAGAGATTTTTTGGTTTGGTATCAAAGGGTGGAAAATGAAGACAAAAATTGAGAATATCTTGCAAAATTCAGCAGATGAGAGTGCATATTACACATGAGGGTGCAATAATCTCACAGAAACCCTGCTCAGTAGACGCACATGCAAGTATTTCATGTTAAATAATTAATCCATTCATAAGCTATGGACCAACGGTAAGTGGAAATAGATTGTAGTTGAAACACACAATGAAAAAAAGGACCTTAATAAACGTAAAATAGAAAATAAGCACCTTTAAGCGCTTTTTAAAAACGCTATGCTCCATGTATAAGTTAATAATTTATAACACAATAATACTTGCAAAAACTACCTTTTAAAATGTATTAAAACATACAAGTTAAAAATGCAAAAATAACAAAAAAACTGCATTAATGTATTAAAATGTATTATGCTTCAAATACAATCGCAAGAACGGATAACAATCTTAACAACAGCATAATAAAAAAGGATGCAACTTACTTTCATATGAGGTCTCTGAGTTTGATGCTTGTAAATCTATCTTACTAATGTAATCGTCTTTTGGGCAATTCATAGAATCTTTATTTTCATTTCTTCTTGCAATTTCTGGATTTTCAATAACGCTTAAAGCTGATGATGGTTTGTCATAGCTAAATGTAAGCTCCGGGTGTCTCTAGAAGAAAATATCTCACGTAATGAATATGCGATTATAATATAATTCAAAATCTCAGAAAAGCTAGAAAATAATAAAAGCAATAATTTGAGTAAAAACTCAATTTCATTTAAAAATAGAAAAATATCTTTTATTTTAATTAAAATCTGAATAACTAAAGTATAAGTATTTTAAAAAAAAGCAACTTAGAAAATAAAAATCTGACAATTAGCATTTTATATGGATCTCTAGAATTAAATGTTAAGACATTTGACTCTTTTTTTTAATACAAACTCAATCAACAAAGGATCAAAAGGTTTCAGTAAAAATATTATTCGAATTTGAAATAAAAGAATACAGGATTTTTTTTATTACCTTTAAATTAAAATGTGTTATTAAAGTATTTTTCAACATTGCAAATCTTGTTATGGTTTGATAAGAAAACTTTTAAAATTTATCTTATGAAGACTAAGTTTATGATTGTTGGTAAACATCCCCTTTCTTTTCAACTCAAAACTCTCTCGTTGAATAACAAACAGGAAAAGATGCCTTAAAGCAGATAGATAAAACTTGGATATATAAAGCTTAATATGTAACCTTGGATAGAGTTAATTGCTTATAAATATTTTCAATAAACTCAAAATTAGTAGAAATGATTTGCTAACTATAAAGTCACAAAAATATGAGCACTGAAAGAAGCATACTTTTTCTTCTTCAGTAGCATGTTTTCCAATTTCATCGTCACTGAGGCCAATGTATGCAACTGTTCCATCCCAAGACCAAACAATTAATTCTTTTCCATTCTGGCTCCTATATTCATTTTAAGAAAAAAATGATTCTTCATTATTATAAAGCTTTTAAATAGTTGAATAAATGCTACTTAAATAAAAATTTCTAAACTATATGTCTTTTGAAATATATATATATATATATATATATATATATATATATATATATATATATAAACTGTGTTTTCTCTGTACATATCATACACAACATATTAAGAGGAAAAACAGAATCACTGTGCTCTTGTATGAAAAACTTAAGAAAAAAAGGAACACATGAACATACTTAAAACAAACAATGCTATAGCTAATGAACAAATTTGATATAGCTGAAATATCATTCTTAAATATTCCATAGATTGCACTTAAGAGTGGTTATCATTTTTTAAAAAGGCGAAAATAAGAAACAGCATTCCTAGTATTTTCCCAGTTTCTAAAAAAAAAAAATCAAAATTCTCTGCATTTTCCCTGTTATTTTAAGTGATTTTTAAATTCCCTGTATTTTACAGGTTTTCCCTATTCTCCCTGTTGAGGGACAGCCCTGTTCTTTATTATGTGGCATGAACAATATCAATATACTTACAACAAGAAAAAATGAACAGTAAAAAATAAAATAAAATAAAAACACATCCTCTTTAAACAATGTTGTTGTTTTAACCATTTTCTTTTCTTTCTTTTTATGAAGGGGAGGAAAAAGAATGATTTGATTTAAAATGGATTATTTATATTTAAGTCATTTTTTAAATTATTTAAAATAAAACAAAAAATTTACTTATATGTATTACAACTACTAATTTATGTTTCTTTTTAAAATAAATAATTAAAGTTAACTTAGAATAATTTTTTTCTTTATCTTAAAATAATATACTTTTTATTGTATTATTTCATTTATTATCTCATTTTTTGCAGTAAAATTTTATTTCTAAATAGCTTCATTAAAAAGTTTGGTTTCGATAATTCTGCTAATCCTAATCTGTTTCTAATTAATTATTTATTACTGTTCAGTTTTGAACATAGTTTGCTATCTCAGCTTTTTAAAAATTTAAAACTACATCTTCTAAAATAATTATTCATAATTTTTAATAGCTAAACAAACTAAATTAATTTTAATAGATGAAACATATCCATGAAAAACATAAAAGTTAAAAAATACATAGAAGGCAAAAAATGAATGCTTACTGATAAATTGCTTCTCAATAAAAATAAAAACTTGAACTGCTTACGGTGAACGGAATAGCATTACCTTTATTTTCATTCTGTTTGAGTCACTTTATTATTTAAAAGTAATACATATTCAAATTCATAAGTAAGCAATTAACCACTTAACATATTATTTTTATAGGAAATTTTTAGAAACATAACTAATTTCATGGAATTTTCTATAATATACAAAAACTAGAAATTTCTATTTAACCAAAAGAAATTTATAAAGCCAATGAGTTTGCAACTCTTACATCAAACTCTCCCTTCTGGGTCATTAAATACATGACAATGATTTTAGATTAACAACTAAACTGGATAATACAGACGCACACATGCATGCCAAGTGAAAATAATTTATGGAGATTCTTAAATTTTGATTACATCTTACTCTGATTAACACCTTAAAAGACTTCGATTCAACTTTTAATACTTCATTATTTTCAACTAGCGTTTTTACAATAAATTGAGAGTTGAATAAAATTAAAGTTTCTTTCCTAGAAAATAAATAATTATCTCGTTAAAATGTATTAAATAAAAGGAAGATAATTTGTACAGAATTCTGAGAAAAGTCACAAAATTATAAAATTTTTCATTTTATTTGTGAATGATGAGCAATATGGACTACATAGTTTACTTTAAATTTCTAATATTAGAAAATAAAATATAAGAGGATCAAATAACTTTAACAAAACAATTGAACAAAAAAGTATAAATACAATAAAACCTCGATTATCTGAGCTTCAATTTTCCACTTTAACCAAACTATCAAATATTCCAAGGATATTTTTTTACATTCTCTATTTTTAAAATTACGGAAAAGTTCGGAACGTTATCTCCTAAACACTCAGCAACACGAATACCATCCACATGAGCAAACATCTCATACAGCTGGAGTAAAAAAAAATCGAAAATGCTAATGAATATATAGAACAAGGAGTAGCACCACCAGCCATCCTGTAAGCTCAGAAAAAAAAATGGCAAAACATTGCAGCAAGAAATGCCTAAGTAAAATACAACAAGAAACAATTAAGATTTTTAAGTAAGAACTCCTAAGTAAGAATATAAATTGGATGTAGTGTATTTTAATCTTTGTATTTTAAAATAAACATTTAAACCTAAAAAAACTTGTATTTTATTATAAACATTTATACCTAATTAAATTATTTTATATGTAATTTTAACTCAACCAAGGGTATTGGTTAGTCTAGGTCCACATTTATTAAGATAATTGAGACTCAATTGTAATTTTTAATAAGAAGTTAATGTAACTAATAAAACTTCACACTACCATGATATATCAAGAACAGAGTTAGAAAATAAGTCCTGAATCTACAAAAACATTTTTACTAAAATTACTCAACATTTTCTTTTAGTTATTTTTATATTACTTGCTATTTATATGAATTAGAAATAAATATGATAAATGTTGTAACTTTCAAATTAAATCAATGGTTAAATTTTACAAAATATATCTCACCCAAACAGAAAGGTCTCTGCTACAGCAACAGTTCAACCTGTTAAAAAATATATTATTCAATAATTAAGAAAAAAAATCTCTATTAAATACATTGGTTTAAAACTGTTTCTTAGTATTGTTGGTGAATTCTTATAAATCAGAATTATTGTATTTCTTAATTTTCAAAGATTTCTTAGGTTGTCATCAATATAAAATCGGTAAAAGTTACATGAATTTTTTTTATTTATCCTTTATTTAAAAAAAATATTTGTTTATAGTTAGACCATAATATATTCCTCAACTAAAATTGGTTTATGACTGATTATTATTCAAAGTTTAGTTTTAAAATAAAAATTGGCGTTTCTTTATTATAAAGTAATCACAGTAAAAACACCCTAAATAACTTTTGATCTAATGATTGGATTTTCAAGTACTAGGGCTAAATCTCAAATATGCTAATTAATTATTTCAGAAGATATCTTAAGTTGCGAAATCAGACACAAAAACGTATTTTTTCTGAATAAACAAGACGCTTAAACGACAGATTATAATTTCTGACTCCAAAGATATAGGTTGGATAGCCCAATGTAGAAAATATAGATCCAATAGTTTGGCCAGGAGAATGTACCTAAGTTTGAGTGCCTAATTGTTAATTTAATTTTTTACTTATTTCAATAATTCTCACATACTTTTTAAGCGATTTGAAAACATTTTGAGCACATTTATAAAATACATTTATCCAAAAAAAATTCCACACAAAAAATTATTTTTAATAATAATCTATTTTTTATTTTCTTAACAATCGAAAAAACTCTGGATCGCAAGGTATACAAAGTTTTAAGTCAGTTTAGAAAATTTAATTTTAAGTGACAAAATACAAAATCTGAATAAAATCAGTAAAATAGTTTCTGAAAAATCAAATCTTAAAAATAAAATTTTTAAAAAAATTTTTTCTTAGAAACTATTTGACCAATTTCATTCAAATTTTGTATTATGTTAAATTACATTCTTTAAAATGATGTAAAAATTTTTATACTTTGCAATTCAAATTTTTTTCTAAATAATATTAAATAAATTAAACATATTAAATAAAAAATAATAATTAAACATCATTTTTGTGAGAAGTTTTTTTTTGGGGGTACATTAAATTTAAAATGTGGAAAAAATTTTCAAATCGCTCGGAAAGTTCTTGAGAAATGACGAAATATGTAAAAAAATAAAATTAACTTCAGTTGATCATTGGGACATTTTTCTCAGACACTCCACAAAATTTTGGGGGTCAGAAATCTTAATCTTTAGATAAAAATGCATGCTTATTTAGAGAAAGTACGTTTTTGAATCCAACTTTATAATTCAAAATATTATTTACACTAATTAATTAGCATATTTGAAGTGACACCCATGAACCATTAAGATTAGATTTTTAATATATGAAAATCCGATCCTTAGATCAAAAGTAATTCTGAGTGTTTTTTTTTTTTTTTTTTTTTTTTTTTGTTTTTTTTTTGTTTTGCACACTGAATGTATTTACTTTCGTAAAAATACTTTTATGTAATACTGTCTAGTCAACAAACACCATTAAAATGATGATTTATTACAAGATTTTTTGCACAAATCTAAATGATTTCTTAAAAGAAAAGCATTTGCTGAGTTTTTATAATAATCAAAATTAAACAAGACTTCAACAAAAAAGATTGAGGATAAAGTTTTAACGGTACTCCAAAAATAATTAGATTTAAATTTTATCCTATTTAAATTGAGAGCTAATTCTACACAACCAAATTTGTGTTAAGATGATAAAACACTGAGAAAACTTTCAATTGAATACTTTTTATTTTTGATAAAGCAAAAGTCGGACATGAAAAATCTATGAAACTAAATTTGTGTTAGCATAATAAAACATTTTATCTTTAATTGCATACTTTTTATTTTTGATAAAAACAAGTTGTTATAACAAAAAACAAAATAATTTCTAAGGAATCGGTGATTGCTGAGTGAATAGAGTAGGAGTGGGAGCACCTTGGTACGAAAACCATTAATCAATCTAATTTGAAGAAAAAAAATTCTTACCTTCTCATAGTCTTTGGATATTTGAGTGCAAAGTTTATTAGGATTAAAACGCTAGAACAAAGAGAAAGGAAAAACAATTAAAAACATTTGATAAACAGAAAGTTCATAAAATAAAACTTAAACCAAAATAAACTCTTGGACAAATAGTTTAAGAGATTTCTATAATAATTTTATTCCACATTCCATTGGCAAGACACTTTTATATCCATCTCATAAAGACATTCAGTTACTGAGGCTCAAAGAGTTTCATTGGTTATTGAGACATATTTAAAATTCTTCAGCGTGGTTTCTATCTTTTCTTTTGGAAAATTCATACTGAAACTTTGCCAATAACTTTTATAAGTTTAAAAAAAATTTAAAAAAAAAACAGTACCCAAATTAAATTTGCCAATTTTCTGAAAAAATGTGAATCTTTTGTTTCTATTTTCAATAACAAAGGCAATAATATTACAAGAGCTACAAATAACAATAGAGCAAAAACAATACCCCCCATTTAAGAAAACCTAACAACCACTTCTAGCAATAACTGCAACATCTGCAGATGGTGGCCACACTGCTCACGTTGCCTTAACCACACTTACATAAAATAACTAGGTGCTAAATGATACTTAAGAGTACTTTCATAGCTACTTAATTAATGATATTTAAAATAACAAGGTTTCATACAGGCTCTATTAAAAACTTCCATGCTAAATATAGAATCTCATTAAATCATGGCTCATAATAAACAAATTTAACATTTCCTTCTTTACTTAAATTTAAATTCCGGAAAATAAATATTGAGAAGAACACTTTTAGGATGGAGCTTGGATAAGAAAAAATGCAGTAGATTTTGCCAAATAATATAAAAATGTTGTAATTGTTTCATAATGTACTAAATATTTTATACATAGGGAATTTTAGGGATATTTATAATAATCAAAATAGAAAGACTGCAATATTTACCAGTTATGATTAACCTGAAATGTTATGTATTATATTAACTCATAATTTTGAATAGGCATTTGATGCATCAAAGTAAGTTAAAAGATTTCGCACAAATAATTTAAAAAGCGAGTTAAATAACTTAAAAATAAACTGAACATTTAGAACAAAAGAAAACTTTTAAACCGATTTTTATAAATGAAGCTCGCTTTATTATGTTTTAGTAATACTTATTTAAATATTCAAGCAGGCAATAAGAATCTATCCAAAAGTTCTCTTTCAATAGGGATTTTTTAAGGAAATTTACTCAATTTTAGGGAATTTTCTAAAATGTACAAAAACCAGAATTTTTATTAAACCAGTAAACCAGGAGAAACTGGCCAAATCCAGTTTAGTTGGTAGCTATGATAGTATTATAATAAAATAAATTTTCCATATTACACTAAAAAAATCTTTAAAAGAATTTTTTATTTTTTTTAATTCAATGAATAGTAGTCAAATAAGATTAAAATGACTTACAACGCAAGTTATAGCTTTCCTATGACCAACAAAGTCCCAGTTGGCTTCCATTCATCTCTCTCAATAATCTGAGCTGTAGGCCCAGAGTTATTCATGGCATGGGCAAAAACAAAATAGCGGCCATCGGGAGACCAGCTCAACCGTAAAACATGGGTAGTCCCACTACACTGAAAAAAACAAAGCATTATCTATTAATAATTACACAAGTAACTCCATCTCTTATGGACAGTGATGGATTTTCTATTAATTATGTGATAAGGAGTGGTCTATAAATAATACCAGTAGTTCACAATATTTTTGACCTTCTGTTTATCACAAAGTGTCACATTTCCCTGTACTCTTCTTAACATTTGTCACACTATATTTCATAAGTATATATCAGCAGTTCAGACATATGAGACAGGAGAAGAATGAAAAGAAATTTAGTCACTAGTCCACAGGACTAGAAACTATAAGATATATCAAGTCCTTACACTATTTCACTGGTCTATTTATGTTATCTTACGTTAGCCTTTCTTTATAAAAAAAAAAAGTTTATACAATTAATTTAAATAAAAAATTACAGGGAACATTACAGGAACACAATTGTGATAAAATATGCTATTTTGTTTACAAAAAAAAGAGCAAATGCAAATATTGTGAGGATAGAGAGATAGTGGGGTTTCATTCCATAACACGGGATATATAGAATGATCTGAAAATATTCCAAGCTTTAAGGAGTGGAGTTTTTTTGGCATTAAAGGTGAATAAATGGATAATATAAACTACATTATTTAAAAAAAAAATAATAAAAAAAAAGAAACATGCATATAGAAAGAAAGATCCTGTAGATTCAGAGAACTATCTGCAACACCTGCCTTCCAAGCAAATATTTGTTGAAATAACTATAATAAAATTGAAAAAAAAATTTATAACGATCTATAAGTTAATTTTAAAATGATTAGTGGGGAAAAAAATCATTATTACAACATGAAAATTTCAAAATGTAGAACTATTAATTCAAAGTGTCGAAAGATTTAAATTTCTTGCTCTTACGAAAAACCATTTTTTTTAACCAAAACATATTAAAAACAAATATAGTTCAAGGGTTTTTAAAAAACTTAAAGATGCCGCTGTGACAAAAAAAAAAAAAAAAAGAGGGACCAACTGAATAACTTTTGGATCCAATGATCGGATTTTCGCGTTTAGGACTCATTCTAATTCTCATATTTAGAGCAGACACTATTTTAAGTTACGAAATTCGACACAAAATGTACCTTCTCTGAATGAACATACCAGCGTTCCTTAAGTGTTTCTAGAAAGGCAGCCGCCCTGCCTGCCCTTTGATCCCTATAAATGATCTCCCTTTTTCATTTTTGTTAAAAAACGCTCCCTTCCCTTAAAAACACTTGTCTATTTATTCATATTCCATTTTTAAAGAAATTAATTCACTTTTTAAATAATAATTACACACTAGTAAAATTATCTGCGTATGTTGGTTTAATTCTGAATACTATTACAAATATTTACTTTGTTAGGATCATTCTCAACTTGTTAAATTTTTTATAAGTATCTCTTTTCTCACGGGCAGTAGGGAGGATAGTAATAAATTTTTTCATGGTTTCAATGTTTAAAAAAATAACTTTTTTTAAAACAAATAAGACTTTAAATGTTTATTTTTTCATAATTTTCAGTTTAAATTAGATAAAAGTCTCTAGTTTTTTATCAATTGCTTCTAGTTTACTTTTTTTGAAAAAAGTTTATGCCCAGAGATTATCTATTAGCATGCCTTTAATTATTTTTAAAAACTACAAATTTTTCTCCTATTACTGAGAGGAATAATTTTTGGAAATATACAAGTAATATAATATAGTTATAAGAGGGAAATTCAAAAATTATTGAAGATCAAATTCAGTTATAACTCAATATTACACATTTTGATAAATTTTTACAGTGTTGAATGAGTGCCCTTTTAAAACTTACCGTGCCTTTTTTGAGAGGCAGCGCGCCCTGCCTTTTTTATTCCTAGAGAGAAATCAGAACATACCATACCTTTTTTTCCCCAACAGATTCGGATTTCTGATCTCCTCATAGTTAGGTTAAGAAAATGATCCGAATCTTTGACCCCTTAATGCTAGTTTTACTTTTTACGTATTTCACCATATCTCAAGATACCACAACAAAATTTTTGCTTATGATTATAAAATTTGTTTATCCAAAGGTAATTGTATAAAATAATTTTATGCATAAAATAACTAATAATAAAATATGCATAAAAATTTTTTATTACGATTTATTATTTTATTTAATAATAATCAAAAAATTTTTACACGTAAGGTAGTTTTTTACAAATACAAAATGTGAACGAAATCTGACAAATAGTTCCTGAAAAATGGGATTTTAAATATACGACTTTTTTGCAATGCGTGTTCTGAGGAGCTATACAACTGGTTTCGCTAAAATGTTTTTTTTAAATGCAACCTTACATACTTTGAAATAGTGTACAGAAATTTTATACCTTACAGTTCAAATTTTTTTTGACTATCAATAAATAAAAAATAATAACTATTTATTAAAATTTATCTTTTTCATCTTTGTATAAACGAATATTATAATTGTGTGCAAAAAATTTTCAACTGGACTTGAGGCAAAACTTAAATTTTTTATATTAAAATATTATACATATATTTTCTTTTAATTTTTAAAGCATATTAATATTGTTCTTATTACGACCGGCATTAATTACCTTATCAACAATTATTATAAAAACAGATTTAGTTACAATCAGTTAAAGCAGAAATTTTTTGTTATATGGCCCTTCTCTGAAAAAGATTGTGTGCTCCTATTGCAAAGTGTGAAAAAAATGGACCACCAAAGTGCAGATGAAATTTTAAGTTACGAAATCAGACACAAAAACATACTTTCTCTGAATAAACATACCTTTTTTCGACTGATTTGGCTTTGTGACCCCATGGTCCCAATAGTTTGGTCAGGAAAACGCTCCAAAGTTTGGACCCCTTAATGTTAATTTTACTTGTTGCGTATTTCGCTATATTTCGAGAACTTTTTAAGCAAATTAAAACTTTTTACACTCAATTATAAAATTCATTTATATCATTTATTCAAGATAATTCCTTGCAAAGAAAACTTTCAGTAAATATTTTTATTTCATATTATTTTTTTAAGAATGATTAAAAAAAACTTTAAATTGTAGAGTACAAAATTTTTTGTATCATTTTAAAGAGTATAATTTTACATGGCAAAATACAAAATTTGAACGAAATCAGTGGAATAATTCCTGAGAGTTCAAATTTCAGATTTTTTTTTTAAATTCAATTTTTCAGTAATGACTATTTGACAGATTTTTCGCAAATTTTGTATTTTGCCACGTAAAATTACATTCTGTAAAGTGATGGAAAAAAATTTCACAATTCAAATTTTTTTTAAATTTTTAAATGAAATAAAAATTAATAATTATCAAAAGTTTTTTTTTTTGCATTTTTGGATTAAAAAATGTTATAATTATGTGCAAAAAATTTTCAATTAGCTTAAGAAGTTCGAGAAATAACGAAATACGCAATATTAGGATACCATCCCAGTAAACACACACCACACGGCAAACGTAAGGCCGTAAGCTGGCATTCTAGGTAGGATAACGGCAAAAGGCAAGTACAATAGGGTCCTTTATCGTTTATTTTGAGGCATTTCAGGAAGAGGCGGAATAACTCTTCACTTATACAGGCCCGAAAAATAAAACCGTTGTTTGGCCTCTTACACTTAATTAGTTACAGGACCTTTATTGTATACCGTTAATTAATTGTAATGTTACAATAGATTAATAATGAATAGATGAAGAGTTGGTAAAAAATGTGCTTTTAACTAAAAAATTTGAAAAAAATCAGGAGAGAAAGGAAAAAAATCCATAAAACATTAACCGTATTTTTCGAGAGGAAAATAGCAACTTTTATTATTCTTTGAAAATTGCTAATTTTTCACATAGAATATTAAAAACTAGAATTTTATTATGTTACTATAATCTAAATATACTTTCTGCGGCATTACCTATTATATTTAGAAATAATAATTTTATTAAAAAATAATCATTTTAAATTTTATTACAATTTTTAAATAAATAATTTTTTTTTTTTTTTTTTTTTTTTTTATTTTTGAAATCATTTTCTGAAGTATAATTTTTAACTTGAAATATAATATATTCTTACTTTCTAGAAAAATTTAATACATATTCCCTTAAAAATAAGAATACATATTAATACTTATAACTAGAACAATTCCTTTGTTCATTGAGAAAAAGTTTTCATTTTTTCGATTGTTTATTATAAAATTCTGTTAAATTTATTGTACTAAACGTGTACTCAAGAAAGATTTATTGAATTGAATACTTATTGAAGACTTTTTCTTATTGAAGACTTAATATTTTTTTTATTGAATAAGGGACACATTTATTTTTAACGTTAAAGGATTCAGCAAAAAAACTATCATTTTTATAATTCATGGTAAAAAAAAAAAATCTAGTAGTAATTTCATATGATAGCAGTAAAAGGCTAAAGGTCCGTTATAGTTTGTATTTTGGCATTTTAGGAAGAAGCGATATGGAAACTTTTCCCATTGGTTATGTTTTGGTCGCTTAAAAATTATTACTTTAAGCCCCAAATGAAATTAACATAAATTTTTTCCAGACTATGATTTCTTTTTTAAACCTTCTTTAAAACAAAAATGAATCGGTAAGTTAAAAATTCATGTAAATAAAAAAATCTATTTATAGAAAATAAATAGAAAAAAATATTGTAAATTGCTTAAATCCTCCTTGAAATTATAAATATCTTGAATTTAGAGCAAGGATTTTTAATGAAATATGCTTTTTTATTACATTAATTTACTAACTTTTATTACAATTTAAGTATTTTGTAATAATGAATGTATACCATTTAAAATAGTAAATTTTTTATTTAAATAAATTGTTTTTTTTATTCTTTTATTTTAATGTTTATCTTACGCTTAATATCTTAGTTTAATCACTTACTGCTTCAAAACAGGATTCAAAATAGTTTAAATGGCTTTAAGAATTTTGAATTTTAAAAAATTGTGTTTAAATTTTCTGATTGGATATAGAAAATGTCTAGTCTAATAAAGTAAATAATTTTTTTCTAAACTTCTAAACAATATTTGAAAATAATAATTGTTTAAGAAATTTTATTCTTAAAAATATGTTTTTAGATAATAAAAATACATTTGGATATTTTTATTAATTAAACTTCAAAATATTAAGCAAATTAAAAAATTTTTTTAAACTTATAATACAGAATATAAATAAAAATTATACTTTCAAAATGTTCAATATATTTATTTGCATAACAAAAATATTTTTTTCATGCAGCATTATATTTATTTTTAAAATAGTTTATTTCGAAACAAAAAAAAAATATTTATTGTTTTGAATGCAATACATAGAGGGCGCTGTTTTTTTATTTTTCATTTTAGACGTGTTTTCGAGTCCTTCTGATAGATGGCAGAAAATATTAAGTGAAGACTTTAGTAGGGTTGCTTTGCTTTTAATCTTTCAGAATCACGCCAATTTACGCAAAATAACATAACGCTTTTGTCCGGAGAAAGAGTCGAGGACACTACGGGGAGTATCATTATTTCAATGTGGGAGGCAATACTACCCCCCCCCCCCCAGACACAACCCTCCAACCAAAGTTTCTGCTCACTGTCGTCAAGCTGAAACAGCTACATTCCATCACCTACTCGTCCCCCTCAAAGCAAACTTCAATTTCTTAATTCTAAAATAAAGGTCTTTACTTCTTTTACCAACAAATATTTTATTATCATGAAGGGCTAGGGCAAACAAATACACTTACAAACTCCTTTTTATTCCTGAAATTCTATTGCATAAAATTGACCATTAAAATTCTTATAATTCTCTTTTTGATATTGACTTTACATTTAATATATTATGCAGTAAAAAATCGCTAGTTCTTACCACGTACAAAAGTGTTTGCATTACAAACTACTAATTTTAGTGCAATCATTCCTAATAATAATTCAAATTATAATAATTTTATCAAGAACTCTTAAAAACAGCACTAATTCGAGGAATTAATTATTATGATGGGTCGCTCCTGGGAGAGAAACCCCCCTGTGTAAAAAAAGGACAGTGATTAAACTTTGTTTCGGTTCTTACGAAAATAATTCGAAATAATATTTTCATTTAAGGTTTATTATAGTAGTGTAAAGATTAAAGTGTTAAAATTCTGAGTAGGAAACTTAATTCCTTTAATTTTCTATTAAGATATGTTCACTGGACTGTTCTAAATTGGGGGGAATTTATTTGAGCTTAGTCAAATAAAGAATTAATAGGTCAATAAGGCAAAAGAATTACTCGGCGAAAATTACTCAACGTAATGTTGAATTACAAGTTCTTCAAAATAAATATTCCACAAAAAATATGCATATCAAAATTTTTAATAGAGTAAAAATTAAACTTAACTATGTCGTATTTGTTAAATTTTGTCATTCCAACTATAATTGCGAATTTATTATATTTAACTGTAAATAAACTAAGAATAAGTTGCTAGATATCAGATATTATTTATATAAAATTTTATTGAAAGGTTGATTTGAACTGTTTTTTAAAAACAGAATTAATCAAAAAAAAGATAATTAAAATGAAAAATTAAAAAAAAAAGTTATGTGTTAATTAAGAGAAAAAATATACTGTACAATTACAATTTTGTTCGTTAATAAAAAGATTAATGAAAGTTAAAGAATTCTATTTGTTTAATAACGTAAGAGAATTGTGATTGCATTATTCTGATCACTGGATACCCATTGGTAATTTTTTTTCTTGGACTAATTTTTAATAAGGTCGTCATAAATTACAAAAGGTGTCTAATTTAATTTTTGTCATTTTGTCAGCCAATGGGCTAAATTGGTTTCTAATTCCAACCAATATACGTTTCGTAGAACAATACAAAATTATTTTCTTTCTCCAGTATTAATATTTATATAAAAATTGCTGTCGAAAAGGAGAACAATAGTTATGTATAAGTTAACTATAAAAAGAATATAAAATTGCTTTAAAGTAATTTAATGTAAAACTATTAAAAATACACTCTGGTGAAAATAAAGAGAAAAAACTCAGTCTGTAAAATAATCAGTTCCAAGAATTTAAAGAATTATCTTCTTCATTTTTTATTATATCATTTCGAGATGCTTTTTTATTAATGCTTATGTTATCATGATTTTTTTCACGACTCTTAGAATTCTTTACTTAAGATAATAGTGTTGAAGTTAATCTAATCGATTAAGTTGGTCTAATCGAAAAGTGTGAACGTATAAAAACCTAGAATAATAACATTACCACTGACCAAACCTAAAAATTTCCTTTTATATGAAGTTGGAAAAATAAACTGCATTGTTAAATTAACATGAACCGAGCATATATTAATAAATTTCCTTCTCTGTCAAAAAATTGAGAGGGTCACTGACGCCGCCACTGTGTTCCGCGTTGGGCTGACCACCTGGCCGGAACATCTGCTCATACTCCCCAGAGCCCAAGGTCAAGTAAACTGAGATGGGCATAGTAAGCCTTGGCTCTCTATGGGCTGTCGCGCCACTGAGTTTATTTTAGAAAAAGATTAGGTGTTGCCAAATATAAAACTTCGACATTTCATATCGGCATTTGAAAAT
Source organism: Parasteatoda lunata (assembly GCA_949128135.1). NCBI lineage: Eukaryota > Metazoa > Arthropoda > Arachnida > Araneae > Theridiidae > Parasteatoda > Parasteatoda lunata. Next base: position 113,678,876 of record OX421970.1, read on the forward strand.
ATATGTAGAATAAAGAGAAATAAGAATTGTTTCCAACACCATCTGTTAACAAGAAAAAATTACTTCTAATTTATTAATTTTTCTTATTGTGTCGCACATTCTGTCTTTCTGAGCGTAATTTTTTAAGCACAGTTATTTCGTATTCAAATCCAGCTATCCTTTTTATTTTGTTTTAATTAACAAATTAATATAATGTACCTAAATAAAAGTATAATAATTATATAAACAGATAAAATTTCGGTACTCTTACCGTTATTTTCATATTTTACCCATATTTCTGCTATCATTTCCTAAGATTTAAAACAAAGCCCAATTTTAAAAGTTGTTAACCCAAAATTCCTTGTGAGAAAAAACAATGTTTTTAATGCATGTATAGGAAACATTTTTGCAAATGACCTTTGAAAATAATTGAATGTTTGTTTTATTATTTTGTATTGTTATGTTTCTTTCATTTTTCTACTACTAGAATAAATAGTGCAGACCCTTGCCACACACAAATGCTAGATTTCTCTAGTGTATGGGAAATTGAGAAGTTAACGATGTCCGGTTATGCTTTTCTGGCATCCCACCCTGTTGGGGGTCAGAGGGGTCACGGTCAGAGTTCTTGAGGAACTTTAGACTTTTCCAATATTTTGTTTCTATTTTTTATGTTTTGAATCGATCTCCACTAACATCAATTTCAGTTTCTATTTCTTTCCTTATATTGCTGACGATTATTATTATTTAACATTTTCATAAAACCAATTTTGTTTTCAATTAATCGTAATAAGCTCTTCATTAAACTGTTTATTTATTTTTTCTAAAAAAATAAATAAGCAAAAATATAACAGAAAAACGCAAAATTCTCATATTTCGTAGATTGCGAAAAGCAATACACAGTAAAAATCTTTTACAGATCAAAATTCTATTCCTAATGTATCTAACAAAAATCTTTCAACCGTATGTGGGAAATTACAAAAGTAAATAAAAAATAAATACGCAAATAAACTATAATTTTTTAAAAAATATTTTTTTATTTAATATCAAGGTCTTATTTGATTAGTAATATAACTTGTTAAAAATGTTCAGAAGGAAAAAATATTTAATGTACTCTGTTTTTATTTAATTATTAATTTATATAGAAAAAATTATAAACGGGCAATGCTTAGGGAGGAAAACTCTTTAATTCTTTGAGTAAAGAAGTAATAATACGTTACAATACCATAAGTTTCTCTCTAAATTAAAAAATCCTAAGGGCTTGACCAACGCCTCTACTTTAGGTGTTTAAATTAAGACCGTATGCACCATTGGCATTGCCAACTTCAATCTATGTTTTATTATCTGTCTTTTGTTTTGTAGAGCAAATACTATCAGATTTATAGAAACACCAAATTACAAAGGACTGTAGAGAAATGTACAGGGATTACGATGGAATAAAGAAAATGTATAATCGATGATTTGTTTGAGAATTATTAACTCTTACACTTGGTGTTAAAAAATATCGAATGAGCAACTCTAATCGACACAAAAATTCCTCTACAGAATTGAAATTTTGTTTTACTAACAAAAACAACAAGATTTAAAAATTTGAAATTACCATGGTTTATAGAAAAAAATACAGAGAAAATTTAACATTCGATAAGTTTAAGTATTATTAACTCTTATACTTGTAAGAAAAAAAATTTTTTTTGATGATCTGTAAGCTGAGAAAAAATATGATCGAAACTACCAAAATATTGCAAAATTTACCATTATTCTAGCTCTATGGAAACACAAAAAAACTCGGTAATTTTTACCAAAGTGTTTTGGTAATGTTTTAGGTTAACAATAAAATAAAATGTTATAATGTTTGTAAAATTTTGGTACAATATGGTAAATAATCATGTTAGCTAAAAGCATTTCTTTCTTATAAACCTTTATTTAGTAAAATTAACTGTTCAGCTTTGTATTTTTTACTGGCAATAAGAACTATAATTTTGAAAACCAGAATTTCTGGTAAACCCTTAATATTTGAATAGAAAAATAATCAAATAAATGGTTTAAATACAGGATACATTTTTATTTTATTACTCAAAAAAAAATTTTTTTCCAAAAATGTCATTACCCTACAGTTTGATAATTTTACTGAATTTTTTTCTTCGTATTGTCCACTTAAATGTAATTAATTATGCAGTTAAAATTCGATGGGCTGAAAGAGCCATCTTTATATGTAAACTTTAAACGAATTTTCTTTTGAATTCCAGTTTGTTTGAAAGTTATTCCTCATTTAAGTGTTCATTCGGGATTTTTTTCAGGTATATTTTAAATATTGACTGTTTATCATTTTTGTAGAAAATTCATTTTTTCGTCAAGATATCTTCATTTTTTAATTTTGTAAGCTCGCGCTGAAGAAGTTGTCAATTAACAATAGCGAAAGAGAGAGAAAGGAATTTGCATGTTGCTAGATATAAATCTTAACAGTTATAATGACATTTTTAAAAATAAAGACGATAAAAAGTTAATAACGATTAAAAAAGTTAATAACGATAAATAATTAACGATAAAAAGTGTTCTCAGTTTGATCTGTTAAAATTCTCGTCAACAAATAAAATAACTTCTCAGCAATTTTTCTTTTCTTGTTTTATTGTTGTAGTACACAATCTGTATTCCTTAGGATTAATTTTCTTTAAAGAGTGCAGATGATTATTTTAAAATTTAGGTAGTCCCTGATTTCGTTACGATTAGCATTTTAATGAAATATTCTTACATAACGCTACTACATTTGTACATTTTAAAAGCAAAATGTTCTGTGCTTCAGTTAAAAATATTGCTCTTTAAGGGAAGAAAAAATAAAACAAGGATTAAATAGAAGCAATTACGCAGGTAGGTGATCGGAGCAAGCGGGAGGGGGGAGGCAGAGACTCCCTGTTTTCTTTTTTCAAATTTTCGTATGGAACAATTCCTTAACAGAAAGAGTTAATAATATATATTAATAATACATTTTTATCTTATAGAGAAACGAGATTTTAATTTTCTGCAAAGCAAATCAAAACATTTATGCAAGCATTATTTCCAATATAAGTATAAAAGTTTTTCTAAAAAAAGCACACAAATAAGTTTTGACTTAATACAACTATTTAATTTCGTGAGTTCGTTTATCGTTGGTGGTTGACTAAAAGTTTTGGTCATTTAATTTATTTTTCCTTTATAACCCAGAAATTGTTTTTAACAATTTAAAAATAAATATTGATCTTAATTTGAAGGCATCCTACTGCCTGAAATCACAGGACACGTTCTTTTTAAAAAGAATCGTTTAACTACACATTCGTGACCTTGTTTGCATTCCCTCAAGTTAAGGGAAAAAGAGAGGGGATAGTGAACACTTAGTGTTTTAACCCCCCCTCCCGATTCTAAGAAATATTATCTTTAACCAGGTGGTCAGACCGGCCAAATGATTCAATGGTCGCCAAGAAATTTGGGAAAAAAAGGGGATAAAGCATGTAAAAATGGTCCCCAGCTTCAAAAGAGGAAAGAGGTTTTGCAAGAATGCCCCTTCCACATCAGGACAAGTACGTAACTTTTATTCTTTAGCTCATGTTATATTTCTATTTATTTAGCTAATGATATATTTATATCACAAATTCAAATAATTTTATTTTCTTTATTTAGTATATTTTCTTTATTTAGTATATTTATTTTCTTTATTTTATAATCGTTATATTCTGCAAGATTGTTTCTCCGTATGATTAGCATGTAAGTTACCATTTTAGTTTTAAAATGAATTACAAGTTCCATTAATCCTAACAATAGAAAAATCATTATTTTAGTTTTTTTAAATCAAATGCTTCTTTATTTTTTAAGTAATTAATTTAATAAATTAAGTAGTAATAATTAATTAATTTAATTAACGTTGTTTGCCGTAGTTTGTATTTTAGTACAAAGGTCGAACACTTGTGTATTAATTCTTTGTATTATTGAAATATTTTATGATTAATAGTCAATAATTGTTTATAATTTTAAAGAAAATATTTTTTTAAATCATTAAAATTTTTTAATCAAAATACTTATTTTTGATTGGCAAAAGTACTTTCCTAAAAAATTTGTGAGTTTATTTTTGACTTTTTTAAAAATTGACCACATACTAGACTAACAAACATACTATACACATACCAGACTAAATTAAAAATTTTAAAAATACTAGAATTATTTATATTTATTAGAGGGAAAACATTTTTTTAGTCAAATTATTTAATTTTATCATAACTTATATAATTTTACCTAATTCTAAATTAAATAATCTAATTTTTCCATTTCAATTCTGAACTATATTTTATAGTATTTGTCTATGGTAATTATTTTAGAAGCAAGATCTTTAGTAGTTAATAATAATTTACGATAAGCATTGCGCATGTACAAGATAGCTGGTAAACATTAAACTTATTGTCAGATAGATTGTATAGAAATGAGTTTGAAGCAGTTTTTTTTTTTTTTTTTTTTTCAATTTAATGTTTTTATTTTGTTGATTTTTAACTGTCTTTTCCATGTTCATATTTTAATTATTTTTCTTTCTTTCATGAAAAGTCTACTTTATATTCTATATGTAAAACTACATTTTTAATAATTTCTCCTACAATAATTTGCAATATTGAAATATTTTAAGATTATTAATAAATGATTGTTTATAATTTTAAAGGAAAATTTTTATAAAGAAATAAAGGAAATATATTTTTTTTAAATCTAAACATTTTTTTAAATCAAAATACCTGTATTGATTTTCAAAAGTACTTTCCTAAAATTTTAGCTGTCTAGCCGCCTAAATTTTTGACTTTTTAGAAAAGTTTTAGCTTGTTTTTTAAAATTTATGCCTATACTAGAATTACTTGTATTTGTCAGTAGGGAAAATTTTTTTAAGTCAAATGATTTGATTTTATCATAGCTTACATGTTATTTTAAAGTAAATTTCTTTTCATAATTTTTAAATAATAAAAATTAAAAATTTATTATTAAAATAAATTTAAAAATTATTACATAGCTGTTATTTAGTGCTATGTACTGTCATAATATATTTATATTACATATATTATTTTGAAAATATTAAAAAAAAAAATGAGTAAAATCATAATACAATGCAAATTAGTTTACACCGAGAAATTTTATACAAGAACTTTATTTCCATTTATGCTTTTGATTGAAACAAGATAATAATAATAACAACATTTTAATAAGATAAAATGTTGTTGTGGCTTTTTATTTTATTTTGTTTAATAATCACATTATTTAACTAATTTTATCTTTAGTGATCAGAAAAGTAATTTGGTGATGCTATTTGTTGCATTAAGCATTTTTAGAATATTTCACCACATAAATTTATTTTCATAGATACATTTGCAGAAAAGCTACGATATCTAAACATTTAAAAATCATTTTCTCATATTTATTTTTAAAAAAAATTATTCCCATTAACCCTTCCCATTCCCAGAAAATTTTTATGAGAAAATGTAATGTTTTTCCATCTGGAACTATTCAAATTTTTATGTATTAAAAAAAAATTAAATATTTTAAAGAACCATTTCGTTTAAACCAACCTACCTTGATGGCATAAAATTTATATTCTTTAGTTAGTGGAATCCTTTTTGTAAATTCATTACAAATTTAGAAAATCATTCCTTTTTATTGCATATTTTAATAATTTCTTCTATAATAATTTGTATAATATCATTTTTAGGTAATTAATACTTAATTTGCAGAAAAGCTACAATATCTAAACATTTAAAAATCATTTATTTATATTTATTTTTAAAAAAATCCATTCCCATTAACCCTTCCCATTCCCAGAAAATTTTTATGAGAAAATGTTATGTTTTTCCATCTGGAACTATTCAAATTTTTATGTATTAAAAAAAATTAAATATTTTAAAGAACCATTTCGTTTAAACCAACCTACCTTGATGGCATAAAATTTATATTCTTTAGTTAGTGGAATCCTTTTTGTAAATTCATTACAAATTTAGAAAATCATTCCTTTTCATTGCATATTTTAATAATTTCTTCGATAATAATTTGTATAATATCATTTTAAGTTAATTAATACTTAATGGAGTATAACTTTGAAGGATCATATATTCTTTTAATTGATAGAAATTTTAATAAAATCACATGTTTTTAGATTTTTAAAAGTAGTATCTTAAAATTTTTTCTTATGTATTTTTTACATTTTTAAAAACCTTTAGTTTGTTTATTTCATTGAGGTTAAAATTTCTTTTAATGAAATAATTTAATTTTATATGAACTTTAAATATTTTCACATATTAATTTAAAGTTCTTAATCATGAAAAATTAAAATTTTGTTTAAATATTAAATATATTAACAATACATAACATATTAATAGCTACAAACTATTTTGGTGAGAATGTATTCTTTCTAATTTAAGAAATATTAAGGCTTTGCTATCAAATTCTTTATTTAAAAAACATTTTTATGCTCAATTATTAAATGGATTGATCTGTAGTAACAAAATGCAGTTCTAACTTATGGAAGCATTTTAAAAGTTAATAGTTTATAACAGATGAGATTAAAGTAAAGAAGTTTGGTCACCACTTTTAACTTTTTTAAAGTCAATCATAGTTCTCCCTATTTTTAAATTAATTAATTGTCTCATAATACTATAAAGAGAAATTTTAGCCATGTTGTTTTATTAATTCATAGGATATTATTCATAGTTGTTTTAATATTTGATGCTGCAATTTTTTCCATGCAAATAAATCCGCTATTTCACACATTTACAATAGATATTACAAAGTACTATGGAATTTTATAAAAATAATACTTAGTTTTAATACAAACTGGAATATTCATTTAGTGCTATTATTACCTTTTGTTACAATCAGTTAAAATTTATTTATTTATTTTTGTGACAATAAATGCGTGCTAGTAAAAAAAAAAAAAAAAAAAAAAAAAAAAAACAGTTGGTTTGAATAACTTTATTAAATTCTAGGATTAATTGATAGTATAACTTATTATTAATTGATAGTATAACTTAACCCAGAATTAAAATGAGTCAGAAATTAATTAGATCTTTTGTTTCTGTACATATTATTTTATATATCTATAGTAAAATAAATTGCTTAATTTTTTGCAGGAAAACTAGGTTCATTCTGGAGTTGGATGCTTATTATTGTGCAGTTATTGTAAGAAGTTATTGTACAGTTTTTATGTATTTGTTTGTATTTTGATTTGTTATATAAAATAAAATAATACTTTTTTCTTAATGTCATGCTTTATTTTAAATTTTAAGCACTGTATTCTTGTGAAAATTCTTGATTATTTATTTAAAATTATAGAAATTGATGTGCTATTTACAGGTACCCAGTATTTTTTTTAAAAAAAATATTTGAGATATCTTGTTTATCTATTATTGAATATGAATGATATTGAATAGAAAAATAATGAGTGGGTTGTGGGTTTGTTTCTATAAAGAAAAGCTAATTGTAGGTTTAATATTTTTTCATAACTTATGCATAATGCATTATTTTCAATTTTTTTCATAACTTATACATTAAGTCGCAATATGTGTTATCTTAGAAAATTTTTTTTTATTTAATTTTACTTCATAATGTGTAAAAAATGTGAACACTCAATTAAACACACAATGTTTTTATATGCTTCTACATTTAAGTTATTGCATTTATAATTGATTAAAATGAAATAAAAAAGAAATCTATTTTATTATGTAAGAAGATTCTTTGGATGATAATTTATTATAAATTAAACAATTTTTTCCACCATTTTCCTTTTTATATTAGCATAAAAATTTTTGCACGTAATGGCAGTTATTGTTTTATTACAATATAAAAAGTTAAAATACAATAAATTACTATACCTGATATCAGCAGAGTAAGAGAAAACAATTTATGTTCCCTAAATAAGAATTGTTATCAACAACGTTCAGAAAAAAGTCTTTGAAATTTAAAGCTAAGGAGAGTTCTAATAAAAGCAAGTAAGTGACAAAAAAATTGCAGAGACACCTAACATAAAGGTGTGATACCGACAAGGACGGCATTAAAGTTTTCTATTGAACCAAGTGTGAGGTGAGTTAAGGGTGGTACACCGGCAAATAAGGCAAAGAAGTTCGCCTAAACACCTGAAATAAAGGTGCGATACGGGCAAAAACGGCATAGACGTTTTCTAATCAGCCTACAGTTAAGGTGCCTTAACGGCAAGCGAGGCAATGACGTATGCCAGTGAACGGATTCAGCTTTTGATAAAAGGGCAAAAAAGACATCGTAAAGGTACAATAAAAGCCTTTACGGCAATTTTCTCTTTATTCTGTGAAATAAAAAAAATTTCCCGGTATTTAACAGGCAAAAATGGCAAAGCAATCCAGAGGCAACAAAGTAGTTCCGGTCCTTTAACGATTGCCAGAAGTTTACCTGAAATGCCATGCACTGGCCCTCATTTTGGCCCAGATTTCACTTTATTAACGGAACCGATACGGCAATGAAAAGCCCGCCGTAATGGCACTTTTGGTGAGTTGACATTGTCCCTTCACTAGCCCAAAAGTCGTGTGCTTGTTGGGATATTTCTCAGATTGCAGCGACCCCCTATATTTTGGGGGTTAGGAATTTAAAACCATCAAAAAAATGAATCAGAGAGAGTACGGTTTTGTGTCTGATTTCACAACTTAAAATATCGTCTGAACTTATTAATAGCGTATTTGAGGTGTATTGAATAGCGTAGCACACCCTCAATGTTTTGTCATCAGACTGCAATGAGAAAATAATTTAGTACCTTATCTCTTGAATACAAAAAATACTTACCTGAGATCAACAGGATCCCAAGAAACGCCTTTAACCAGACCACTGATGTGACCTTTGAGAGCAGCATGATTTCTATAAAAAATGATAAATATAAGTTTCTTTCCACAGCTATCAAGAAAGAAACAAGTTTCTTTCAATCCACTCTTTCAAAAGCAAATAATAATTATGAAAACAATTTCTTAAACAGTTTAGAATTGCAACATAGTTTAAATAAAGCCATTTAAGGCAACAATGAAAAATAAATTTAATAAATTTCTTAAGATAGGGGAGCACAAACATTTTGATTGAAGGGGGTGCAAAATTTTTTTGATTGAAGGGAAACTTTTTACAGCAGGTAGATTAATAAACGGCCGCACGTATATTTAGTCATATTAGCGGCAAATATAATTTTTTTATAAACATTAGTGTTCTAAGCAGTAAATATTTTTATCAGTAAACTTAATAACACATTTTCTGAAAATTAAATAATTTTAATATTTAAATTTACTTAAAACTAAAAAAAAAATGATACTTTTTTTTAAATAAAACTTTCCATTTTTCACAATGATTAATTTATCATAGATAAATACTGGAGGGGGATATAAATTTTAACCAAAAACAGAATGAACAGAAACAGAATTAACCAAAAACAGAATTTATTTACAGAATGAAAATGCGAAAAATATACGCATTTTATAAAGTAATATAAATTTGAATTAAATATTTTAATTAAAGAAAACTTATTATGTTTAAACAAAAGCCACATTAAAATAAATATTTGTATTGGGTTCAGAAGCTCCCGTGGGCCACACATCAACAGTCAGCTGGCCGCAGGTTGTGCATCCCTATCTTAAGAAATTAAAACGATTGCTGTTTTATAATTTGAGCTGAAAAAGGTTTTGAATGGGCTTGGACTCATGATAAAATTTTCATAAACTTTTTTATTGCTTCTATACAAATATTTAGTTTAATTACTAAGTATAAAAAAAAAATTAAAATTTAGAGAAAATAAAAAATTTACAGATATCTGTTATTTCGTTTCGGTACTTATGCTTATGTGAGGCTAACACTAATAAACAAAACTTTTTAGATAAAGATTTCAATTTCTTTTTTAATTATTGTTTGGAGTTCGAATCATCTTGGATTCATAGAATTCTAGTTCATTCAGTTTGTATTTCACTTTTTGTTTTACAGTTTTGTGATAAAAAAGGTTTTAATGACTAATTTCATTGTTTAAGCATCCGAGTGCAAAATCAGGTCTTCACTTGATGATATAATGTGCTCTAGGTAATCCTATACATCTCACATTCTGTTGAGCTAGGATTAAAAGTTTTTCGGCTCTGGTGAGTTTGAATATCCAAAAACAAGCTCAAATTCATAACTAACGAGAGTCCCTTTCCCCCTGCTGTCTGCCCCCCTGTGATATTTAAAACCGTGAATCGTCAGCATAGGAATTAATATTTCTTCTGCAAGGAATGATTTGGTAGCAGTTCCTGCCAAGAAAAAAGTTAAAGTCTGCTTAAAATAGATATTTTTTTTTTTTAGAATTCAGACAAAACAATTATAAATTTTTTTAAATTTTAAATTTAATTGCACAAATATTTATTAAATTAATTATAACTTAATTTATAAAATTTGAGGGAGCTAAAGCCCTTCTGTCCCCCAGTTCCTGCAATCGATACATATCAACTATTACAAATCACATATTAAACTCACAATTACAAACAACCAACTAATTTGTATAATCAAATGCTATTAATGAATATTAAGAATTGAATATATACTATGTATTGAATAAATAAGTATAATCTGAGTACAAAAAAAAAAAATAATAATAATAAAATGTGCCACAACATATTTTTATTCTGTAAAACTGCTTCATAAGATGTATTTATTTATTAAAAAATTTTTTTTTCAAATAACAAAAATATTATGCCTCTCCTATCATGAAATAAAGAAAATTTTAAAGGTGATATGAAAAGTAACATTCAACCTAATCAACACAATATTTTTTAAAAATTTATTCAAGAAACCATACTTTACATTTTACCTGTACGTTAAGATTACTTAGAAAACATAACATTTGTTAAACATTAGCTTGATTAATTTAGGGTTGTTTTCAATAAGCCCAGATTAATGAAAGCTTATTATAATAGCCATTTCAAAGGCTGATCACCAAGTTTTGATGTAACTTAATAAACAGTACTAATAGTTAATAAAAGGAGCTCTTAAAAAAATTATTAACATTCTATTATCTAATAAGAAACAATTACCGCATATTGTATTTCTGTTAATTAATATCAAAAGTGTAAATATTATATAAAATATATGACAATCATATTTTGGATTTCAATCTATTAACATCAAAAGCAAAGGAATGAGGTTAACCATTATTGATTAAACAAAAGATACAAACGTGCCTTTAACAGAATGAAAATAAGGAACAATACCTTGCCATTTTAATGTGTTCCATATGACTATACTATTATCAACACAGATGCCAGCCAAGTATCTCTTGGAGACCAAGCTAAATCAAGGACACCTAAATACAGACAAACAATATTTTAATAAAATATTCTTCATTGACTACTAAGATGGATAACAAAAATTAAATCAATTCAGTCCCGAGTTTCTACTTCATTAGAAAGTTATGACATGTGAGGATCATTCTCTGATTGTTCAAGAGCCAAAATTTACCAAAATACAAATGAACAAATTTTTTTCAATTACCTGTAATCTTAACAAAGTTATAGGAACAAATACTTTTTCTTAAATTTAAAATTAACCCATTGTTATTACAGCTTTAAATATAGCTTTATGTTTTTTGCAGCTTTAAACTTCAAAAAAAGGGACTCGGGGATGAAAAATGTTGAGAAAAGGGACTTTTTTTTTAGAGAAATGGATCACTTTTTTAAAAACTGCTCTTTTTTTTCCACAAGAAAAATTCCTATATAGCATATTTGCTAACTTTCAGTCTCTCTAGGATAAATTCCCCAATTGTAGTGAAATAAAAACTAAACTACAATTGTACACTAAAATATCTGTTTTATTTGGTTCAAAGATTAAAAACAACATTGTAGAATTATCATGCACTTCCATAAATATTAATCATTTTATAGGTGGTGGAGGTTAAAATCAAATTAAATTCAGAAATCCAAAAACAAATGGGTAAGGTAATAATTTAAGGTTAGAGTAAATTTTTTTTAATTCTGCAGCTGATTCACTTTTCACTTTATTTTTTCATTTTTATGTCTTTTCATCATTGCTTTCATGCACTTACTTCAAATTTTCAAAGTAGTTCTTACAACTCTGGTGAGCATTAAATGCCAAAAAAAATGGATTCCTTTGATGAAATGGATCCAAAATATTAAAAGCCTCTCACTTCATACTTTCTTAAAATCTTGCCTCTAAGTATTACTGAGTTATCTCAGAAAACAACTTAAAGAGTACTGAAAATTTTAAAAGTAATATTACAATAATTAACAAAAAGTAATAAGCAAAAAAAATTATAATAAAGTGTTATAAAAATTTTAAAAATCTTTTTGAAAATTTTGTAAATTTTGAAAAAACAAAGATTGCAATTAGTGAACAGTATTAAAAATATTATGCTTAAAATTTTCAATTCTTAAATTTAATGAATTAAAGGGCGATGGAAATTTTGAGGTGATGAAGCTTAGGGATTGTAGAGTGCTCTGGAAACCCACATGAAAATACATAATTAGTGAATGTTCCCCAAATCAAGTTTAAAGATGATAGTACTTATCTATCAATAGAATATCCCGAGAAGGCCATCAGCAAAGACGATGACGCTAATAATTCAGTGCGTAATTATTAAAAAAATAGAGGTTTTTACTTTGCTTTGATTCTTTTTATTACACTTTATTAAGTATTTTTACACTTAAAAATTTTTTTGCTACTATTATTTGGTAAATTTGATGGGCCTAGAATGTTTTAGAAATTGCTTTTCATCATGATGGCACCAAAACATTTGCGCAGTTTCGAGAGCATTGACAAGTCGACAGGATAATCCCAGAGTACTAAAAAATTTATTACAACTTTTACAATACTCTTAAATTTTTTTTTACAATACTCTTAAATTTTAAATTCTATTTCTAGTTTAACTAAGGCATTTTTAAACATTAAAATTTTTATCAGTCTCCCACAATTTATATAAGTGTTAATTATAAAACAGTAAATATTTTGTTTGCATAAGCCTTTCCACATTTAAGAAATTTTAAAATTTATTTTTCAAAAAAAGGAAGAAATATTAAATAGTAAAGTTTTATATGCACTATAACTTTTCAAACTATAAACAAAAACATTGTAAAATTTTTTAGAATTCAAGATAATGTATTATCACTCATAATTAAGTAAGTGGCAGTAATTTAACAATTGTCAGTTGTAAATGAATTACATTCCTTAGCTTCCTATTATCCGATCTATTATTTCAACCATCTTATCTATGGAATCACAACGAATTGAATATGTAAAAAAGTGATAATGTAAATTTAAAATTAGCACATCATAAGAACAATGCATTCAAAATATCATAATTCGAAAAACCTTGCGAAATGGGGATAATAAAATGATAAACTAAGAAAAATTGTGATAGAATTGTCACAAATTGAATGTGTCATAAAGTGCTAAGAGAAATTCGTAATTTGCATGCCATAATAACACAGCATTTAAAATATCGGAATTTGAATAATGGGAATTTGAGGAATTGGATTTTATTCCAGAGTAATAACTTCCAAAAAAATATATATATATATATAAGCCTACAATGAGAAATTTTGACGGAATCGTCATAAACACATTTAATATTTTAAACACATTTAATAGTGAAAACTCAAATTTCGAGCGTTGTCATAATATTAATTATGTATAATAATATATAGTAATAATAGCATATAGTAATAATAGTATAATATTAAATATATCAGAATTTGAGAAAAACTATGTCATCACTAATCAAACACTTGATAGCACAAATTTGTAATTAATCTTTCATTCAAAAAGACAAAGAGAGTGGCTCTTTCCGGAAAAACCCCCTCCTAGAATGAACCCTGGATATATTTAAAATTAATAATTCAAATACAAACTCTCTATAGTTTCATTTAATGTCTATTTTCAGTTGCTACTTCCAACCTAAAAGAAGCCAATTTTTTTGGTATTCAGGTATTGGATACCATTGGGTATTGGTTATTCAGGTATTTCAGATGCGAAAAAAACAAATTTGCAAACAGCACACTATACTTAGAAAAACATCAATGATGTGGTAGAAGTTTTGAAACCATTTAAGAGCACAATCTTTTAAATTTCAGAGTAGCAATTCCGCACTTTGAAAAAAAGATATTTTTAGAGCTGTTTCAAGCAATAACTTTGTTTAACCAGCACATATTAAAAGACAAGTTTTTTATTTCATCTAGATAAATTTATCAATGTTGCACATAAATTTATCAATGATCCCAACTCATAAAATTACTGCTTTCTAAATAATTTCATCTAGTTTTTTAAGAACAATTTGAAGCAAACTTACTTGGAAAAAAACACATTTAGAACAATTCATAGCAAAATTGTCAGTGTTAGGCAGGTTGGTAACTATTAAAGCAACAGTCACACCGCTGACCAACATGGTACAAGAAAACTTCAGTAAGTTTAATCCAAAAACAGAAATATAATAAAAATAAATAAAATATCAACTTACCTTCCAATTTCCCATATCATTACAACCTTGTCACCACCACAAGAAGCTAAATATTTTCCACTACCAGACCACTGGACACAATTTACACAAGCTTAAATAAAAGGATTTAAAACTTTAAATTCAACAAAAATATTTCAGTACAAAAGTGTGAATGTAAATTTAATATTTCTATTTCAAGCAGAAAACAAAATTAAGAAAGTACATAGTTTTAGGCAAAGTTATAACAGCATTTTTAACAGTCACCACTTTTTCAAAAATTGAAAATCATAAACCAATGAAAGAAGATTGTAATTAACTAAATTATACCTTTAGAACCTTATGCATTATATCATTAGAATCAATAATATCATTAGAACCTTGGCATTGCCACAAGAAGCTAAATATTTTCCACTACCAGACCACCAGACACAATTTACACACGTTTAAATAAAAGGATTTAATTAAAAAAACGTTAAATTCAGCAAAAACATTTTAGTATAAAAGTGTGTATGTAAATTTACTATTTCTATTTTAAACAGAATTTTTAAAAAAAAAAAAAAAACATACTATTTCAAGGAAAGTTATTACAGCATTTTTAACAATCACCACTTTTTCAAAAACTGAAAATTGAAAACCATTAAAAGAAGAGTATAATTAATTCAGAGTATTTTTAAAATGAAGAAAAATTTCCCAAACTTCTTCAAGTAGGTTTACATAAAATTTGAGTGCTGTATATAACGTTTTAAGCTAATAAAATTTATTGTTTTAGTTTTCAAATCGATAACGCAACAAAAACTTTATATTTCTTAACAAACATAAAATTTTTTAATCTGAAATAGTTGATAAACCTTTGATAATTCAGTTCCTCGGCAATTTTCTCAGAACATTCCTAGGGTGATTACAGTTTCCCTGAATAATTAACATGAAGATTTGAAAGCATGTGTTTTGTTGCACATGAGTTCAGCAAAAAGGAACGATCAGTTGGCAATTAACAAATTTACTGCCCATTTTTTATAGTTAGTCACTCTGAGGAAAATGGAGACTTAATTTTGAGCTATACTATACTGGTATATATAAATCATAATTACCTAAATGATTATCCATTTGACACAAAACCTTTGGAACATTTTCATCTTTTTCATCTGCTTTTTCAACCACAGGAGACATGTTCCATATAACAATTCGACTAGTGTCCATACCTACAATTTTTAAAGACAGTTTATATATTATAATGAAAGCATATTTACTTATTTCTGTGGAAATTTTAGCATGAATGAAAAATAAAATATGAAAAAAATGATGAAAAAATAATAATAAGTACAATAGAAACCTTTGTATCAATCAGTAACATAATGGAAAAATTCTTATTTCCATTTTCAGAGCTCAAAGAAACATATCTCATGAATTTAAATGTTGCACTGAGTAAGTTTGCAAGTTTAAAAGAGCCAACGTGTTAAATATTATCATGGGTCTGTCCAGACATTTTGTGAAAGGTCATGTTTTTGAAAACTGCTTTTCCTGTTTTTGTAACCAGTTTTTGTTGAAAAATCTGCTCATAATTTGTGAATATAAAATAAGCGTTAAGTCATATTCTTTCAACCCTAGTCCTGCATTTGTGATTTTATGCAAATAGGGTCCTGTTCTTGCAAAGATTGCTAAAAACCTTTTCAAGACTTTTTTAAATAGTAAATATATACAAGATTCTGCTCAACAATTGCTGCTACTAAATTAGAAATGTAACATATAAATATTAGGTATTTAACCTATACTGCTTAACACAGAATATTCACTTAAAAAAACAAATTCACTCACATTTTTAATTATTTTTAATTGACATATTTAAACACTACAACTTAGTTATGTATCACTTTTAATGTGTTACACATTAAGTGAATTTAAACAATTCTTCAATTCATAATATTTTATTTAAAAATTGCCAGAAATTAATTTTTGTTTAGATAATATTCTATTAATTAATTTTATGAATAAATATAAATTGATCAATGAATTTATTTACAAAAAAATGATCATTTAATATCAATAAGAATGCGCACACGATGTTTGTAAATTTAGAAATATTTTCTAAGAATACCACATTTGAAATTTAAACTAAGGAAACCTTGGAAAACTTAGTTCGTTTCGAACAGTTCCCCCCCCCCTGGAAAAGGGTTTATTTGATTAACAAAACAATAATGAAGGTAAACAAATATGTGAAGGGTCTGATTAAAAGATAAATTATTTTGTGAGGGGTTGTGTTTTTATGAAAAGATATTTTGTGAAAGGTCTGTTAACGGACCCAAATTTCTTCTAAACAGATCCTTGATTACAAAACTAAAAGAAAGTAATAATTATGTAATATTAAACATGGTAAACAGTTTCTTCAAAATAGAATTTAAAAAAAAGTAAAAATACATATTTTCTAGAGAACAGTTTAGATGTCTATACTCAAGCTTAAAATCCAAATAAATTTGTGAATATGAAGTACTAATTAGTCAGACAGATATCAGGTAAGGAATAAGTTAATTCAAATCTGGAAACACCATTAAAAAAAAGAATTACCGTAAATAACTCATGGCAAAACAAGGCTTCCTTCATTATGTCTATGCATAAACTACATATTTAATCAGTTTTAAAAATAGTATTTAAATAAACATGAAACTAAACAGACATAATTTAATTATATTTATTAAACAACAAATTATTTTGCATACTACTAATGAAAAATTATAATTTAAAAGTTTCAGAACAATTTTATCCACCTTTTGTTTCTGATTTATTTCATCTATCACTCTACTTTGAACATACTTCTTACTGTCTACTTTAAATAATAATTTACACACATTCCTTTTCGCATAACATTTCTGCATAAAATCTTCAATATCAATGAAATTTGAGTAATGAAAATCACAGCCTTAAGAACTTAAATTCATTCCAAAAAATTTTTCACACTTAAATATAAGATTTTTTTACAGGGTATCTAATACATTTTAGATTTTGAAATTCAACTTGCTTCAACTAGAATTTTAAATTGATGAAATAAAACAAATAAATAATAACAAAAATTCTGAAATCACAGAAGTTTAAAAGAAAGTTCGCTCTAGAAATGATGTTTTTTCTTTTATTTTTTAAAAGAACACCATAATTCTTAAAGAACATGATAAAAACATTTTATATTTTAATAAAATATGATTGTGACGGAGGATTTTGTTATAAATTCAGATATTCGGAACACCATGAAATTGGGGGTGGGTAAATTACATTTCAAATATTAGATTTTACGGCGTCCTAAATCTATGACTTTCCATGATTTTCTTTTTAAAAAATAGTTAAAAACATGACATTTCATGATAAATTTTGTTTAATACCGAAATCCATGACTTTCCAGGTGCACAGGTAACCTGTTTTTTTAGAAAAAGGAGTGATAAATATTTCTTCTTTTTTTAATAAAAATCAAGTGATTTTAATCAAGCAATATAATTTATAAATACATAGAAAGCCTTGTCACCAATCTATCATTTTCAAGTGATGAAAGAATTTATAACCATTCATGATTAGCTGAAATGTGGACAGCTGTCTATGAATGTTGTGTAATAGAATTAGAAAGAGCATTTTATACAGAGATAATTTAAAAGTTGATAAAATAGTATATGCATGCAAATTTAAAAATCGGGCTGGATTCTAGCTGCCAAGTAAGCATTGTACCATGCCAATTAGATAAATTTTGAACATTTTCTAATCATCCTGTTATTGTTTAGGCTTTTCAAGAGAGCCTTGTTCCTTTAGAGAAATTATAAAACATATAAGTTATTGCTAGAGTTTTAAGAATTGGAAAAATGTTGTTAGCCGCCAAAACTTTGTGTTTGCTAGTAAAAATATTAGCACTTCCACTAATCCTAGTTTTTTCTTTCTAAATTTGAAATTTTGTTAAATAAATCCATGCATAAAATCAAATAGCATACATCAGGGTTCCCACTAAATTTTTGAAAAACGTCAAGTACTTTTCTATGGCTTTCAAGGACCAAAAACAAAATTTTTCAAAATTTTCACCTATTCAATATTGCAGTTATATGCTAAAGTGCATGTCAATCAAATTTTACAAATACCTAGAAACAGAAATTTTATATTTTTTAAGCACGATACTTATTTGACAAAAAAATTTTTTTTTAAATTACATTTATCAGTTAAAAATACAAATGGTTGATAGTTACATTGCTGTTTCAAATCACTTAAAACTCCTATTGACAAAAAAAAAAAAAAAAAGAAACATCCAATTGACATACGAACGATACTAGCCAATATTTAAAATCTAGCTTCAGTGAAACTCTTCATTAAAAATTTAATGAAGTGAATAAGAATTAATGAAACAGAATTAATGAATTATGCATATTACATTAAACAAGCATAGTAAATAATTGATAAATTTTGTGTGATTGTACGGTTATTAAAATATAAATACTATTTTTTCATATATAAGATCAAATTTTAGGTTACAGGAAATGTATATAATTAGATAAAATATCAAAATATATACATTTAACATATCTGTTTCAATCTTAATAAAAAATTATATATTCCGTTACTTCAGAATATCAGTAATGTATTTTGAACATAATAAAATCTATTGTAGAACAATATTTTACAGATAACTAAGACTTACCAAGCTTTATTTTCTTTAAAATATATCCATAAAATATGAAGCGTGGTTTTTAAAACTGCATAATTTTTAAATTGCATTTATACGAATGCGTAATTTTCACTAAGCGTAATTTTCACTAAGAGTAATTTATGCGTAATTTGTATACTTTTATTCGTAATTACTTTTTATGCGTAATTTTCACTAAGCATAATTTTTAAATTGCATTTATATGAATCTAATTTACATATATACTACATGCAAATAAATATTATAAGAAAGGTGAAGTAAGTCTCGAAGATTACGTATATTACGTATCATAATGTGTGATTTGTAAATTGAAATTGAATTGCAGTGTATGTTTCTTAAATCAGAACAATATGAATTGCAAATGACACAAAACGCACGAACTACTAGTGTTTAACTCCGTAGCCTTGCAATTTTGAACCCAATCCAGAAGACAAGGAAACTCCTGGATCAAGTATTGGGAGAAATTTGCTCCTTGGGGGACTTTTTTATGAAACTAACTTGCATTTGAGTTACATGGAGGGAAAAACGACGAAAACCTCCTGGCGACAAGGGGACTCTTAACCCATGATACATCTACCTCTGAGGATATTTCACGTCAGCTCTGAGGTCGATGCAAGCCGGATGCAGGAATTCATATCGACCAATCACTGGGATTTGAACTTTTGAGCCCGGGTTCACCTCATTACAAGGCAACGCTCTATCTCCTGAGACATCAACACTCAACTTAAACAATTAACACTCAACACACTGTAGTACTTGCAATAGCACCACCTGTTGAGGAATAAGAGAAGTATTTTTGTCATCGGTGGATATTTTATCACCAATTTTTTTAAAAAAATTTCTTATTAAATAAGGAGACTTTTGAAAGTATACAGGTAAACAGCAGATAGTCGTAAAATACAGGAGTCTTCGTTAAAAAACAGGAGACTTGGCAGGTATGCAATCACACCACTGACCAACATGGCACAAGAAAACTACAATAAGTTGAATTCAAAAATAGAAATATAATAAAACTCAAAATCACTATAAACTTACCTTCTGATTTGCCAAATCATTAGAACCATGTTATCGCCACAAGAAGCTAAATGTTTTCCACTACCAGAACACCGGGCACTATTTACAGAAGCTTAAATTAAAGATAATTAAATTTAAATTCAACAAATATAATTCATTATAAAAGTGGGCATGCAAATTTAATATTTTTTATTTAAAAAAAAAAACAAAAAAAAAACGCATACTGTCTTAGGCAAAGTTATAACAGTATTTGTAATAGTACATACCTGCCAACATTGGGGAATTAAAATAACAGAGATTTTACTAGCGACAATATTTTTGTTACGAGTTAACTTTTGACATGCAAGTAAAAAGTAATCATGCAAGTAAAAAAGAGAAATTCAGAATTCGAAATAAAATGTAAGCACTCAGACCTTCTAGCACTTATAAGTACTTTGACCATTTAGCGAAGTAAAAAAATATGTATATAAATCTTAATCTAAAGAAAAATTTTAAACCATCATTTATAATTACTTATACTACTAGCACTCAACATACTGCAGTACATGCAATAGCATAATCTGCTGAGGAATAAGAATTATTTTAGCCATTAGCAAATACTTTATCGCCATTTTTTTCTCTTTTTTTTTCAAAAAAAAAATTTCTTCGACAAATACGGAGAAATTTAAGAATATACGGGTAAACAGGAGATTATCTTAAAATACAGGAGACTTCGATAAAAAACAAGAGACTTGGCAGGTGTGATAGTCATCACTTTTTCAAAAATTAAATATTGTAAGCCATTAAAAGCAGAGTATAATTAATTCAAAGTATTTCTAAAATGCAGAAAAATTTCCCAAACTTCTTCAAGTAGGTTTATGCAAAATTTAAGTGCTGTATATAACATTTTAAACTAATAAAATTTAGTGTTTCAGTTTTCAGATCGATAATACAACAAAAATTTTATATTTTTTAACAATCATTAATTTATTTGTTTTGAAACTAATCTGAAATAGTTGATAAATCTCTGATAATTCAGTTCCTCAGAAATTTTGTCAGAACATTCCTAGGATGATTACAGTTTCCCTGAATAAATAATACGAGGATTTGAAGGCACGTGTTTTGTAGCACATGAGATACATGTTCAGAAAAAAGTATCAATCAGTTGGCAAATAGCAAATTTTTAATGCTCATTTTTTATAGTTAGTAATTCTGTGGCAAATGGAGACTAAATTTTGTGCTTAACCATACTGGTACATATAAATCATAATTACCTAAATGATTATCCATTTGACACAAAACCTTTGGAACGTTTTTTCATGTTTTTCATCTGCTTCTTCAACCACAGGAGACATGTTCCATATAACAATTCGAACAGTGTCCATACCTACAATTTTTAAAGACAATTTAGATATTATAATAAAAACATATTTTATTATTTGTGTGGAAATTTTAACATGAAATGGATAAAAAAAATAATAAATTCAGTAGAACTTTTGTATCAATCAGCAACGCAATGGAAAATTTCTAATTTTCATCTTCAGAGATCAAAGAAACATCTCAATTTAAATGCTTCACTGAGTAAGTTTGCAAGTTTAAAAAAACCAATGTGATTAATATTACAAAACTAAAAGAAAGTAATAATTACGTCATATAAAACATGGTAAACAGTTTCTTCAAAATAGAGTTTAAAAAAAAGTAAATTCTAGAGAACCATTTAGTCGTATTTATTCAAGCTTAACATCCAAATAAATTTGTAAATATGAAGTACTAATTAGTCAGACAGATATCAGGTAAGGAATAAGTTAATCCAAATCAGGAAACACCAAAAAAAAAAATTACTCTAAATAACTCATAGCAGAACAAGGCTTCCTTCATTATGTCTATATGCAAACTACATATTAAATCTACTTAATATGTTTTAAAAATACTAGTATTAAAATAAACATGAAATTAAACAGGCATAATCTAAATATATTTATTAAACAGCAAATTATTTTGCATGCTACTAATGAAAAATTATAATTTAAAAGTTTCAGATCAATTTTATCAGCATTTATTTTCTCATTTATTTCATCTATCACTCTACTTTGAGCATGCTTCATACAGTCTACTTCAAATAATAATTTACACACATCCTTTTCTCATAACATTTCTGCATAAAATCTTCAATATCAATGAAATTTGACTAAAATCACAGCCTTAAGAATATAAATATATTTCAAAATAATTATAATAAACTTAAATATAAATTTTTTTTTAAAAAAGTGATAAATATTAATAATTTTTTTTTTAATAAAAATCAAGTGATTTAAATCAAGCAATATAATTTCTAAATTACATAGAAACCCCCATGGCAGAATCATGGTGACATTGTCGCAGAACGTTACAGAGTTCTTGCAGAAAGAATTTTCCTTTAGAAAGTTTAAAAAATTGGTTTTCTTTTCAGCAAAAATTGTCAAAAATTTTTTTCTCTAAAATTATGTTTAAAAGATGCATTTTTCGCACATCGGAGGGGAAAGAAATGTTTAAAATTATTCGATTCTTATTTAAGAAGAATGAAAAATAAAGAATATTCAATCAAAATACGTCATTTCTGCAGAAATGTTTGAAAGATTATTTTTCCTCCACAATTATATTCAATAGATGCCTTTTTTACGCATCAGAGGGGAAGAAATGATATTAGAATAAGAAAATATTACATTTACACATTATTACATTAACACATTATTACATTTAAAAAAAATACATACAATTTTATTATATCCAGATAGGCTTTAATTGTAAATACAATGTTTCTGATACTTCAAATTTAAAAATTTAATTAATAACATGCATATTAAATATTATTAGTAGTATCTTGCAGAATATTAGTGCTAGAGAGGTTTGTCGCAGAAAGCCCAAAAGAATTCTGCCACAGGGATAAAAACCCTATGTTAACAATCTATCATTTCTAAGTGATGAATGGATTTATAACCAATCATGATTAGCTGAGGTGTGGACAGCTGTCCATGAATTAGAAACTGCATTTTATACAGAAAGAATATAAAAGTTTATAAAACAGTGTATGCATGCTAATTGAAAAATCTTGATTGATGCTAAATGCCAAGTTAGCATCAAGCATTGTACCCAGCCAATCTTATAAATTTTGAATGGTTTATATCATCCTGATATTGTTTAGACTTATTAAAGAGATCCTTGTACCTTTTGAGAAATTATAAAGCACTAGTTATTACCAGAGTTCTAAGAATTGGAAAAATGTTGGTAGCTACCAAAACTTTCAGGTTGTCAGTAAAAATATTTGCACTTCCTCCAATCCTAGTTTTTTATTATTTTTTTCCTCCCAAATTTGAAATTTTGTTAAATAAAACACATACATTTGGAACATTTACCACAACATAATAAAATATTAATTTTTAAAAAAAAAATATCAAAATACTAAAAAACTATAGAATAAATAATACACATCTAAAATACTTTCACAATTAAATATTTATATGTATATATGTTATCTGAGAGTTTGCATTCATACGTTATAGTCGATTTCATTATTCAAATTTATTCAATTAATTGCACCTTCGGCAAAACTTTAAATCCAAAATTTACGAAATTTCACACAAAACTTACAGGGATTGCAATGGATAAAAACAAATTTTATTATTATTTTGCTGAAATAAAATTTCTGAAATAATTTTCTATTTTCATTAAGTAAGAAATTATTTTATCCCCGAAATTTTACATGGCATTTTGAAATTATTTTGAGAGGCTCGATTTTGCGTCGTTTAGTTATTGTGATTGTTACAAATCAATATTTATTATTGTTACAAACCAATATAGTTACGAATTGATTTGTAACAATAAAAATATTTATTATTGTTACAAAACAATATTGTAATTGTTACAGACCAAGAGTTATTGTTACAAATGCTTTTTTGCTGATTGCATAGTTTTTTTCCACATAGTTTATAATTACAGCTGGTGAATTTTGAATCACTTTTGATTAATAACACTTTCACACTTTTCATCTGTGCTGCTTTTAGTAGTGAATTCACATGGTTTATTGGTTATCACTTCTGCATATCTACAAATGAATTTTGACATATTTAAAATTAAAATATTACAAAATTATGACTCATGAATCTTGAACAGCTGATGTAAGGTCCTTTCACGCTCCTTTAGTGGTGAATTCAGTTTTTCTGATTGCTTTTTTGGCAGTTGCTCATGCATATTAACATTCATATAAGATTCTTTAAAATTAATAAAATATTTTTTAATCATATTCTTAAAGAACACTGAAAACTTTACAATTAAAGAATCGAAATATCAAATATTTTTATGCAAATTAAAAATTCTAACTTCATTACACAAATCAAGTAGATTCAGAATAATTTAAATAAAACTAAATACCTTGTCCAACTGTAGCAAACCGCGGCCCATCTGGATGTATATCTACCAAAAAAATTCTATGACCTAAAAAAATATCACATATTAAAATAATATTTATGCATTGTCAAATGCAAAAGTATATGAAGCAGGGGGATCATTTGTATCCCCTGGAAATTAATATAATAAAAAATCTTAGTTTGCTATAATAGTTATAAATTTTTCTTTTATTTTAAATAATTAAAAATCTCATTTTTAATGTCTTAATCAAGTAATAATCATAATTATGATTAACCAAATATAAACACAGAACAAATTCTAGAGCCATAAAAGAATATTGAAAACTTCCTGTGAATTCCTTCCCTTATGTTATTTAAGAGAAGATGTGTGAACCAAATTTATATTCTAGGAAGTTTTAAAATTGAGATTGTATCTAAATTAACTTGTAATTTCACCATTTATAAGATTCTTTTGTATTTCTTTTTTAAATTCTAAGAGATAGTGATCCATAAATTGATTAAAAGAAATAACTTTAACAACATTAATAAAGTACAGTAGTTGCTATACTTTCAAAGAAATTTTTTTCGTTTTTTATATTTTTCATAAAATAGACTTACAAATTGTCATTGCTCATAGTCATACAAGTCATATTGTAAATAGTAAAATTACAATATAGAATGAAAATCTTTTTAAGCTTGGACGTCAAATTAAATATCAATTAGTTGCAAGCAAAAGTCTTTACAAACAATTCTTTACAAGTCATTACAAACAATTTTTAACTAATATTGTTAACCATATGAAGGTCACTTTTTACATTTCTTCCTTTATAAAGTTAACCATCCATTGAATCTATTCTAAGTCATAAAATACATGCAAAAATTGTATTTTTCAATTACATCCTGTAAATAACATTTTTTAAATTAAATTAGAAGATATAAAAAATATACATAATATGTAAACTAAAAAAGTATAAAACACTACTACTCACGGTTTTCGATGTTTAGTTTCTTTCCATTTCATCTATTGGAAATTCTAATCCTTCTAGCGTTTCTAAAAAGCATCCTCTCCCTAGCTTTGAATCTTCATGATTTTCGCTGTTCTTTATCAATCTCTATATTTGCTCGACCCATATTGTTCCTCTATGACTTTCAATCTTCTTCTTTCCCATTCTGTTTGGTTTGGTTTAAGGTGTTTAGTTTTTTTTATCTCCTGGAATTTCTTATCCTTAGAGCGTTTCTCAGAAGCATCCTCTTCCTAGCTTTACATCTTCATGATTTTCGCAGTCTTTGTTCAATCTTCATATTTGTTCCACCCATATTGTTCCTCTATGACTTTCAATCAACTTTTTTCCATTTTGTTTGATTTGGTCTAAGGTGCTTAGTGTCTTTTCATCTCCTGGAAATTCTCATCCTTCTAACGTTTCTAGAAAGCATCCTCTCCCTAGCTTTGAATCTTCATGATTTTCGCTGTTCTTTATCAATCTCTATATTTGCTGGACCCATATTGTTCCTCTATGACTTTCTATCTACTTCTTTCCCATTCTGTTTGATTTGGTTTAAGGTGTTTAGTTTTTTTTATCTCCTGGAATTTCTTATCCTTAGAGCGTTTCTCAGAAGCATCCTCTTCCTAGCTTTACATCTTCATGATTTTCGCAGTCTTTGTTCAATCTTCATATTTGTTCCACCCATATTGTTCCTCTATGACTTTCAATCAACTTTTTTCCATTTTGTTTGATTTGGTCTAAGGTGTCTAGTGTCTTTTCATCTCCTGGAAATTCTTATCCTTCTAGCGTTTCTAGAAAGCATCCTCTCCCTAGCTTTGAATCTTCATGATTTTCGCTGTTCTTTATCAATCTCTATATTTGCTCGACTCATATTGTTCCTCTACGACTTTCAATCTTCTTCTTTCCCATTCTGTTTGGTTTGGTTTAAGGTGTTTAGTTTTTTTTATCTCCTGGAATTTCTTATCCTTAGAGCGTTTCTCAGAAGCATCCTCTTCCTAGCTTTACATCTTCATGATTTTCGCTGTTCTTTATCAATCTCTATATTTGCTTGACCCATATTGTTCCTCTATGACTTTCTATCTACTTCTTTCCTATTCTGTTTGATTTGGTATAAGCTGTTTAGTTTCTTTTCATTTCATATAATGGAAATTCCTATCCTTCTAGCGTTTCTCAGAAGCATCGTCTCCCTAGCTTTACATCTTAACGACTTTCGCACTCCTTGTTCTATCTCTATATTTGTTCCACCCATATTGTTCTTCTATGGCTTTCAATCTACTTCCTTCCCAATCTGTTTGATTTGGTCTAAGGTGTTTAGTTTATTTTCATTTCATCTCCTGAAAGTTCCTATCCTTCTAGAGTTTCTCAGAAGCATCTCCTCCCTAGCTTTGCATCTTCTTTATTTTCTCCAGTCCATGTTCAATCTCTATATTTGTTCCATCCATATTGTTCCTCTATGACTGTCAATCTACTCCTTTCCCATTCTGTTTAATTTGGTCTAAGGTGTTTAGTTTCTTTTCATTTCATCTCCTGGAAGTTCCTATCCTTCTAGCGTTTCTCAGAAGCATCCACTCCCTACCTTTGCCTCTTCATGATTTTCGCAGTCCTTGTTCAAACTCTATATTTGTTCCATCCATATTGCTTCTCTATGACTGTCAATCTACTCCTTTCCTATTCTGTTTAATTTGGTCTAAGGTGTTAAGTTTCTTTTCATTTCATCTCCCAAATTCCTATCCTTCTAGAGTTTCTCAGAAGCATCTCCTCCCTAGCTTTGCATCTTCATTATTTTCTCCAGTCCATGTTCAATCTCTATATTTGTTCCACCCATATTGTTCGTACATGACTTTCAATCATCTTTTCCCCATTCTGTTTGATTTGGTCTAAGGTGTTTAGTTTCTTTTCATCTATTGGAAATTCTAATCCTTCTAGCGTTTCTAAAAAGCATCCTCTCCCTAGCTTTGAATCTTCATGATTTTCGCTGTTCTTTATCAATCTCTATATTTGCTCGACCCATATTGTTCCTCTATGACTTTCAATCTTCTTCTTTCCCATTCTGTTTGGTTTAAGGTGTTTAGTTTTTTTTTATCTCCTGGAATTTCTTATCCTTAGAGCGTTTCTCAGAAGCATCCTCTTCCTAGCTTTACATCTTCATGATTTTCGCAGTCTTTGTTCAATCTTAATATTTGTTCCACCCATATTGTTTGTTCCTCTATGACTTTCAATCAACTTTTTTCCATTTTGTTTGATTTGGTCTAAGGTGTTTAGTGTCTTTTCATCTCCTGGAAATTCTTATCCTTCTAGCGTTTCTAAAAAGCATCCTCTCCCTAGCTTTGAATCTTCATGATTTTCGCTGTTCTTTATCAATCTCTATATTTGCTCGACCCATATTGTTCCTCTATGACTTTCAATCTACTTCTTCCCTATTCTGTTATTTGGTATAAGCTGTTTAGTTTCTTTTCATTTCATCTATTGGAAATTCCTATCCTTCTAGCGTTTCTCAGAAGCATCGTCTCCCTAGCTTTACATCTTAACGACTTTCGCACTCCTTGTTCTATCTCTATATTTGTTCCACCCATATTGTTCTTCTATGGCTTTCAATCTACTTCCTTCCCAATCTGTTTGATTTGGTCTAAGGTGTTTAGTTTCTTTTCATTTCATCTCCTGGAAGTTCCTATCCTTCTAGAGTTTCTCAGAAGCATCTCCTCCCTAGCTTTGCATCTTCATGATTTTCTCCAGTCCATGTTCAATCTTAATATTTGTTCCACGCATATTGTTCTTCCATGACTTTCAATCATCTTTTCCCCATTCTGTTTGATTTGGTCTAAGGTGTTTAGTTTCTTTTCATCTCCTGGAAATTCTTATCCTTCTAGCGTTTCTAAAAAGCATCCTCTCGCTAGCTTTGCATCTTCATGATTCTCGCAGTCATTGTTCAATCTCTATCTTTTTTCTATCTAGTTCTTTCAATACAGATTAGCTTTTTGTTAGCTGACATAGAATTTTAACTTGTTGATTTGACAGCAAATCATTTGTATTATGTGATACCAATTATTGTTCTTTTTGAATTGAAAAAAAAAACGTTTACTAGAAATGTATTAAAGATTATCAAAAATATATATAATTTTATATTTACATTTTTACAAACTTTACGTAGGATTCATTTACAATGCAGAATGAAATTAATTTAACAAATTTGCAAATTTTACTTATTGGTTCAATTCCTTTTAATTTACTTTCATGCTTTACAAGCCTTTAACTAGGATTTATTGTTTATTTTACTGAAATTATTTTTCATTTTATTAAAAATTATTCAATAGAAAAGTTCTATTATAATTTCTTTAGAACTTTTTTTCGTTAGAAAATATTTGCTTATTTCGAAGACGAACAGCTAAAGGCTAAGCTTTCTTAATACTGACAGCACTCTTGAAAAGCAAATTTTTAAATTTTCACCAAGTATTCAAACTATCATATTGTCTATTAATCTAATTATAATGTCTATTAAGCTAATTTTATAAGATAGCCGGGTTGCTTAAACTTTATTCTGTGCAGTACCTGTTATCCATCGATTCTTTAGGATAAAAAACACAGTGTTTGTTGTTTATTTAGTTTTCTAAAAGGCATTATTTGGGAAAACTTAGGGGACCCTCTATTTGGATAGTAGTGTGTTCCCAAAATTTCTTCGGGCAATTCAGGAAAGTTAAACTCTTATTTTTGATCAAATGTTTAAACCTCATAATTCATCGTATTATCAGAATTTAGCACAAACAACCATTAAAAATTCCAAATGAGGTATGAAAAGAAAGCAAGTATGAAGTATATCAGGAAAAAATTTGATTATAATTTTGTAGTCTCAGATTGAGGGAATTAGCACTATCTTTGGGGATAATTTAAGTATGTACAAGATTGAGTGACTAGTAAATATTGTTCTGCCGTGCACAATTTTTCAGAAAAAAAATCAGCTTAGTTACATTTCCTTTTTGGTTAGATTAGGTTTTCTTTTCCCCCGTCAATCAAGGAAATAAAAAAAGTTTGTAAATGATAAACTTAATTATATAAGCATGGTAATTTCTTAGCCCTATAAATGCATGTGGAATATTTATTACACATCAGTTTGATAAAGTTGAGGCTTATTATAATGCTAATCATATGATAGACATGCGATTCTCTTTTTTGATAGCAGCTTCTAAAACTATTTATCGTGACCTCCAAAAAAAAAAAAGCGTTTTAACGGTTAAAAATTAGATTCTTTAGAGGCATGTTACAGCCTTTTTGGTGAAACAAATAAAAGCTTATAAAAAAATACATTAAAACTCATATCTAATATTTGTTATTTAAAATCAGTCATTGGTGTGTCCTCATTTGAAGAAGTGTTTAGTTGATAGATAATGAAGATGGAATTCTTGATAATTATTTTAATAAACACAAATCAAAACTTTAATGTTTCAACTTTTTTTTTCTCCCCAAAATTAAAATTTTTATAAAACAAATAAGATATAACTTTTTATTAGAAATTTTTAATTTATAAAATATATCAGTTTTTTGTTTCCTTTCCTTTGATTAAAAATTTATATATTCAGGAGATTTTTTTTTTTTTTTTTTTTTTCGGTCTTTTCTCCTTTTTTTCGGAATTTCAGAGTTGAAAAAGAAGAGTCTATTCAATATTCCTATGTTTTTTTACAAAAATGTTTTTTTTATTCTCATTCACAGGGATTCCTTACATATTTTCAATATTTAGCTTTCTTCCCTATCAATTTTCAAAGTTTACATATAACACTGAAGAGCCAGAAAAAATGGTTCACTGAATATGTATAGCATCCCCTGACCTTGATAATGCAAAAGTTACATAACGAATCTAATTACTTCACTAGCGTCTGAAGGCAGATTATTCATTTAATGAATTTACCACATTTTGCTCCATGGGATAGCTCAGTGGCAGGTATGCATTTTTGTAAATAAAACATCGCCGATGTGTTGAATATTACTTGGACATTTAGACAGCCGAAGTAAGTGTCTTAACTCTGAAGATAGTTCTTGAAGTGGGAAAATAATTGTTACCAGGCTATTTTGCAACTCTATTAAATGAAGAGTGAGATTTCTCAAATATATTGATCTGCACTGATGAAGGAAAGATCTCTGTTCAAATGTCCACATTAATGTCCAAAAGTAACCATTTAGAAAAGATGAGGCGGCGTTTTCTAAGCAAAACATCGTTGATGTGTAGAATATTACTTGGACATTTAGAAAGCCAAAGTAAGTGTCTTAACTCTGAAGATAGTTCTGTTCTTGAAGTGGGTAAATAATTTTTACCAGGCTATTTTGCAACTCTCTTAAATGAAGAGTGAGATTTCTCAAATATATTGATCTGCACTGATGAAGGAAAGATCTCTGTTCAAATGTCCACATTAATGTCCAAAAGTAACCATTTAGAAAAGATGAGGCGGCGTTTTCTAAGCAAAACATCGTTGATGTGTAGAATATTACTTGGACATTTAGAAAGCCAAAGTAAGTGTCTTAACTCTGAAGATAGTTCTGTTCTTGAAGTGGGTAAATAATTTTTACCAGGCTATTTTGCAACTCTCTTAAATGAAGAGTGAGATTTCTCAAATATATTGATCTGCACTGATGAAGGAAAGATCTCTGTTCAAATGTCCACATTAATGTCCAAAAGTAACCATTTAGAAAAGACGAGGCGGCGTTTTCTAAGCAAAACATCGTTGATGTGTTGAATATTACTTGGACATTTAGACAGCCAAAGTAAGTGTCTTAACTCTGAAGATAGTTCTTGAAGTGGGTAAATAATTTTTACCGGGCTATTTTGCAACTCTCTTAAATGAAGAGTGAGATTTCTCAAATATATTGATCTGCACTGATGAAGGAAAGATCTCTGTTCAAATGTCCACATTAATGTCCAAAAGTAACCATTTAGAAAAGACGAGGCGGCGTTTTCTAAGCAAAACATCGTTGATGTGTTGAATATTACTTGGACATTTAGACAGCCAAAGTAAGTGTCTTAACTCTGAAGATAGTTCTTGAAGTGGGAAAATAATTGTTACCAGGCTATTTTGCAACTCTCTTAAATGAAGAGAGAGATTTCTCAAATATATTGATCTGCACTGATGAAGGAAAGATCGCTGTTCAAATGTCCACATTAATGTCCAAAAGTAACCATTTAGAAAAGATGAGGCGGCGTTTTCTAAGCAAAACATCGCTGATGTGTAGAATATTACTTGGACATTTAGAAAGCCAAAGTAAGTGTCTTAACTCTGAAGATAGTTCTTGAAGTGGGAAAATAATTGTTACCAGGCTATTTTGCAACTCTCTTAAATGAAGAGTGAGATTTCTCAAATATATTGATCTGCACTGATGAAGGAAAGATCGCTGTTCAAATGTCCACATTAATGTCCAAAAGTAACCATTTAGAAAAGATGAGGCGGCGTTTTCTAAGCAAAACATCGCTGATGTGTAGAATATTACTTGGACATTTAGAAAGCCAAAGTAAGTGTCTTAACTCTGAAGATAGTTTTTGAAGAGGGAAAATAATTGTTACCAGGCTATTTTGCAACTCTCTTAAATGAAGAGTGAGATTTCTCAAATATATTGATCTGCACTGATGAAGGAAAGATCGCTGTTCAAATGTCCACATTAATGTCCAAAAGTAACCATTTAGAAAAGATGAGGCGGCGTTTTCTAAGCAAAACATCGCTGATGTGTAGAATATTACTTGGACATTTAGAAAGCCAAAGTAAGTGTCTTAACTCTGAAGATAGTTCTTGAAGTGGAAAAATAATTGTTACCAGGCTATTTTGCTACTCTCTTAAATGAAGAGTGAGATTTCTCAAATATATTGATCTGCACTGATGAAGGAAAGATCGCTGTTCAAATGTCCACATTAATGTCCAAAAGTAACCATTTAGAAAAGATGAGGCGGCGTTTTCTAAGCAAAACATCGCTGATGTGTAGAATATTACTTGGACATTTAGAAAGCCAAAGTAAGTGTTTTAACTCTGAAGATAGTTCTTGAAGTGGGAAAATAATTGTTACCAGGCTATTTTGCAACTCTCTTAAATGAAGAGTGAGATTTCTCAAATATATTGATCTGCACTGATGAAGGAAAGATCGCTGTTCAAATGTCCACATTAATGTCCAAAAGTAACCATTTAGAAAAGATGAGGCGGCGTTTTCTAAGCAAAACATCGCTGATGTGTAGAATATTACTTGGACATTTAGAAAGCCAAAGTAAGTGTCTTAACTCTGAAGATAGTTCTTGAAGTGGGAAAATAATTGTTACCAGGCTATTTTGCAACTCTCTTAAATGAAGAGTGAGATTTCTCAAATATATTGATCTGCACTGATGAAGGAAAGATCGCTGTTCAAATGTCCACATTAATGTCCAAAAGTAACCATTTAGAAAAGATGAGGCGGCGTTTTCTAAGCAAAACATCGCTGATGTGTAGAATATTACTTGGACATTTAGAAAGCCAAAGTAAGTGTCTTAACTCTGAAGATAGTTCTTGAAGTGGGAAAATAATTGTTACCAGGCTATTTTGCAACTCTCTTAAATGAAGAGAGAGATTTCTCAAATATATTGATCTGCACTGATGAAGGAAAGATCGCTGTTCAAATGTCCACATTAATGTCCAAAAGTAACCATTTAGAAAAATTGAGACGACGTTTTCTAAGCAAAACATCGTTGATGTGTTGAATATTACTTGGACATTTAGACAGTCAAAGTAAGTGTCTTAACTCTGAAGATAGTTCTTG
Organism: Parasteatoda lunata; assembly: GCA_949128135.1. Lineage (NCBI taxonomy): Eukaryota > Metazoa > Arthropoda > Arachnida > Araneae > Theridiidae > Parasteatoda > Parasteatoda lunata. Next base: position 113,712,113 of record OX421970.1, read on the forward strand.
AAGTGAGTAAATAATTTTTACCGGGCTATTTTGCAACTCTCTTAAATGAAGAGTGAGATTTCTCAAATATATTGATCTGCACTGATGAAGGAAAGATCGCTGTTCAAATGTCCACATTAATGTCCAAAAGTAACCATTTAGAAAAGATGAGGCGGCGTTTTCTAAGCAAAACATCGCTGATGTGTAGAATATTACTTGGACATTTAGAAAGCCAAAGTAAGTGTCTTAACTCTGAAGATAGTTCTTGAAGTGGAAAAATAATTGTTACCAGGCTATTTTGCAACTCTCTTAAATGAAGAGTGAGATTTCTCAAATATATTGATCTGCACTGATGAAGGAAAGATCGCTGTTCAAATGTCCACATTAATGTCCAAAAGTAACCATTTAGAAAAGATGAGGCGGCGTTTTCTAAGCAAAACATCGCTGATGTGTAGAATATTACTTGGACATTTAGAAAGCCAAAGTAAGTGTCTTAACTCTGAAGATAGTTCTTGAAGTGGGAAAATAATTGTTACCAGGCTATTTTGCAACTCTCTTAAATGAAGAGAGAGATTTCTCAAATATATTGATCTGCACTGATGAAGGAAAGATCGCTGTTCAAATGTCCACATTAATGTCCAAAAGTAACCATTTAGAAAAATTGAGACGACGTTTTCTAAGCAAAACATCGTTGATGTGTTGAATATTACTTGGACATTTAGACAGTCAAAGTAAGTGTCTTAACTCTGAAGATAGTTCTTGAAGTGAGTAAATAATTTTTACCGGGCTATTTTGCAACTCTCTTAAATGAAGAGTGAGATTTCTCAAATATATTGATCTGCACTGATGAAGGAAAGATCTCTGTTCAAATGTCCACATTAATGTCCAAAAGTAACCATTTAGAAAAGATGAGGCGGCGTTTTCTAAGCAAAACATCGTTGATGTGTAGAATATTACTTGGACATTTAGAAAGCCAAAGTAAGTGTCTTAACTCTGAAGATAGTTCTGTTCTTGAAGTGGGTAAATAATTTTTACCGGGCTATTTTGCAACTCTCTTAAATGAAGAGTGAGATTTCTCAAATATATTGATCTGCACTGATGAAGGAAAGATCTCTGTTCAAATGTCCACATTAATGTCCAAAAGTAACCATTTAGAAAAGACGAGGCGGCGTTTTCTAAGCAAAACATCGTTGATGTGTTGAATATTACTTGGACATTTAGACAGCCAAAGTAAGTGTCTTAACTCTGAAGATAGTTCTTGAAGTGGGAAAATAATTGTTACCAGGCTATTTTGCCACTCTATTAAATGAAGAGTGAGATTTCTCAAATATATTGATCTGCACTGATGAAGGAAAGACCGCTGTTCAAATGTCCACGTTATTGTCCAAAAGTAACTAGTATCCACAACTAGAATTAGACAAACAGTTTATCTTAAAGTAATAATGCACTCATGTTTCATTGTTTAAAAAAAACATTTCTTTTAAGATCTTTTCATTCATTCATTTTAAGAGACATAAAACATTCTTTTTAAGTCTCTGCAGGCTAAATCTTGAGTGCTTTTTAATCTCCTTTTAGAAATCTTTGTTAAATTCATATCTCGTGAAATTCATTGAATGAGGGATGCACCATCGTAGCAGCATTTGACTTTTACTTGCGAAGTACCTGCTCATGGCAGCAGGCATCTGACTTCTTCCTCTAGTAGTTCTGCCCTTAGGCGACTGAGACTTGACGTTAGGAAGTGTTGGAGATAATGACGGCTTGGAACATGTGTGTGTTATCTAGGGATGGTTTACTCCCGAGGCGAGGATCACCCTAATGTTCATTTCCTTTCCTCAGGAGTATTAGGCTTTTGGGTGGCGTTTATTTTTCCTTATCACATTGGAAAGAGAGCTAAGGTCTAGCACATTTCAGGCAACGTAATTGGGCATTGCAAGTAGCCTGCAGATGTCCGAACTGGTATCTTCCCTGGTATCTTCCGACTGGGGTGTCGTCATTATTGATTTATTAGAGTTCATAAATTATTCTATAACGACCCGTATTTTCTAAGATGATTATGAAAATTGGAAGGTCATGAGGTTTGAGGTTTGAGGTTTGCTGATTCACTTTTGAATTGTTTAATTTTGAAGAAGTGAAGGTAGTTTTCTAGCAAAACATCTCCAATTAAAACTTTGATATAGTCTATTAGCAATTATAAGAGGACTATCAGGTTTCTAATTCTTGAAGACTTTGGAGATGTATACTTCTGAGTGGCTTTCACTGGTGAGAGATGTTGAGAGTCTAATGGTGCTGTAGGAGCTGATGTTGGTTAATCAGAGGAGATTTCATGTTGAGTTGTCTCTCATTGGGGAATTTATTGGCAGAGAAAAAGATATGGCTCAGAATTAAGAGTGATTTAGATTCTAGTAGTCACTGGTAAACATTTTTCTTCATCTTTTTTTTTTGCAGTAGTAGATTTGGTAATTTCAGTTTGTTTTCTCTGAGCAAGAAAGTTGTTTAGTACTTCCAGAAATGGCACTTTCATAGACAGTGCAATCAGATTCAGGGGCAATGGGAACTAATTCCTTAGAGTTGTACTGTTTGACAATATTTTTGATGGATTGATTTCACATCTCCAAGCAATTGTTTTTAAATACAAAGATTAATTAGGAAGATAATAGCTTATTTAAGAAGAATTCACTAGTCGCCTGCCTTTTTCAGCAAACTAGTCCAAATATTTTTCCATTTCTCACACCTAATAATGACTGAGTCCATTTATCCACTGCAAATTCACATAAAATTCAGGTGTTCCAGATCCTTTTTGGAAACATCTTTTGTTTGAGTTGACTCATAGCTGCAGTAGAACATCCAGTTACCTTCATTGTCGAAACATTTGGTAGTTGAGATCAATTTCAACACAAATGTATTCTGTTAAGTCCAGACTTATTCTTAGAGCCAACTTGTAGCAGCCTCTTTAACGTGAGATATTTCATTCCATGGCAGACATTGTCCACATGTCTGGGAATGGACACTGGACATGAATGGATGATCAAACAATATGCTTACACTGTCATTCTTTATATGCATCAGCATCAAGCCAATTGTACATAAACCTAATCTTAAGAAAATCTATGAAATTGAAAAGTTTCCTACCAAAGTGCCATGAAAAAGTTTTCTGCTGTTTAGTTAATTATTGTACTTTTTTGAGCCTTTGTCTCAGTAAGCCTAAATAAATGATGGCCAAAATACACGTTACCACAGGAAATGTCTCATTAGTAATAAAATCCATGACAATTTGAGAAAATGATGCATATTTTTTGCTGTTTTTAAAAATTCTCATAACATGTTGAACGTTCATTTTTTTCAAGGCCATTTTCTAGCTGCAACATGTTTCTCGATAAAATGCTACTGTAGCGACAGGAACTGATCTTACAGCTTAAACAAAGAAAACCATAATTCTCTTTACATAGGCCTTGAAGGCACTGACGTATATATCACAGTTTGACAGCTAGTAAAGTATTCTATCCTTGGCTAAGGCATTTTATAAAAATAGGTCAGAAGATGTAGTGAAGTTGCACAGTGTTGGATGGTAAATAATTTAGGAAATTATTGGAAGGTACACTTCCTGCAGCTTTTCCCCAATGAGCTTAAAAAAAGATTTTTGATATTTTAAAGGTATGAAACTGTCTTGTAGCAGAAAGTGAGGCTTTATCATCTGGAAGCACTTTTTTCTGAATATTTCTTTTCAACCAGTGAAACCCGTAGCACACCTCTGTCATATGCATACCTGAACTAATTTTCAGGCTCTTCAGTGCACATTTTACATGTTCTATATTTAACTGGGTCATTAAAGTTAAATCTTTAAGTGTACACATAATACAAATCTCATTTCACTTAATTGTTATTCCTACCTTCATTTAGCTCCTCTAATCTATGATGATTAACATGCTAATGCAATAGTTATTCCATACTATCGCCATTAAGTTCATTTCTCCTGTTCCATGCATGGTTTCCAAACCACAGATGATGACATTCAAGCAGGAAAACGCATCAAGCCACAGCACATTCGTATTGCACAGGAGAATTTCGAGGAACACGAAAGAAAGCACACTCAACCTAGGTCACCCCTCTTACAGCCGCCTGATTTCTATCCTGTGAACATGTGTGGGAAGAACTTGAAAGACACAGTACCGATGAATCTCGATAAACTGAAACATCAGTTTCACAATTCATGGTCTTAGACGGTACAAACAATGATTCAACATTTCGGGGAGCCCACACCAAAATCAATCCTACTGAATAAAAGCTAAAAGTCCAAGAAAGAGCTGAAAGGGTGATCCTAGTATTTAGGTTACCCAGTGCATGTTTCTCACTCTCAATGAACTCCTTCCCCGGTATTCTTCTCTTAAAGTTATATTTTATTCGATAGTTTAGGAATTTTGATGCATTAAAGGTGGTATTTACTGCATGCTTTTCATGCATAATCTTCCCCTCAGAAATGCTGCTTATTTTCTACCACGTAGCGTAATTGATCCCTCAAAGCATCTAGTGACATTACATTCTTTTTATCAAAACATAAACTACTTTTTGTTAATTAAAAGAGTACATACAGGAGTTGCCATGAATAGGATATGCGTGAAAATGACGTGCACTTACTAGTTTTTTGATAAAACGAGATTTCATTTCTTTCAGTTTCTAATTTACAGATTTTTATTCATTAATTGTAAAATTAATTTTATGTATTGTAAAATTCTCCTGTTTTTTAAAGTTGGCCAGAAACTAAAAATTCTGTGTGCATTATAATTTCTTGGAATTAATTGGAAAAGCTTAATATGGCTTCAAGTCATTTTGGAGATGAAGGGGTTTTATTTTTAGCAATACTTTTTAAATGCTATTATTATCAAATATTTTCAAATTATCATATATTATCAAATTATGTTGCAAGTAAATTGGGCCAAATTTATTTTAGAATAATACAGTTTAAATGAGTTTCAAGCCGCATGCTGCGTATAAAAAAAATCGAAATTTCGACATGTTATTTTAGGAAAAAAAAACTGTCTACAGATGCCAAATGGAATACATTGTGCTAACCTTAATATGAATTTATTTTGAAATAAGCTTTTGTAATGTAAAGACTTCAGGTTTTCGTCCAGAGCAATTTTATAAATAAGCTTAATAATTTTTGTACTAAGATAATTTTTCTTCCATCTGGGAATTGTTGAAAGTTAGAGTTTTTCTAAAATATTCTAACAAATGCTACAATAGTATTTTAAACTATGAATTTTACATCTTTTTCAGTGTTTTAAACCTCCCATCCCATGAACATAGATATTTCCACCTGTTCAAAGATACTCTGTAACAGAGGTTGCCAAAGTGGTCTATTTAGCAAAAGCGGGGGTCGATTGGGGGCCCGAAGAAAAAAACAGTTCTTGATACGCAAATCACACATACCTAATAGAGTTTGTAAAATTGTAGAATTTTTTTATAATTGACTTAATATCAGTTTCTTTATCGAACATAAATTAATAAATGTATTGCAGTGGCACGAACTCTGCACTTCCGGTTTATAAGTCATATGCATATGTGCGCTTGTCCAAATGTCACGTGTGACGAGCATTAACGTTACAAACGAAAATATCATACGCAGTTTCAGCTATCTTTGCTAACTGTGAACAGTGTTGAATATTTGCAGTGTCATTATTTAAACTTTTATAGTTTTGGATAATTAGTTATTGTTTCGATAAAACCATTCGTTTAGTTTAGATATCAATTCTAATAGAGTATCTAATAAAGTTTTATTTTATTTAACAGAAAATTACTTTTATGGTGGTCGATGGAGATTCCAAAAAATTATATAGGGGTCAATGTTCATAAAAGTTTGGCGATCCATGCTCCATAAGCATGGAATTCCTTGTTTCCACCCTAACAATAAAATAAGCCAGTAGGAGTTTGGAGATTGGTTGCAATTTTTCCCCATTCTCCTTGTTTCCCCTCCTATCCTGTCTAAAATAAGAACTCCCCCAAACATTTGTCTGGACCTGTGGCGGTGACCATGGTAACGAGTGCTGCATCAATAAGGTATGACTATTTCAAGACTGGGTGTGGGGTCACTGCTTTGGAATGGTTTCGGCTCGGGTCGGCGAGAGAAAGGGAATCTCTTTCTTCGGTCTATTGGGTTATTCCTAGAGGGATTCCTACCCTCTCTAAAATGCGCCATTCTTGTTTCCATAGCACCAAACGGCGTTAGACTTTGTGGCGGGAGGAGTTTTTAGCTTAGACAAACTATAGATATTTCCACCAGTTGAAAAAGACTATATAAGCATGGAATTACTTGTTTCCACCTTACCAATTTGTCAGTTTAAGAGTTTGGTTGCATTTTATCCCATATTCTCTGTTTTTCAGTTGTCTCGTCTCTTTCAACGCTAAATATTTCCAAAATTTAGAGGATGAGTTCTTAAAGTTAAGACTTTATAAGACTAAGCTTTCACATCTTATTCTGCTCTCTGTGGCTTCCACTCCTTCAACATAAATATTTCTGACTGTTCAATGTGACTGCACTAACATGTGACTGCTTGCTTCCTCCTAATCACTAAAACAGTTTAGGAGTGTAATTGCATTTATCCCATTTTCCATGTTTAGTTTCATTCCCATGTATTTTGATTGTTTCATATTTTTATATCCATTGAGTTTAAATGTTTAAAACGTTCAGCTAAGAAGACTTGGGATTTTGGTTGCCCTTTATTCCATATTCCGTGTTGAAGGTTTATTCCAAATGTTATTTCAAATGTTTCGTATTTTCTTATCTTTTTTGGGTATGATTATTTCTCCTCTTTCACTGAGACAATTTAGAATTGCAGTTGTATTTTACCCCATATTCTATATTGATTGTTTTTTTATAAATTTCGGTATATTTCCAACTTTTTATCAAATGTGTATCAAGGCTTCTACCCTTCAACTAGTATAAGATTTTGGTTGAAATTTATTCCATATTCCTTGATTGATTGGACTACTGGAACTGATTACGAGTGTGGTTGGATTTTATCCCATATTCTGAATTGCGTCTTTTTCGAATAAATGGAATCAAGTGCAACCACAATCCCAATAATGAATAAAATGCAACCAAAACCAAAAACTGTCACATTGATAAGAAAAACATTCATACACAAGGGAAAGTAATATGGAACATTTAAAATGTATGAAAAAAATAAGAACCATTCAAAATGTATAGGAAAAAAACATAGAATTATGAAATAAAATACAACCAAACCCCAAAACCGTCTCATTGGAAGGGGGAAACATTCATACACAAGGGATAGAAACATAAAGCAATTAAAATGTATGGAAAAAATACGAAACCTTCAAGATGTATAGAACAAATACGAAACCTTTAGGATTTATGGTGAAAATACGAAACCTTCAAAATGTATGGAGAAAATACGAAACCTTCAAAATGTATGGAAAAAATACGAAACCTTCAAAATGTATGGAAAAAAAAGAAACCTTCAAAATGAATGGAAAAAATACGAAACCTTCAAAGTGTATGGAAAAAAAAGAAACCTTCAAAATGAATGGAAAAAATACGAAACCTTCAAAGTATATGGACAAAATATGAAACCTTCAAAATGTATGGAAAATATACGAAACCTTCAAAATGTATGGAGAAAAAAACGAAACCTTCAAAATGTATGGAAAAAATACAAAACCTTCAAAATGTATGGAGAAAATAAGAAACCTTCAAAACGTATGGAAAAAAAACAAAACCTTCAAAATGTATGGAAAAAAACAAAACCTTCAAAATGTATGAAGAAAATACGAAACCTTCAAAATGTATGGAGAAAATACGAAACCTTCAAAATGTATGGAGAAAATACGAAACCTTCAAAATGTATGGAGAAAATACGAAACCTTCAAAATGTATGGAGAAAATACGAAACCTTCAACATGTATGGAGAAAATACAAAACCTTCAAAATGCATGGAAAATATACGAAACCTTCAAAATGTATGGAGAAAATACGAAACCTTCAAAATGTATGGAAAAAAAAACCTTCAAAATGTATGGAGAAAATACGAAACCTTCAAAATGTATGGAGAAAATACGAAACCTTCAAAATGTATGGAGAAAATATGAAACCTTCAAAATGTATGGAAAATATACGAAACCTTAAGAGTGTATGAAAAAAAAAACGAAACCTTCAAAATGTAGGGGAAAATACGAAACCTTCAAAATGTATGGAAAAAATACGAAACCTTCAAAATGTATGGAAAAAATACGAAACCTTCAAAATGTATGGAAAAAAAAGAAACCTTCGAAATGAATGGAAAAAATACGAAACCTTCAAAGTGTATGGACAAAATACGAAACCTTCAGAGTGTATGGAAAATATACGAAACCTTCAAAATGTATGGAAAATATACGAAACCTTCAAAATGTATGGAGAAAAAAACAAAACCTTCAAAATGTATGGAAAAAAACGAAACCTTCAAAATGTATGAAGAAAATACGAAACCTTCAAAATGTATGGAGAAAATACGAAACCTTCAAAATGTATGGAGAAAATACGAAACCTTCAAAATGTATGGAGAAAATACGAAACCTTCAAAATGTATGGAGAAAATACGAAACCTTCAAAATATATGGAGAAAATACGAAACCTTCAACATGTATGGAGAAAATACGAAACCTTCAAAATGCATGGAAAATATACGAAACCTTCAAAATGCATGGAAAATATACGAAACCTTCAAAATGTATGGAGAAAATACGAAACCTTCAAAATGCATGGAAAATATACGAAACCTTCAAAATGCATGGAAAATATACGAAACCTTCAAAATGTATGGAGAAAATACGAAACCTTCAAAATGTATGGAGAAAATACGAAACCTTCAAAATGTATGGAGAAAATACGAAACCTTCAAAATGTATGGAGAAAATACGAAACCTTCAGAATGTATGGAGAAAATACGAAACCTTCACAATGTATGAAAAATATACGAAACCTGCAAAATGAATGGAAAATATACGAAATGTTCAAAATGTATGGAAAAACTATGAAGCTATCAAAAGGTATCAGAAAAATACAAAGCATTAAAAGTGTATGGAGAATATACGAAATATTCAAAACGTATAGACAAAAAAAACAAAGAATCCACGCAGAACACTGAATAAAATGCAACCAAAATTTTAAACCATATCAGTGGAAGGGTGGGAACAATGATACACACCTGATAAAAAGTAGGAAACATCCAAAAATGTATGAAAGCACAATCAATATATACATTTGGGGAAAATACAACCACAATCCTAAACCGTTTCAGTGGAAAGGTGGAAACATTCATACTCATAAGATCAAAAATACGAAACATTCATAATCTATGGAAAAAACACTCAACACAGAATATGGATTAAAGGGCAACCAAAATTCTAAGTCTTCTCAGCTGAATGGTGGTAACATTTAAATCAATAAATATAAAAATACAAAATAAACAAAGTACATGGGAATGAAACTAAACAAGGAAAATAGGATAAATGCAATTGCACTCCTAAACTCTTTTAGTAATAGGGAGGAAGCAAGCAGTTACATGTTTATGCGGTCTCATTGAACAGTCTGAAATATTTATGTTCAAGGGGTGGGTGGCATTAAGCACAGAATAAGATATAAAAGCTTAGTCTTATAGTGCCTTAACTTTCAGATCTCGTCCTCCAAATGTTTGGAAAAATTTAGCGTTGAAAGAGACAAGACAACTGAAAAACAGAGAATATGGGATAAAATGTGACCCAACTCCAAAACTGACGTATTGGTAGGGTGGAAACAAGTAATTCTATGCTTATATAGTCTTTCTCAACAGGTGGAAATATCTATAGTTTGTCTAAGCTAAGAACTCCTCCCGCCACAAAGTCTGAAGCAGTCTGGTGCTACGGAAACAAGACTGATGCATTTTAGGGAGGGTAGCTTTCCTTTAGGAATAACCCAATAGGCCAAAGAAAGAGATTCCCTTTCTCTCGCCGACCTGAGCCAAAACCATTCCAAAGCAGTGACCCCACACCCAGTCTTGAAATAGTCATACCTCATTGATGCAGCACTCGTTACCATGGTCAACGCCACAGGTCCAGACAAACGTTTGGGAGAGTTCTTATTTTAGACAAACTATGTGTTCATGGGATAGGAGGGGAAACAAGGAAAATGGGAAAAATTGCAACCAAACTCCAAACTCCTACTGACTTATTGTTAGGGTGGAAACAAGGAATTTCATGCTTATGGAGCATAGATCGCCAAACTTTTAAGAGCATTGACCCCCGCACCCCTTCTTGAAATAGTCAAACCTGGTTACCATAGTCACTTCCACAGGTCCAGACGGGGTGTTCTTATTTTAGACAAACTATATGTTCATGGGATGGGAGGTTTAAAACACTGGATAAGAAGTAAAAACTCACCAGTAAATCTTCGGAAAACTCATAACTTTTAAAATATTTAATACTGAAAGAGAGATGACAAAAACAAGGATTTCAAAACAGTTACATAAGAGGAAACCACTGATTTCAGTTTGTAGATTGAGCATAATTGAGAAATAAATATTTAATTTTTCTAAATTTGCAACGCAAGATTTTGTAGCATTTCTAAAGTTAAGAAATCTTTCAACAGCTTTTTTATTATTATTTTAGTTATTTATTAGAAATATATTAAGTTATTTTTCTTTACTTCATTACTTTAGTAAAATATTATAGTGAAACTCTAATGAAAGTTCAGTTTTAATTAATAGTCTTAGGTAATAACTTTAAATGAATAAAAAAAAATCTTTTTCTTAATTATTAGCGAATCAAAATTAAATGATTCTGTTTCTTTTTATGTAGTGCTTTTTTTTCTTTTTATAAATATCCAAAATTTTAAATACTCAATTTAAAAAAAATTAGATTAAACTTTAAAATCTACCTTGTGTCTCATACAAAAGCTAAATACAAAATGTATTTTAGATTTAAAAATATTTATATTTTTAAAATGACTAAAACAACAAACAATTGCAATAATTTTATGTGTGGAATTATTTTATATCCAATTTATCCCCAATCTGTCGCCCAACAATCAATCAATATTAAAGTAAATTCAATGTTATTGCAGGCTGAATTGAACCAGCATAAAAATGTTCATGCTAATCAAAAATCAATTTGAATGAGTTTTTTTCTATTTAATTAACATGTTTAATTTAGCTTTAAGTTCGGATTCAACATGTTTTTTTATTAATGGGTTGAAAATAATATAGGCTTTGGTTAGCTATCTCTATTAATATGGTGACATGTGCACTGATATAGTGGTAATTTTTGTGGAATAAAGCTGAAAATTTCAACAAGTTATTCTTTCCTTTTGTTAAGTAATAAATTTAAATTTATTTCATTATTTGAGATGAAAAAAGGTGATTGGAAATTCCAAATACTGGGCAGTAGGTTTAAGAATTTCATATCAAACATGCCTTCAATACCAGCAATGAAACAGGCCTGCACACAGATTTTTTTTAAAAATTTTTAACCAAATTTAAAAGCATGTGAACTTTGTTGCTATATATTTATATAACTTTTACAACTAAAATGTTTCCTTTAAATGAAAAACTGCAAAATTGAGAAAAAAATTGGATTTCATCAAACAACCTTTGAAAGTGTGCCATTTCTTGGCATACCCTACATGATTTTTTCCACTACACCCCTCCCTATCAAAAAAAACACGTCCTTTTTCAAATTAGGAACTCTTAAGATACAAAACATTTAACAAAATTGTTTGTGGCAAAAAACATTAAAGTCATTATAAAGTTTTAAAAAAATGCCCAAGGGCAACAAGAAAGCTATGACGATTTGCGCCTCTTAAATCCCCCTGTGTGTTACCTTGATTTAAGAAACGCGGTAGAATAATTACGGAAGTTGTGGGTATGCGATAAGGATTTTAACTACTCAGGAACCAAATTACCTTCCTCCGCCATCTAATTTAATTTAAATTGTCTTCATCCTTTAAACAATAGTAATTCAAATTGGCATGGGCTTCTTGATATATTGGATAATTGATTGTTTCGTTTTGAAAATAGGCACCATGAATGGAATGTTAGGTCATCAGGATTACAAGATACTGTGTCTTCCAAGCCTATCTCACACACATTAAACTGAATTGGGATCGGGAGACTGGAAAAGGTAAGACTCGAGAAGAGTGGCGATCCCTCGCACTCTTCAAACCCATCATATACAACACCAGCACTTGGACATGAGGTGTCTTCTTGCTGAATGTCATCGACCATGGTAAGAAAAATCATGCACAAAGCAGGAAGAAACAGTTTAGTTACAATAGTCTGGACTGCTTTTGCATTCATATGTTGATCAACATGAATAAAAAAAAAAAAGATAATAGTAGGAACACCCCATTTTGGCCCTAACTATTATTTATCACCCAAAATTTAGTCTCAAACTCTGATTTCTACAGTTTATAAAATATAATAGTCTAAACTTCCAACAGGGAAGTGGTTGGAGATAATCAAATGCGAGCTTAAAATTAATTCAACCAAGATCCTAAAAAAATATGTATAGAGAGACCAATATCGGGATCACATTTTGTTCAAAACAATCGAAATAAGTTTCGCAAATAAACATATACTATCAGACAAATCTATATAGGCTGAGTAAGGGGCATAAAATATTCGTGTTTTAGAAAATTCTTCATAGGGCCTTTGCTTACTAGTATTTTTTAAAGCAGGCGATTCTGATAATTTATTTCTTATGCCAAATGCCCTTTCTAATTCAAATAGCATCGTTCATTTGTTGAACAACTGATTTGTTCATTTGTTGTTCTTTAATGTTTTTAGTCCTTTTCTGCCTCCAAATTTTATCCCGTTAACTGCTCTTACCTTAACAACTGAGCGACCAGCAAATTATGTTCATTTAAGGCTTTGTCATTTAAACGGAAGCAAAATTTGGTTTTTGATTTATTTGGAAAATTCTACCTGGGTATAAGCAAAGTATTTGTTAAAAAACACTATTTGTTTCGCCCAAATAGAGGACCACTAGTTCTTCTGGGATGAATGCTCTATTGAAAGTCAAAGTTAATTTTTAAACAGCTGAGAAAACTTCAGTGAAAACTTCTGCTAACAATAAAATATTTTAGCAGGCAGGTTTCTGGGAAATTATATACTATTTTAAACCCTAAGGAAAGTTTAAATTAGTTTTAAAAGTTTGTGTTTAACCCCGTGATAACTGCAACAAATAATTGAACTTATTCTCTTTTTAAAGAGGAAAATAGTGCATAACAGATTTTTATTTACTGGCATTATGCTTTTCATTTTGTTCATTAGTTAAAATTTGAACTAAAACCTGTGCATGAACTTATTAATTTTAGTCTTGTAACATTAGATTATAACATAGCCATTTAAAAAGAATAGTTATTACAAACTGTTTTACATTTAAATTACTTATCTACTAGATTAGTATTTTTTTCAAATTCAAAAACACTGAATTGGTATCAAATAATGACAAAAGAAATGGACAAAAAGAAACAAACTTGTTCAGGCTGCATCGAAAAGCATGGAAAACCACTGAAAAAAACAAAATTTTTTTAGTTATAATAAAAGAAGACGGAGAAATAAATTTTAAAGTAATTAAAAGATTATAAATTATCTTTTCTTAGCAAAATAATTGTTCGATACTTTTCATTTCATTAAGTTTTTTCAAACATTTCTTGAGAAGATAAGAGCTCTCAAGTAAAAAAAGAGAATTTTTTTTCTAGAAAGGATATAAACATAATTTTTTTCTCTGCAATAAACTAATTTTTTTTCCAAGCTTATCCTAGCTGTTTAGCATTTGAGCTCGACCAAATCCACAGGACCGTAAAATGACACAAAAAAATTAAACAAGAGGACCCTTCTTTACAATTCTCAACCAGTGGCCAACTTTAAACTTTTTGCACAGATTAACATTTTAATGTTTTACTATAAAAACTTCCTTTGTATTACAATTTTTAGTTTTTAAAAACTATCATTCTAGTTTTTAAAAAAGTAAGCTTACAGGAAACTTTCATAAAAACTCATATATTTTTTTAAGTTGATTTTGATCGTTACTTTTTTTTCCTTCAAGAAATTTTATAACTAAGGACTTTCTTTTTATATATATCTTCAATCAAAAGTGCTTTTGCTCTGTTTCAGAATTAAAATAATTTAATGCTTAATACAGGGATTCACACATAAAGAGTGACAGCACTCTGCGTGCCATAGAGTTAGACGCAACAAGGTCTTCCTTACATTAAGTCTAATATTTATCTTTTAATAGCAATCAGTTGCAGTTTAATAAAAAAAGTAAACTAATTGATTTTTTAAAACAATTTAATGACTTTTTAAAAGAAAAATCACAGATTTAAACATTTACAAAGCATTTTAATAAGCGAACCATAATTTTCATAAGTGGAATAAGTCTATTTCGAACTAATAAAAAGTTTATTTAAATTTTTCTGCTTATAATTATCATTGTTGTATCTGATGCTTCATTAATTTATAGTGTTAAGAAATCACCCAAATTGAAAAAAAAAATCCCCAATTGTTAAAAAATCCCCAAAATGTTTCCAATACTTTTAAAGTTATTCAAACTTCAACCCTTAAAAACTTTAGACTAATACTACTTTAAAAAATAATGACACATGTAATCGCTACAATGTTTTTTTAAATTGATTATTATTTTTTAAATGTATTTTATTATAAGCTTATTTCTGTGTTAATAAATTTTAATTAGTAAGCATGTCATATTAAATATCTTATTATTCATTTGAATTTTTCAGTATTCAAATAAAGAAAGTGGACATGTATTGTAGTTTCTTTACACATACATCATCTGTAAGGAATAGTTATTTAATATGGACTATTTTTTTCAATAAACATAGTAAGGAACATACTATTTATTCCTAGCTCTAAAATATCATCTTCACAATTTATTGCAAATATGTTAAAAGGAATTTTTAAAAAGAAATAATCATATTATGGCATAAAGCAGATGTTTAAAGATATTCACATTGTTTTTATCTCATTGCCTGACTTTTTTTAAGTGGGTAAGTTATTCCACATTGGAATATTTATAACTCTGCAAATAAGATATAAATTTTATAAATTTATTGTTAGTTAAAAGAAAAAAAACTACAAAAAAATTTTTGAAATAAATTTTGATTTATGTGAGCCTCTTTTTCATTAATACATTTTTAATCTGTATTTAATAATTTTTACATATTTGCATTTACAATGTAATAAATCAGTTTTTAATGCAGTAGTTGTTTCAATATAGAATTGTTATGATATATTTATAACAACATTTTATCTATAATTACTTTTTTAAAATTTAACTACTTACGAAAGCAAAGTTTTCAATTCAAAAAAAAAATTTATTTGAATAAATAGTCTGGTCCTAATAAAATAGATTATTTTTTATTACCAAAAAAAATATCCCCAACCCTGATTTCAAGAATGAGCTAGCATAGTTTAGGGTAATTCTTAGGAATCATTCGGCCAATTTCATTCCAGTTTCGTATTTAGCTATTACATTCTTTAAAATGATGTAAACATTAGCATTTTGTTGACTTTTGAGAATTTTTGAAATAAAACAATAAAAATAATTATTCATAAAAATTTATCTTTTGATGGAATCATTGGAAAAATTAATTTAATAATTGAAAAAAAAAAACTTTTTAATTATTCCTATGAGTTCTCGAGATATTGCGAAATATAAAGAAAGTATAGTTGGCATTAAGAGAAAGCCATAGCAAGGGAGAAATTTTTCATCATAAATTTTCTTTGACATCCATGACTAATTTAAACTTTAAAGTACAGAAAAAGTGAGTTCAGTCTAACCTGGATTAAGCTTCGAATAATGAAAAAAATTTCTTAAAATATCAGAAAGAAAATAAAGAAGATAACTTAGAATTAGAAAATGGAGAAATTATCTTCCAAAGATTTGTTTGTATTTTGATATTTCTAACTTTTTTCAGCGAGTGAAACTTCATGGATTACTCTAGGCTTCCCAGAACACACTTCTTCTATCTTTTAAATTTTAATTAGTAATGAAAAGGAAGGAATTTACGATGAAAAGTTTTTTCTCTGGTATGGTGTCCTCAAAAGACATCCAAAATTTCAATCGTTCTTTTGACTAAACTCTTTGGATCTAACTTTTAAGATTGTGGCTACCCCCACTTCATATTTTGAGGATCAAGAATTCAAGACGGGGAAAAAAGGCACATTTATTTAGAGAAAGTAGTTTTTTGTGTCTTATTTTGTAACTTAAAATATAGTCTGCACTAATTAATTGGTATCACCCTGAATGATTAAATTTAAGTCCTAGTCTGTTATTTTATTTTTTATTTTAGATTTTACGTTATCAAAAACAAACAGATTTACATCAAAAATCAGCACTGTTACTTTTAAGAGAAACTATGGTGGCAAAACTGGAATGTTTCATGTACTTTCAAAAACATGAGATTCAGAATTAAATTAACTAAACTACATTTTATACATTCACGAAAAAGGAAATCTGTAAAAATATTTCTTAAAAGTGATAAAATTTTCAGCTACAGTTAAAATTATTGATAAAATTGATCATACTTACTAGATAAATGGTAGCAATTTTTCAGGAATTTAAACAACTATGGTATTATCAAGAGTAGATGACACCTTTATAATATTAAATTGATGGGATCTACAAAAGAAATGAAGTTCATATGTAAAAATATAAACACTAAATCGGAGATAAAAATTTACATAAACTAATAAATTCATATTTAAATTTGTCAGGATATGTTTAATTGGGACGGTTTCACAAGGAGGACTAATGAACACAACTAAAATAACGTGACGAATTAATCATAAATAAAATCTTACTTTATGATTAAAAACAGGATTTTAGAGGAAAAGAAAATAAGAAAGGGAAAAAAAAGAAAAACTAGAAAAAAAAATTTCAAAAAAATAAGCAAATAAATAAAATAAATAATGAATAAAATAAAACAGGTAAATTTTAAACCTTTCCCAGATAGTTACACACATATCAGAATATAAGAAATAATTTTTTAAAACATTAAGTATAAAATATTTTAAACAATAATCAGTAAAATCTCAGTTCAAAGTGAAATTGAGTAAATTTTTTTTTTGTAATTCTGTAAAAAAATTAAGATCAGCATGAAAATATTTAAGAAATATGACTGGATCAAGTAAAGTTATTATCGTATGAAAAGAATCTTCAGTTACTTAATTGAATTACATTGTGGCAGATACAAAATTATAATTGAATCATTTCAAGAGTTTTCAGATATCAGCCAATATTATTCAAATAACTTTCTGCTTAGGAGCATATAATTTATAATTTTGCTGATATACCATCAGTTCTGATATAAATAAAACAATTTTTACACTTTTACAGAAATTATGTTAATAACTAGGGTGACATTATTTTCGCATTTCAACTTTCTGAATTACAACATTCGTGTCAAGGATTCAAACATTTCTTTTTGTATCATTCATGTTTTCACAAGTTTTTACCATCAATAGATGTAAACTTTCTATCTTCCAAGAATGTGAATAATAATAAAAATAATTAAAATTTTTAAAAGAATGAAACATAATTCAGATTTAAAACTTAATCTAAAATTAGAACAGCAGTCATTTTATATGATATGGAATTATGAAAAAGATAAAAAACAAATAGACAAACTCTTACAGAAACTTATTTTTACTCTGACAACAATATGCAGTAGACCTATATGGAAACAATACTAAGGACAAATTTGAGGTAAAAATTAAAATCTGAGGCTTATAATTATAATACTTAAAATAATAAATAGCCATTCTTTCACTAACAACCTTAAATAATGAAACCCATTCTTTCACTAACAACCTTACGTTTCAATTGTTCTCACAGAAAGAGTCAATAAAAAATATGAGCAAATAAATAAAAAAGAAAAAGAGATAAAATTCTAAAAAAAACTAATTTTTACCATAACAAGAAACGATGTGCTGTGGAGCTATGTGGAAACAATACTAAGAAATTGTTCGGTGTATAAATTAAAGCTTCATAAAATCTGAGTCTTATAATTATACTGTCTAAAAGACTTTCTTTCACAAAAATAAAAATTCCCTTTGCATTTTTTTGACTACAAGGGACAAAATAAAGAATAAAAGAAACAAATAAAAAAATTTAAACTCGAACAGAAATTTATTTTTACTAAAACAATATGAAACATTGTTCAGTCAACCTCTACTGAAATTACACTAAGGACGATGTAAAAATTAAAGCTTTAGAAAATGTGAGGCTTATAACTATATTGAATAAAAGCCTTTCTTTTAAAAAGCAGTTTATTTTTAAATTATTCGGACAGCAAGGTTCGATTAAAAGAGTAAATAAGCAAACAAAAAAATGGGAAGGACTGTAAACTAACAGAAACTTATTTTTACTATAAAAACAAGAAAAATTGGGCAACGCACCAATATGGAAACAATTTTAAGGACTAGTTTGATGATCAAGTTAAAGCTTTAGATAATCTATGGCTTCTAATGATAATAGCCAAAAGCCTTTCTCTCATTAAGAAACTTATCTTTCAATTATAAGACTGCAAAAGTCATTAAAGCAAGAAACAAGCAAATACGATAATGGAAAGAGTTGAAACTCTAATAGAAACTTATTTTTACTATAACAATAGTGCACAAGGACCTATACAATTGTGCATTGCACCTATATGGAAACTGTACTACTGAGGATTAACTTGATATCAATATTAAAGCTCTAAAAAATCTAAGGCATATAATTATGATTCTTGAAGAGCTTGCTAAGAAATTTATCTCTCAATTGTACTGACTTCAAGAGTCAATTAAAAATGTGAACAAATAAACAAAAATAAAATGGAAAAGATATGAAACTAACAAAAACTAATTTTCACCATAGCGAGGAACAGTGTGCTGTGGACCTATATGGAAACAATGCTAAGGACGAGTATGATGTACAAAATAGATGTTTGTATTTTTTTGATCAGGAATTACCCCAGATCACCCTACCTTTTATTCTCCAGCTTGGATGTGAACATCGGTTGAACAGCTTCATTCATCAAGTCATAATTTTCAGAATACAATATATGTTTCTTTGTCACTAAAAAAACGAAATACTTTATATGAGCAAATGTGTTATAATTTGCACGAAATATATTTTAAAAATTGCAATTCATGTATAAAATTATCAAGATTGAACGAGTTTCTCAAATACTAATTGATTGCATTTGTGGTATTTTCCAATTTATATACAATAAGCATTAGCTCAGACTTCATCTTTAATTGATTAAGGGAATGAACAAATAAAAAAAAAAAATTAAAAATACAATCTTGGAAGAGGGGAAAAGATATGGAGGTAAAAATCACATCTGCTAAAAAATTATTAAAACAATACTTTGAAATACATTTTTACAGTAAAAATTCGTTTGATCTTTTTTTGAAAATAATCTTTTGATCTTAAAGATTGATCTAAAAGCCAAAAACACCATAAAGGAAGTTTTTTTTAAAACTTTTACTGATTTAAAAGTAATTTTCTGTTGAAATGTTATGATTGAAATTCATGGCATTTTATTTATTTTTGCCCTATAAAATGTGAAAATAAAATTTTATTAAATTATAAACATTTATAATATTTAAATCAGTTTCTAATCTTTTTATTGTTCTTTCCAAGTGGATATTTTTACCAGACTTCAACTCATTGGGAGTATTTAGTTATATATTTGCAATTTTCATGAAAGATTGTTGTTACATATATTTGCAAAGAAAATTTAATTTTTAAAAGCAACTATGTTATTGTGACAGTATAGACAAAGAGCTTAGAGTAAAATAGTTATAACCTCATTTTTTCATGAGTACTTTTCCTAAGCAAGCAATTTACAACTCTCAGTTATTTTCACTAGATGGTAGCAAAATTTGCAGAAGCTTCTTATTGTCTACATGAAAATCATTGTGTTTTTCAACGAAAATGCTCTGCAGGAAAATTTTAAATCTGTGGCTTATCAATATACATAACTCATCATAGATAATAAAAAATCCGGTAGAGTTTATGAAATATAAATTTCATGATAATTGCTGTATGCACTAGATATACATAAGGAATTTTTGGGATTTTTATTAAATACTGCTTATCCAACAATTGTGGATAAGCATTATTTGGCATGGAGATGTTTTAAACGCTTGCTACATTCCTTCATTATAAATCTACAATGAAAAGTTATCATGACATGGTTAGATAGAACATTTATCTATTAGTCCATACAAACTAGTGACTAAAAGATATTACTAGTTCATACACATTTACATTGGTACACACTTACAACTATTTGAATTTTTGTTAACAAAAAGTTAATAAAGTGAATTTAA
Organism: Parasteatoda lunata; assembly: GCA_949128135.1. NCBI lineage: Eukaryota > Metazoa > Arthropoda > Arachnida > Araneae > Theridiidae > Parasteatoda > Parasteatoda lunata. The sequence goes on from OX421970.1 coordinate 113,732,464, forward strand.
ATTAAACATTACAATACGAGAAGTGTGTAACGTTCACAATTATTATGAAATATGATATTTTGAGACAATAACACAAACCAAAGCATGAAACTGAAAATCAATCATCTAAAACATCATACCATTCCTTTACATCATATCTTGTTGAACTGAGGGGCATTATTTTATATATGATGGTCCAAGTTCAATATACCCACTTATTAATATGCTTACAAATCAAACTTTTGGGTTAAAAGAATTCAACATTTTTAAAAAATTTTAACAAAAGACTGTTTATTGTAAACCAACCACATGCCTTGAAATAATTACTTTTAAAAGCCACAAAATAAATCAAAATTCTCATTAAAATAATAATTCCATCCTAAAAAAATTATTAAAATATTACAATTAATAAATTTTAATAAAACTGCAATATTGTGAAGAAATATGAACAAATTAATAAAAAAGAATATGTCGTTCAAAAAGAACTCCTAAAAAAGGTCCTAAAAATTTCAATATTTCTTCTTTTTACAGATTTTTAGCAAATATTTTTCTTGCGCAATCCCTGACTTTTTTGAGTTAATATGAAATTCAAATAAATTTTAGTACCCATTAATAAAAGATTTTTAAAATATTAACTATAAATTTTTTTAAAATCTTGAAATAAATTTTTTCAATAATGCATACTAGAAATAATAATAAATAAAAGGCTAGAGCAAAATGCTATTTACACTTAAAAATCTAAAATATATTAAATATATATATGTTGTAAACAGAATACTATACCATAAGGTTTCTATTTATATAAACTAACCACATATAAAAAATGAATGCTATGAAGTCTTTTATAATTTTACATCATATATATAATCAACTAAAATGAAAAATGTTACTATAGTAATCTTACTATAGATAAGAATCTAATGGTTTTCCGTTTAATTTTATTGGCAAAAAAATTCACGTGGTAGGATCTCATCATTTCCATATTGTTTTGGTAGTCATGAGCATAAAAGTCATAAAGGTTTGTTTTTCTATAAATATTTTTTTTAACCTTTATCTAAAGTTATTTTCCTGTACTACTATTATTACGTTTTTAACTCAAGTGTTTAAAACTAAGAGAATTTTTTTATTATTATAATATAAATCTGCATTAAAATTTTAAGATAAAGTTATTTAGAAAAGTGGTCTTTTGCAATTATTATTTTTGTACAAATAACATTAATATACCGTCTTAAATTACATTATCTGTTAAATGGTTTATCAGCTTCATGTACAATGAGATGCAATCTGCCCGTTAGGTAAGGAAAAATATTAAATTGGGATGACTTGTGAACTCACATAATATTATAAATGTTATTTTAAATAATGATAACTTAGAAAAAATTACTTCTGTTTACCAATAGATTTAAATATTTATAATAATAATAATAGGTAATAATATTTGGATGTGGGAAGTGGTGGCACAAACGTAAGCAAACAGAATTCCTTTTATTACACAGATGCTAAGTGAATAATTTTAACTTTAGTAGGAAAAAAAAATTTCAGCCAAGAAACAATAATTATTACAAAGCAATCATCGGAGTTGGAGAGCGGCAGCAAACAGGGAGCTAAGCCCTCTAGTTATGACTAAATATTATAAAAAAATTGATGAAGAAAAATAATTTTTATTTATTTTGAACTACTTTTCAGTGCGAACTAAACATGGCATTTTTCATTTCATATAAGGTAGAAAACTAAAATGCAGCAATGAATATATCTAATGAAAGATATTATAATTTAATTAACATTGGACCTCTCTTTAAATTAATTACTTTATCTTTAATTTAATTAAATGTTGAAAACTGAAATGGTGATGTACTACTTTTATGCACATTCTTTCTAAAACTAAACACTTTTATCATAAATAGATAAGGGGTAATAAAAATTATTAAAAAGAATGAAAAATGTTTGAGAACCATTACCTAAAGTAAACCAAATAATGAATCATAAAAAGAAATTTATATTAAATGAAAATTAAAATGAGAATTTTTCTAGCCACAGTATCAAAGGTTAGGATTTAGAGAAATATTTATCCTAAACCATTGTTTAAATTATTTACTATACTTTCAGTTTAATGAACAGTTGAAAACACTTACAAGATATTTTTTTTAAAATTTCACTTCTTAGAAAAGGATTAAAAAAAAATAAATAAGGTGTTATTAAAATGAAAACAGTTTTACAAACAAATGAAAAGATAGATGATAAAAACAAACTTAAGCAAATGAAAAGTAATATCCAAATTCTTCTTGTCACCGTATCCAAGAGTATTGAGTATAGTAATGTGTTACGAGCTCTCTGCTTTCGCTTATAGCTCTGCCTATTTAGCCTATCAAGATTTATATGAGCTCTGATGCTCTTTTTCAAATTCAACCTGCTTTCACCGAGTCCAACAAGGAACTTCCAAGAGCATTTAAAGTAAACAAAAACGATGCCACAAAAACAGTGAAAAAAGAATAAAAACTATTTTCGAAACTAGAGAAAGAAGATCTTCTCTGACCAATCACGAAAGAGCGCTTGCATCAGAAAATTTCAATGAGCGAAGCTAATTGGCCAAAATCATCCATATCTCCCCCCCCCCCCTTTACTTATATAATTACAGAGGCAATATTCGATTGCAAAATTTTACGCGACTGAAAAGAACACAGGCCCTTAATATAAATGAAACTTACGGAAAAAAATTATTTATAATATTTTTTTCTTAAAATATAAAAAAATGCTTATATATGCATTTTTATCAATAAGGGGTCGTTCAAATTGAACGAAACCACATTTTAACAAATATGGAGGTAAACATTTTTCAAGAGCAATGATTAATTCTTAAATTCGACAATTTTATTGCAGATTATTGTAGAGAATATAAAAATATTTTCTTACTACTTAACCATTTAGGATCATACTGAACAGGGAGGGGGGCTCCCCTAGCCTCTGAAAATGACAGGATCTGTTTCAGTGAAGTCAAATGCTGATGCTAGATAGTAATCCCCTTGAATCTTCAGTGCAGTACTGTTAGCATATGGGCTGTATAGACAAAGTTTTCCCTCAAAATATTCCACATTTGTTTTAAAAGATTTCATCTACAAAGTGTAAACAAATAATTTTTAGTACCTTGAAACAATAGCCAATCACTTACCAATGAAACAGATTTTTAAACATTAAAAGCAAATTCTTTTTTTTTATCAAAATTTTATTCTAAATACATATCAAGCACTGGAGGCCTAATAGACAGAATGGTAAGATTCATAAAAGTACCATCAAAAAAGAATTACAGAAGCAAATAAACTCTAGCAGCAAAATAATTTGGACTAATATCCATTAATCTCGGCTCAATCAAAGGGCTGTTATTTTTCCGATAATGGCCCTATACAGAATTGTGCGATTTACCCTATATTTGACAGCCTTTTTTATAACCAATATCGGCTTTATATAGAATTGTCAGAGCCTTGATGGCTCAGGAGCGTTCGTCTTCCAATGAGGTGAACCGGGTTCGAATCCCAGTGATGGCTGGTTGATTCGTATTCCGGCTCTCATCGACCACAATGCTGATGTAAAAATATCCTCAGTGGTAGACGGATCATGGGTTAGAGTCCCCTTGCCTTCAAACTAACAGTGGGAGATTTTCACGGTTTTCCTCTCCAGGTAGCGATTTGTTCCATCAAAATGTCCTCCTCGAAAGCAAATTTTCTTCATATACTGTTCCAGAAGTTCCCTTGTCTTCTGAAACAGGGTTCAAAATTGCAAGGCTATGGAGTTGAACATAAGTAGTCGTAAACGCAAACAATTGGGTCGACTGTTCAACGACGGTTGTAAAATAAAAATAAAATATAGAATTATTGGATTCATCTGATATTCATTATTCAGCCAATATATAGGCCAATATTAAAAAAAAATCTCTATCCAGTCTATGTTCTTATAGGACCCATATTGAGCCAATTTTGAGCCCAATTGGAGCCAAGGTAAAATTGTTACTAGGGAAGAGTGGATAATTTTACTATTTCAAATTTTATCCGATATGCAGAGAAAAACACAAAAATTGCACAAATTAAGTGAAGTGGGAGAAGACCTCTAAGAAATTTATATACAATATATACTTTTGAAATCTCAAAAACCTATTTAATGTCAAAAAATTATTTTTCCCCTTGGCAGTATATATCCACCTAATGTTAGTTTCAATTTTTGTGTCGAAGAGTTTCTTCTTAAAAACATGTTATATCACTTTTTATTTCCAGAAATAGAAATTGAATTTTTTTCTGAAAAATCACAATGTAAGTTTATTGTAAACTAATTCTTTTCTATTTAAGGCATAGTTATTTTTGTCTCAGTTTTAAAAATAAAATTATTATTACATACATATTTATTACCAGTTATTCTTACGCTTCAATCTTTTAGAGTAATAATTCTTAGCAAATATTTTTCTACTTTTCAGAACATATTTAGTTCTGATCTTGTTTTGAAAAATATTAATAATACTTTTATCAGAGGCTTTGACAGGTAATGTAAAAAAAAAATTAATGAAAAGAACCTGATATAAATATTAAAACAGATTTTAAAGAAAAAAGTCCTGAATTTTGCAGATTCAGCATTTAAGGAAAGAATGAGTCTTTCGAAAAAGAATAAGAAAAAAATTTAAAGAAATGATGCTTAGAATGTAGGCATGCTACTTACATCTCTCCAAGAGCATTCTGGCGATAATAAGGCAAGATCAATACTTATTACTGCAAATAAGGCAAGATCAAGTATTTGTATCAATGCAATAAAAAAATTGTTTCACAGTGTTATCAATTATTTTGTGAAATAGATGCAAATGTTTAATCATGAACGATGAAATAAAAGGTCCCAAAATTTCCACTACTCGTTAATGAATGTCATTGCAGTTAAATCAATTTACTAAATTTTAGTTTTTGGAAGTACATTAGTATATGAAAGTAGAACTTAGATAGAAAGTAGTAAAAAAGAGTCATAAATTTACCTTTTAAGCCTTGTAATTATGGATTTGTGCAACTCTCAAGGCAGAGACTCATCAGATTCATTTTTACAGCTCCACTTCTACATCATCAGTTAATTCAAATGAACCTAGAAAAATTCAGTTTTATTTTCTTTCTGTTAATACAAATAGGTAAAACAACGTTTTATTTTTCAGACAAAATGAGTGTAAGCAGATTCAAACTCATAAACAAATTTCCAAGACAAATACAGACAAGAGTAATGGACTCAAAATTTCTCAATTTGATAACTATTTTTTTTACAATTTTAGCACACTTTAAATAGAGCATAATTTTATCTAAGTAGGAAATAAAAGATAATGTTAGATGATACACATTATTTTTTAATCAATATTTTCTAAGCTGTACAAAGTTAAGAAATAAATTACAAAATATTTCTTTTAAAATTTTCTTTCTTCTAAAAAACCTGATACTTTATTGTTCACATATCTAAGCATTCTTCCGTTTGCGACGCTTATTTTAGCATTCACTCACTAATTCAATCTTTGAAAGTTATTTATTTATATAGATATTAGTTATTATGCAATTTTTTTTTGGGGGGGGGGATCGATTTTATTTTCACAATAAGCATATTAAATGAAAGAATTATGTTTTAACTATTCGAACTTTTTCTACATTTTAAATAAGATTTCATAGATTTAAGTATATAAAAATTAACTATTAGAATTTATTAAAGTATATTATTGTTTTGAGCTGCGACTAACTGCTTAAGACACAGAACTAATGAACTAAAGAACAGGATCTCCCCAGTGGCAGTTTGAACTTAAACTAGCATCAGATAGATGGATACCAACTTCTATGGAAAGGAAACGTGATTAGTGTGCAATTTAAACCACATTTCTACCTTAATACTAACGGTCATAAAATTATGAAGCCTTAACTTCCTCGGTTCATAATGTTCTATTTCAAAAATTATTTGCCTTTATGGGAAAAAATACTGTCATTTTTAAATCCCAAACACTGAATTTAGACCTACCCTCAATTTATATATATACAGTGAAATTTTCAATGTTCGAACGACTGTAACTCGAAGTTTTGATAATTAGAAGTGTTTTAGACACTCCAGAGAAAATTTCAGTTTTAACAAAAAATTTATATCGATTACTCAAAGTTCTATAACTATTTTTTTATGATAATTCGAAGAAATTTGGTGCTTCCCGAATTCTAATCCGTAAGAAAATATATATAAAAGAATTTTATTTGAAAGTGAATTATTTTAGTGAAATGTATTTATCATTTAAACCAGCGTTTCTCAAAGTTTGGGTCGCGACTTGGCAACAGGGCATGGAAATATCTTGCCGGGAAGATAAAAAAAAAAAAAAAATATCGCAAAATTTTAATATTTTACAGCAGACATGAGGCATAGTGGCAAAGTTTGTATTTGGGACAATTATATTCTAGGAAAATAGAACACAATCTTGGTTGAAAAACGAATTCCCTAAACTCAGACTGCCTCTTAAACGATAGTTATCAAAGCAAATAGGAAATGTTTTGCAAAACGTTATTTTAAATTTTAAAAAAAAGGCTATAACTGTAGAGGAAATTTTAAACTAAAAACACTGTTTTTGGGGTACATATTAAGCTCAGAGAATTTTTTGCACATCTGTTAATATGTATGTGAGAAGAATCTTAAAAGAATCAGAAAAATGCAGGTTAAATGCAAGCAGTGTTTTAGTAATCATTGCGCTAATAAGTAACAAGCTAAGTTTGAAAACTCACCTTAATAAATTACCTTTTCTATATTATAAGCTATCCAAATATCATCTGTATATTGAATATTCAGTAAGACCACATCTAGGATACAGGACATTTTTCGACTGGCAAACCAGCACTAGGATTCAAGACCTTTTCGACTGAAACGCCACATCCCGGATGCAAGACATTTTTTGACTGGAACAACAACTCCCGGGTGCAAGACATTTTTCAACTGAGACACCATCTCCCGACTGCAAGACATTTTTCGACTGAGACACCTTCTCTCGGATGCAAGACATTTTTCGACTGAGACACCACCGCCCAGATGCAAGACAATTTTCGACTTGGAGGCCAGCACTAGGATTCAAAACTTTTTCGACTGCGGCATCAATACAAGACATTTTTCTACAGGGAAACAAGCACAAGGATTCAAGACTTTTTTGACTGGGACAACACCTCCCGGATGCAAGACATTTTTCGATAGGGAGACCAGCACAAGGATTGAAGACGTTTTCAATTGGACACCACCTCCGGGATACAAAAGACATTTTTCGATTGGGAGAGCAACACGAGGATTGGAGACGTTTTCAATTGGACACCACCTCCGGGATACAAAAGACATTTTCCGATTGGGAGACCAGCACAAGGATTGAAGACGTTTTCAATTGGACACCACCTCCGGGACACAAAAAACATTTTTCGATTGGGAGAGCAACACAAGGATTGGAGACGTTTTCAATTGGACACCACCTCCGGGATACAAAAGACATTTTTCGATTGGGAGAGCAACACAAGGATTGGAGACGTTTTCAATTGGACACCACCTCCTGGATACAAAAGACATTTTTCGATTGGGAGAGCAACACAAGGATTGGAGACGTTTTCAATTGGACACCACCTCCGGGATACAAAAGACATTTTTCGATTGGGAGAGCAACAGAAGGATTGGAGACGTTTTCAATTGGACACCACCTCCGGGATGCAAAAGAAATTTTTCGATTGGGAGAGCAACACAAGGATTGGAGAAGTTTTCAATTGGACACCACCTCCGGGATACAAAAGACATTTTTCGATTGGGAGAGCAACACAAGGATTGGAGACGTTTTCAATTGGACACCACCTCCGGGATACAAAAGACATTTTTCGATTGGGAGAGCAACACAAGGATTGGAGACGTTTTCAATTGGACACCACCTCCGGGATACAAAAGACATTTTTCGACTAGGAGACTAGCAACGGGATTCCAGACTTTTCAACTGAGACACCCCATCCGGGATACAAAAGACATTTTTCGATTGGGAGAGCAAATCAAGGATTGAAGACGTTTTCAATTGGACACCACCTCCTGGATACAAAAGACATTTTTCGATTGGGAGAGCAACACAAGGATTGGAGACGTTTTCAATTAGACACCACCTCCGGGATACAAAAGACATTTTTCGATTGGGAGAGCAACAGAAGGATTGGAGACGTTTTCAATTGGACACCACCTCCGGGATACAAAAGACATTTTTCGATTGGGAGAGCAACACAAGGATTGGAGACGTTTTCAATTGGACACCACCTCCGGGATGCAAAAGAAATTTTTCGATTGGGAGAGCAACACAAGGATTGGAGAAGTTTTCAATTGGACACCACCTCCGGGATACAAAAGAAATTTTTCGATTGGGAGAGCAACACAAGGATTGGAGACGTTTTCAATTGGACACCACCTCTGGGATACAAAAGACATTTTTCGATTGGGAGAGCAACACAAGGATTGGAGACGTTTTCAATTGGACACCACCTCCGGGATACAAAAGACATTTTTCGATTGGGAGAGCAACACAAGGATTGGAGACGTTTTCAATTGGACACCACCTCCGGGATACAAAAGACATTTTTCGATTGGGAGAGCAACACAAGGATTGGAGACGTTTTCAATTGGACACCACCTCCGGGATACAAAAGACATTTTTCGATTGGGAGAGCAACACAAGGATTGGAGACGTTTTCAATTGGACACCACCTCCGGGATACAAAAGACATTTTTCGATTGGGAGAGCAACACAAGGATTGGAGACGTTTTCAATTGGACACCACCTCCGGGATACAAAAGACATTTTTCGACAAGGAGACTAGCAACGGGATTCAAGACTTTTTCGACTGAGACACCCCATCCGGGATACAAAACACATTTTTCGACTAGGAGACCAAAACTGGGATTCAAGAGTTTTTCGACTAAAACAGCAACTCTGGGATACAAGACATTTTTGACTCTGAGACTAGCACTAGAATTCAAGACTTTTTTGGTAGGTTCATTCATGATCTTGGCTGTTAAAAAAGTTCATGATTCATGATCTTGGGCTGTTGGCACTTGAACTGGTGGCGCAGGAATTACGGTAACAGCAGTTGGCGGTGGTGGTAGATAATGGTGGAGAAACAGGTGGTGCACTAATAATATGAATTACGCTGGATACTTTTTAGCAAATCTAGGTCTCTTTGGGAGTGTGAAGGGTGGATCGATTTTAAGGAAATCTTTACTTGACTTTATTAATAGTGCCAGTCTGGTGCTTCTTCTCCCGGGATTTCCTCGTCTTTTCTGCTGGACTCCCTGAGGCTGAGGCTGCTGAGGAATTTGCTGCACTTGAGCTGGTGGTACAAGAATTACGGGGACAGCAGCTGGTGGTGGTGATGGTGGTGGTGGTGATGGTGGTGGTGATGATGGTGGTGGTGGTGGTGATGGTAGTGGTGGTGAAACTGAAGCCAACGGAGCAGAGACAGGTGGTGTACTTATAATTATACGCTGTGGTTCCACGGGAGAAGAAGTTGTTGTTGTTGTTGTTGGTGGTGGTGGTGGTGAAGGCGATGGATCCAAGGTTGCAGAAGTAGGTGATCTTTGAGTAATAACTTCTACCTCTTCCATAGGAAACGTGCGATTCAATGATTCTTGGATCGATCGCCTGAGCTCGGTGCTGCTCTCTTGGATATCAGCGTCCAGTTGGTTCCTAGCTTCTTCGAATGATAAACCCTGCGCCACCCTATCTATAAATCGTGTTGCCATCTGCACCATCTGTTCATTTGCTAGAGAGGTGGCTACGGTACTGGCCTCTTCTATAATGCGTGTCTTTTCGTCATTTCTCTTTCTTTTTTCCTCCTGCTCCTTTTGGTGCCGAAATTCGTGAGCTCTCCGCCTCTCCTCCTTTGCGTAGGCAACGGTGGTCTTTCTTCTCCGCTCAGCCGTTTCTCTCTCCTCTTTTTGTCTCCTAACCTAAAATGTATTCCAATATTGTGATTCAACAACATTCAAACATATCAAAAATAAACAAGTTGGAACCATTCGTCATATTATTTAAAGATTTAAAGCAAAACGTATCAGGATAGAAATAATTTGAGCTTAATTGTAATATGGCTTACCGAGGTGAAAATAAATTTATCCTTTCGTTTTGAATTTACAGTTTTAATTTTAAACTACTTTCAAGTTTTTTTTTTTTTTTTAATTCCATTTTAGATTTTTGCTTTGAAGTAAACAATGGTAACCAATGGCTAATGTAAACTTGGTTTTCTAAATAAGCATAAAACTTACTTAGTTTTCTTTACTTTCGCCTGAATCTTTTTTATCATTATATTTTTTCCTTCAAAATTTCTTCTTATTACTATTAATCACTCTTTTTTTAAGTTTTATTTACAATTTTTGGAATGTCTTTGACTAAACTTTCTTTATTAGTTATTTTTTTTTTAATAAATAGGCACGTGTTTTAATTTTATTCTGGAAATCAAAAGAAATTTAAAAAGATTAAATATACTGCTGACAAATAAGAAAATAATTTGTTGTTAAAAAAAAATATTCAAAAGATATAACTAATCGCAGGTAGAATGCACTATTAAAAAAAAATTACAAAAGAGCACTATATAAGCTCATTCAAAGGGTACACCTAATATTTGTGGAGCTGTTGAACCTTATTTTATTACAATCTGCATTTATTTTAACAACGCAATTTTAATAAGATTTATCTTTTTTTAATACCGTCATTTGGGGCTACTTTGTGCAGGATTTCGCAGTTATTGAACTTTGATATGTAAAAAAACTATGTTAATTCAAACTTAAGTAAAATTTATCGATATTATATTCATAACTGGACTCAGACGAGTGAATTTGATCAATATTGGCATTATTTGTATGTAATATTTACGAATAATAAGTCAAAACATACCTTGCACAAAGTAGCCCCCAAATGGGGCTACTTTGTGCAGCGATAGGAATTCAGTTTAATAATCATGTTTTTAGTAAAATATTGATATAAAATTGTTAAAAAAGTTAATTGTTGACATTTTTAAAGACAAAAACATCAAGATATGTAAAGATATTAGCTTGAAAATAATTTTCAGCGTTAAAAAACCATTTTTTTTTGAAGAATTTTTTCTTAAAAAGAATGTTTATTTCAAAACATTTGAGTTTAAACAAAAGGAAACCATATACTTTTTTTAACATTGAAATGGATGATATTTCAAAAATAATAATTATTACATATTCATTAACATTTATAATATTGATACATTTGAACATAACATGCATCTACATCACGTCACGAATCTGCAATTTTTACTTCCCCCAGAGCGTTTCTATCTCTTTAACGCGGTATAGACCACGCTTATTAACAGCCTTCGGTTGGCTAATCTTCCTCACAATTTCTTCGAGTTTGAACGTGTCAGTCTTTTCAGGTATTTTTTTATAACGTCTAACCATTTTTCTGTCGAAGAAAAACGAATGAAACTTTGCACAAAGTAGCCCCAAAGTGCATTTTTTTTTATTTTCCGTTTATTTGTTATTAATTTTCAAATTTTTTTTTAACGCTAACATGATATAATTGTTTATTAATATATAAATAAAAAATTTTGCACTTACGACAATTGTTTTATCAACGTTTTGCACAAAGTAGCCCCGAATGACGGTAATTGTTTACAATTCATTAATGTTTTATTCTTTTAACTTTTGTGTTAATAATATTTCGTTAAATTTTACTTTTGGACTTGTTATACATACTTGGTTATTGCGATCCCTGCTTAAAAAAAATCCTAGGTTTGATAGGGAAAAAAAAACTATTCGTTCAATTTTAAAAAGTTTTCTTACAACTTAATCAACTACTAGATATTAATTTTTTTTTTTTTTTTAAATTTAATTTATCGTGCACCTATTTCAAAGCACTGCTAATGAAAATGATATACTCACTTCTTCAGGTGTCTCCACTCTTTGCGTCTTCCTGGAAGAAAATTCTTAAAGTCAAACAATGCACATTATCATTTCTATCATGTTATATTTAATAACAAAATTTTTGAAACTTATTGTAGCGTGTCTACCACTACAAAAATACTATTCCAATTCAATAGTATATAAGACATGTTAACTAGTTGGGGTGCCTATTCATAGATGAATGTTGACATTGTCGATAGCTACCCTACGCACATTGGTGAACCGGACGTCATATGGACAGGCCTAAATTGGCAGAAACGCCCACTACGATTTCAACACGCCTACTTCGATGGATAATTCACATTGAACTGTTGACTTGCTGCTTGGGATCGTGACATTATCCGCCTTTTCGCGCTGTTGCTACTCAGTCTCGATCACACACAACGTCGGCCTGCATACACTCGTCTGCTAATGGCAACACAGGAGCAACAACGACCGAGAACTAAATATATCTCTCACGATCAGCAAAAAGTACGGTGATCTTAATACAGCTTTTCCGATTTCTCAGTAATGAATCCGTTCATCGAATTCTATTACAGCTATATTTCTGGTGGGAAAGTGTATCTGCCACCACAATTCCAATTCATTAGTATATAACAAATGTTAACTCGAGTACCTTTTCATAGATGAAGGTTGTCGATAGCTACTATCCCCACACTTATTTGGGTAATTAGTTTTAGATATTTCAAAATATCCAAGCCAATGGATTCGTAACTGGTTCATGTGATAATATGTGTATAGCATATAAGTTTAGAAGAAATTTTAATAGAAACCTAGCATATGCGGACATTACGGGGGAAAAATGCTCTATTTAATGATCTTAAAGATCTCTTTCCTAAATATTCAAAAGCTTTTATATTTTATTTTACAAAATCAGAAATGTTTGAATAAACACTCGGCAAATTTTGATTAAAGACTCTCTTGATAAAAACGGTATAACCTTGGCAAACAAAGAGCACGGGGCGAGCTCATATGATCAGAAGGTCGAGTCCCCAATCGTGGTTGCCGGGAGAAAAATGTTGAACCAAGCAGACTCCTCAATTCTGCTTTTAACATGTAAAGTCTATGGCGGGCTTGTCATACTTTGAATCCATTTTTCTTGTTTAAGAATCGGAGTGATCAATTTTAAAAAAATACTAATAATTTTTTCAATCTTTCCTATCCACGAAAATGTAGGTCAATTTTTTTTATCTTTATTACTTTTTGTAATATTGCCTTTGAAACTCAAGTCACTTTCTACCTTTGAGTAAGGGAGGAAGGCAACTTCCACCCCCAAGTTCATTCTCCAAGAGACGATTGCGGTCTAATCTTCTCCGTAGGTGGTCTTGGTCTTGCTCCCTCCTTCCCAAATACTTTTACTCTGTTCAACTCTTTTTGAAAATCTTTTTCTCTCTCTGTTCTTTTGAAGAACTGATATGGGGAGCTTTTATAAGCTTGTAATTTATTATGGAAATTATATTCGCTGATAATTCGTTCATTCTACATACATTTTATTTATTTAGTAATAATACTTTTTCTTGTTTTTATTCATTTTGAGAGTGGAATTTAATTTTTAAATTCCCCCTTTTTTTTAAAACTTTTTTCCTTGTTTTTTAAAGATGTTTCAGAATTAAAAAATTTAGCTTCTGAATAAAGTGAGATTAATTAAAATCGAGACAATGACGTAAAGATATTCCAATATACTATAAAGCATCACAAAACTGCAGTTTTCCTTTTTAAAAATATATATATATATATATCATACACTCATTTGTAGGTTTAAAAAAACATTTACATTATAAAAATTTAAAAGGTTGCAATTTTTCCATTCCAAAAATAGTTTTAATTACTCCAATAGCTGGGATAGTTTGTTTTTCCACGGTAAGGAATAGCTAGTACACAAGAGCACACATCATCCAAACGTGAACAAGCACTTAGCCCTGTGTTTAGGGCTTTAATGTACATACACAAGAACACTAAGTATTATGAAAATTTTATTTAAATCAGTAAATGAAGAAAAATATAAAAAAATATACGCATGTATTGTAAAATTCTTAAAAAAAAAGGAAGTAAAAGAACATTAGTGGACATAATTAATATTCACGAGAGAAAAATAAAAACGGTATCAAAATATAATGAACCTCTGCTTAGGAACGCAACACTGAAAATATTGAAACCAGTTTGATTGCCAGATGAAATAGAAAGAATGAGAAATGTGATTATTATAAACACCACGAAATATCATCACGATATATTAAAAAATAAAAATAAGTTGTAATACTTAGAGTTAAGCTTCTCTTTGTTACTTCAGACAGTCAAACTGGTTTTGATGTTTTCAGACCTGATTCCTTAGTTGATTCACTAGATTTTGAAACTATTAGTCTTTTTTTATTGCTTTAACATTAATCTGTAATTCCTAATTAATACACTTTTTAAAACTTTTTTTAGCAATATTCTAAAAATATATATTAAAACTAGTAATTATGCAATATCTTATGTATTTAATAACGAGAAATTTTTCGAATTCCTATTAAAAGTGTGTAATGTAATTTTTATTCATAATTTTTCTTCACAATTTTTCGCTCTTTTATATTGATAGAACAAAGTATGTAATCAATGTGTTATTTTAATTTCTCTTTCCTGACCCTCTTTTGCCATTCATGGAGAAGAGTTTTCTGAGTAGAAATTTCTGCACTGCAAACTTTAATTAGTGTAGTTATAGTTAATTAAAATCCGCATTCGCATTACATGGAGAGGAAAAACACGAAAACCTCCCAGGGTTAGTGATAAAATTTTGTAAAGTAAACTTGTCTCAATCAGTTGTTATGTAGTAAGTTTTAATGAAAATCAATAAATGCCTTTTCTTTCAAAAATTTCGGTTTCGTACTTTTTTATAAATTAATTTCGATTTTTTTGATAAATCTTTATATTAATTACAGTGAGCAGCTTCTCAAATCTATATATTAAAATTTAAAATAACATAGAATTGTTTTGTTTTAGTTTGTTGTTTTTAATGATCCATCGAAATAATCTATTAGAAAAATGGTACAATCTTTAAAAAATTGAAAAAAATTAATTAAAATTAAAAAAAAAAAAAGGTTGTGAAAAATATATTTATTCAAATTGTAATTGAAAGAAACAAATTAAAAAAGTAATAAAAAAATAAAATCTTGAACTCAAAGTTTTACTTTAACATAAAAAGTTTTACAAGTTAGCAAATCAATTTTTAAAAAAATTAACAAACTTTATTTGATTTATAGAGAAAATATAAATTTATTTTTAATGTAGTTACTTTATATGAATTACTTTCATATGACTACATATTAAAATTTTATAAATTTAAATACTCTGGTTATTATTAGTTCTCTAAATAATCAAATCAAAATAATAAATAATTCAAGATATAATTTGAAAAAGTGCATGTTAAATAAAAATGATAAAACCATTTTGAAAATAAATACAGCCGTTTTAGAGTTTAAAAAAATTATTTTTTAAGTTTTTCTTAGAAGGAGAAAAAGCTTAATGTAGAGTGAGTCTCTTCTGATATCTTTTGAAAGCTACTTGACCCCCGCAGGTTGCAATTCCCCCTTTTCTGTGACAGTGGTTAGTCGATTAGTTTCGGATTACTTAACACCCCAGGAAGTACACGCACCCCCACCAAAAATGTAGGGGAGAGAGTGGAACGGGTTTTGGAGGTGCTATATTTTTCGTCCCTATTCGGGACTAACTCTTACTGAAGGTTAGAAGGGAAATGAAAAGGCCTTCTCACAGTATCCTTTGGCCAAGGGTATAACTATAATCCCTTTAATTTTAATTTCTTTATTTGAGTATCTCAAAAAAATTCTATCGACGGATTCTACTTAAAGTTCAGAATTTAAGTGAATTAAATTGGTGTAATGATTTGTATATCTGACTATTAATTTTTTAACCATTAATAAATTAAATGATAAAAACTGTTAAAATTAATTTACATGGAATTATCCTTTGAAAACAAAGTTTTATGAATGTGTGCGAAATCCTGAACTCTGCACTACAATAGTTTGGAATTTGCCCATCATACAAGAAGTATATTTAAACTATTATCAATTTTAAAAAAATCGTAATAGCTTTTACACATCTAAGGATACATTTGCATGGTTCTTACAAATAAGTTGTTATATAATGTTTCTCATATAAAAACCTACATAAAAGTCACAAAGTTTATACATAGTTTTTATATAAAAATTGGCAAATATGCGGATATATGTCGAATATGCAAGAAGTGAAATCATCGGTGTGGTCACGCAAAACACTATTTAACTTTTGATCAAATAATCGGATTTCATGTAGGGGCGAGTCGGGTAGCCCCGCCCACTTAAGGAGTATATTGCTTTATTTCTGTATAATATTGAGTTATAATCAATATTTTTGTATGTTTCTATTGTTTTATCATCTAATTAAATAATGCAAAAAGAATAAACCAAAAAAAGAATAGTTTAACTTAAAAAAAGCAGAAATTTAAAAAAACATGTTTTTCAGCTCTTTTCAAAATGTGTCGGGTAGCCCCGCCCAGTTACAAAAACTATGTTTTTTGACTGTTTTTTCAGGTGTAAATGAAAATGACCAATGTATTGACAATAGATAAACCTCATTTATCATTTTTATCACAAAATTCAACCGATTTTTCTTAATTTCATGACTACTGTATTCAACATATTTTTAAAACTATTGTTTACCATGTTACCAGCTGCATAAATACTTGAAACTTTGAAAACAATCTTTTTTTAATATAACAATTAATGTCCGATGCCCCATTGACCTATTCTATACATATGAAATTGACAGTGGGCGGGGGTACCCGACACTCCCCTACTAGGTGCCAATCATAATTATTTGAAAAGTTGAACTTAACTATTCTTAACTAATTATAATGATAGGAATTCAATACAAAAATATATATATTTCATACCACAAAACTCGCTAATTTCGTAAAAAAGAGTACCTAATTCAATTAACTGAAATAAATTAATTTAAGCTAATATTTTAATAATAATAGATTGAATTTTAACTTCAAAGATATAAAGCCTTACAATGGATCCCACCCCACTGTCGTATCCCCGGCAACGAAAAAGTGAATGCACTGGCCAAAAAAGGTTGCTTTGTTAATCAAGACACAAATAGCTCGGTTAGCCCACTTCATTAATGATTAATCATGCACTTAAGACAACATATATCATTGCTAAAAAAACGGACAAAAGAAAAAACACGGAGAAATGCCATCCTTAATCTCCCCGATTGCCCATGAAGCAGTGCTGTAGCTGCCTTTCGACTTGATAACCAACTGCCGGTGCGACGATGAATGCTGAACATCTCCTCAACTGTTCAGTTCTCACAAAGAACTGCATCTACTCCCGATACTGGGAGGCCAGAGACCTTTTGTTCAATTTAAATTCTTGATTTAATTTTTGTGTTTGATGTTTTGTTTTTGTATATTTCATATCTTTTCTGTATTTGTATTTACTTTTTTTGATCTCTGTACGGTGTTAGGATAATGTCTGATCGCCTGCTGCATTGGAAATAAAATTTTAACTTTAAAAAATACATTTTATTGATTATTTATTACTTTTTATTTAATAAGAATTATATTTAATGTAAGATAGACAAATTTTGACATCATTTTAAAGGAGGGTGCAATTTCGAATGACATAATACAAAATTTGTATGAAATGAGTCCCATAGTTTTTTAAAATCAAAATTTAATAACATTACTTTAAAATTGCATCAATTAAAAACTATGAATTGATTCCAATGCTGTATTTTCTTATATAAATTTGCTTAGTTACAAATAACGCAAATACTTGCATATCTTACAATTCTATATTTTTTCAACCTTTCTTAAATTAAAAATGGTTATTAAAATGTATTTTGGCATGGTATTCATTATATTTAGGATAATAAATCCTAATTCTGAAAAAATTCTTTGGTTTGCTTAAATTATTAAAATGATGTTTTAAAAAGTGGGACCCAAATTTTTGACAGCTCTTCTGACTAAATCCCTATTTTTCAGATAGCGCTCTTATATGTTCCAAATCAATGATAAAACCGGTATTTTTAGAACCCGTATAAAAATAAGAAAACCCAAATTATACACATTAGGAATCACGCATTTGAGTGAGAGGAAAAAAAAAATAAAATGCTGAGAAAACAGAAATGTAGAAAAATAATAGAGATTCACCATCAAACTTTGATTTTTATTACATACTGTTTTCCCTACTATAATTTATACATATATCGTTCAAGTTTTTCTTCACTCAAACATTAATGTGCGGCCACCTATAAATATATTCTATTTTTCACATTTTTGATAAAGATTCTAAAAATACTTATTAAGGATGGTCTAAAACAGAACACCCCTATACATTTTTTATCTTTTAGCTATGATGAATCACGAAAAAAAGAGCACCTGATTAAAGAATCTGGAAAGAAAAGCACCCGGTAAAAAGTACATGCAGTTTCAAATTCCCTCCCCCCCCCCTAAAAAACAGAATTTTTATGTGCAACATTTTATAAAAGTTTTGACCGTTTAATGAATTTAAGGACCAATTAATGGTCAGGACATGACCTTACGATCTCGTACATGATTTTTTTTTTAGAGTTTTGATCTTGTAAATAAAGAGGTAGTGTTGCTATTCAGTGGGCGAAAAGCAACATTTTTAAAAAGAATTAATAAATATTATTCTTTATACATGAAAAAGTTGAGTCATTATTAAAAAATTCCATACCATTGGCATGGGGAAAAAGTAAAAAGTGTAGTTATCCATTAGAAATATTTAAGATTTATAAAAAAACTAAAAGCTATTTCTTAAAAAAAAAAATCTGTAAAATATCCATAAAACGTTAGAAGTGACATAGGCAATCGGAAATTCTTTTTAAAAACGCCGCGCTATCATAAAAGCTCCACAAAAAATTTTTTTATATACAAAAGCAAAACTGAAAAGAAAACAATCAATCTTAATTTTGAAAGTAAATCTTATAGCTGGAAATCTCAGTTTTCGAATTACCGTATTTTTTAGAAAAATTTTTAAAAAAAAGAATAAAGTCTAATAGAAACTCTTAATTACCAGGTCATAATGAATATAAAAGCAAAAGTTTTTTTTAAAAAAGAAAAAGCTTGATAAAAACCAAAACAAAAATCATTCTTAGTTTATGAACGAAAAATTTAACGCTATAAATCTCAATTTAATTATTTTTCAATGTCATATTTTTAGAAAAACGTGCAAATAAAAAAAAAATATATCGTTCATTAGAAACGCTCTTTAAAAAATATTTTGTCATAATAAATACGCTGATGAGAAGAAAAGTAAATAAAAAAAATAGAAAAGAGAAACAGAGAATGATTATCCTTAGTTCTTAAAATATAGATTAAATTTTGAAAATTACCATTATATGTCCTACCGAACAGAAAAAAAAGTGATAATAAAGGAATAAAATCTATTAGAAATGCTACTCTATATCAAAACAGCGAAAACGAAGCAAAAACATCAACACCTAAAAATAATCTTTAATAAAATTAAAATAAGAAACAGCAGTACAAAAATAGTGGCTTAGTATAAAGTATAATTTTGTTTATATTCTTTAAGTTTCTCATCAGAATATAAATTTGCAAGTTTTAATAAATATGTGTAAAAACTACTTCGATTAGTGCCATAATACGATATTCGATAACCTGTTCATATTAAAAAAAATTTATGAAATATTTGGCCAAACAATTATACTTCACTATACAAACTATATTTTTCAAAATAATGGCAGCTCAGAAGCAATTTAAAATTTTATAAATACAAATGAATAAAAAATAAAATTAAACAGTTAATTATTAATTTGAATTATTATTTTTAAAACATAAGTTTCTTACAAATTTTCCATCATACAATCATGAACTGAAATTATTTATGAAAGAACGGAAGAAGATTACAAAGAAATTCTGTACGAAATTAATCTGGTTTAGAAATTATATATAAGAAATGATTTTTAGCAGCTTTTCTTTTTTTTTTCGTGCGTTCTTTTTAACGAGTTCTAATTTTTAAGGTGCTCTATCTTCCGCCGGCCGCCGTTTCAACTTTGGGATTGTTTGTTTTTTTTTAAAGAACTATTTGTTCAATAATTTCTATATTCTTAAATAGGAGGATTCAGCTACTACTCTGTCATGGCTGTGACAAAAGTAGTCAAGAAACAAGAACTTTTAAAACGAAACAGTCATAGTTCATTAGAAATATTACCATTAGAAATAAATTTTTTTTTTTCAAATAGAGATGTCATTCCCTTGTTTTTATAACCTGTTCAGAAGCACAGAAAGAAACAATTCATAATCGGGAGGCTATCCTTTATCTGCATATGACAACATTTCCTGTTCTTATGCAAATTTAAGTTTTGATTATGTGCTCTTCTAGAAGTACGTTATTAACATTCCGACAAAAAAAAAAAAAAAAAAAAAAAAAAAAAAAAAAAAAAAACAGAGGAAAAATGTTATTTTAAATAGAATGAATAATTTGGAGAAGAGATTGAGCGAAAATATGGGTAAATTTCATTCAGCAGAACATTCTTTGATATGAAAAGACAACATTAATTTTAAAAGAGCCTCAGAGTTAGTTGCAACAAATTTGTCTTTAAACGGTTCATAAATTATGCAAGTGTTATAAATTGGCGCATATTTAAAACTTTAAAATTAAAAAACCCCAAAAATTATAACAACTAAGAAAAGCGATGATTAAGTGTAATAATAGAATCAAGTATGTCTTTTCTTTTTAAATCTGAAACTTTCTTGAGAAAATTAGAGCTATCAAAAAACAAATATTATGTGTTAAAAACTATTATTTCATATAATTACTGTCCTTTCTTTTATATATGGAGGGACTATCTACAATTTCGTGGGCAACACGGAATGTACCAACCACATTCACTACTCAGAAAATCTGGTATCATAGAATAAAATAATTAATGTAAACAAAATTGAATGGACAAATAACATAACTATAGAAGTTTTCATAACTATAGAAGTTTCTTTTAAAAACTACTTTGTTTCTTTTTTTTAAACATTATATTTTTGGAGCACTCAAATATCCAATTAAAATTTCTCAAAGAGAAATTTCAGATGCTCTTGGAAGCCGATTAAGCGGCGGCTATCTTCAAGGAGCAATAAATGTCGGGAGGAACCAGATTGTTTTTATCAAAACTTAGTAATGCTCAAAATGCGGCAGCAGAGGTTGCTTCGGGGATTCACAACAAAATGAACCAGGTTTGAATCCTATCGCTGCTTTTTTGTTACGAATTCGCACCCGCTTCGCGCTGACCATAGTGCGGAAAAGATATACTCAGTAATCCAGCCGGCAGAGGACTTCCCGTCTAGTAAATGGAGACTGGTGCACGTAAAATCTGTCTGGTCATAAAATCCTCCGTGTTTCTATAACAAATCATACATCTGGGGGTACTGGATTGGAGATTGATTGTTCTCTAGTTTAAGTCAAAATTACGATCAGTGAAAAAATTAATGGATGTATGAATGGGTCTTCCCTATAAACGGGTGTGACGTATGGATGCGGCAGAAGTTGAAATTTTGGCCATAGATGGCGCCACTAGAAAACAAAAACCATGGCACCTCCAGCTATAATGGCCAACGACAAAAACGATTCTAATAAGTTACTGGCATTTTTTAAAGGGCTTGAGCCGGGATGGCTGAGGGTGTAGACCGTTCACCTTCCAATGAGGTGAACCGGGTTCGAATTCAGGCAAATGGCTGGTCGATGCGAATTTTGCATCCAGCTCTCACTGACTGTAGCTCTGACCTGAAATATCCTCAGTGTTAGACGGATCATGGGGCAGCGTCCCCTTGCTGTCAGGCTAACCGTAGGAGGTTGTCGTGATCTTCCTCTCCATGTAACGGAAATGCGGGTTAGTTCCATCAAAAAGTCCTTCACGAAGGCAAATTTCTCCCAATACTTGATACAGGAGTTCCCTTGTTTTCTGGATTGTGTTCAAAATTTCAAGGCTACGGAACTGAACATTAGTTGTTGTAAACCCAAAACTTGTGTCGGCTGTTTAACGACGGTTATAAGATAAAAAATAAAAAGTTAAAGCTTATATTGTACTTACAACTTTTTTCTAGGACCCTGCTGGGAAGATCCAGAAGGACCTGCAGCCCCAGATCCTGACGAACCCGAAGGTTCAGCTGCACTAGGCGAGCTTCTTTTCATCTTGATATCTAAAATTATCAGAATTGAAAATTAATTTAAGTATACACGAAAGTAATAAAGATTGTGTATTTAATTAATAAAGTAATAAATTCAGTCCTTATTAATATCTATTCTTGATAGGACAATCGTTGTGTATTTGGAAAAAAAAAATGAAGATACCTGCAGAAAAAGTATAAAAATTTATCATATTTTACAAAGACCATGAAAAACTGATTGATACAAAACTGTGTTTGAAATCTTACCAGTGAATAACTCTTAAATATTTAAAATAAAATGTGACTTTTAAATGGATTTCTAAAATTGCATGATTTTTGGCTTAGGGTGATTCCCGATGATTAGTGCGTGAATATGAATGCAATTAAAATGCGATTCACGTTTTATTTCCAACTTGCGTATATTAGGTTTTTAATCCACAGTGTGAATAGTGATTGAAGATTTTTAAATCGCGTGAATACGAATTGCAATGTTTGAGTTTAAAATCGCGTAAATACGAATAGCGATGAGGAATTTATAAATCGCGGGTTGCAGATTATTTGTATATGAAATGCGGTTGATGCGAGGGCTCGCGTGTGCAACTAGCAAATAGAAATTAAATTTCGACGAGCAATTTCTAAATCAAGACGAATTGAATAGCAAAAAATAAGGTTTGGGAAACAGGTGAAATAATGAATCGTAAATAACGTGAATGTTAATCGCAAATCATTCTAATAAAAATCACGATGTATACTTCACGTTAAGACGAATTTTAATGCGTGTCAAAACGCGATGTATAAATTGCAGGTGTAATGCTACTAATTCGACGGATCGTAACTGTGACTAAGCATATTTAAATTTGATTAATAAATCGGGTCAAAATGAATTACAAAATAAATAAGATTCGAAAACCTTGTCATTAATCACTCTGCAATAACTTGTGAAAATGAGATTCAAATGGAATAAAAGCGAATCTGAAGAACTAGCAATAAAATTGAAGAAAAAGGGTAAAAATCATTAATCTCCCTTATTAACAAAAGAAAAAGAATAAATTGATCACCAAGATTTTAAATGAGCTATCGAGTGAAAACGTATCTATTACATATGTAGCGTCACTACATAATTACAATTCACTAGTATATAAGACATGTTAACTATGTCGGGCTACCTTTTCATAGATGTCGTTAACTACTCAACATTGGTGGCCTTCGGACGTGATGTGAACACGCCTACCTTGGCAGTAACGCGCACTTCGATGCGAACACGCCTACCTTGACAGAAACGCCCACTTTGATCTGGAAACGCCTACTTTGATGGATGGTCCACATTGAACAGTTGACTTGTGACTGCGACATTATCCACCTCCTCGCACTGTTGCTGCTCAGCCTTGTCTCGATCTCATCTCGTCGGCTTGCACACACTCGACTGCTAAAGGCAACACGGTGATCTTAATACAGCTCTCCCGGCTTCGCACAAAAACAGCAATGAATCAACTAGTGGTATCCATTCATCGAATTCCATCACGGATATAATTCTGTTGGGTGAGTACTGTAGCGTATCTATCACTACATAATTACAACTACAATTCACTAGTATATAGACTCGACTCTATGTCGGGGTACCTTTTCATAGATGACATTGTCTATAACTACTATCTCCACACATATATGTATTTAAAAAGAAGGTTCATTAAGAAGTTCCGAAAGTGAAGCAATACGGGGAAAAAAATCCTTTAAATCAATCGTATTGGGAAAGAAGAAAAATTTGCTTTTTCTTTTCATACCTTAGCTTTTAAGTAATTCCTGGCATCAAGAAATCACGTTGTCGTAATTAAAGAAAAGCAAGTTGAAGAAAAAAAAATTTCTTCAAAAAAATATATTACATAAGAAGGAAAAAACTCATCCCTGTGCTGAAATGACTGAATTTTAGAGAGTGAAATTAAAAGAATACTAGTGGGCTGCGCCCCCTGCTCGCCAACCCCCGAAAATTGCTACGCAATCTTTCATGGTTTGCTTCGCAAACCAAGCTCGCTTTGC
The DNA here is from genome assembly GCA_949128135.1 of Parasteatoda lunata. NCBI lineage: Eukaryota > Metazoa > Arthropoda > Arachnida > Araneae > Theridiidae > Parasteatoda > Parasteatoda lunata. Next base: position 113,756,621 of record OX421970.1, read on the forward strand.
TCGCTACTAACTTAGGTACATTGCAAATGCACAAAATTCTAAGAATTCAAAACAATCATTCAAATCCATATAAATTTGCTACTTCCTGTCTTCTCTAACATAAAATGCTTAGCATGACAAAAGTTACAAATAAAAGTCATAGATCCAATAGTAAAGGGGTCACAATCGTCATGAACAGTCAATGCAGATTTGTAAAAATCTCGAATTTGTAGAGGTGGCGATTCCCTTCGGCGAGAAATGCTTTCCCGTTTAGAATTCCGCCATTCATTTCTCTGACGTCTGCCAGAGATATTTCGACGCCTGATAGCAGGCATTTTATTTAGGCAGCAGGCACTAAATAAATAAAAATAGAACTAAATAACTAAGATATCGTTTTAAATCTCAAATCAAAATAATTGTTTGTAGAAAGTTTGTTTTGGTTTGAATATTCGCACGTTTGTTTTGGTTTGAATATTCGCACGATGCCATTGCCATTCTATTGTAACGAAACAAAAAATTTATCATGAAACTAAAAATTTATCAAAGGAACTAAAGATATTGAATTCTTTTTTTAAGAAATTCAGTTCCGTTTTTTTTTTATCCACTCTTATTTTTGTTTATCAATCTATTAATTCAGAAATGCTTTAAATCAAACGATGCTTACGGAAACAATGTTTATGCGAACCACCCGAAAATGATTTGCTGAATTCTCATTGGTTGAAACTAAATTATTAATTTTATTAATTAATTAAAGGAAATTTTCATAATTTAAGACCTTATTGCACATCTACATAACAATACCTTTAAAACGACACCTTATTTGTTGAATTCTGTTGCGTAGTTTGGGAGTTTTTAGCGAGACAAAATATTGCTAGCCTAATAATATATAGATTTTATCTGGTCTCTTTGTTAAATGATTAAGAATGTGTGATGAACGCAATAAAGAGAACTACGATCATCTAACACCCAGTATTTCAAAAGTTTAGCCGTATTTGAGGTTAATTTAGATTTTGTTAAATTTTTGCAGTTTTTGGATAATATATCTCAGAAAAGTTTTAAAAAAATACCGTTTTTTATTTTATTTTTTAACCGCTAAATTTCTATTTATCTTTATTTATCTATTTATCGCTCTATATCAATAACTAATCTATATATCTCTCTCTATCTAAAGTTTGAATTTTATTCCTTATTTTTTTAAATTCACTTTGACCAATTCCCAGTGCCGGATTATCCATTGGGCCAAACTGGGCCATGGCCTGAGGCCCCCAACGATTAGGGGCCCCCTTAAAAAAAATTTGAAAATAAATTTAAAAAAATTAAGAAAAACAATGATTTTTTTTAAAAAAATCTATTTCAAATATATATTAATAAAATACGATAATTTTTTACATAATTTTTGACATATTTATTTATTACTTATTTTAGTTATTATTTATAAGTATTATTATAGTTTATGTATTATTATAGTTTATGTATTATTATAGTTTATGTATCATAAATATTTATCAATGTTTTTTAAGTTCAAATTTTACCTTTTGATTTGCGCGTGAAAAAATTGAAAGCAAAACTATAGCGAGCTGAGACATTATTGAGACGTTTTAAATGAAAAAGAAGTTATTTTGTGCCTCAACTGAAGTGTCTCATAATTTTTTTAGTGTTTTATAATTATTTAGTGTCCGTAATTCTATTTGATCTATAAATAATTACAAAATATTTTACTAAAAGGTAAGTGTTTGTTTATTGTTTTATTTACTCTAGAAAAAACTCATACAACTGGTCACTTCAATCAAATTTTATACTGAAATTGTCACTGTTTAAGAGGTCCAGGATATTATTTATTTTTATTTCAAATATGCTTTCTTAAATGAAAAGATATATAAATACTTCTATATTTGAAAAAATAAAAAATATACGAGAAAAAAATTTAATCTAAGGGCCCCAAAAATTTGAATGGCCTACGGCCCCGCGTACGTTTAATCCGCCCCTGCCAATTCCTTATGTATAATTTGGTATTTATATCATTATCATACTAATTTTGTTCAAATAATTTTCAGCATGTTCTACTTCTAAGCAGACAGATTTCTTAAGAGAATATAGATTTTATGGTATATTTTAACGACGTTTCCCAGAATTCTGTACAAAATATGTCCTGCAATTATTTCATCTTGAACAATAGAACGTGTATTTCCAAAACTAAAAATATGGTAACTTTACTTCTAAATATGGTTGTAACAAACATAAATGAGTGTCACCTGGACACGAGATACCCGGTAAAATTGGCCCGGTATCCAGCACCAGGTCCAGCACCTAAAAACGGTTTCGGGTACTATATACTGAGTAATAAAACTTTTGACAAATGGTTTTAAAGATAATATGTGACAGAATTACCTGGTAATTGCTTACCTACAGTATAACCATTCGTTATAAAAATGATAAGTGTTAAGATGTGATTCAGTACAGAAAAGTACCAAAACAGAAATATACTAGAAATAGTTTAAATTTTAAGCAAATTTAACTTTTTACTGACTATCACTTAAATACTACTCCAACAAAGCATGAAAAATCTTAGTCGTCATTGCTGCAAGAGATTAGAGGAAGTTAAAATATTTAAATTTGATAAAATAATCATCTAATACTTATGAGTTGAAACTGATAATTCGATTTTATTTAAATTTTTTTTTTTAATAAAAAAGATAAAATTCTGAATTTGGGGTAGTGAATAAAAAGGAGGTTGCATGATGTAGGCAAATAAGTGAGCCAATTTCAATAATATCAAATAAGGTTTTCCAATTTTCAACAACGCGGATTTCTTTTCATTATGTAAATGTTTTCTCCAGGTTAAATTCTTTGTAATTGTTACTGTTTTTATGAATAATGTATGATTTTTGTCTCTTCTTTAAACAAGATTTATAAACAATATTATCTAGCTATTCTATTTTGACTTAACATTACATATTACAACATATCGCATTAACATTACATTTCGTTAATATTAAATATTATTATAAAATATATAGTACAGAACAGCGTGAACTGAATTGAAAATACGGAATTGTTGAATATTTATTTCATGGGAAATATTCAATCTTAAGATGCAAGTCCCTTGCATCTTAACACTCAAGTCTTTTAACATTTAAGTCTTTATTATCAAAGCTTTTAAACTGAAGTTTAAGAATTATGAAGATGGCTTGAAAAAACTCTTTTTTGAATTTGAACTCAGATTTCAGTGCCATTCAAACAGAATTAAATATTTTTATCATGCCTTTCAAAGTAAACAGTGACACCAGATTTGCAGCTTGAATTAATTAAGTTGCAATCTAACTATCCTCTGAAGCAGTTGTTTTTAAATATGCCAAAATTTGAGTTTTACAAATATTTACCAAATTGTTTCTAAAATTTAATATCTCATGCCTAGAAAATAGGTGCTATACGAGGGTTGCTATTTATATTTCTGGCCTTGGCAACAGTAAGTGTTGCTAGGCGACCGCAGGTGATTTTAATCGAAAGTTTGATATTTTTAAACATAAATTCAGCAGACGATTTACCATTATAGCTTCATTTGTGTTGCTGACAGTAAATTGAAAAGTTTTTCTCTTTCAAAAAATGGAATTGAATCGTGAACATTTTCGTGCCATTATTTTTCATAACTTTCGACGTGGATTGTCAAGACAAGAGTGCTTCGATGAACTTAATTCTTTATACAGCGATAAAGTGCCATCCTACAGCACTGTAAAAAATTGGTATAACGAATTAATCGTGGTCGATGTTCGATCCAGGACGAATCCCGTGCAGGTCGTCCAAAATCCGTTGTTGTGCCAGAAAAGATCGATGCTGTGCGTGAACTGATAAAGCAAGATCGTCATGTGACATACCGTGAGATAGAGGCGTCTTTGGACATTAGTATGACTAGCATCAATAAAATATTGCATGAACATTTGAGCGTAAAAAAAAAAAAATTTGTTCGCGTTGGATCCCGCATAATCTGACAAACGCTCAAAAAAAGGCTCGTGTCGATTGGTGCAAGGAAATGTTGGAAAAATACGTTCAAGGTACATCAAAGGCTGTGTATAACATCTACACAGGTGACGAATCATGGATCTATGCATATGAGCCGGAAACAAAACAGCAATCAACTGTATGGGTCTTCCAAGACGAGGCAAAACCAACAAAAGTTGTTCGAGGAAGAAGCACTTCGAAACAAATGATTGCCTGTTTCTTCGGCATTAACGGTCATGTGGCAACAGTGGCGTTAGAGCAACGCAGGACGGTCAATTCTGAATGGTACACGACCATTTGTTTGCCAGAAGTCATCGGAGAAATTCGAAAAAAGCAGAAGAACAGGCGAATCATTCTTCATCATGACAATGCGAGCTCTCACACATCGACTCAAACAAAGGCATTTCTGACGGAGCGAAAGATCGAACTGATGGGTCATCCGCCGTACAGCCCTGATTTGGCACCCAATGACTTCTTATTTCCACACATCAAAAATAAATTACGTGGACAACGATTTTCGGCCCCCGAAGAAGCGGTTGATGCATTCAAAACGTATGTTTTGGAGTTACCTCAATCGGACTGGAAAAAGTCAAGGGTGGCGCCAGACTCTGCCCGACAAGGGGTCAAGTCTTCCCCGACAGGGGGGCTCAAACAAATTAATTCAAAATATTTAAATTAAAACGAATTTTATACTTTACATTTTTTTCTCACATCATTCAAGTGTGTTTCTAAGAATCTAAAATCACTAATATTGATACCATAATGTGATACCTGTTAATGTAAATTTAAATCTAATTTTTTTTCTGTTATCGATGTATTTTGTTTTGTATGGTGCAATTTACCATACATTGTAAGCGTAAAAATTACTTCTGTAATAAAAAAAAATATTTGTAGCAGTGACCGCTATTTCAAAAAATTTCTACCCTTCTTACTCTCATAACGCAAAAATTATTCGTTAATAAAAATTAGAAATTTCGCGCACATTTAACAAAACATTTAAGGAACATTTTGATATAAAATGTTATTTTTATATGCATCGATTGGCTTTTGAAATATTTAAATGTTTCGCAAATAAAGTACATTTTTTGCATCCACGTATTCTATCTAAAGATATCATGCCCCGTTTTTAACGAACTTCGAAATGGTCATGCCCATGAAATTGTAAAATTCGATTTTTTTTTTCAATTGTTACATAGTATAGTTTTACGGACAAAACAAAAAGCTATTTTGATCAGGGGACAGATATAACACAAGGACTGCAAATTTAACTGCGAGATATAAAACCTTATTTAAGATTGATAATGATAAAACGATGAAAAATCTACGTTCATCTAATAAAATATTTAAAAAAAAGTCTGTTTTTAGGTTATAATATTCGTAATTACCTTAATAAAATTTCATAGTAATGTCGGGGTTCCACCGATAGAAGACATTTAATATATCAATGGAAACACACTAAAGCTTTGTATCAATTAGTTTTAGAATTACAATTATAGAATAATTATTTTTATTACAGAATGATGGGTTTCAAAAGACAAATATTTGTTAATGTTTAATAATTAATTAAAGAAAAAACATAACCCATATTAAAATCTTACGAAAAGCTCCTGATAAATTTTGTGACCAGAGAAAAAAAAAAAAAAAAAAAAAATTGAAGCCTGATTGATTTCCGGATTTTAGAAACACCTTTTACTATTCAATCAAATTGGTTTAGATGTCTTTCATCCCACCTGTCTCACTAGTGATTCAGCATATTTTGATATCATTTTCTTTTTCGTTCTTACCTAATATAAATTTGTTCGAGAATTATTTTTTTACTACATTTTTGCGAGAAGTTTAAAAATATAATATTAAGGGCATTAATTGGATTTTTTTTTTTTTTTTTTTTTTTGCATGTTTCTTTCACTTCTATCATCCACACCCACAAGCAACTGTCTGCTCTAAATACTGCGATAATATAAAATTAAAAGTATTAATTGTTTTTGATTTGACAATTTTAGTCATCTTTTAGACATTTAAAATTGCAGCATATCATATGAAAGTATTAAATATATCATTTTTACAATAAAGTAAAATAAAAAAGAATTCTGATCCTTAGGAACAGATATTAAATAGTCTCATGATCGAGCATAATTACCTTTTAAACAAATAAATTTTTTTTTTACCTTTTAAAGTAAAAATTTGCTTATTTTTAAATAAATTATTAATACTCAAATTGTTTAAAAGATGATATGACAACGAAGTTTTTTTATTTAATTCAGTCATTTATTTATATTTTTTTTACTTCTTTCTTTATTTTTTTATTTTATTAAATTAAATGCACACGCTTAAAATAAGCACAAAGCTGTCAAAATTTCGTATATAGTTTCGACTGACAATTTTAAGAAATTGTTTCGACTTTGATTTGGAAATTTAAAAGCCTTATTAATGAAACAAATATGACCAATAAAATCATAAGCTAACTAAATAAATAAATTTTGTGTACGAAATATAATATATTTCATGTATAGGGGAAACATAGAAAATTTGGCCATACAGGAGTTTTAAACATTTTTTTTTCTCATGATTAAACATTTGTTTAGCTGATGATCATTTGATTTCAATGCTCTATTAAACAAAATCATATGTCGTTTCTGTCTATTAGCAGTAACTAAAATTAAAATAAATTTGCATTTGTTATCTCAATTTCATCCAGAAAACACCGAATCAAAAGTTTTGGCAGACAGGCTAGTCAAAGAGGGAATTGAATAGTGGCCAGCCATTTAAATAAATAAACAAAAAACTCACAATGCATTTATAAAAAACTGCGCAAACCTTCCACGTTTTCCATAACCACAAGAAAAATTGATTTAATGAAATCATTTGCTTACCTCCAACGTGAAAGATTTATGTCTTCTTAATATCCTACGAAAATTTAATATAGAAATTCCTTGTTCACGGGTTCTCTTACGATTAATTTGAAAAATAACAAAATAAAATCAACTACAATAATTAAGTAAATTAAACAATTAGGCTAGTTAAAACATTTAGGATGATTAAAGGGGAAAAAAGCTTTTATAATAAATTAGAAAAAATATCTAAATTTTGTGAGACAGAAAATTAGGAATTGAACAAGGCGCAATTTAAAGGCACTATGGAAATTACATTTACAGCCCCTATTTACAGCCCTAGAAATGTTTTCTTCTTAGAAATTTATGACCAGAAATCAGACAAAAGGGTGTTTCTGTGGATATCTGATATTTCCTAAGTTAGGAAAAAAGAGCCCCAAGGCAATGTAAACAATTCTGTGGGTGGTAGTTATGAAAGTGGGGATATTTTCATCAGTGGAAAGAGTGTTTTATTGCTCTTTTGGTTAGAAAAGTGAAGAGTAACAATTATTTTCTGTTTGTAAACACTTCGATTAGATTTTGAAAAGCATCCGACAATGTAAGGAAGAAATATATATATATATATATTATGGGCTTCAGAGGGTCCCAGATCCGAATTAAACTTTTAAAAAACAAGAAAAAAGTGCGATCTGGGGACCCTCTTTAGTTATAAATAATTAGTGAGTTAGAATTAAAAAAAAAAAGAAAAAAAAAATAATTAATGCAATGTGATTTTAGACTTTTCGGGGGCCCCATCAGAACTCGGGGCCTTGGGGCCAGGGCCCATCCTTAGAAACGGCTCTGATATAGACATACGACTGCAACGAATAACTTTTCACACAGTTAATTAATTATTGTTTACCACATATCAACGCGAAACATTCTTTCCTCTACGATTTAAATTTGCTTTTGCTTTCATAGTTACGAATTTTAAGTCACAAAAAATGGACACTAAAAATTAAGAAGTTAGGGGACCAAATTTCGAAAAAGAAAAGTTTTTTATTTTTTTATTTCTCAGGACTTATGTGTCCGATTTTGTTTAAATCTTTTATTTTCACATTTAAAATTGCAAATTAAGAAAAAATTGCACACCTTACATTTCTTAAGTTTCTCAACTTCCCTTAAATAAAGTAATAATAAATGCATACTAAAAGTATTATTTTGCATGAAATTATCTTTAGAAAAACAAATAGGAATTGATTGATCTGATTGGAATTGTATGCAAAACTTTTTCAATTCGCTTAAAAAAAAAAAAAAAAAATTGGGACATAGTGAAAAACGCAAAAACTAAAGTTAACATTAAAGGGAATATTTCTAAATTTAAACAACTATATTTTGGGAATCAGAAATCCGAATCCGTCGAAAAAAGGTATGTTTAATCGGATAACGTTTTTAAGTCTAATTTCCTAACTTAAAATATCGTTTGGACTAATTAATTAGTATATTTGATGTCACCCTCTCGAACCATTAAGAATGAGTACTAGAACATGAAGATCCGAACTTAAGATTAAAATTTATTCCGGTGGGTCAATTTATTTTTTTGCACACTGTACATTTATATGAAGTATATGTCAATATTGCTGATAATAACAAAATAATTTTTCTTTTTTATACAGAAAAATAATTTAGCTGGTAGTTATCCATATATATATGCTTTGATAATTGAAATTATGCTTTGATAAGGTGAAATGGTGTTCACTTTCAATATTAATATCAGATATAAATAAATTAAAACGTCTTTCATTTTGACCTCTTTTGTTAATTTCATAGTAAATGCATAGTAATAGCTTCAAAATAATAGCTCCATGATAATGATGATAATATCTGAATCTCGTCATATCTCAAGAACATTTTGCGTTTTGAATGAATCGAAATTTTTTTCGTACAATTGCAAAAATTCATTTTTCCAAAGGTAATGCCATGCAAAAAATATAGTTTTAAATAGCTATAAAATATTTAATATTTTTTATATTTATAATATACGTTGGAAAAATTCTGAATCCCAATTTTTGAAATCCCCGTGTCGTAAATGGTGACTGATGCACGTTAAATCTGTCGAGTCGCAAAGTCCCTCATGTTCACATAACAAATCAATACCTCTGAGGGTACTTATCCAGGAGTTTCCTTGTCTTCTGGATTGGTTCAAAATTACAAGGCTCCGGAGTTGAACATTAGTAGTCGTAAACCCAAAAATTGGGTCAGTTGTTCAATGACTGATGAAATAAAATAAAATAGCAAGATATAAAAATTTTTGTATAACTTTATGGAAGGTAATTTTAAATTGTATAATACAAAATTTGAATGAAATCGGTTGAATAATTCGAAATAAATAAAATGTTAAGCAAACTGACTTTTTAAAAATTTGACAACTTAGAATCTAATTGATCGATTGCTCTGAAAGTTTGTATTTTGAAATTAAAAGGATGTAAAAATATGTAGAACATACAATTCAATATATTTTACTATTATTTAAAAAACTAATAAAAAATAAAAAATTATTTAAAATTATTTTTGTTTTAAAATTTGTGTATAAAATGTTTTTTGTAATTTTATGCAAACATTTTTCAATACACTCAAAAAGTTCTCGAGATAATGGGCTATAATCGAAGAGTGAACTTAAAATTAAAGGACCCAAACTTTCCAACTCTCTTTTTGCCATAACTTCAGACCATATCTTCCAGATTGCGACTGTTTCCGCATTTTGAAAATTAAAAACCTAAAACTATACATAAACTTGTACGTATATTCAGAACAGAATGCGCTTTTCTGTTCATTTTCGTAACTTAAAATATGGTATTGACTCTTTGTACGTGAAAATATGATTAAATCAAAAGTTAGTCAAGGTGTTCCCTTTTTCCATTTCATACACTGTACATAAAAGAAGTCAATGAGAATCTGTTATGTTGATTAATATATATCTTAAGAGATTGAATACGAACAGTTTGTTTTTCTGAATCAATCAACAATCTTTTTACTACTAAGAAAATGATAAAAAAAAAATAATTAATAAATTAAAAATATTTTGTTACTGCTTCTCTTTTTTCCCCGACAGCAAATTTACTGCGTCGATTAAAATATAAACCTTGAATCCGAATAAGTAAATTATTTTCCTCATTTAAAAGTATTAATAAAAAAAAAGATGAAAAAATTAAAAATATTTTGTTTTATTCTTAAACTTTCATTTTGCTTGAAAATTGGAAAAAGCAATTATGTGATCCCATAAACCATTGATAAACACATTACATAAAAAAGAATTCGTAAAGAAGAGGACCTGCTTCTCTTTCTATCCCTCAGGCTTTTGTCAGGGTGTGATTATCCCCTTCTTAAGAAAGAATAGCGGTTTGAAAGATAAGTTTCCAAGAAAATGAAGATGTGTCATTGGGAAAAGATTTCTATGGGACTTCGAAAAGTCGTCAATTTCACCCATGTCTAATCACACCCCATCTCTAGTTTAACAATGTATGGGCAAAGTTGTGAGTAGTGTAGTGAAACTACAATTACATAGAATTTACAATATATTTTACTAATTTTTGTTACAGATTCTTTAATAAATAAATAAAAACTAAGTTAACTACAAAATTTTTTATTAGGCATTTGTTAATGAATTTTTTACAAAATTTAGAAAAAAATGTGACCAGACTATTTTCCCGACGAGACTTGAAAATTTTCCCGATGGGGGGGCTGGCCATGCCTGACAGGGGTGCAATTGCCCCCCCTGACCCCCTACTGGCGCCGCCCTTGGAAAAAGTGCTTTGAAAATTGGTTCAAACGCATGCAAAAGTGTATTGATCATCATGGAGAATATTTTGAAAAACAATAAAACCAATTTCGATCCTACATATTTGTTTTTTCATTATTAGGCCAGAAATATAAATAGCAACCCTCGTATTTGCTCCATCTTATATATGTGAGCAAGTGTTTTCAACTACGAACCTTAGAAAAAATCATATCAGAAGTAGACTAACAGACAAGCATTTAACCTCGTTCCTTAAAATAAGCACATCTCATTTAGAACTTCAATATAAAGAACTTTTAAAAATGAAATCGCAATTTCATTCATCTCACTAAATATTTATTTTAAAACTTTGAAAATAATTTTTTTTTTTTTTTTTTTCATTTTAGAAGTTTTTATTCGGCCCACCAAACTATTTTTCTCTCTATTTTTTGCACTGGGCCAAAACAGTTTGCCTATCCCTGATTTAAAGTAATCTTTTCAGAGTGCACATGCACAGAAAAACATTTTTTTGAAACATGAATTTTTCATAATTTTGTTTTGAATCGTTTTTGACAACAAGAAATGAGATTTGAAAATCTTGGAAATTTTAAAAGTTTTTCTAGCAATTTCAAAATAATTACTACTTAGCTACTTAGAATATTGCTAGAAACAATTTACATTTTCAAGATAATCACTTGATTCGAATCATCAATCCGAATCGCATGCTTCGATCTGTAATTTGAATCACTATTCAAATCATGTGATTTCGATCAATATTTGAATAAAGTGAATTAAATCACTGATTCGAATAACTGATTCTTATGAAGTGATTCCCATCACTGATTCGAATTATACGATTCGGATAACCAATTCGAATCATGTGATTTGGATCATCATTTGAATCAAGTAATTCTGATCTGCGACTCAAATCATGTGATTCAAACACAGATTTGCATCACGTGATTCAGATCACAAGAAGTGATTCAAATCTCATTTTGAATTTGGCAATTTGGATCACTGAATCGAATAACATGACATAAACGACTTCACATTTCGAATTACGTGATTCGAATCAAGAACTTCAAAAAAAAAGTTTTTTTTTAAAAATCGGAATTTCAAAAAACTAGAAAAAAGTTTACTTATATTGATCGAAAAAAATACATAATTCTTTCTCATTAATAAATTCTTTCAAGTAACTAAATATATACTTATTATATATTTCGTATAATTATATTGTAAATGTTGCTAATTGCTATAAAGATTTAACTGTGGTAAATTTTAAGAAATTACAGAATAAATAATTTATTAATTTTTATTTATTTTTTATATGACTTCAGCGAATTCTTTAATTGGAAAATCTTAAACCCTTAATAAGGAATCCGTAAGGATCTGTCTGGTTTTACAAGAAATTTTTAACTGTATATGACAGGTCCCTGGTTCGATCCTCGGGCCGGGCAAGGTTGACTCAGCTCTTCATACCTTGAGTGGGTCGATAAATGAGTACCAAGCATGCTTGGGAACTAAACACTGGGGATACCGCGTTCGGCTGACCACCTGACCGGAACATCTTCTCCTGCACCGCAGAGCTCAAGGTCAAGAAAACTGAGATGGGCACAGTAGGCCTTGGCCCTCTATGGGCTGTCGCGCCACTGAGTTTAGTTTATATGACATAGCATCACTGTGAAGCAAAACTAACTGAAATTTAAGAAATTCTATTAGTTTTGTTTGTTCGATTAGTTATTCTAACTTATTCGTTATCATTTAACTGATTAGAATCAATAAGTGATTTGAATCAGTAAGGGATTCGAATCCGTGGTACGAATCATAAGGTGGGGTGATTCTATAGATTTAAATCACTTAGATGACTCGTTTTGTCCATCTCTATTCAGAATTAGATGCTGCTTTGTAAAAAAAAATAAAATTTACTACTATCTGACCGATAATGCAAGTAAATATTAAAAATAAAATGTTTTTATACCAAAAACTCATTTATTGAATGATAATAGTAATTTTAAACTTAACTATTCAAAACTATTATTATTTTTTAACAGTGTATAAATAAAAATGTATCAAAACGTTCTATCCGGAATATTTCAATTATTAGAAGCAGTAATAACTTTCTTAAACAACGCAAGTTTTGTTTGACAAATCCAAAGTTTTTGCGATTGAATAGTTCCCAAGAAAAAAAAAAGAAAAACTATAGAGTTGCTTATTCTTGATTTGTAATGTTTATTATAAGAATTTCAATGGTTTCCAGGCAGCTATAAGCAGTCGAATCAAAATTTTCACAACTGCTTGGATAGCTAAAACTCAAGTTTTAACTTAAGCTTCCAATTTTGAAATTCTTTTGACTACCGAATTAATTTCACTACTATAGTCGTCAAAATATAAAAAATAAACCAATGGTTAGATAGAATATGACTATATTGCTATTATGTAGAAAAATGTTGGATAATACGTAGCTCAATATCTTAGCTATCCGAGTAAAATTGATTTTTTTTTTCTTTTTATCACTTATCAAGCAAATTAAAATTGAATTAAACACTTTAAAAATGCATTTTTAAATTTTGTCCATTCCTAATTTTATAGCAGCTGAAAGAAAATACAGTTAGACTTCCATTTAACGAACTTCTCTATTTTGCGATTTTTTTTTTCGAAGAACATTTTGGAAATTTCTTCGTAAAATAACTTTCAAATAGCAAAGTGAACTTTCTATTTAACGAACTTTTCTTTGAGATCCACGTTCCCTATTTCCCAAAACATTTCAGAACATTTCAAACTTATTAACACATTTTGTGGAGGAAATGACCTTGAATATATTTTCGAACCCACTTAACTTTTAGAGAAAGCAGTAAAATTCCTTTTTGTTTGCATTTCAAACGAAATTGGCTGATTTCATCAGTAGTAATTGAACTTATCGCATGTGATAACGTATGTTACTTTTTAAATAAATGCAGCTATAATTTCATACATAAATTTAGCTTTTTTCTTTTCTTTCTTTTTGTTTTTTTGTTGAAAATGTATGTACTGGATAATGTTTTATTCCATTCTTGCTTTCCATTCAGATTTCTTTTATGGTTAAGATTTATAAAGTAAATACTAGTCTATAAAATAAAGGTGTATCCATTGCGATTTTAATTATACCTATAGTGTTTATGAATTAAAACCTGTTTTGTGTTATTTAAGTATTTCAAAAGGTGATTTTTCTTTTTAACGAATTTCCCAACTTATTATCGGGATTTAGCGATTTCGTTAAATAGAGGTCCGACTGTATATTTCCTAATACATCAACAACAGCAAAAAAAATATTGCGTGCCACTAAGATTTGTTAAATAAATTTCGTACAAACACTTTAATAAATACTAAAAATGTATTTTAAAAAAATCTCAAATTAAAGATAAAACGTACTCACCAAGAATAACAATCTTTAACTCTTACGAAGTAATTAAACTGTTAATTAAATTAATAATTAACTATTTTTATAGTCAATAATCTCTTTTAAGGTCGCTTTAAGAATATTCGAAATTCGAACTGAACTAATACTATTTTGTAAATTATGAAAACGATTAAAGGGTTACCAGATTAAGTTTGAAAAACGCCAAATCTCAAAATAAAACAACGCCAAATCACAAGTTAGGTGCGTACATTTATACTAGCGAAGTCTGGAGAAGAAAAAATAATTTTTACAAAACTTTTGAGATAGCAAATTAAGGACACATTTTTTAATTATTTTTTTTAAATGCATTCTTTCAACTGATTTTGTACAGTGTGGTGGTGAAAATTTTTTCAGAAGGTGAACCATAGAAATTCCAAACTTTCAGTTCAAACCAGAGTTTTTTAATTTCTTTTCTTTTCTTTTTTTAAAAGTGTTTTAAAAACTTACGTTATTAACCGCATTTGGGTGAATCTGTTTACAAAATTACAACAATTTTAAATACTATTTTAATGTTAAATAAAAAAATAAAAAATCAATCATTATTAAATGCGAGCCTCTTACACGTAGTAAAAATGTTAAGATATATTTAAAACAATTATCGGAACTAATATTTTGCATTTAAAAAAAAATAAATTGTGCTTTATGACTCAGATAGTTTTATTGAAGTGAAAAAAAGTCATTATCGATCTTAATTTGAAATTATGGTTTTCGTGTCAAATATGCGATTTTTTGACTAATAGCATTACGTCTGTGAGCTTTTCATTTAGGACCCAGTTAAAAAAATGTGTTTAAGAAAATGGACAAAAAAAAAAAAAAAAAAAAGCTTTTTCAACAATTAAACGAATAATTTCGTACTTATACTTTTTTAAGCACTGAGCATAAAGTAAACAAAATCCCAGTCAGGAGAGCTACGTAAGTTACAGTTGTAACTTTTTAAGCGATTTGTTCGCGTTCAGCACACTAAACAATTAAGTGGTTTTTATAAAACTAAATTCGTCTTTAAAGTCAAATCAATATCACTATCATTAATTTATAAGAACCGGTAAAAGATTCAACTGTTGTCTTTAAAAACCTTTTCAAAAAAGACTAGTCCCGTAGTGGACTGATAGCAAAAACAGGGTTTCCAATAAAACACCGCAGTCAAGCACCACTGGCTGTGATCAGTTAGCGGGTGGGTGACCACTTTGATCCGCCTGCGTAGGGACTGAGGGTGCGCGTTATCGGTCCTCATTAAACTGTTCTACCGTAAAGTGCTTGACTTCGCAAGCAGGTCGTCGGCCTACCAAAGCAGGGGAGTCATCCCCTCTGCATAGGATCAAAATTGGCATGGCATGTCTTCGGATCATCCTCAGGGATGTTTCCCACACCGTTGCCAATAATCCATTGTGCAGTTCTAGTGCGACGTAAAGGAAGTACCTACCTACCAAAAAAGACGATTGCATAAAAAATGCACTTTAGTGATTTAGGCTAATGGGCATCATAACCATCATAGTTGGCCAGACAGCCCAATGTGAGCCAATGCCTTCCTCTGAAGATTTCTCCATCACGACTTCCGATTTATCTTTGATCTTCAATTCTTTTCAATAATTTCGAGAAAATCAGACTCTTCTGAATAAGCCCATCTCAACCCCGGCCTTTCCCGCTTTCTTGTTTCAGTGGGTCTAAAAAGCCGTCTAATGGATATCACATTTCATTATTAATATCCACAGTCTTTTTTAAATTGTTTAAAATTTTTAAAAAGTGTCCGTATGCTGTTAAGAAGTAGCCATTATAAAAAATAGTCAGTAGCATCATTTCATAATTTTGACCTATATTAACAATTAACTTACAATATTCACACAATGTACTTTTTTTTAAAATTAAAACATTTTCTTATCAATGACTTTGGATATTTTTGACTATTTTGAACTGTCGACCCAATTCTGAGTTTACGACTATCAACTCCGCAGCCTTATAATTTTGAACCCAACTACGAAGGCACGGTATCAAGTATTGGGCGAAACTAGCCTTCGTGGAGGACTTTTAGATGGAACTAAGACACATTTTCGTTACATGAAGAGGAAAATCACGAAAACATACTACGGTTAAGCAGGACAGGAAGGGGATTTTAACCCAATATTTTCGCAATCAACAGTTTGCATCATAGACTAATTATCTGTATTCATTAAAATATTAGATTATATATATTCATTAGTTCTCTAAACATATATAAATGTAGTTGAATACATGCTGGATATTTTTTGGTAACTGAAACCCACCACCAAAAATCTGAATTTCCTGAAGTAAATGCCGGGTAAAAATAAATATAGCAGATTATAATTGGAGAACCTAGTATAACCACATGATAAGCGAGTATGAAGATTAGGTTTAAAACGTATAGAAACGCCAAGAAACCATTTTTTTTTTCTTTCAAATAAACTTTAAAGAAAACCATCTCATTCTACTTTCAAAAAGATCATGAATATTTTAGGTAGGCTCATTGTCAATCTAGGCAGTACATGATTTTATAACGGCATTACCTTAAATCTAAAAATTTCATTTTTTTTGAAAATATTACTTAACATTATTTTTTTCATTGAATTTAAATTGTCACCCGTTCACAATGTGAACTGTCACGCTGTCTGACTTAGTATTTTGAAATATAAAATGTTTATCACTGCAGCTATCTTACAGTTGAGAATTAAAACAAATAAATAATATTAAGAGACAAATACTTGAGTCACATTCATCTCAAAGGGATTGTTATGTTCAAGCTAAAAGCATCATAAATGGCAAATAATTATGAAGGTATACAGGATTCACAGTTTTCATTTTGTTTTTTATTTGAAGATTGTTCAAAATATAAATTTAATAAAGGAACGGAATTTACTTGATCATTATTTTTCGTTGCTTGAAGACATGTTAGGTTCTGTAGCTGATAAAGGTGTGTAAGGCTTTTAAATTTTCTCGTATTGAAAGTGTGCCTTTCACAATTTCGAAAGAGCAATTTTGTGTTCATTTTTTTCAAGTGATAATTTTTTTTACTATCGTTGTAGACGTTGAAAGCTAAATTATTCAAAAACAAAAGTAGAACAACTACAATTAAGAAAAAGCAAAGATAACAGATATTATTTAAATAAAATAATTTTAGAAGCTAGAAAATATGATTTATTGACAGACTTATGCCAAACAAAGGAAATCATAATTAAAAAGGTGAAATTATTGATGACGATTTTTCCCAAAAATTATGCAACATCTAAACAACATATTACAAATATATACAAGTGTAATAAAATATTTTGATTTTTATATGAACTAAGAGTTTTAGATACATTTAATATAAACTGAAAAATATTGAATTAAAAACAAATTATTGTGAAGAATTTGTAAAGCATTGGGTTTTAGCTGTGCACATTGATTAAAATTTTTTTAATTCATTCTTTTTTATATGTACAGTCAGCAAAAAAAAAAAGATATCACCCTGAATAATTTTCGTTCTAATGATCGGATTTTCACGAACTAAGTGTCAATCTTAATGGTTCCTGAGGGTGACCTCAAATATGCTAATTAGTTAGTGCTAACTATTAATTAAGTTACGAAATCAGACACAAAAACGTACTTACTCTGAATAAACATATATTTTTTTTTACATATTTGGATTCCTTATCTTCAAAATATAGGGGGTAGCCGCAATCTGGGAAATGTGGTCCCCATAGTTTGGTCAGGAGAGCGATTCAAAGTTTGGACCCCTTAATGTTAATTTCACTTTTTGCGTTTTCAGTCATATTTTAAAAACTAATGAAGCAATTCAAAAAAATATTGCACCAACTCATAAAACGCATTTACCCAAAGATAATTTCATGAAAAAAATAATTTTTAATAATTATTAATTATTTTTTATTATTTAATTAAAGAGAGGATGAAAAAATTTTGAATTATAAGGTATGGATTTTTTTATACCATATTAATCTACATGCTTTTCAATTGAAAAATCTAAAGTTTCAACTGTTTTTATTTATTAGAAGATGAGAAAAATTAAAATTAATTATTTTTAAAAAAATAATTTGGCGACAATGAAAAAATGATTAAATGGGGCGATTAATATTAAAATGTGATAAACTTACGAAGAACTTGATTTAGCGCGCGTGTCGTAAAATTTCATTCATCTTTTTTTCGCTAATAATCGTTTGCTAATCTTTTTATTTTAATTTTTTTAAAACTATAAAATACAATGTTTCTTTTTTAGTCCTCTAAAAATCTATTTGAAATTAAGTAAAGAAATTTGAGTAAAACATTTTATTGAATAATAAACATTTTATTCAACGAATGTCGAGTTTTATAAAAGCATGCTTTTGATAGAATATGATTATACACCACATTGTGCTTATTTAATGTGATTATTTTTTAGTTTTTTTTCTTCTTAATAACTGATACAATTACAATAATATACATACGTATGAATAGATTTGGAATAAAATATTTCTCAGTTTCTTGTATATATTTTTTATGAATATTAATAAAAATACGCAGTAAACATATTTAAGCATATCTCTCATCATCGCAAATTTCTCAACATCTTATATATCGTGTTAATCTTAAAAGTAATTTTTTAATCACCTGTCCGGAAGTGTTTCGCAGAACTATTTTACCAACTATTTAATTAAATTTTCGCATTTTTAAAAATTTTATTCTTTACCCTACTACATTTATTATTTCTTCATTAATATACTAATCAATTTTTTTAGTACTTTAATTTATATTTTCTTTAAAGTAAAGTTCCTTTTTACATTATAGTCAAGTTTTTTTTAAAAGAATTATTGTCTGCTAGCTAAGAATAAAGCCTTGTAAAGAAATTAAAAACACTCCGCTGTTTAAAATTATTTAATGCAAAACAGCTGATTATTTACTAAGCATACTATTTTTTTCGAAAAAAGAATATAAATCATTGATTGTCTTTTTTGTTTTGTTTCTTGTGACTTCAACATATATTATCTAAAATAGTGTCCATGTTTTATAAGTCACTACAAAGAGTATAAGGATACCGAACATAAAAAGCTGTCAAATACGTAGCCAAAACTTTTAAGCGTCTTAAAATATCTCAGTATCTTAAATGATTCTTTCTTTATGATTCCATGTAGATTTTTTTCCGGATAATATACTAAACTATTTTGTTTAATTTTTTACTTTTGCACGATTCCCAAGATATTATTGTAGTATAATTTGTTATCAGGAACAATGCCTTATTTTGTTTAGCAGGAAACACTAAAAATTGAAATTTGTAAGAAGTTTCCGAAGCCGTGCGAATTTTAGAATCATCCGATTTAAAAAAATGCAATAAAAAATACGTAAATTTCCGAACTTATTTTGATTAAAAATAAAAAAAATAATAAAAAACGTGGCAAGAAGGCTAACATACTTTTTACAGAACTGTGAAAACCAGTTTTTCCTATATTTCGTCAAAAGAGGATATGAATGATATTGCTCCAAGGGACCTACTCAATAATTTCGCTATTTCCAGAATGAAATCTGTTTGATCGAAACATACTTCCTTGAAAATTAAAACGGGGAAAAAATTAACTTTTATTATTTATCTAAGCTTATTCCATTCATTTATTGATAGCGGTATCAAGGTTAAGGATATGCGATGGAAGCCCCGTTTACTGTTATACTATAAATGCGTTAAATCATGTTGCTTGAATAATTTATTTTAAGCATATTATTTAATAATTTTAAGCAAATAAGGGTGTAAAACTAAACTCCATCAAAATACTCCGAAAGTATACCCTAAAATATTTGTAGAATAAACTTTGGAATCTATATATACAAAATACCTTTTCAAACAATTTCGAGTAGGACGGAAACGCAAACTTGTTTAAAATAGTTGTCCTTGTAATTATTTAATTTCGATTTCTGGTGCTAGGGGACATTCCATTTTCACATTCGACTTTTGAAATTTCAATTGTAAACGGAATATTTTTATGTCCTTAAATTAAAATGTTAAGGCTTGCAGCAAAAAAAAATTTTACTGCATTGATTTTTTTACAAAATGGCGAATTATTATTTTTTTAATCTAAGAACCTGTGCCTATAACTTAAGTAAAACTTATTTTAATATCGAGTGAAATAATTAAATATATTGTGTAACTAAATAGATAATCCCAAGACAGGGCCGGATTTAAACTTGGCGGGGCCCCAAGCTACTGAAAAAGATGGGGCCCTTGTAAGTTCAATTCTATTTATATACACCTGAGGAAAACAGTCATTATTTTTTATTGTTGAGCATTAATATAAAATTATGAAAAAAATTTCTCTACGTTACATTTTGCTTTGTTGCTCAAAATCTATAGACTTAGAAACATGAAATTATGAAGATGTGTAGAAAATATGCAAGGAGTTAGAAAGAAATATAATAAAATACAATTTGATTATTAGTTTTATTCTTTTTACCACCACCGTTGAAAAACTGACTCAATTGTGAGTTTACAACTACCCATGTTTAACTACGTAGCCATGTAATTTTGAACTCAATGCAGAAGACAGGGGAACTCATGGATCAGAACCCAGAGGTATTGATTTGTTAAGAACTTACTGAACTTTGTGACCCAGACAGATTTAACATGCAACAGTCATCATTTTATACATGGGTATTCTTCGGCCGGCTGGATTCGAACTCCCATTTTCACGAACACGAGTCCATAGCCCTACTTACCAAGCTATTGTGGCCAAATTATTAGTTTATTGTATAACAGTCATTGAACAGCCCACCCAATTTCGAGTTTCGACTACTAATGTTCAACTCCGTAGCATTGTAATTTTGAACCCAATCCAGCAAACAAGAAAACTCCAGGATCAAGTATTTGATGAAACTTTTGCCTTCGTGGACGACGTTTTGATAGAAACAATCCGCATTTGAGTTACATGGAGAGGAAAACCACGGAAGCCTCCCACGGTTAGTCTGACAGCAGGGACTCTAACCCATGATCCGTCTTCCACTGAGGATATTTTACGTCAGCACTGTGGTCGGTGCAAGCCGGGTGTAGAATTTATATCGACCAGCAGTCATCACTGGCATTCGAACTCGGTTCACCTCATTCGGAGGCGAATGCTTTTTCCCTTAAGTACATCTTCACTGAGAAATAACTTTGCGGGAGGTACCAATTTTATTGATTTGCTTAAATTTAGTCATCTTCAAAATGTAAATGACAATCGTAAATTTTGTGTAGAAAAATGGAAATAAACCGTTTTTCCTCTTATCTGCACTGATTAATGAGAAGCAACCACGAGGGTTAGTGAGCAAAGTGAACAAGGGGCGGAGCTAGTTTTTTAAATAATTGTTAAATTATTAGTTTTTAACATGCATACTTTAAAAAATAAGAAAAACATTTTTCAATATAAGGAAATAAAAATAAAAAACTGTCATCAGCTGGAATAGAACCCACGATCTCACAGTTTCGTGTTAGATTTCATAATCTTCAGCCCCAAATATGTCATGCGAATTTTTTTTATTATTTTTTTTTTAAATTTAATAAGCCATGTCATTTGGATACTTGACATTCTTGATTTGGTCGAAAATTTCCGGATATGTTCTTTATGTAAAACTTTGAGGCACGTTTTTTTTCCTCTTCAATTTTGCGAAAAAATAATTTTTTTTAAAAATTTTTAGGTGTCAAAATAGAAGGCTCTCCGAAATTTTGAGAAAAAATATCTGTTTGCATGCGACAATACAGTGCCTTTTATGAAATGTGAATCATGGTGCTGACCACACTGAGAATAGAAAGTATGGTCAAAACTATTAGAATATAGTAAAATTTACAGTATTTATGGGAACACCAAAATACAGGATAGTTTTTTTTCAATAGTGATCTGGTTATGACTTCTCATGAAATTAACATAATAAAAATATAGTTTTTTGCAATGTTGTTCGGTAATAAATGTGTTAAATTTTTTAATTTTATCTTGATACCTTAGGAAAGTAGTTCCAAACTGTGTTCTATAGAACTTTATGGTTTTAGAGCAAATATATTTCTAATAACAATATGTTTAATTTTGAACAAATTAGGAAAAGAATAAGCATTTATAAAATATTACATTAATATTTCATACCGCACTTTTCAAATCAATATAAAATAACTAAATTCTTTTATAAAGAAAAATGCTTTCCAAATTATCATTTTTAGCGTTTATAACTAGTCTCTTCAGTTAATTTAGAAATAAATTATAATTCGGCTTACCTTATTCATTTTAAGCTTTTGTATATACACCAAAAATAAATTCAAAAATAGACTAGATACAGCACAAGAACTGCAAATTTAACTGTCGGATATAAAACCTTATTTAAGATTGTTAATGATAAAACAATGAAAAATCTTCGTTCCTCTAATTAAATATTTTAAATATAGTCTTTTTTTAGGTTATTACGTTCACAATTACCTTAATAAACTTTAATCGTATTGTCGGGGTTCCGCCATTATTTAGGGTTCCGTAGAGGGAAGCATAAATAATAATTGGGAACCTCTGCCTTAGAGCATGGCATAATAATCACTAATTCGGTTAATTTTATTTTTGACTTTTGTATTTTTATTAAATGCAAAAGAGCTATAATTTTAAGTAGTAATAAGAGCTATAATTTTAAAAACCAGAATTTTCGATAAACTGTTGCATTGTGAACAGAAAAATTACCAAATGAATGATTTAAATACCATATATTTTGCTTTTGTTACCAAAATTGTTTTTTTTTTTTTTTTTCTGCGAGACGTGTCGCAAATTTTTCTCAGTGCGTTATTTTGTGTTCTAATACTTCCGCACTATTTATTTAGACATAAATACTAAAAATGGACCTTAGTTAGGACCTTGAATGTCAAATCCAATCATGGAAATAAGGCTATTTATTTTTTCACACTTTGACTTATACACTTATTTTAAATATTAATATTACACATAAATTATTTTTATAAAACAATGTAATTAAACTAAGTATACCAAATTCATTTAATTTTCTTCCGTATATCTAAATAAATATTTCAATGCTATGAATTTAGAAATTGTATAAGGAATTAGAAATTAATACCTTACTTTTTATTTACATAAAAAGTGTGTATAGCCAACAATTATTTTATATTTTTAAACACTTCGATTAGACTTTGAAAAACATCCGAAAATGTAAAAAAGAAAAAAAAATTATAATGGGCCCCAGCTCCGAATAAAGCTTTAAGAAAAGAAGAAAAAAAGTGGGATCTGGGGGCCCTTGCCATCTCGGGGCCCCAAGCTACAGCTTATTTAGCTTATGCGTAAATCCGGCCTTGTCCCAAGAAATTGAATTGAAAATATAAAAGCTTCATTGATTTGAAAATTAATAGAAAAAAAATAGACATGTTTTGAGCACAATAATAAAAGTCACAAGGTATTCAAGCTTGACAAGTTTTGAGAATGGGTGAATATATTTCAACGCTCGAAACATGTCGACTTTTACTTCCCTCTTCATATTTTAGAAGCCAGTTGAGTTTTTATCATCAATTATACTGTTTTACATTTGGGTCTTGATCATTATTTTGATAAGGATTTTACACTCGTTAAAGTAAAAATATGCATTTTCATATTTTAACAGGATTTATGTGGTCTTTAAAAACATAAGAGCATCAATATTGTAAAAGTTATATTTAACTTGGTTTAAAATTAAAATTTTGAGACCAGATATTTTGAGTTAATGAAATTAAATATTTTATCTTTTAAGTTTTCGTGCCCCCATTTCAGTATCTTAAGGATGTTACAAGCTCTGTTTAAAAAGAGAGTATCATATCAGATATATATAAGAAAACAAAAATAATCATATTATCAGTATTTGGTGGTAAATGTAGCTTATCGTAATTGAAGAATATGCAGTGCGATATTTTATGGTGAATTTGCGAACGTAAGTTTCTAAATGTATCGAAGCATAAGGATGCTATTTGCTAATCATCTTTATCCAAAGAAAACCTTGTAATCTAAATATCTGGCAGAATGAAGCGATTTTTGAAACAATGAATCATACAATATGCAACATATTATTTCAATATCTTATTCTTAAACATAACATATTTCAATGCTTTTAAAATACCACTAAACTTTCAGCAATTCCTTGAGTTATAGGAAAAAGAAATATCGTAAATTATAGAAAAACTTGTGAATGTGCATTAGAATTACTATACAATCTAAATTTTATTATTCAAGCCCTTTTTTTTTCTTCAAACTTTCTTGCCTGGAAGACTCGATTAAAGCTGTAAAAATGATTATCCCTAAAATTTTGTATATAGCCATAATAAGTTATGTTAATTTGATTTTAGTATGAAATCCTCGAATAAATATAGCAAAAACAACATAATCTAAATAATATCAGATAAAAAGTTCATGTATTTAAATTCTAAAAACTTAGAAAATCATAAATAATTTATAATCGATTCAAATTTTCTTTTTTAGGGAGATTAAAATTAAAAAAACTTTGCTTTTTGAACAGAAATCAGCTTAAAAATTGTCTATTGCCTAGAAACTTCGAGATATTTTCTATTAACTATTAATTAAACCTCTCTGAGTAATCACAGAACATTATTTCATTTTTTTTTCCAGTCAGAGCTTGGTTGCTTAGCAACCTAGTAAAATTAAACATTCTTCTTTTGAATTAATCAATGGGTTATCTTAAAATATTCATTTGCGCTGGCGACTTTTTTTGGCGGTTTTCTGGACTATCGCCAAATATATAAACCTTTGTTGCGACCCTATTTACCACCCATTTTTTTCAAAATTTTGTCTACCCCCCCTAATTCAAGTATCTGCATTCCAAATATGCAAAAAAAAATATATGTTTATTCAGAGAAAGTACGTTTTTGTGTCTGATTTCGTAACTTAATTAATAGTTAGCACTAACTAATTAGCATATTTGAGGTCACCCCCAGGAACCATTAAGATTGACACTTAGTTCGTGAAAATCCGATCATTAGAACGAAAATTATTCAGGGTGATATCTTTTTTTTTTGGCTGACTGTACAGTCCGCAAAAAAAAAAAAAAAAAACGAATCACCCTGAATAACTTTATTCGTTCTAATGGTCGGATTTTCACGAACTAAGTGTCAATCTTAATGGTTCCCGGGGGTGACATCAAATAGGCTAATTTATTAGTGCTAACTATTAATTAAGTTACGAAATCAGACACAAAAACGAACTTTCTCTGAATAAACATATTTTTTTTTTACATATTTGGATTCTTAACCTTCGAAATATAGGGGGTAGCCGCAATCTGGGAAATATGGTCCTCATAGTTTGGTCGGGAGAGCGATCCAAAGTTCGGACCCCTTAATGTTAATTTCCCTTTTTATGTTTTTAGTCATATTTTTCAAACTAATAAAGCAATTCAAAGAAAATTACACCCTCTTATAAAACTCATTTATCCAAAGATAATTTCACGAAAAAAATTATTTTTAATAATTATTAATTATTTTTTATTATTTAATTAAATTGAGGATGAAAAAATTTTGAATTATAAGGTATGAATTTTTTTATACCATATTAATCTTCATATTTTTCAATTGAAAAATCTAAAGTTTCAACTGTTTTTATTTATTAGAAGCTGAGAAAAATTAAATATTTAAAAAAAAATAATTTGGCGACAATAAAGAAATAATTAAATCGGGCGATTAATATTAAAATGTGATAAACTTGCGAGGAACTCGACTTCCCGCGCTTAGCGTAAAATTTCATTTATCTTTTTCGCTAATAATCGTTTGCTAATCTTTTTATTTTTATTTCTTTCAACCTATAAAATACGATGTTTCTTTTTTAGTCGTTTAAAAATTTATTTGCAATTTATTAATGAAATTTGATAAAACATTTTGAATAAAAAACACTTTATTCAATGAATGTTTAGTTTTATAAAAGCGTGCTTCTGATAGAATATGATTATACACCAGATTGTGCTTATTTAATGTGATTATTTTTTATTTTTCGATTTTGTTTTTCAATAACTGATACAATTTCACTAATATACATACGTATGCATAGATTTACATAATATATTTATCAATTTCTTGAATATATACTTTATAAATATTAATAAAAATACGTAGTCAGCATTTTTAATGATCTTAAAACTTCTTTACATGTTATATATCGCCATAATCTTAAAATAAATTTGTAAATTATCTGTCTGCACTTGTTTCGCAGAATTATTTTTCTAATTTTTTAATTAAATTTTAACGCAAAATCTTATTTTTTATGTTACTATATAATTAATTTCCAATAATATACTAATCAATCGTTTTAGTACTTTAATTTATGTTTTCCTTCAATATAAAATTACTTAATTTATTGTTAAGTTTTTATTGAAAGAAAACTTAGAACTATTGCCAGCTATCTGAGAATTAAATCTCGTTAAGAAATTAAAAATATTCTACTGATCACACACAATATCATTCGATGCAGAACTGCTGACTATTTACTAAGAATACCATTGTTTACCAAAAATGAAGATAAATTATTAATTTTCTTTTTTTTATTTTATTGTTTCTTATTTATTCGAGTAATGAAAAGTAAATGCGTATGTGTGCACAGCGAAAAAATACAACACATTTTGTTTTTTAAATGAACAAAAAACTATGGACATACAATTTTATTTAGATATTAAAAGTTATTCTTGTGCGTTAACTTAAAGAAAGTTACCCTTTTGTTTTAAAAATATGAAAATATTTGCTTAAAAAGTTGTTTATATGATTTCTCAACTTTTTCACAGTTCAAAAAAATATTGCTATATCAGGAAAATGTTCGTTATGCCTTGTTTTGTTAAACAACTACTAAAATAAATTTTTTTTAAAAAGATTAAAAAAACGTGCTATTTTTAAAATCATCATCTCAAAAATTGCTCTTTTCCTCCATTTAACTTTTTTCTACTTAAATAACTGATAATAATAGTTTAAACACACGTTTTGAAGAAATTATGAATACAAATTTCTCCTAATATTTCGTAATAAAAAAACAAGAATATTAATGATTCATTTATAATTGTTTCATTGAACCGGAGTAGTTAATTGTTTTCGTAATAATCGGCCTTACAACTATTTAACTTAGATTCTTTGGACTAGGGGTCACTTCATACATGTCTTTCGACATTGAAATTTCAAATATAAAATGTAAAGATTACAAGAATGCGTAAGCTGGTTTTAACTAACAAAAAAAGGATAAAATCGTTGGCAAAAGAAGTTATCTCATGAAAAGAGTGTCAGAGTTAAAAAAATATTGTAAAAACTGTAACAATTGTTACTCTTGTTTAATTAAGGGTATTATAAACCTAATTTTCTTTTAATTTTTTCAAATTATATTTTCTACAGAACTAACGAAGGTAGTGTGTAAATAACATCAACTCTTTTTATTGCAAACTAAGTTTACTTAATATCATTTGCAAATCTTATGAAGTACAAATTCTTGAGCTCAGGTGTAGGGTAGTAGGATATTTCATGCATGATCAGTAGTTTCAAGAGTGAACTCTTATATTAGAAGGCAGCTAACTTCTTTAAAAATTCAAATTCTGAAAAATACCTGTTATTTTACAAATGTTATAAAGCATGTGTATTTTTTGAATGGTTATTTATATAATTTTCACACTGGCCATTAGTTTTCCGTTGATGAAGCAAAAACGAAGACCCTAGTAAGCAGCCAAAAACTAAATCATTATGAATTATTATCTTTAAACTTTTTTTCTTCAATTCTCTAACCTTGCTTTTTAAACTCTATGATCCGCTGTTATATGCTTTTGCTTGAGTCAAAATATTGGAATTTTTTATATTTTTTACAATTTATATACATCAACATACTTCAAGAATTTAACATATTAAAAATTTGAACTCATTTTTTCAAAGTGCGAATCTCTAACAATACTTCGGCGAATCATAAAAAAGAGAAGAAAAAAAACTACCGCCGTTTTTCTATGGCACTGCCCGAATAGTATATTGCAGCGATGAGGGATAGAGCGTTCGCCTTCCAATGAACAAGGGTTCGAATCCGACGATGGCTGGTGGATACGAATTCCGCATCCGGCTTGCACCGACCACAGTGCTGACGTGAAATATCCTCTGTGGTAGACGGGTCATGGGTTAGAGTCCCCTTGCCGTCAGGCTATTTACGGGCGACAGCATATGTAATCACATACCGTGAGCATAACGTGCAGTTGAAGAAAGAGCAAATTGTTATACTTGTGAGGATGCTCATTTAGACTTAAATGTAGAGAGAGTGATAATTTAAAAAATCTTAAATAACTCAGATTAACTCATGTGAAGAGCAATTTAATATTCTTTTGAAATCATTTAGCATGAGATATATATTTATTATAAAATGAAAGAATTTATAAAAATATATTATTTAATAATATATGAAAGAAATAATTTAATACGATTAAATATCAGCGTCAAGATTTCCTTAAAAACATACAAAAATTAAATTAATTTGTCCGTCTCAGTCTCACCCTAGATTATTAGCACAGGTGTCGCTTAAATCGATAGTGATGCAAATATGATATGAATAGGGTTCTGAATATTCTTTTTGGCCTACTTTTAAGGTACACTATTGTATTTTTCAGTTATAGGCAACGTTCTCCTTTGCTTTCTAATTAATATTATATACTGCATTTGAGGGAGATATTTGGCGGATAATTTAATGATTTTTTATATTTTTTTGGTTCAAAAAACAACCTCGATATTAATTTCATGCCATTGGATAGGTGTCAAATTTCGGAAAATATATACATATAATGAAAAATATATATTAAACATCTTTAAAAAAATATTAATTTGTCCGTCTCATTCTGGATTATTAGCCCAGGTGTGTCTTAAATTGCAATTAAGATGCAAATATGATATGAGTAGGGTTCAGAATATTCTCTTTGGCCTACTTTTAAGGTACCCTATTGTCTATTTCAGTTATAGGCAACGTTCTCCTGTTCTCCTTTGCTTTCTAATTAATATTATATACTGCATTTGAGGGAGCCATTTGGTGGACACTTTAATGTTTTTTTATATATTTGTTTTGGTTCAAAAGAGAACGTTGGTATTAATTTCATGTCATTGGATAGGTGTCAAAATTTCGGAAAATATATACATATAATGAAAAATATTTATTAAACATCTTTTAAAAAATTTTGATTTTTCCGTCTCACCCTAGATTATTAGCGCAGGTGTCGCTTAAATCGATAGTGATGCAAATATGATATGATTCGGGCTTAGAATTTTTTTTTTTTTTTTTTTTTTTGCCTGCATTTTGTTGCCCAGTTCGGTTACAGTCATTGCTTTCCTTTCTTTATAATTATTTTTAAATACTGCATTTAAAAGGGGACATTTGGAGGACGCTTTTATGATTTTTTAGATTTTGTTTGGTTTACAAGAGAACTTTGATATTAATACCAAGTCAAGGGAAAGGTGTGAAAATTTCTTAAAACATATACAGATGCTGAAAAATATTTAAATACCATTTTAAATCTTATTTTCTTTCTCTGTCAGTCTGTGTAGATATTAATATGTTTTTATTGCCCTTCAAATGTATCGGAAAAAAATTGCTATGTCACCTAAATAAGTCAAGCAAAAACTGTCGCTTCTTTAAGAGCAAAACCTTTAATTTAAAGAATTTATCAGGTGTGGTCATTTGTCCGATATGCATCACAAATGGCAAGTAACAACCAAACGTTTTCACCGACGCGGCTAATTTTGGCGCTCTAATAGTCAGCGGATTTGCCCAGAACTCTTTGCTTTGTCAATTGAACTTTTGAATTTTGCTGAGGACACTAATTCAACACTCTCCTGAATATTAGGCATTGGGAAATATTCGATATCTTATTATCGATTTTAGAGAACGGATCATCCTCTGGAGAGGGGATGGCTTCCCTGCTTTGGTAGCCCGACGATCTGCTCGCGAATCCGAGCACTTTTACGGTATAACTGTTTAACGAGGACCGATACCGCACAACCTCGGTCCCTACGCAAGCTTGTCAAAGTGGTCACCCATCTGCTTACTGACCGCAGCCAGTTATGCTTGACTTCGGTGTTCTACTGGGAACCGTGTCGTTGCTATCAGTCATTTACTGCGGGACTAACTTTTGAAGGAGTAAAAAAAATTATCGTAGATAAGTTGAATGCAGTAAAATTTAATAACTTAGCAGTTATGGGGAAAAGTTATTTTATTACGATAATTCTCAAAATCAGTAATTTTTATTACTGGACCGAAAGACCTTAATCTTGACTATGAAACCCAAATAATAAAGGATAAATTGTGATAGATGGCACCTTTGCATAAGCATTGGAGGGTTTTGTGATTTTTTTTAAGGGAATCCATAATTTCAGAAAATATAATACTTGAACGACTCTGTAATAAATGGAATGTCTAGCCCAACAAAGACAAACGGCAAAAACTTTCATATTAACATGCACACGAGAAAGCAAAGTAAAACGGGACTAGAAACTATGACTGACTCAATAGAAAAAAGTTCAGTTGTGGTGGCTCAGGGGATAGAGCACAAGCCACCCAATGAGATGGCTTGGGTTCGAATTCAAGTGACAGCTGGTCGATATGAATTCCGCAGCCTGCTTGCACCGACCATAATGCTGACGTAATATCCTCAGTAGTAGATGGTTCATAGAATAGGTCTTTACCGTTTGGCTAACCGTGAGAGGTTTTCTTAGCTTTCATTTAACGTGAAGGCGGTTAGTTCCATCAAAAAGTCGTCCACGAAGGCACATTTCTTCTGATATATGATCCAGGAGCTCCCTTGTCTTCTGAATTGGGTTCAAAATTAAAATGGTTCGGAGGTTGGTAGTCGTAAACTCCAAATTGGATCAGCTGTTCAATCACGGCTATAAAATAAAAAGAAAATTTTATTTTGATTAAATGAATATGTTAAGGATTAAAAGGCCAGAGGAGGCTCCAATCGATAATGCAACGAATTAATGACGAGCTAGAAACTACATTTGATTAAAAAAAAAATTTTAAAAATGGAAAAACATGAAAAAAAATTAAAAAATAAAAAACTCTTAGGGGATTTGAGGTCTGAGACACGCTTTAACTTGAAGATAAGTTACTGAAAGACCCAACAGAAAAGAATCTAAAAATTCTGACTTACATTACACTAATGACGAGTTTTAAAATACTACCTTTTCTGGATAAATTTTAACTTCTAAAATAGCTGAAAATCGCTAGTTCGAACCCCGATCACGGTCAATAATTATAGAAAGTGATTAATAAAAATAATATATATATATATATATTACGATATTATAACGTAAATAAAATATTCTTTTCTTTAAATTATTTTTCTTTTTTCTAAGAGCGAATAATACTTTAAAAATGGAGAAATTGTCGTTCATATATACTCTACCAACAAATAGCCCCATATCTACCTTTTATTAATCTATAATTTTCGAACTCGACCAGATTTTATTTTATGATATCTTACACTACCGTACCAAAGAAAAATTAGGGGGATCACAAATTGGCACAATATGGTTCCTTGAAAATGCGAGAAAAAAATTCTTAATGCTTGTTTGAAGACTGGTGTTGTGTGACAGTTAAGGTTAAATGATCGGAAGGTTCAAATCCTGGTAATGTTCGACATTTTAAAACTATATTTAATAAAAACAAATAATTCTTTTATTCAATTTACAATATTTTAATATAATAAAATATTTATTTTCTTTCTATTATTATTTCTCTTTTTTCTAAGTGCAAAATGTAGCTTAAAATTGGAGAAATTCTGGTTCATATAAATGGCCCCATAAATCCTTTTAACATTAACCTATAATATTCAAACTTAACCATATATTATATTATATTACACTACCGTACCGTAGGAAATAATTAACAGGATGCGTAGTCAAATCTTTCAACAAAAAATTAGCATCTCTTAAGTACTTTTTAATCACTCAAAAAATATTTTTAAGTACCATATACTTTAAAAAATGCAAAATATTTACATGATCATGATAAAATAACTAGTTTTTGACAAGAAACTCTTTTTTTTTATTATATTGGCCATTAAAAATGATCAAGAGATTTTTAGGTTCGATTTCAGAGGGTGGAAATGAAGCTTGAAATTGAGAATATCTTCTAAAACACAGTAGAGTTACAAATGAGAGTGCAATAATCTTACCGAACCCAGCTCACATGCCGCATCAAACCTGTAAAATGATTGGAGCTTTCATACGGTACGCAGAAATAGATTGTGGACGAATGAATTGTAAAAACGTTGAATAGAACAATGTTTAAAGCACGCTTTTACATAATACGTGACGAAGATTGACCTGGTAAAGAAAAAAAATATCAGTTTCAAAAAGGAAAATTTAAGCACTTTTAAAAAACACCCAATGAAAAAAAGCACCTTTTACGGGGTTTTAAAAAATGAAAATCAAAAATAAGCACTTTTTAAAAACGCTACGCACTATGACTGAAGACAAATTAGAGGAATGTCAATAAATATGTTACAATGTGGTTCCATTGAAAAAGAGCGGTAAAATATTTAAAGTTTATTTTTTAAATCGAACAGTGGGGTGTGGTGTGGCAGTTATTAAGGTTAAGTGATAGGAAATCAGTAATCGCTAATTTTAACGGTCAGGGGTTCAAATCCCGGTTATGTTCATTATTTAAAAATTATATTTAATAAAAAATAAATATTTCTTTTATTCATATATTATAATATGTTACACGACCGAACCAAAAGCAATAATTAAAAACAAATTAAAGGAATATCAGTAAATGTGTCTCAATATATGGTTCCAGAGAAAAAGCTCGGCAAATTAATTGAAGCTTGTTATAAGTCGGAGAGCCAGTTAAGGTAGGGGTTTTTTTTCCAGGGTGCTTACCAAATATTTTAAGCACTTTAAAAAATACCATAATTAGGATACGCGTACTACTAAAAAATTTCTCTTCCTAATATCGTAGGTTCCTGAACAAAATGCAAAATAATTTTAAAGACTTCATGTGATCAAGAAGAAATAACAATTTTTTTTTTTATATTTGCCACCATAAAAACAATTTATACACAATTTTATGCATACTTAATATTGAGTGGCTCATTATAGTTTTTAAATTAATAATTATTTTTAATAAATTAAGGTAAAAAAATTTATTAAAAATTAAATCTAATTTAAGAATTATTTAAAAGGGTTTTCAATTGTATTTTTTAGATTTAATTAAAAGTTATTTATAGAAACATATTCAATAAAGCACTAACAAAATTAATGTTATTGATTATACCGAATTTATAGAGATCTTAGCAAATTAAGAAAATTTTAATAAATTGGTATTACAAATGTAAATTAACGAATGGCCCCTAATAAATTTTTATTAATTTGTTACTGCATTTCTCTAATGAAATGATTAAAAAAAGTTCAAATAATTTTGAAATGTAGATACGAGTATTGAAACGAAACAGTTTTGTCAGAAGTAAATCAGTATTATATGGTCACTCATAATATTTAACAAATCTGAGATAATTGAATTTTTTTTTATTTCAATTGTTTTTAAATCAAATCATAAAGAAATGAATTAAAGTTTCTTGAATCTGAATAACATAAGATCTTTTTGCTGCATTTAAAATAATGAAAGCCGTTCACTTCATACTTTTTTAAAACTTTGCCTCCAAATATTATTGAGTTTTTTCATAAAACAAGTTAAGAACACTGGAAATTTTAAAAGTAATACACTAACAAAAAATAATAAAAAACTTACAATAAAATCTTTAAAAAAAAAAAAAAAAAATGCAATTAATTGACGGCACTTCAGATATATATCTTATAATTAAAAATCTTAATATTTCTTATCTTTATCAAATTAAGTGAATAAAATGGGAATGAAACGCGATAAAGCTTTGAAGTTCTTAATAGTTCTGGGGGACGACATGAAAATACGTAGTTAGTGAATGCTCCCCAAGTCATTTTCAAGGATTATGGTACGGACTTATAAGTAAAGAAGGTCATTAGCTTGCCAGTTATGCAAACGATGGTACTTACCCAACGATGAAATTAAAAGAAAATTTTCTTTTGCTTTTAGAGGGGGGAAAAATGACTATGTTTAGTTGGTCCAAGTGATCAGCAAAATTGCGAGAGATTTTTCGATTTGATTTCACGGGGCGAAAAATAAAGCCCTAAATCGAGAATATCTCGCAAAAGGCTGCTACACATGAGATAAGAGTGCAAGAATCCTTCTCACCGAATCCAGCTCTACATGCACATGTGGGAGGGGTTAGCCTGGTTGGTAGGACACTGAGCCCATTTCCAAGAAGTCGTGGGTTCGATCCCTGCAGCCCGAAGACTCGCCGTGTGGTAAATGGTGACTGAAAGAATTTTTAATTCAACGCATTTATTACATATACAGGATGTTTCCATTATACTTTTTCCGCCAACATATTTCTTCTAATTATTATTATTTCTATAATTCTTAAAATTAATATTATTTCTTCTAAGAACTTCTGCTGTCTTGATTGTTTCGACATTTTTCTGGGTAAAAAACTAACAGTTAGTTAAAATTGAAGTAAAGCAATCAAAATAGAATAGAATCTACTTACCAAATCGTTTAGTTTTTGTCTCTTTTTTTCACACAGTTATTCTGATTGAACTAACTACGCAACAGTCTTTGCAGAAATGTGCAACATTTCGAACTATGAACACGCATTACACCGTAATTTCTGATCCGATAACCGTATAAAGCAATAAATTGTTCTCCCGGTCAAATGACCGGTTGTGATAGAAATAGGTATAAGACAAATATTATTCTAAACAAACGAAATACAAAATAAAATTAATAATAGAATATTAACTGTATAGTTGTTAGAAAAGTCATGAAATCAAATGTGCAAAAACGATAAGCAGATTTTCAATCCAAAAGTTCTTAAACAGAACGGTTATGGTATATTTAGTGCTAAAAAGCTGGATCAGTTTATGCAAATTAGATGAAGTTTGGCTGGAAACTTCACCAAGAGAGGTTATTTTCTTCTTCTGGATATGTGTGAAGCTATTTGTTGTATCCCTCCATGTTAGATATAGTTTGTCTATGTTAAGAATCCCCCCCGCCGCAATGTCTGCGGCCGTCTGCTGCTTCTTTGGAAACAAGAATAACACATTTCAGGGAGGGTAGCTTCTCTTCACTCTAGAGCTAACACAATAGACTGAAGAAAAAGATTCTCTTTCCCGCGCCATCCCGAGCTAAAACCAGTCCTAAATAATGACCCCCAGTAGGCACGCGAAAAAAAAGCAGGCTAAATTTGAGATGGATAGAGGGCCTAGAAAAGATCTTTTGGTCTTAAAAACTGGAAAATACTAGCAGGGAAAAAGTTAGCCTGGAAAAAAACTTCTTGAGTAGGCCAAGGTCAACCATGGGATGTCGAGCCATTGATGATGATGAAGTAATAACCCCAAGCCCTTTTTGAAATAGTTATACTTCGTTACTAAAGTCACTGCCACAGGTCCAGGTGAATGGCTAAAGGGAGTTCTTACTTTAGACTAGACTTACTTTAGAAAAAGAATTCAATTATTACATATATACACATATTTATTTTCAAAGCAACTTACATAATTTTATTATACACACAACCTGCAGGCAGAAGATGATATGGGAGTAAAATACCACAGAAATATCAAATTTACTACTTAACAAATGGATTTATGATGAACATGGGATATATTTGGAAGAAAAAAAGAGGTATTGTTTACAAAAAACTTTTAATGTTCACAGCCAAAAAACTTCACACAAAAGTTCATTTTAATAGAAAAGTTTAGTTTCACAAATCATTATAAGTACAGAATTTTGAGTTTTTTCGAGTAATATTTGTAGTTTGGATTCTTATAACCAGATAAATAAATATGCCTAAGTTCCCTTGTCTTCTGGATTGGGTTCAAAACTAGAAGGCTACGGAGTTGAACATTAGTATTCAAAAACTTTAAAAAAATGGATTGGCTGTTCAACGACGGCTATAAAAAATTGCTAAAAATATCCATAAAAGAATAAAATAAATTGAAGACAATAAAAGAAAAAAATAAATTGAAAGGAAAAAAAAACCAGATAATGTTTTAAAGTGTTAAGTAGGTCTTAATCTTGGATGTCCAACTGTCTATATCAACAGTAGAGTAAAAAGAAATTTATGAAATTTTTTTTTTTTTTAAAAAAGGCTAACATACAATAACATTTTATAAAATCAGTACTTTGGCAACATTCTTCTAATATTTGCTTATGAAACACTAAATGATTAGAAAATAAAGATAAATGCAATCAACAATCATTGATGATTATTAAATAACATATCACAAGCTGCTGCAATGAAATTCAATTACAGCTTTAAATAAATAAGCTTTTCATTTAATAAATAATCACAATAACTATAAACAAATAAATGAGCATAAATAATTAATTTTGAAATAAAATAAAATTCTATATCATAATATAAATATCACAATTAGAGTCATATAAATTGTACCAAGATGCATAATTTACAACTGAATGTATAATAATTGAATATCAGTTATAGTGAATGACCAAAATTGGAGGTTGTTGAATGTTGAAAATCACTTTGTTGCTTTGGTAAATGTGTTGGAAATATATATTAGGTCTAGTTAAGTACCACTGCCCAGTATGTTATATTAAAATTGAGTGCCACTGTCGGTATACATTTGCCACTTTACATCAATGTTTTTTAAGGTCAAGACTCGGTATGCATTTAACTGTTACTCCAAATACTGATGTTTCTTGTAATCTCTATTCTCATCAGATATTAAAATATCGAATAAATATAATACAGTCGGACATGTTTATCTCAAATCTCACGGAAAAGTAAAAAAATCTGAGATAAAGAGGTTTTAAGTTATACAGGTACTTCAAAAAATTACATTTAATTAAGAAATTCGATTAAAAGCGCTTTAATTGTTTTTTGTAGAAAAATATAGGCATTTCTGTAAATTAATTATGCCACATATACCTATTTACATAAAATTTTTTAACATACCCTAAACACTGAAAATAATCTTTTTAAAGATTTTTGACGTCTAACCTTCGTCTGTTATGTTGATTGGGCATTTATGCCTGATTATTAGAAATTCGAGAAACAGAGGTTTTGAAAAAAAATATTTGAGATAGACATGGAAAAGACATTGATTTTAAATAGTAAATGTAAGGAATTTAAAAAAAAAAGATATAGAGGTTTTGGAGATAAAGAGGTTTGAGATAAACAGGTTTAACTGTAATATCAACGAATAAACTGTAATTTTAACTGTAATATCAACGAATAAACTGTAATTTTAACTGTAATATCAACGAATATCAAATCAGATATAACAAATGTTTCAGACATTCACCAAAACCACTATGTGATTGTGTTGACATTCACTGATGAAAGTCGACATTCTTTTGATTTCGGTCATTCACGGTGACATATCCACACACTTATTATTTTTTTTAACATTATGTCTTTATTTATCAGAAGGAATTTGTAGACAGGTCTTTTTTCTCCAGGCAAATTTCTATGTCGCTAATGCGAATCCAAGTTTTGTCAATTTGTATTAAATTTCATGATAGCTGCTAGAGTTTCAAATCAAATGGCTTACTTAAATACTAAATAACCACTGTGAAT
The DNA here is from genome assembly GCA_949128135.1 of Parasteatoda lunata. Lineage (NCBI taxonomy): Eukaryota > Metazoa > Arthropoda > Arachnida > Araneae > Theridiidae > Parasteatoda > Parasteatoda lunata. Next base: position 113,794,206 of record OX421970.1, read on the forward strand.
TAATATTCCAAGAATGAACGAACTAGGTAACGTTAAAAGATGCATATAAAGTGGATATGTATGCTACACACAAAATTGATATGCATGTTGCATAGAAAGTGGTACATTAAAAAATATTCTAATCAGATTCTTGTATTCAAAGATAGTCTCAGAGAGTTTTCCAGAAATTACAAAAAGTAAGTGCTCTCTGCAGTTCCTGAATATGAAGGGGCTGTATTATGTTATGGCCAAAGTTTTACAATAAGAAGGTAGAGCTTGAAGGAATATTAATCATCTGAACTAACTTCACTTCACTTTGATAACTGATGTAAAGTTAAATATGGATAAATAATAACTAGTCTAATTAAAAAAATTCAATTAAAAAACTAGTCATTTAAAAAATTTTAATTAAAAAAAGTAAAGAAAATTCAAAAGTGTATTTTTTCTCAAACGAAGTGTTCCCCCCTCAACGTTTTAATAATTTTTTTCTCATTCAAATGATTTAAAATTTTTTTTTTGCATTCTTGTTATGCAATTTTAAAAATATTTCATTAATAATTTTTTAAGTATATGCGATATGAAAGACAGTCATTGATTAAGTAAGTAAAAGATATTCCTCCGTTATACCCTGCAAATTAGTTTTAGTTGAAAGAAAAATCAGAAAAAGAACCTCTCAAATATTTTCAATTTTCAAGAGTATTGCTATATATATAAAAAAAAGGTAAATATAAGTAAGTCTATTATTTAAAATCCTTGTCATAAAACAATGAAACTTAAAATTCTATTTACTTAAAACCTGTTATGGGTGAATTTGAAAGTTATTTCTTTAAAGAAATAAAATGAAAAATAAATAAATAAAATAAAGTACATAAAGGTGAGATTTAATTTTATACTTTTAAATGATTTTTACCTCTAAACTTGAAAAAGCATGCCATCCAATATTATTATACTTGTAGTGTTTTCAATACAATGCGTTACTTCAATCTAACTTCCAACGAAACATACAGGAAATGAATTTGAAAGACTCTCCAAGCTTTCTATGGTGCTATCCAAAAAATAACAAATGGTGCCATTTTACATAAATGTTACCAAATAAGAGATAACACTCAAATCATGGCTAACCTTATACATTTTTTATGTTGTGATAATCTTATTTTAGGCTCACAAACTGTTAGAATTTATAAATTACAAAAAACTTTTATGAATGGTACACAATCACAATAATAAAACTTTTTAAAATATTAAGCCTGTTCACACATCGCCTCATAAGCATAACATAAGCGAAGGGGTACACAATTGTCTAGATTTAGTAACAAATATTTCAAACATTATAATAGTATTTCAAAACTTTAGGAAATTGAAGAATTTTGGCAAAATTTTGTTCTAGATGAAAACAATCAAAATTAATTTTCAATCCAGACAATAGAGAATGAAAATTTTTACTCTTTCTTTAAAGATATTTAAAAAATTCAATTTTTGGCACACATGTTCAAAATGAAAATTGAGGAAAAATGTTACAGAAACAATAAAACAGTATCTTTAGAAGATGGCATAGGTCAAAATTGTTAGCGCCTTTTGACAGACTTTGATATCATAAATATCGAAACTCTACCCTCAATTTGAAATATAAACAAAAATATGGTAGAAGTAGATATTTCAAAAAACATTCTATTACTTAAAAACTTAGATTTTCTTAGCAAAATATATCTAACACATATTTTCATTCTGCTTCAATTTATTTTATCCTTATTCAGAATTTATGTAGAGCCATTGAAATGTTACATTCAAGAAAATGGTATGTGGCTTAGAAGATCAAATCTAGAGCTTTATCACTCATATAATTAACCTGACATTATTAACTTAATTGAACGACAAAGAATAAAATGGGCAGGCCACATTATCAGAATGGACGAAGACCGTACCACAAATAGAGTTTTCAAAGCTAGACCAGTTGGCACACGAAAAAGAGGCAGGGCGAATTTGAGGTGGATAGATGGCCTAGAAAAAGACATTTTGTTCTTAAAAACTAAAAAATGGAAAACACTAGCAGGAAAAAGGTTATCCTGGTAAAACTTCTTGAGAAGGCCAAGGCCCACCCTGGGCTTTTGAGCTATTGATGATGATAATAATTAAAATGTTACACAATAATTGGAGAGGTATGGGCAATACCTAACAAAGAAATTCTTATAATTTTAAAAGGCAAAAAATAGAAAAGATCCAACAAAAATTAAAATGGGAAAAATGTTTAGTTTTGAATTAAATTTAGGAAATCAATGACTTTCACAGCATTTTTTTTCGTTGAAGAATTTAAAAGGTAAAGAGTCTTATATTAATACATGATAATTTAATTTACAAATTACATTTCATAATTTTTGTTTATGTGATTTTTGAATTAGATTTGGGAATCATTTCACTAAGTATTTGCATGTTATTTAGAATAACATATGTCAGGATTCATAGATCATGTATACTGACGAGCGATTTAAGAATTAAACATTGCAATTTTTGAAACATGTGACTTAGAGACCATATATTGTGTATTCTATTAACTTATTAAAAACAAACATTGTTGCTCTCTATCAATCTGGTTTTTGCAACAGAAGTGATGATATTTTTATAAGAATTATACTTTAAAAATTGATTTTATGTAGAGATCATAACAGCCTTAGACTATGGATCTTTTAAGAGCTATTCGCAGTTTTAACACACAAACATTTTCAGATTTATAGGTAGAATATGGAGTTACCATTATTTTGTAAAACAAGAAAACATAGCTTTGTTCAAATACCTAAAGTTAAAATAAAAACCACCATTTGTGTTTAAAAATGCCGATCTAATGTGGCAGATAACAAAACAGTTGCATAAGACGAAATTCAGTTCATGTACTTGAAAACACAAATACAATTAAACACAAAATAAACACATACTTATAACATAATAAACATATATAATTATTCACATAATAAAACATTATAACATACATTAACAGCATAATAAACATATAATTAGTAACATAAGAAAAACATATAATTAAAAACACACAGATAAATACAGTTAAACACATAATTTACAGGGGTCTGTCTAGGTTTTTCTTAGAGGTACCGATTTTGTGAAAATTTAGACATAATTTGGGAAAATTAAAAATTATATTAAAAAATTATCAGAAAAATATGGTAAAAATATGCATTTATCGTTTCTTACGAGACAGAAAAATAAAATCTTAAGAAAAAGTATTATGTACTTAAATACTCCCATTTAATTTTGTACTCCCATTTTTCCTAAAGTTGAATTTCTGAAGGTACCGCTGAATGGTAGTAACTTTGACAGACACCTGATTTATCACATAATATATAAACATGTATAATCCTCCACATATAAAAAAAAAAAAAACATACATTGATAGAATAATCAACCTATAAATTATTACATAAGAAAAACATATAATTAAAAACACATAGATTGGGAAAAATAATGAATATAAAAATGTGAGCAATGAAAAAATGCTTGCTGTTTAATTAAAGAATTACATAAATGTGAAAAGTTATGACTAGTAGGTGTCAAAATATATAGACAATCACTTTAGCTTTTCTGATCTATCTTTCCTCTTACAACGTGCTTGTTCATGTATAACTCATTTTTATTATACACCAATCACAGATAACCAGAAGTCTACTGTTATTATATTTTCAAACTGACCATATTTTTATGAATATTTTATACAACAAAATACCACATAAATTTTTAATGAAAAGGTAACTTTTTATTGTCATCAATATATAGTGTAATTAAGAATTATACCTCATAACTTTTTAAAAATTTGGGTTAAATGTTGCAATAATAACATGTTGTTATAATGTATAGTTAGATAAAAATAATTGAAATTTAAAACTTGCAATTTTAACAAATCGGGGCACACAATTTAAAACATCAAGTATTATTTCAATTTAAAAAAACACACACAAAGAGTAAAGCTTATTCACTAATGACATAATAAGTTAGAAGTATGCTTAAGTAAATCTAATAAAAATCTAGAAATCTAATAAAATAAAATCTAATAAAATAAAAAAAGATCCAATTAACATAAAAATATAAAAAAATAAAATAAAAAAAACAAACAAACTACTTGCAGTTTTTAAATCAGAAATATAATTGAATAAGAATATATTTCAATGAAAGACACATAAATTAAATTTAATTTAAATGTTTTGTATCAACTCTCATATACACTAATGTTCAATGTGGAAGGTTATGAATTAGCAGCATAATTACTCTGATATCCAATCTTTTTTCAACTAAAACGTTTATGACAAGCATTAATATTAAATTTCCAATTACACCTATTAAAATTGTTATGAAAGAAAGTATTAATTACACTTCTTTAAAAAATGCAAATCAGATGAATACTTAGGTTAAAACTTAGAACATACATAGAACAAATACTTTAACAGACACAGTATCTGACCAGATCTGGAAGGTAATACTCTATCAGAACATAATAGAGAAAATTATATTGCTCAGAATAACATAAATATTTAATTATAAAAATAAATAAAAAATAATTATTCTAGTTTAAACAGCAGAAAAATTTCGGAGCCGAGAAAAAATTATTGCAGAATATCCTTCAGTAAAACAAACTAATTAAACATGAAATTAATATAAAAAATTAATAAAACATAAACATTATTTTCTAATAGTAAATACTAGTAAAGAATTGCACAATCAATATCATAAAAAAATTAGCCTCTCTTATATGTTTATAAATATTTAAATATTAACAAATAATTATATAGTAAACAAAATAATATAAATAATGACTATAAATAATTAAATATTAAACAAAACATTAATTAGTCTTAATAATTAGTCTTTCTTATATATTTATAAATAATTAAGCATTAATAAATAATTAAATAGAAAACAAAATAAATAATATAATAATTTAAAATAATGATTATAAATAATTAAATATCAACAAATAATAAAATATCAACAAATAATTAAATATTAACAAAGCATTAATTAAAGCTTAAACTAAAGAATTACACATAAAAAAAATTAGTCTTTCTCATATATTTATAAATAAAATCTCAAAAATTGATTCTACGAAGTTAGGAGGTATTCTAGATATTTTCTTACATGCCCTCACAAGACATTGCTATCAGATTAGCTGCCAGTAACTTCACATTATAAAATATATAATTAAAAAAAGTTACAACTAAAAATGCTTTGGTGGAGGATTTTTTGATGACATGGTGAGGGAAACCTTCCACAGTCAGCCCACAGGAAAAGGGATTCTATCTCATGATTCGTCAACCAATGACTATATTTTAAATTGATAATTTGGGAATATTTCTGTATTGTGATCTTTCACGCTAACTACAATCAAAAAGGTGTCAAATAGATTTTAAACTGGCAAATTATTAGAAATAAACATCTAGATGTTTGCCGGGGGAGGCTATGAGTTATACCTTTTGAGTTGGTCCCTTTCTGTGTTGTTTTTTTTAGTTTCTCGTGGTCCGCCACCTGGAAGTTCCCAAGACTTTCCGATTATTCTGCCACAGATCAGGATACGGAAATCTTCCCCATAATTCACTTATGCATGAAATCTTGTAATTTAATAAATAAAATTGTAAAACGTTATCAATGAATAATATGTGAATTTATTCATTGCCAATGATGTAAAGTCAAGTGCTTTTGCAATAAAAAAAAAATATGTGAATTTATATTTAATTTGATATTTTAATTATTCAAACTTACAATTAATTTTAAGGAATGATTAAGAATTTATTCATATATAATTAAGCATTTATTCATACCTTGAAATTAATTGTAGGTTAATAGAAATGCTTAAATTTAATGATTATTTTTTCAATAAATAATATATGAAATAGGTATAAAAATAAAAACATATTAAATAATTAAAAACATTCTATAAATCTTGCCTTCCATATGAGGAAGATATATTTTTATCATTATACGTGAGATTCCTACTTTCTCCAATAATCTTAATGAGTCCATAATCCAAGGATCCCAATAATCCATGTGATAACAATAATATGTGTTTGGTTCTATAGCTAATAATGTTTGAACCAAAGTTACACTGACATTAAAAGATATCATAATGCTAAGGGGCCCTTTAAAGGTTACATAAGCCTATTTCTTTTGCAACAATATAATTTTGAGCAGTATAGGCTATTCTAAGAATCTGATTTCAACAAATACATCAAAATAAGTCACTTAAAGGTAACTAACGGGTCACATCTGGTTGAATGGACAATTCTTCCTTGACATTTAAGATTTTAAACAACAAATCAATGGGAACTAAGAGTTAGAGGTAAGCCTAAGATCAGATGGCTTGACTGTGTGGGGAAGAGGATGTTAAAATATTGAGAATTACTAACTAGAGAACAATCGCAAAGTAAAGAGCAGAATGGAGGAAGGCTCTGGCCTACAAAGGGCTGTCATGCCAATAGAAGAAGAAGAAGAGAGAGAGAAATAAATAAATAAAATTACATATTAATTATTTTATATAAATAAAAACTCCTTCAAAGAGATTTCCAAACTCATATTGACCATATTTTTATGAATATTTTATACAACAAAATACCACATAAATTTTTAATGAAAAGGTAACTTTTTATTGTCATCAATATATAGTGTAATTAAGAATTATACCTCATAACTTTTTAAAAATTTGGGTTAAATGTTGCAATAATAACATGTTGTTATAATGTATAGTTAGATAAAAATAATTGAAATTTAAAACTTGCAATTTTAACAAATCGGGGCACACAATTTAAAACATCAAGTATTATTTCAATTTAAAAAAACACACACAAAGAGTAAAGCTTATTCACTAATGACATAATAAGTTAGAAGTATGCTTAAGTAAATCTAATAAAAATCTAGAAATCTAATAAAATAAAATCTAATAAAATAAAAAAAGATCCAATTAACATAAAAATATAAAAAAATAAAATAAAAAAAACAAACAAACTACTTGCAGTTTTTAAATCAGAAATATAATTGAATAAGAATATATTTCAATGAAAGACACATAAATTAAATTTAATTTAAATGTTTTGTATCAACTCTCATATACACTAATGTTCAATGTGGAAGGTTATGAATTAGCAGCATAATTACTCTGATATCCAATCTTTTTTCAACTAAAACGTTTATGACAAGCATTAATATTAAATTTCCAATTACACCTATTAAAATTGTTATGAAAGAAAGTATTAATTACACTTCTTTAAAAAATGCAAATCAGATGAATACTTAGGTTAAAACTTAGAACATACATAGAACAAATACTTTAACAGACACAGTATCTGACCAGATCTGGAAGTAATACTCTATCAGAACATAATAGAGAAAATTATATTGCTCAGAATAACATAAATATTTAATTATAAAAATAAATAAAAAATAATTATTCTAGTTTAAACAGCAGAAAAATTTCGGAGCCGAGAAAAAATTATTGCAGAATATCCTTCAGTAAAACAAACTAATTAAACATGAAATTAATATAAAAAATTAATAAAACATAAACATTATTTTCTAATAGTAAATACTAGTAAAGAATTGCACAATCAATATCATAAAAAAATTAGCCTCTCTTATATGTTTATAAATATTTAAATATTAACAAATAATTATATAGTAAACAAAATAATATAAATAATGACTATAAATAATTAAATATTAAACAAAACATTAATTAGTCTTAATAATTAGTCTTTCTTATATATTTATAAATAATTAAGCATTAATAAATAATTAAATAGAAAACAAAATAAATAATATAATAATTTAAAATAATGATTATAAATAATTAAATATCAACAAATAATAAAATATCAACAAATAATTAAATATTAACAAAGCATTAATTAAAGCTTAAACTAAAGAATTACACATAAAAAAAATTAGTCTTTCTCATATATTTATAAATAAAATCTCAAAAATTGATTCTACGAAGTTAGGAGGTATTCTAGATATTTTCTTACATGCCCTCACAAGACATTGCTATCAGATTAGCTGCCAGTAACTTCACATTATAAAATATATAATTAAAAAAAGTTACAACTAAAAATGCTTTGGTGGAGGATTTTTTGATGACATGGTGAGGGAAACCTTCCACAGTCAGCCCACAGGAAAAGGGATTCTATCTCATGATTCGTCAACCAATGACTATATTTTAAATTGATAATTTGGGAATATTTCTGTATTGTGATCTTTCACGCTAACTACAATCAAAAAGGTGTCAAATAGATTTTAAACTGGCAAATTATTAGAAATAAACATCTAGATGTTTGCCGGGGGAGGCTATGAGTTATACCTTTTGAGTTGGTCCCTTTCTGTGTTGTTTTTTTTAGTTTCTCGTGGTCCGCCACCTGGAAGTTCCCAAGACTTTCCGATTATTCTGCCACAGATCAGGATACGGAAATCTTCCCCATAATTCACTTATGCATGAAATCTTGTAATTTAATAAATAAAATTGTAAAACGTTATCAATGAATAATATGTGAATTTATTCATTGCCAATGATGTAAAGTCAAGTGCTTTTGCAATAAAAAAAAAATATGTGAATTTATATTTAATTTGATATTTTAATTATTCAAACTTACAATTAATTTTAAGGAATGATTAAGAATTTATTCATATATAATTAAGCATTTATTCATACCTTGAAATTAATTGTAGGTTAATAGAAATGCTTAAATTTAATGATTATTTTTTCAATAAATAATATATGAAATAGGTATAAAAATAAAAACATATTAAATAATTAAAAACATTCTATAAATCTTGCCTTCCATATGAGGAAGATATATTTTTATCATTATACGTGAGATTCCTACTTTCTCCAATAATCTTAATGAGTCCATAATCCAAGGATCCCAATAATCCATGTGATAACAATAATATGTGTTTGGTTCTATAGCTAATAATGTTTGAACCAAAGTTACACTGACATTAAAAGATATCATAATGCTAAGGGGCCCTTTAAAGGTTACATAAGCCTATTTCTTTTGCAACAATATAATTTTGAGCAGTATAGGCTATTCTAAGAATCTGATTTCAACAAATACATCAAAATAAGTCACTTAAAGGTAACTAACGGGTCACATCTGGTTGAATGGACAATTCTTCCTTGACATTTAAGATTTTAAACAACAAATCAATGGGAACTAAGAGTTAGAGGTAAGCCTAAGATCAGATGGCTTGACTGTGTGGGGAAGAGGATGTTAAAATATTGAGAATTACTAACTAGAGAACAATCGCAAAGTAAAGAGCAGAATGGAGGAAGGCTCTGGCCTACAAAGGGCTGTCATGCCAATAGAAGAAGAAGAAGAGAGAGAGAAATAAATAAATAAAATTACATATTAATTATTTTATATAAATAAAAACTCCTTCAAAGAGATTTCCAAACTCATATTGACCATATTTTTATGAATATTTTATACAACAAAATACCACATAAATTTTTAATGAAAAGGTAACTTTTTATTGTCATCAATATATAGTGTAATTAAGAATTATACCTCATAACTTTTTAAAAATTTGGGTTAAATGTTGCAATAATAACATGTTGTTATAATGTATAGTTAGATAAAAATAATTGAAATTTAAAACTTGCAATTTTAACAAATCGGGGCACACAATTTAAAACATCAAGTATTATTTAAATTTAAAAAAACACACACAAAGAGTAAAGCTTATTCACTAATGACATAATAAGTTAGAAGTATGCTTAAGTAAATCTAATAAAAATCTAGAAATCTAATAAAATAAAATCTAATAAAATAAAAAAAGATCCAATTAACATAAAAATATAAAAAAATAAAATAAAAAAAACAAACAAACTACTTGCAGTTTTTAAATCAGAAATATAATTGAATAAGAATATATTTCAATGAAAGACACATAAATTAAATTTAATTTAAATGTTTTGTATCAACTCTCATATACACTAATGTTCAATGTGGAAGGTTATGAATTAGCAGCATAATTACTCTGATATCCAATCTTTTTTCAACTAAAACGTTTATGACAAGCATTAATATTAAATTTCCAATTACACCTATTAAAATTGTTATGAAAGAAAGTATTAATTACACTTCTTTAAAAAATGCAAATCAGATGAATACTTAGGTTAAAACTTAGAACATACATAGAACAAATACTTTAACAGACACAGTATCTGACCAGATCTGGAAGTAATACTCTATCAGAACATAATAGAGAAAATTATATTGCTCAGAATAACATAAATATTTAATTATAAAAATAAATAAAAAATAATTATTCTAGTTTAAACAGCAGAAAAATTTCGGAGCCGAGAAAAAATTATTGCAGAATATCCTTCAGTAAAACAAACTAATTAAACATGAAATTAATATAAAAAATTAATAAAACATAAACATTATTTTCTAATAGTAAATACTAGTAAAGAATTGCACAATCAATATCATAAAAAAATTAGCCTCTCTTATATGTTTATAAATATTTAAATATTAACAAATAATTATATAGTAAACAAAATAATATAAATAATGACTATAAATAATTAAATATTAAACAAAACATTAATTAGTCTTAATAATTAGTCTTTCTTATATATTTATAAATAATTAAGCATTAATAAATAATTAAATAGAAAACAAAATAAATAATATAATAATTTAAAATAATGATTATAAATAATTAAATATCAACAAATAATAAAATATCAACAAATAATTAAATATTAACAAAGCATTAATTAAAGCTTAAACTAAAGAATTACACATAAAAAAAATTAGTCTTTCTCATATATTTATAAATAAAATCTCAAAAATTGATTCTACGAAGTTAGGAGGTATTCTAGATATTTTCTTACATGCCCTCACAAGACATTGCTATCAGATTAGCTGCCAGTAACTTCACATTATAAAATATATAATTAAAAAAAGTTACAACTAAAAATGCTTTGGTGGAGGATTTTTTGATGACATGGTGAGGGAAACCTTCCACAGTCAGCCCACAGGAAAAGGGATTCTATCTCATGATTCGTCAACCAATGACTATATTTTAAATTGATAATTTGGGAATATTTCTGTATTGTGATCTTTCACGCTAACTACAATCAAAAAGGTGTCAAATAGATTTTAAACTGGCAAATTATTAGAAATAAACATCTAGATGTTTGCCGGGGGAGGCTATGAGTTATACCTTTTGAGTTGGTCCCTTTCTGTGTTGTTTTTTTTAGTTTCTCGTGGTCCGCCACCTGGAAGTTCCCAAGACTTTCCGATTATTCTGCCACAGATCAGGATACGGAAATCTTCCCCATAATTCACTTATGCATGAAATCTTGTAATTTAATAAATAAAATTGTAAAACGTTATCAATGAATAATATGTGAATTTATTCATTGCCAATGATGTAAAGTCAAGTGCTTTTGCAATAAAAAAAAAATATGTGAATTTATATTTAATTTGATATTTTAATTATTCAAACTTACAATTAATTTTAAGGAATGATTAAGAATTTATTCATATATAATTAAGCATTTATTCATACCTTGAAATTAATTGTAGGTTAATAGAAATGCTTAAATTTAATGATTATTTTTTCAATAAATAATATATGAAATAGGTATAAAAATAAAAACATATTAAATAATTAAAAACATTCTATAAATCTTGCCTTCCATATGAGGAAGATATATTTTTATCATTATACGTGAGATTCCTACTTTCTCCAATAATCTTAATGAGTCCATAATCCAAGGATCCCAATAATCCATGTGATAACAATAATATGTGTTTGGTTCTATAGCTAATAATGTTTGAACCAAAGTTACACTGACATTAAAAGATATCATAATGCTAAGGGGCCCTTTAAAGGTTACATAAGCCTATTTCTTTTGCAACAATATAATTTTGAGCAGTATAGGCTATTCTAAGAATCTGATTTCAACAAATACATCAAAATAAGTCACTTAAAGGTAACTAACGGGTCACATCTGGTTGAATGGACAATTCTTCCTTGACATTTAAGATTTTAAACAACAAATCAATGGGAACTAAGAGTTAGAGGTAAGCCTAAGATCAGATGGCTTGACTGTGTGGGGAAGAGGATGTTAAAATATTGAGAATTACTAACTAGAGAACAATCGCAAAGTAAAGAGCAGAATGGAGGAAGGCTCTGGCCTACAAAGGGCTGTCATGCCAATAGAAGAAGAAGAAGAGAGAGAGAAATAAATAAATAAAATTACATATTAATTATTTTATATAAATAAAAACTCCTTCAAAGAGATTTCCAAACTCATATTGACCATATTTTTATGAATATTTTATACAACAAAATACCACATAAATTTTTAATGAAAAGGTAACTTTTTATTGTCATCAATATATAGTGTAATTAAGAATTATACCTCATAACTTTTTAAAAATTTGGGTTAAATGTTGCAATAATAACATGTTGTTATAATGTATAGTTAGATAAAAATAATTGAAATTTAAAACTTGCAATTTTAACAAATCGGGGCACACAATTTAAAACATCAAGTATTATTTAAATTTAAAAAAACACACACAAAGAGTAAAGCTTATTCACTAATGACATAATAAGTTAGAAGTATGCTTAAGTAAATCTAATAAAAATCTAGAAATCTAATAAAATAAAATCTAATAAAATAAAAAAAGATCCAATTAACATAAAAATATAAAAAAATAAAATAAAAAAAACAAACAAACTACTTGCAGTTTTTAAATCAGAAATATAATTGAATAAGAATATATTTCAATGAAAGACACATAAATTAAATTTAATTTAAATGTTTTGTATCAACTCTCATATACACTAATGTTCAATGTGGAAGGTTATGAATTAGCAGCATAATTACTCTGATATCCAATCTTTTTTCAACTAAAACGTTTATGACAAGCATTAATATTAAATTTCCAATTACACCTATTAAAATTGTTATGAAAGAAAGTATTAATTACACTTCTTTAAAAAATGCAAATCAGATGAATACTTAGGTTAAAACTTAGAACATACATAGAACAAATACTTTAACAGACACAGTATCTGACCAGATCTGGAAGTAATACTCTATCAGAACATAATAGAGAAAATTATATTGCTCAGAATAACATAAATATTTAATTATAAAAATAAATAAAAAATAATTATTCTAGTTTAAACAGCAGAAAAATTTCGGAGCCGAGAAAAAATTATTGCAGAATATCCTTCAGTAAAACAAACTAATTAAACATGAAATTAATATAAAAAATTAATAAAACATAAACATTATTTTCTAATAGTAAATACTAGTAAAGAATTGCACAATCAATATCATAAAAAAATTAGCCTCTCTTATATGTTTATAAATATTTAAATATTAACAAATAATTATATAGTAAACAAAATAATATAAATAATGACTATAAATAATTAAATATTAAACAAAACATTAATTAGTCTTAATAATTAGTCTTTCTTATATATTTATAAATAATTAAGCATTAATAAATAATTAAATAGAAAACAAAATAAATAATATAATAATTTAAAATAATGATTATAAATAATTAAATATCAACAAATAATAAAATATCAACAAATAATTAAATATTAACAAAGCATTAATTAAAGCTTAAACTAAAGAATTACACATAAAAAAAATTAGTCTTTCTCATATATTTATAAATAAAATCTCAAAAATTGATTCTACGAAGTTAGGAGGTATTCTAGATATTTTCTTACATGCCCTCACAAGACATTGCTATCAGATTAGCTGCCAGTAACTTCACATTATAAAATATATAATTAAAAAAAGTTACAACTAAAAATGCTTTGGTGGAGGATTTTTTGATGACATGGTGAGGGAAACCTTCCACAGTCAGCCCACAGGAAAAGGGATTCTATCTCATGATTCGTCAACCAATGACTATATTTTAAATTGATAATTTGGGAATATTTCTGTATTGTGATCTTTCACGCTAACTACAATCAAAAAGGTGTCAAATAGATTTTAAACTGGCAAATTATTAGAAATAAACATCTAGATGTTTGCCGGGGGAGGCTATGAGTTATACCTTTTGAGTTGGTCCCTTTCTGTGTTGTTTTTTTTAGTTTCTCGTGGTCCGCCACCTGGAAGTTCCCAAGACTTTCCGATTATTCTGCCACAGATCAGGATACGGAAATCTTCCCCATAATTCACTTATGCATGAAATCTTGTAATTTAATAAATAAAATTGTAAAACGTTATCAATGAATAATATGTGAATTTATTCATTGCCAATGATGTAAAGTCAAGTGCTTTTGCAATAAAAAAAAAATATGTGAATTTATATTTAATTTGATATTTTAATTATTCAAACTTACAATTAATTTTAAGGAATGATTAAGAATTTATTCATATATAATTAAGCATTTATTCATACCTTGAAATTAATTGTAGGTTAATAGAAATGCTTAAATTTAATGATTATTTTTTCAATAAATAATATATGAAATAGGTATAAAAATAAAAACATATTAAATAATTAAAAACATTCTATAAATCTTGCCTTCCATATGAGGAAGATATATTTTTATCATTATACGTGAGATTCCTACTTTCTCCAATAATCTTAATGAGTCCATAATCCAAGGATCCCAATAATCCATGTGATAACAATAATATGTGTTTGGTTCTATAGCTAATAATGTTTGAACCAAAGTTACACTGACATTAAAAGATATCATAATGCTAAGGGGCCCTTTAAAGGTTACATAAGCCTATTTCTTTTGCAACAATATAATTTTGAGCAGTATAGGCTATTCTAAGAATCTGATTTCAACAAATACATCAAAATAAGTCACTTAAAGGTAACTAACGGGTCACATCTGGTTGAATGGACAATTCTTCCTTGACATTTAAGATTTTAAACAACAAATCAATGGGAACTAAGAGTTAGAGGTAAGCCTAAGATCAGATGGCTTGACTGTGTGGGGAAGAGGATGTTAAAATATTGAGAATTACTAACTAGAGAACAATCGCAAAGTAAAGAGCAGAATGGAGGAAGGCTCTGGCCTACAAAGGGCTGTCATGCCAATAGAAGAAGAAGAAGAGAGAGAGAAATAAATAAATAAAATTACATATTAATTATTTTATATAAATAAAAACTCCTTCAAAGAGATTTCCAAACTCATTCTTTAACCATATTTAACATTTATTTCAAGTACGAAATTTTTCTAAATTTCATTGCTGTAATTTTTCTTTTGTTATTTTTTACATTTAAAAAAGGAGGGGATTCAAGCTTCAAAAGTAAACAATTCAATTGATCAATTCAATATGAGTATTCAATATGAGTATTTAATTGATCAGTAAACACTCCCTTGCTAGCGAAAAAAAAAATTTTTTGTCCCTACAAATGCTTATGTCACATTTAAATAGCCCCTTCTAAAAAAGAAAAGAAACATCATCTGTTCACAGAAAGCTACTGTTATTAAGTGAATAATTGAAAGGTAATGTTAGGTTCCAAACATCTGAGTTGTAGATAGTCAAATTACTGAAGGAGTGTTCAGTAATATTTTCTGGAATCAATGGGGCGCAAGGAGAAAGGAGTGTTGGTTCAAGTAAGTAGTCGATAAAATATGCAATACCTGATCCCAGAGTCAATCCTATACTGTAGGACAAGGTCATAATGTTACCTGAAAATAGATAGACATAAGTGAGTATTAATATAATTTTCTTAAGTATACAGTATATCCTGTTGTATACGGCGACTTTTCAAACCCCCAAAACATTATGAAAATCTGGGGGTTAACTTATGCCTCAGTAATAAAGTTGGACATTCATTAATGGTGAAATACAAATGCATTAAAAACAATAAGATAGATATAAATTACTCTGTACTAATTTACAAAATATTTTCAATATGTCATATTCAATTAATTTTGCATTTCCTCTTATCATAATTTATAAAAAAATAGATATTTTTTTTTTAAACAATCCTTTTAGTTAGTTCAGAAAAAAAAATTTAGAATAAGAAAAGTGAATATGATTTATTTAAGAGAAATTCAAAAACAAAAAAAATAAAAACACAATGAAAACTTTCAAAACATACCATACAGCTAAAAATTGAAATATTAAGTAAAAGATTCTTGAATCATTTCTGATTAAATAACATAGCAAAATTGTCCCACGCTGCAATGGATTCTACTGAGTCCCACAAAAAATCCTCTTCACCCCCATACAAAAGAATTTGAAATCAACCCTTTTTTAAAAATATATTTTCTTTTGGTATAAACAGCCAACCCAAATTTTAAGTTTACGGCTACAAATGTTCAACTTTGAGCTTTGCAATTTTTAACCCAATCCAGAAGACAAGGGATCTCCTGGATTAGATATTAGATGAAATTTTTTCTTTGTGGTGGATCTAATCCGCATTTGCGTTACATAGAGAGGAAAACCACAAAAACCTCCCACCGTTAACATGCTGGCAAGAGGACTCGACATTGTCAATCAATAGAAAACAGCCTATTTTCTAGAACAATCAGTTCAAACTATACTATCATTCAAGGCATGCTTGAAACACAGCCTATATGTCGGGAAAAAACAAGATAGAACTGTCTAAACACCTATCATAATTTATTGATTATTTTCATCACAAATATTTTTAACTATGTATGTGGTGATTATAATTTCAATAACTGATTTTTTTCACAAGTGAATATTTTAATGCTTTTATCAAGTTGAAATTAAGAATAACTTTGAACTAAGCACTTTGAACTAATTAATAGGAGAAAGATCTTTATATTTCACAAAGAAAATATAGGTAATTAGATATTTCCTTTTTATTAAAATTATGTAATAACAGACTTAATCCCAAAAATATGTACAGAATATAAATTAAAAAAAGTGAACACTCTAAAAAACTTTGGATCTAATAGCAGAATTTTTACATTCTAGAACATACTACTACTTTAAAATGACAAAATTCAAAAGAATAGTTTCTGAGCTATCAAGTTTTTTTAAAAAAAAAAACATTATTTAAAAGTTTGATTCTTTGAGAATTATTGACTCGATTTCATTGATACTTTGTCATTTAAAATAATATAATTTTTTTCACTTATTAAATTAGAAATTATTTTAACAATTATTAAGTAAAATAATAATTATTTTGCCATTAAATTAGCTTTGGATAAAGAAATGTTACGTTCTTTATAGAGATACAGCAAAATATGAAAGGGTTTGACTGCCCTTCTGCCCATCCATCCCATATTTTATGGGTAAGAAATTCTTCAGAATAAAGTATCTTTAGTTACAGAAATGTTTTTGTGTCTTTTCATAGGTTAAAATATTGTCTGCAGTAATTAATGAGCATATTTAAAGTTGGAAAACAGTCTTACCTCAGAGTCCTAATATATCAATACCTTGGCTCCAGGTGGACTCCGCTCAATATGGGTCCTATAAGATCATGCACCAAGGGACCAATATTGGGATGTCTAGTTTTTTAATATTGATCCTAGAATGATCTACATAAGGCCTATATTGGCCAATCGTTGAACAGCCGACCCAATTTTGGGTTTACTACTACTGATATTTAACTCTGTAGACTTGTAATTTTGAACCAATCTAGAAGACAAGGAAACTCCTGGATCAGTACCCCCAGAGGTACTAATTTGTTATGGAAACGTGGAAGACAATGCGACTCGACAGATTCAACAGGTACCAGTCACCATTTACGGCCTGGGATCAAACCCACGAACGCTTGGACATGGGCCCAGTGCCCTACTAACCAGGCTGTCTTGGCCCTTGACAATTTTATATAGGGCTTATAATGTTTGTAAAGTGACTGTAAAATATTGTGTGAATTATACAATTTTATATAGGAAAAATAATGGCCCTTTGAATCCCTATGGAGCCAAATATTTATGAATATCGATCCAATGAGAGCTCAAGATGTTTTGTTGCTAGGACAGTGAGTTCACTTTTGCACACTTTACAACTAGGTTAACAAAAAAGATTTACCAGTGAGTTCTTTCTGATCATCAGAGACCATAGAAGGTGCCACAATCATGGGTACTGATCCAGCGATTCCATTGGTGATACCCAATACTACAGAGAAGAACATGGACCACCCTTCACCAGGGAGCAATGGATCTCCTCTGGGAGCAACACATGCAGCCAAAAGGGGAACTAACATGATTCTCATAGCGGACAACAAAACCAAATGCCTTCTCTTCCACTCAAATGAGGCAGATGCGAAGATCTGGAAAGAGACAATCTTTAATTTTATTTTACAGGGTTACCACTCAAACCTGGAAAAAAAATTCCCTGTACATATTATACACAATATATTAAGAGGAAAAACACAATCACTGAACTTTAGTAAGATCTGTGTTGGGCTAACTATACTATGCTTGGTTTTTTCAACAACTTATTTCTAGTTTGTTTAATTATATTAATTATACGTCGAAATGAATAATAATTATTACAATTCTTTCGATATAATGAATTATTTTTCGTTTTCAAAATGCATGATTTTATTGATGCTTTTGTATGTGATAATGACAGTACTTAAAAGATGCAACTCTATCTGGTGTTGTCTATAGTTGCTTATATTTTTAAGGTTTTAATTGATTTTTTAAAATCAAACCCCAGTTTTACCCCCCTCCCCAAGAAATTCACAGTTGTGCAACTAGCATATTAGGTGCGCTGGGCGTAATAAAAATTTCCACCCTTTTTTAAATCTATAAGTCGTCGTTTCAAAGCTTATTAGATTTCTTTGTGAAGCCATAATGAAATATTACTGTTTAAAAAAAATTTCTTACTCAAGGGGGAAAAATTACAAGAAAGCACCAATTTTACTGCCAATTATAACTTATTGAAACACTGAGTAACAAAAACTCGCAAATACATTTTAAAATGCACAAGATTACTTGATACAAAATATACCTGATACTAAATATTCTTATTAGCCGCCTTTTACATATTTTTAGTTATTATTCTTACATAAGTGATCAATATTAAATGATAAATGAAACCAAAAAAAAAAAAAAAATGATAGCCACAATCAAACAATTTTTTTCCTGTACGTATCCAGTTTGATCCACTAGGAAAAATCTATTACCACAGTATAGCAGTACCTATATTATTATGTTTTGCACCTATTAAAAATTGCAGCAATAACCGAAATACCAGAAGTACTAATTACCAAATTTAATTGCTTTTTATTCTTAAAATAACTATAATTTATAAACATTTTTAAACAATTTAAATTTAAAAAATAACAATCTCTATCACCTTTCTCTATAATTTATTTTATCTCTATCTAATGCTACATAATAGATATCACACGACAAAAAAAAAAGGATTAGTGAAATGAATTTAAAATATTTTATTTAAATTTTCTTATTTTAAAATTAACTTTGACTTACCATATGTCTTAATAAGAGCTAAATATGAATTATAATGAGTAAAAAACACATTTTTTATGATGCTAAAGATTTTTAAAAATTAACTGTAAACATCGATTGCTATATTTTCTTTCGCAATATGACAATCAAAACTTGTGGAAAAAAAATAAGCATGCTGAAAAATATTACTTTTGTTTTAGGAACTACTAGAATAAGATTAAGAATTGTAAGATTTTGATTTGACGGTAATAAACATGTTTTATAATATTAATCAGAATTGAATGAAATATAAATGCCCAATTGCTTTATAAAACAGTTTTTAAAAAAGTTTTGGTAATCATCACTATTCGAGGTTTTAATTTCTTCATAGTTTTTTTTCTCTTGAGAATTTACAATCTATAACTTTGATTATTTAGTTTTGCTATTGTTATTATTTGGTTCTTATGTTTTATATCCACTAGAAAAGCTCTTACTAAACAAAGCTTTAGTATAACTTTTGTTTGAAAGTAACCTTTTTAAAATGCCATGTGGAATATAACCTATTTAAAGCTTAATTTTAAAGAATAAGTTTATTTGCTTTGCACTTTATCCTTGTCAAAAATAAATTTCGTATGCACATAAAAGTAATTTTTTGTCGTTTCATTCACTGTGAAACCAAAATAAGGAATTTTCCTTTTCATGTTTGTATATCAAAAGGACAATTTTTCTGTTTGTAACAGGTTTCTAAAATGCAAGGCAAATTTTTAATTTCATAAAAGTGGCATTGATCATAGGTAAAAATTCATTGATTTTATAGATTTAAATATTAAATGGAAATGTTGTTAAAAGGCTCTATTTAAAAATTTTTTTTCTGAGAAATTTTAACTGTTTCCAGTGATTTGTTTCTTGTATTCTTAAAAAAAAATAATAAAAAAAGAAACCCGCTTTTTAACAGATAAAGTGCTTAGGTTTTTATCTTCATTGCATTCTGCTCTACAATTTATTTCATTCGAAATGATTTTGAAATTTAATCTTCATTTACAAACTATGTAATACTGAAGGCTCTTTTTTGAATTTTACTAATTGTTGGCTTATTATTGCTGCTGCTTTTTGGGCAATTTTCAGATTATATAAGTGTTGTTGCTGTTGCAGTGTTTATGCTCTTTGTAGCTTAAAATGGTCGTGTATTGTTTGTTTTGAAGCATAGACCAGTGCTAATTACTTTCAATGAAACAAAGAATTAGGAAGGCATTGGCTCACATTGGGCTGTCTGGCCAACTATAATGATGATGAAACAAAGAATTATCGTTGTCTGATGTGTTCCTGTCTGGTAATATTTCTATTATAGCTTCAAACACTGCACAATAATTTTCTTACAGAATGTTTCAAAATCAAAGAGTGAAAATAAAAAGCTTAAATCTGAAAATCGAGCACTGTCACGAATGGTGTGCCAATTATCCAAATAGGTAAACTACTTTTATTAGGAATGTGCATGAATGATATAGAAACTGCTTGTTACATAAAAACTGAATTTGTGTATGGGGGCTCTCCTGATGTTCTTGTAACTATACCAGCTACAATTGCTGAAAAAACTTAGATAAAAACAAAACAGCTGAAACAAATAATGCTATAGTAAGTGAACTGGTTTAATATAGCTGAAATATCATCCTTAAATAACCCGCTTTTTTTCTCCAACTAAGCTCTTTGAATAAGATATAATGTACTTACCTTACCCACAAAGTCAAATAAGTTGAAAATAGCCATGAGAATAACAGGCAACCAGGATCTGAGATTACAATCTCACTCTCAACCCCAGGAAAGAGACAAAGAGTCACAAAATAGGCAAGGGCAATGCTCACCATGTAAGGCCAGACAAGGCGAGACACCTCCACCCGGTTCAGGACACCTCCTTCAAAGATATGTCAACAATTTCTTAGTAAAAAAGTGCAAAGCAAAGTACAATAATAATAGACAATATTTATACAATTCAGATGAAATTTGAAGAAGTAATGGGGATCATAATTAACCAATGGATGTCCCCTTTAAATACCACTAGCTGGGGCATTGATCCCGATTTAAAAAGACTTTATTTACCGAATTTTCTGATTAAACAAAGCTTTCTTTTCAATCTATTAAAATAAGATCAAAACTCTTAATACTTATTGAATAATAATCACCAATTAATTACTTATTTTAAATGTTTTTTTGTTATTTTTTTTGGATCTTCTGATAAAATGTCACATTATTATTACAGTCATCCCTATTTTATTGTATATCAGGTAATCGAATAACCAGCTTATACGAATAAAATAAAATGGAACCAAATCATTTAATATGAAAGAAATGTTAAACTTCCTCGTTTAAAAGGTTATCTGTTGCTTTTTGTCCCCGCCTAATTGCATAAAGAAGAGATAAAGAAAAGAAATTTTTTTATTTTTTAGAAATGTTTCACCAGCTAAACTGGAATTTTCGTTTTTCAGTTAAGATAAGGATGTGGTCATTTCAAAAGCGACTTCCTGTTCATTAAATCGTTTAAACCAGTTTTATTCTGCAAGTATTTAAAAGGAATACCCAAGTCATGAAAGTCTTAGTAGATACTGAAGGGGAAAACTGATTTTGATAAATTGGCGAATTAAATGGGCATCAAGGATTACACAGTAAATACAATAAAATTTTCGGTAACTGGTTAATTTTTGGCAAAAATGGTCGACGAGATAATCCCAAAAAATGAAAATGGTTGAGGGAATAATTTTAAAGTGTGAAGATGGTTGACAAGATAATCCCAAAGTACCAAAAATGCATACTCTTTACTCCAGTCCACCACTGGATATGTTTTGCATAAGATCTTCCTCCCCTCATGTGAACATGAACACGATACTTGGTTGGAAGAGATTCACAAGAGGCATCATCACTGGTGGCTGCTGCATCAGAAGGAAGTTGCTGTTGCTGAATGACGGGTGAGGAGGGAGGTGAACGCAGAGACAACACACCATATTTACCACACTTCGTCTCAGCAGGATCAAGTATATCTACCTGAAATATGTTAAATGAGTTAGTTTAACATGTTTGTACATAGATGGCAGCATTTGTGCTGTCATAAATATAGTCTCTTATCTGTAAATAAAATATTATCCAGTAACAGCCTCCACCTAGGTATGTTGTTTTATTTCTTGTGACCTGCATGCTTGGGTTAATTGTTCAAAATAATATAAGGTCACACTAATTTTGAAATTAAATAAAAAGTGTAAAAGTATCATATATCAGATATTAAATACATAAACATAATATCAGACATTAAATATATAATATTTTCCTTTTGGAAAATTTTCTAAGAACTGTTTAACTGTAGAATAACATAGTCCATTTAAGCCACACTAGATCTGCACAATGGGCTATTGGTGACAGTCTGGGAAACATCACTGAGGATGATCTCAAGACATGCCATCCCAATTTCGATCCTCTGCAGAGGGAATGGCACCCCTGCTTCGGTAGCATGACGACCTGCACATAAAGTCGAGCACTTTACGGTAGGACAGTTTAACGAGGACTGATACTGCACACCCTAAGACCCTTCGCAGACTGATCCGAGTGGTCACCCACCCGCACACTGACCGCAGCCAGTGATGCTTAACTTGGATGATCTGCTGAGAACTGTGTCTTAACGATCAGTCCATTGCGGGATAAATATTCAAACAAACCATATCGTTGCAGGAGAAATTAACCATATTTGACAATAAATTCTGTTTAGAAATAAAAATGACCAATTGAAAGAAAAATTTAATGTTCTCGAATAACAAGGGTAGAAACTTATTAAGAGTTTACATAAGCAGCTCTTTACTTCAAGATCATTTCATTAATATTTACTTCAAGAAAGGTTTTTTATTAGCTAAAGAAAAAAATTCTTTGTGTTTTTGTCAGGGTAATAATAAAATCAATAACTAATACATTTATATTATGTAATTTATACATTATTTCATATTCATATATATTTTTATTGTTTCAGTGATAGTAAAAATCATCATGCTAAAAAAAATTTAATTTCAACAAAAAAGGACTAACAGTATTTTCAAGGTTTTCACCATTTTCCTCTCTCCCAGGATAGTTTTTATGCATAAAAATCCCACCTTGTTTTTTAGTTAGATCTACCAGCTTAGAAAGGAAAAAAAAGTGTTTTTTTCCCCTTGCAAAATATACTCTGGAGTGTTAATAAAATAAAGAATGAAATAGATTCACTCTTTATATAAAATTATAAAATATCCGTAGTGGCATTGATCATTTTAAATTAATTAGTGGATTTGTACTGGTAGCATCATTGTAGTTTTAAGTATATTTTTGGTTGTTGCAGATACATCTTAATTTGGATGTGATATAGTGATAATTACCTCAGAGAAATGAATAAATTTGTTAAAGAAAAATTAATTTACTAATTATTCAAAAATATAAAAATAATTAAGGAAAAAAAAGGGATCAAAATAAAACATTCTCTTACATCGAGAATATTTGTTAGCATTTTATATTCAACAGTTCGGACTGGGCCACTCAAAAGGGTACACCAGTCGCCAGAAATTGGAAATTGAAAGTGAATGACTTGTTCCCAACGGACAGTTAGGGGCATGGGAAGAGATCCAAGGTTGGCAAATTATCCGAAGATAACATAGACAAAAATAAAGCTAACCCCCCATAATCAATATTAGATTTGAAAATACTTTGGGGATCACGAAATGCCAACAAGACAGTGAGAATTCGTAAAACCATGTAACTGAAACATATTTGTGGTAAGGAATAAAGAATTCAGAGTAATAAAAAGATTTTTGTTTCAGATTAGTCACAACAGTGAATAAATGAGTCTACATTAGTATTGAAATAAAAAGTTAGCTGTTACATTGATCGATAAGAAAAGAATAAAATAATTTACATTTGCTTCTTATAAATTGCAATAAAAATTAAATAATTGATTTAATTTAATTGAAATTCGGTTAAGAATGATAAAAAAAATTTAAGTTCAAGAAATTAAAGAAATTTTAAAAGCTAGAAAATATGTAATACCTATTGTCACATCACAATAACATATGTTTGTAATTTTATTTTTCAGGGTAAAAAAACTCTAGATAGTATCTATAACAATCAAGTTATCAATATCCATAAATGCTTAAAAATGAAAATACAGTTATGATCTAGAAGAACCATCTTTAATATTTTTACAAAAGAAAACATTTTAACACAACTGAAGATTTTGAAACAAATTTAATTACGCCTATAAAGTATTAAAAATATCTTAGGTGCAGATTCTATAAGATCTTCTCTAAATTTGAATTAATATTCTAAACTATTTTAAAATTTAGAAATGTTACAAATGCTGAAAGAAGACATTGTTTCTTGAAATATTCCGCAAAGTTGGTAATTGCATTACAAGTAATAATTATACAAAGATCAATTTAATGCTGCATTATTCTTTGAAAATAGTATAAACATGTTCAATTTGTGTACATAAATAGTCTTGTTAAATTAAAAACTAGAGATTAAAATTTTCTAATTGCAAAAATTGCAACAATGAAGTTATGTATGCATCAAGGAATGTGTACAAAGTTGGAGATTAATTAATTGTAAGACTATAAATAATAAGTCCAGTAGAAGACAATGATGTCATAAACATTGATAAAGAAATGAAAAGAAATTTAAATAAGAGTGTGGGTAGAATGTCAACCTACATCTATGAAAAGGTACCCTGCCATAGAATCTTATATACTATTATATAGAACTGTTTTATAGCATTGTTATACTATTGTTACATAATTCTTATACTATTATATCCAATTGTTATATAGAATGTGTTACATAGAATTATATTTTTGTAGTGGTAGATACACTACAGAACTCCCCCACTAGAATTATATCTGTGATAGAATTCGATGAGTAACCACTAGTTGATTCATTGCTGTTTTGTGAGTAGCAGGGAGAGCTGTATTAGGATCACCGTACTTTTTGAATGCTGATCGCGAGAGCTGTATTAAGTTCACGGTCGTGGTTGCTCCTGTGTTGCCTTTAGCAGTCCAGTGAATATGTTGCACATCGTGTGTGATCGAGACTGAGCAGCAACAGCGCGAGGAGGTGGATAATGTTGCAGTCCCATATAGCAAGTCAACTGTTTAATGTGATTCATCCATAGAAGTAGGTGTGTTCCAATAGAAGTGGGAGATTCTGAAAAGGTAGGTGTGTTCATATCACATCCAGGTCACCAATATGGGGAGAGAGGTCATAGACCATGTCAACTTTCTTCTATGAAAAGGTACCCCATCATAGAATCAAGTTAACATACGTTATATACTAGTGAATTTGAACTATATTTTTGTAGTGGTAGATACACTACAAAATAAAATATTTACAAAGAAAATATAGATAAGAAGAAACAAATATGATGCACAAATATAGTTATTATCAAGTTACAACTTTGAACCAATCAAAGTTAAAGTTAACCAAAGTTAAAGTATAACCAGTTAAAGACAAAATCTTGTCTTTAACTGGTTGAAAATTACAGCTTCCAGGAAACCTTTTATGAAACAGCGTTTAATATGATTTTGAAGCAGTTTGAGGAGAGTTCAATTAGCTACATTACTAAATGCCTATTTGATTCACAGCACCTATTTGAATCAAAAGTGAAACTGTTAAGGGACTTTTAAATTCCTAAAATGCTTTCTTTTTAATAAGTCATAATACAACTAAGGTTCAACAACAAAGAGCACAACCATTTGGGCAACATATGAAATTTTTTATAATTATAAAATGGACAGTACCCTTTCACTCATATTTTATTTACTGATTTGAAAAAGATAAATATCAAGTGTTTAGGGAAGAAAATCGTGGGAAAAAAGTTAAAATCGGCATTTTTTAAGTATACTAAAAAGAGAAAATCATATCATTTTCATGAGACCTAACAAAAGAGTGACACCCATCATTTTTATAATTAACTTCGACCACATCCAAAATTTTTCTCGTGTTGTTCGAAAACATTGCTTTTATTATTTTCTTTACTCTCTGATTACATAATAATTTTATGTTGTTACTTTTTAGATCAAACAAAAACTAATTTAGTTTCTCCTTCTTTTTTATCCCCTGAAAAAACATAGAAGTTTTTAAAACCCTTATTTTATTTTTTCATAAATAATTTCCAATAACATGAAATGAAAATGTATCAGTTTTTTTATTTCCTTAATAAGAAGTATTAATGGTGTATCTTACTGATTTCTCTACTTTTCATAGCTTAACAAACATTAAATTCTTTAATCAATGATATGAAGTTAAATTTAATCCTTAACTTAAAACTTTGCAACCACCATTAAAATTATTTAAATAATATCCTTTAACAAAAATAATAAATAATTGTTTCATTTTGTTAAATTTATAGATAATGGGATTCAATCGATTTAATTATTTTACTCTACAAATATCATATTTACATACCGTGACAAAGGAAGGATTTAAAATTAAAATAAATTAAAAGAAATAAAAACTCGGAACTCACTAAACTGACATCTTCAGTAGGCTCCAGTATTATGTGTTTTTGCATATCATCAGATTCTGATGCATTGACACAAAGACTAAGATAGAAATTCACAAACTCAGTGTGCTGCAAGATGAAATGAATGATGAAGCAGATCACAATTAGAATGATAGAGATGCAGAAAAACAAAATGGTATTCAGCTTCTCATCCTCCAAAAGAAGCTTTGTCAGAATTCTGTTGGTTGATACAAGCAGTCCAGCAGCACCTAACAACATTAAAACACAATATTATGTCCAAAGGAAAAAATCTGAATAAAATGAAATAAACATTTAGTCACAGATTTTTTTACTAACCTTAAAAATATATAAAGTATTAAACATAAAAATTTATTATTAACAGTCAGGGAGCATTACCAAATCTGAAAACAAAAAATAAGCACCTTTAAAGTCCTTTTTAAGCACTCAAAAATATTTTTAAGCACCATAACATAAACAAAATGCAAAATAATTTTCAAAGATCGTATGATCATGATAAAATAACTAGTTTCTGGAAAAGATCTGTTCTCTTGATTATATTAGCCACTATAAAAAGATCGAGAGATTTTGCAGTTTGATTTCAGAGGTTGGAAAATGAAGTCTGAAACTGAGAACATCTTGCAAAATGTTGCAGAGTTGCACATTAGAGAGCAAGAATCTCACCGAACCCAGCTCAGTATACACACACGCATTGACGTGGTAAAGAAAGAAAATCCCATTTTTGAAAAGGGAAAGCTAAGCACTTTTTAAAAAACATCGCATGAAAAAAAGTACCTATAAGGGCTTTCAAAAAATTAAAATCAAAAATAAGGACCTTAAAGCACTTTTTAAAAACACTGCGCACCATGAGAGTGTGTAAACTCTTTGAAAACTGAAACACTCAATGATTTGATTAGAATATATATAAATGGAATCTATAAATGGAACCCTCTTTTTTTAACAGAATGTGACCCTTGGGCTACAATTGACAAATGACATTTTATTGCAGAAAGGCAGAGGTATATAAACACAAAGTGTTTATTGCTCCATAACTGTTGAATGCCCAGTCTAGGTTTTAAACAAAAAAGTCATTACTCTTTAATTAGTTTTTTTTAAAAAGAAAACTGAAGAAAGTTCTCTATATACCAACAAAAACTAAAATTTTTAATACAGGCTGTTGAAAAAATCTACGAAATGTGAAAATAAAATATTGATATAAAGATACACGAGATATAATTTTGATAAGCGACCCACAGAAAATTTTGCCCCGCGGGACCCTAAATAATAATAATACTTTTGGCCATAATACTATAATAATTCACAATAAAATATAAGTACCATATACAGAGATGCCAACTTGCTCCGGACAGCAGCTTTACTACTACTATTTCCAAATAATGCAAAGGCTTATATGATGAGGCACTTAGCTACAGTAAGATCTTGTTAAACCTTCCAAAAACTGGCAAAATTAATCAAAAATCTGCAAAATTTAGATTGCAATTATCTACCATTTTTCAAAACGTTTTGTCGAATCTGGCGCAGTTGGCATCTATGCATATAATACACAATGTAAACTCTTACTTTCGCCGGTCATAACTGCTTGAATGTAACATACTCGTGTAGCCATAAAAACTCGACTGTTGAACTGGAAAATAAAAAATCTCATATAAATACATGAATCTTATTATTTCATATCAATCTAAGCAAAATATTATTTACTCTAATATGTTATACAGAGAAGCAATTACATTTATTGTATCTATAAGTTTGAAAGAAATGGAATACTTACATTAAACCCTTCTTAAACATAAAGAACAAGATCTTTTAATTTTGCAATGTAGCAAAAGTCGGGGCCCTAAGCTAAATTTTGAAATAAAAAATAAGCACCTTTTTAAGCACTCAAAAAATATTTTTAAGCACTATATACAATTACAAAATGCGAAATAATTTTCAAAGACTCTACATGATCATGATAAAATAGCTAATTTCTGACAAAGAACTCTTTTCTTGATTATATTAGCCATCATAAAAAGATCAAGAGATTTTTCGGTTTGATATCAGAGGATGGAAAATGAGGCATGAAATTCAGAATATCTTGCAAATTGCACATGAAAGTGAAATAATCTCCCCTAACTCAGCTCAGTAGACGCACATGTGGACTCGGAAGTAATTCATCAAACATGTAAAATGATAGGAGGACATGTAAAATGATACGAAAATCGAAAATAAGCACCTTTAGGCACTTTTTAAAAATGCTATGCACCATGAAAGTAGATAATTAACCTAGCTTATAGTTCAAACTTAAACGTTTGACGTAACTTTGTTCAAAATCTAAGCACATACTCGTTCTGACGCTTACTTTGTTTCTGAGATTTCTTCCTTACATATACAGAAAGGAAGAAAGATTATTGCCAAAGAAATAACAGACCCCTAAAAGAATCTAACTTCTTTCTTAGGAGAGCAATAAAAGTGGAGGCAAAAGTTTACAGGGAAACTGAAACAGTTGTGAGGATCCGCCCATTTTTTTTTCTAACTATAATATAAAAATAAAATTTTTTTCCAATATTTGGAATTTAATTGGTATTAATACAAACCTGATAAAAAATTAAAAAGAGTTAGTTTATTAAGAATTATTAGCACAAAAGCCATTTTTCGCCATACTGCACCTACAACTCTTTTTATAAGAAACATTCTGCTATAAGTTAAATTGATTTGTAAAAACCAATATGTCCCTTAGATAATTAAAAATGTGTGTGGTTTATCCCCAATTAATAAAGTCAATATTGGATTAAAGTTACCAAAATGGTGTTGTCTTTGTGTTTTAAATCTGTTACACTTGGTTAAGATATGTTTAATAGTGAGCAGTTCCCTACAATGAGGACATTCATTGCGGGTGCAGGTTCATTTAATAAAAGATGTTTAAGGATTTTACGAGAATGACCAATGCACAAGCAGGGGTCTGTCCAGGCCAAATTTACTACCGTTTAGCGGTACCTTCACAAATTCAACTTTAGGAAAAACTGTAGTTTCACAAAATACTTTTTCTTAAAATTTTATTTTTGTATCCTATAAGAAACAATAAATCCATATTTTTGTGTTGATATTTTAATATAATGCTTAATTTTCACAAATTATGTCTAAATTTTCACAAAATAGGTACCTCTCAGAAAAACCTAGACAGACCACTGTCTGGCCAGTGTAAATATTGGTTATTGTCAATCGCATTTTAAGTATCTGCGAAGGTAAGAAAGAAAAAATTAAAAAGAATAAAAATTTCTATGTTCCTGTTCTTGAGAGATTGGTAATACTTGCATATTACATCTGGGAGAGGATATAATTATTTAGAATTTTTAGCATTACATAGTTTAAAATTTTAAACTTTGATGGAAATTATACAGCTTAACCAAGTATTTACATCACCGCTTACTGCAAAAAGCGCATTTAGAATTTTAGTTTTCATGGGAATTTTCATGTTTTGTATACAACAACGTCCCGTTCACTTACAACGTTTTTGTTCAACCTGAGAGGCATCATTAAATTGAGGTTCTTATATCTTAGAGCTAAATTATAACATTATCAGGGAGATTTCCGTAGCGTGATCTGCAGCAGAATAATTGGCGATAGTTGTTACGACAGACCACGATACGGAAATATCTCCACATAATC
This sequence comes from Parasteatoda lunata, assembly GCA_949128135.1. Classification (NCBI taxonomy): domain Eukaryota; kingdom Metazoa; phylum Arthropoda; class Arachnida; order Araneae; family Theridiidae; genus Parasteatoda; species Parasteatoda lunata. The sequence continues at coordinate 113,824,750 of OX421970.1, forward strand.
TAGGTAAACAGTATATTTACCTGTGCAACCAAATGCTACAACAGCAACAGCTATTAAATTAACAGAATAGCCGAAGGAATCATCGAACATTTCAAAACATATTTCAAATATTGCCACAAATGATAATGTGAAAAAAGCAATTATATATCCAAACACTATCCGCACATTTAGAGAGAGAGTTTCTACAAGCACGTTATTGATGATAACGGCAACAAATGCAACCAAAATGTAAATCAAGCTCATGTCAAATACAATTGTGGTGGCCGGATATTTCGCCTGGAAATAATTTACGGCGATAATGAAACTGTTGTATGGAAGCAGAAAACCCACCCCTGCGAGCAATAAAGCTAAATAAATACAATGACAAGAATCACTGGGAGGATGTGAACTGAACCCTGTTCTTTTTAATAACAATCTATCTTTGCATTGCGATCCAAGCTGAATATAGCCACTGCTGATGTTCTTATCCATCTTTGCTGATTTTGATGCTATTTTTCGTACTTTATTCCATTAAATAAAATATGAGTGGATGAACTGAGCTCATGCTGTAAAGCTGTAGATTTACAATGAAAAGAGCTTTAAATTCTAAGGCTATATATTTAGTTTTGTATTCGCAGTGGATGTGAGATAAATTATTTCATACGTTTCTACGAATAATAAGACGAGCTTACAGCTTCTATATACTAAAAGCAAACCAGATTATTTTAGTGTATGAAAGCTATAAACTAAATTTTCAATATACAGCTAATAGCTTCAATGGATGTCAAGTATCAACTTTTAACTGTGTGAATCTCTTTAATTTTTGGGTTACACCTTTATCTCTCTTTAATTTTGGGTTTCTTACATCAATTTATAGAAATTTAATTTTACATGGCAAAATACAAAATTTCAGAAAAATTTGTTGAACAGTTCATGAAAAACAGAATTTTAAACATCTGGCTCCTTTTTTTCAATTCAATTTCTCAGGAACTATTCAACCAATTTTGATCAAATTTTGTAATTTACCATGTAAATGTATATTCTTTAAAATGATGCAAAAAATTTTAAATCTTACAATTCAAGATTTTTTTTGGCCATTATTAAATAAAATAATAAAAAATAATAAATCTTTGTTAAAAGTTATTTTTTGCTCTTTGTTATCTTTGGATAAATGAATTTTATAGTTGCATGAAAATTTTTTCAATTAGCTTAAAAAGTTCGAGATATAGCAAAATACGCAAAGAGTAAAATTAACATCACAGGGTTCAAACTTTAGCCCACTCTTCTGACCAACTATTGGGACCATATTTCCCAGATTGTGACTACCCCCTATATTTTGTGGGCCAGCTTCGTTAATAAAAAATATGTTTATTCAGAGAAAGTATGTTTTTGTATCTGATTTCGTAACTTAAAATATCATTTGCACTTATGAATTAGAAATTTCGGGTCACCTCCTCGAACCATTGAAAATAAGTACCACAAAGTGAAAATTCAATCATTAGATAAAAAATATTCAGGATAGTTCGTTTTTTCTTTTGGGCACTGTACATTTACTAGGATACTGTGCATGGCATAGAGTAATAAATAGGAGGAGACGGCATGCCCGTAAACTCGTGAAGCCTTAACTGCAACCGCGGCGCCATGTTGGTACAACCAAAACAAATCGAACTTCGTTGCACTAGAGCTGTATGTGTTTTAACATTCTTCAAACTGACTAATAGATTTTATTTTAGCAATTAGTCTATTGTTGAAAAAATAAAAACCTAGTACGTAATGGGTTGCAGTTAACTGCACAAATAGGACATCTAGGAAAATTCCCGGTGTCACTTTTCACTGGTAAGATTTTGTTTTGTAAACTACGATCTTGTTTGTTCAATTTGAGACTTTGAAAAATCCTGTATATTTAACAACATTAAGGGTTCATTTATCCTAAATTTTCGTTCTATTAACTTTTAATGAGAAGTGTTTTCGTTTTTTCTTTGAATAAATACTGTATAACATGAAAGTTTTAGTACTTTTCTTTCAACAAAAGACGAAAATTCTCAATCTTTAACCTGTTGCTCTGAAATTGTAAAAGAAATGCTGTAATATCATTCTTATATTGCAAAAAAAAAAAAAAAAAAAAAAAAAAAATTAAAAATAATTGCAAAATTAATAATAGCTTTTGAATTTTTTCATGAAATATTCGATTAATTTAGGCTCCATCTAGCATTCAAAAAGGTTTTCGGATTTGTATCTGAGAAAATGATGTGCATGGAGCAATTTAAATTGTTAACAACATTCAAAATTTCATATTAAGAAAATGCTTTCAACATAATATTTTACAAATATTAATGAATTGTTTTCAAAACATGAGTATATATAAGTTATTTAAGATAATATCACACTGGAAGTATCTGTATATGCATTTCTTCTCACCAAATAAAAAAGGAAAATTGCGATTGAAAAAAATAACTGTTCAAAAATTATTTTTCAAATAATATTTTCTTTTGTTAAATAGTTTTTCAGCATGCAGGCGATCTGTTCATAGAATCTGCTGCATGTGCAATTTCTTCATATAAAAAATATTGTATAAAGAAAATAAAAATATATTTTATTTGAGAAATAATTATTTCTTGATCAAAAACTGGTGATTTCTTAAAATGTATTCAAATATAAAAAAATAACTTTTAAAAAATCAGTACAAGATATTTTGTAAAACAATGGGTTAACCTAGTGTTTAGATCTTTCTTAAATGTTTCTACACTGACAGCAATATATTTTATTCTTTGTTTTCCTATTTAGTTTTCCAAAAGATGAAACAAGAGTTTCCTGGATCAACGCTGTTTGCCGAGACCATTTTCCGGAACACATGATTGACAGAACATCTTTAGTGTGTGTTAGATTAAGAGAGGGGTTTAAGAGAGGAGTTTTTTTTAAACACCTTGTTAACTACAGTGGACAATAAATTTGATACTTGGCTATCTTGTTTTTTCTTTTGTGTTTACTAAAATGTTCTAGAAGAGATTGTGTGTTTCTTTTAACAATTTTACATAATTTAAATTATTGCATTTATTAAAAGTCATTTAAATTTTTGGTTGTTTTTTTTAAATATAATTCCTTTAACATAACTCTCTTTCCTAAAAAGCAACAAGTAATTATATATTTACTCATTGTATTTTCAAAGTGTTGACATTTAAATCTTGTATTTTGTAGGATTTCTATGTGCCTTAAAAAGGCTTTAGTATTCATTTTATCTTTTAAAGTTCCTTAAAAGCCTAAGAGTTTGTTTCATATGAGCCTGGAATCACGATGGAATCAAATACGTCCAAGAAGGATTTTTGAAATCATTAACAAATAGTTGTCACTGAAATATGTGTAACATAATAAACACCGTATTAATTGAAATATGGAGATTTAAAAAATCATGTAGGGGAAAAAAATTAGCGGAAGCTTGTCAATCATTTGACTGATATATAAAACCATTATAATACTAAGTAAATTTACAGTGAATCAATTTGAAATTCTCTAATTTAAAATTCGTAAGTCATAAAATTGTAAAAAAAAAACAAAAAACAGCACAATTTGAAGAACCACATAGAAAGGACTGAAAAAATTCTTAATAACTACTGACATCAAAATAAATAAAATTTTTAAAAAAACATCCAACGGTGTGAAATTATGTGTCAAAAAGACATTACTCAAATTCGCATGGCATAAAGAATCTAATTTTTGAAAAGGAAAAAAAAGTAATAAAAAATATATCAAAGTAAACATTTTATTTACGATTTTTCTTTCGAAAAATAAAAAAGTGAGAACTTTTTCTCAGAACAGTGCTTAATTTCTATGATGCAAAATTATGCTCTATTAAGCACATTTAAGGTACGTATGAACCCTACAGAAGAAGGAAATTCAATTCAAGGAGAAATACACAAAATTTCATGCTCTACAGCTCCACAGCAGATAAGAAAACGAAAGTTAAGATAGATGAATAAAATCATTCCTTAATACAGTGAATGGCTCTTTTGCATTTCAAGAGGAATTCATTTGAAAATAGAAATTGTCTATTTTTCTTCACATATTCAATCCTCTTCTATGTCCCACCCATTTGGGTGAGTCCTCCTTTACTAGAGCAAGAGGATTGTAATATCATGGGTTTAGGGAAATGTGAAATTTTTCTTTTGATTGAAATGGGGGGGGGGGGGGTGTTGTGAAATTAAAATAGAAAGAGAAATGACTAAGCCTTAAATGAATAAAAGTTACTATTAGATACTGACATTAAGTGAGAAAAAAGACTCACACTTAGCCCTGCAAACATCATCTTTACTTGAGGATAAATGTATAATATTCAGAGAATTTGTAAATAATTTACCTTCAATTTCGGTCTGTTCTGATATTCTAGTGTAGTTTATGAGTGCTGCATTTTCTAAACATTTTTTTATAACTGCTCTGACTTCTTCTGGAGAAGCTGGAGTCATGACGTCTTTCATTATAACCTAGAATTGGATTTCATTTGTACATATAAACAATTAATGTATTATCGATAGAAGTTTAAACTTCTTTGAATAATTTATTGTGAAGTATATACAGTGGTCGGAAGAAGTCAGGAAATTGCCGTAATCGCTACACTTTTTGTAGATTGAAATGAAGTACGCTACTTTTTAAAAGAAGTAGTGAATAGGCGAAAAAAAAACAGTCTTTTTAAAAATTTACGGGCAACTACTTTTAATGTTCATTTATTAAAAAAGTAAGGGTCAAATGTAACAAATTTTTTTAATCTGATTGGTCGTTACAGGTTTGTCAATTGACACAATGAAAACGCCATGTGATCAAGGGAGCAATCCTTTAAAAGCTCCAAAAAAGAAAGTGCAGCTTTAAGTGCACCTTCTGGTCAACTAAAGGGGAAGCAATACCTTAACAGAAAAAAAAAAAGTTAATTGGCCAAAAGAAAGAAAAACATGTTATATAGCAAAATGCATTTTGATTGAAAAGACAAATGAATGGTACATAGCTATATTTAGAACATAATTGAAACTCTGTAAAACCATTGGAAGACGCTCTACTATGTTATTAAAAATTTTTTTCTTTATCAGCTTCAGAAAATAAATCAACCAAGCCAAAATATAAAAACTAATATTTTTCGCAAAGCACTCTATTGGAAGACCGACAAGCTTATCTCATATATCAAAGAAGGTATGGCGAAATATATCAAGATAGGTTTAATTGCACAAATAGTTAGGGAGCTGAATGTAGAAAAAAATTTCTTTTCAAAATCTATAGTTTTACATAGTTATTCAACATAATATTTATCACACAGTAGAGGATTAATTTCACATTTATGGTTGGTTTTTACAATGAGTGGGGCAACTATATTGTTCACAGTAAAATAAATAAATAAAAGATTTACTCTATTATTGTATCGAGCTCCTCAATTGCTTAAATAGCATAAATAATTTAGGAGCAATCCTTTAAATTTTAATTGAGAAAAATACTTAAAAACTGAAAATTATTGAATAAAAAATTTATTGTTTAAATAACTTTAGGTAAGCAAAATAATATTAAAAAACTCTTAAAAATTAAGTAATAAAATGGTAACGTCCTGAAATGGAGAATATTTATCAACTAAAATTAAAAAATGAAAGAAAAAAGAAGACAGTTTATTTCAAGTCACATTGAAAGAAAAATTAAAGCAACTTAAAAATGAATATTACAGACACAAATTAAAACTTTATTATTTAATTGCACACACTAAATTACAAAATAAAAAGATTTAAACGATATTGTAAATTTAAAAAAAAAAAAAAAGTTAAGAGTAGAGCTTCAAAAATTGGCCATGTAGAAAGAAACAATATTATCTGCTTCAGGTAAACTGATAAAAGTTTGCTATTATAACTAAGTCTAGAGTAAAAAAAAGAAGGAAAGTGAACTGAGGTACATTAAAGACAACCTCTAAGAGGTTGAACCAAAAAAAAATTTGTGAGTGGATTTTAAATAATAAGCTAATTTAGACTAAATTATAAAGAAAAGAGTAATATATTTACCTAAAATGAGTAATTGGTATACTAAATTATTTATAATATATATAAACTTGTTCTTACCATTGATACAATCTTTACAATAAGCTATGAAGTTTATTTAAAAATAGCTTTAATTTGCATCTTAAGTTTGAATTAAAAAACTAATTTTATAAAATATTGTTTCTTATAAATTTTGACCAAACATCATTCATATAAAGTAAATACAGTTAAATTCCGCTATAGTAAACATGGCTTATAGTGAACGAAATGTTAGCACTCGTGCCTTGCTATACACATATAATATTTTTTGTGGATATAGTGAACCAAAAGAAGAGAGGAAATCGGATATTATGAACTTTTTTCTGTTTTTGACTGATTTCCCTCCCCCTTCATTTTTTGGTAATTTTGAAATTTCAACATAAAATACATATACTGATTTTTAAAACCATCTATAGAGTGGAATGTAGCCATAAGCATTTTTTCTTGTTTGCTTCTTCTACCTCAGTTTCCCATCCCTGATTTTTTTGTAAGCAAGACAAAGAGTTATAAAAAATAAAAGTTTATACATTTTTTTGTTACTGCATATTGTTTTTTTTAATCATTTTTGTATTTCTTTTCATGGGTCATTTCTTTAAATAACGTGTCATAAAAGGGAACCATTCGGAAAAATTAGTTAAAATTGTTTACAATACGGATAAAGTGAACTCCTGGTTATAGTGAACCAAAATTTCGGTTCACTATACCTGAGTTTCACTGCATATAAAAAAATTTGATTATTAGAGAAATTTTTAAAAAAAGAATACAGTAAGAATTAAAAAAAAAAAAATTTTACATTTCTTTTAATATGTAATACATACACTCTTGTCACATTGCTTCATACAATTTAAGCTTTTTAAAATAATATATTATATATATATATAGGTATAGGTATAATAATATATAGGTATGTTTTGACATTAATTTAGACACTGAACAAATCATACAAACATAATGCATAAGTAGAAAAACCAACTTTTATAATATAAGAATTTTTTTTATTTTTAAGTAAAGTGATAATGCAAATTTTAAATTAAATTGAAAATTATACAATTATGAATATAAATTATTTATCTTTCTTGAGATCTAATTTTACTACCTATTTCTAAATCAGTTTTCAATATTTAATAAATAAGCACAATAAAACTTAGTTACAAAAAGTAGTTTAATTAGTTGAACCACTTTTCAAAGTAAAACTTTTTGTAAAACATTCGCCTGTGGATTCTTTATTTGTTTTTAGCTAGATATATATAATCCATGAAATAACTTTAATTAAGGACAAATTTGTATTTGTGAAACAAAAATCAGACTAAATTAACATTCAATTTATGTATTATAGAATCATTACAAAAGTGGTTAAAATAAAAACATAGCAGGATCTTATTATGCTACCATTCGAATAAACGAATAGAATGTCTACATTTTTTAAATACTCTAACCAGATTCATGCTTTAATATCAAACAAATATCATTTAAGTTAATTTTATTAACATAAAAATTATCAGAAGATTAAGAAAATAATGAATCATTTCTCATAAATGTAAGCATTAACTATACAAGAAAACTTTTACCAGCTGTAACTTTTAACATTAATACTTCAAGAAATTTAAATGATGCATAAATAAGATTAACAATAAATGATCAAATGTGATAAAAAGTGCACAGGTATTAGCTACTGATAAATATATTTTTACAACAATAACATTAATCACAAAATAATAGTTCTAAGTCATACTTAACAATATGAAAGAAACCTTAAAGGAAAATTTTGAATAATATCTAATATTTCAATAAATAGAGTTAAAAACAAAAAGGTTTTTCTTTATAATCCAATAGATTCTACAGAGTAATTTCATTTCTCTTAAAGTTTTAAGGAATAAATTTGAAGAGACATGGGTGACTTTTTATCAAAGTATTTTGTCATCTAATATTTTGTCATCCATACATCTTATAACACTTATTAGGTTATAATATGAACTGTAAAGGTATTAATTAAATATTTCTTTGAAAAAATTAGTGGAAAGAAAAAGATTCCTACAATTTTAGGATGATGTCTTTCCAGTTATGTTTCAGTATTTGGCAATCTAGACTTACATTGCGAACATGTGGAAAGCAAAAAGAAAAATTAAGAATAGAGAGCAAAAATGTTTTTCTTTTCTATAGTCTTTTTTTAATCTATTCTAGAAACATGTGACCAATAACTTACTTTATTTTAATAGATTACACATAGAAGGATCTATTATTTCATAGCATTTAATAACAAAATCAACATTTTGAAACTGAAAATTTTACTGTAGGTAACTTTTTAAATATAAATTTTTTTTCTTTCGATTTTTAGAAGTTAAAATCAAAATTAGATGACACATAAAATGAGACTGTTTAATACCTACATCTAAACACACAACATAAATATTTAAATTGACTTAAATTTTCACAAAAATTAAATTTAATAATTTTAATGTACAAAATCGAGGATAAAAGAATTAAAATTTTCTAAAGCAATACATTTCATTAAATTTGTAATCTAATGAAAAAAAGAGAGAATTTGATTGTAGAATCCTAGAACACTTATCAGTTTCAATATTTTTATTCACACAAAAGTACTATTAAATTGGTATAGTTTATTTACCATATTTGTTTTTGAAGCTCTGAACATAAAAAAAAATATTCACATAGATTTAGGAAAAGAACAAAGAAATATTGTTTCAAAACTTTAAGCAAGGAATTTTTTAGGGAAAAATAAATATTTCAGCTTTGGAATAACATGGACGGTTAACTGATTGCTCTGTAATTTCAGACTGATCTCCGCCAAAATTCTTAAATAAATTTTCTTAATCATAAAAAATATATTTTTAATAAAATTTAATTAATCATCTGTTTACTTAATACCTACAACAAGGAAAAGGAAGTAATTTTACATAAAATATAGAAAGGGTGACCATTTTGACATTTACAATTACCATTCATAAGATTTTTCCAAGTTTTATAGATTTAATCAGGTCACAAATCATGAATTGAACTTAAAATATTACAACACATAAATAATAAAATTAAAATTCGCTTTCTTCGCTTTTGTTTTATCACTTATTTGTTTAATAAAAAATCATTTTTAGCTCATTAATTTGTTTTTTACTTCACTTTAAATGTTGAAAAATTATTGCTGATAAAGAAAAATCATACAGAAAATTAATTCAATATTCGAAAATGGATAGGATGTCCTATACTCTAGGTTTTGGTGTAAAAATAAATCAAAATTGATGTCTTTTTTTTTTTTTTAAATCTCTTTTTTAATCTCTTTGTCTTTTTTAAAATAAAAATTCGCTTTCTTTTGTTTTATCACTTATTTGTTTAATAAAAATTATTTTTAGCTCATTAATTTGTTTTTTACTTCACTTTAAATGTTAAAAAATTATTGCTGATAAAGAAAAATCATACAGAAAATTAATTCAATATTCGAAAATGGATAGGATGTCCTATACTCTAGGTTTTGGTGTGAAAATAAATCAAAATTGATTTTTTTTTTTTTTTTTTTTTTGCCACTAGCGCTATCCGTGTTGAGCTTTATATGGTTAACCATCCATATAATAATTATTAAAATGGCTAGACATAAATAGTTAAATACACAATAAAAAGAAATAAAAACTGACTGGAAATCATTGATGATGTGTAAACTTAAAAGTGTGTGCGATAAAATTTGGTAGGTGCAGGGTATCTGCTACTTTTCATGACTAATTCCAAGAATTTTTCAAGACTTATCGAAGTTACTATTAGTTAATAAGTTACGAAGTTAATAAATTTAAAAAAGCATTATAATAACATGAATTGAAATGATAGGTATAACCAAAACTATTATACTCTTCATCTTCATATTTATTAATTTTAAGTTTAAAAAACAGAGTAAAGAAAGAGTTGAAGCAATAAAATAGCTGAAAAAAATACAAAAGCAAATAATACATTTAAAATACATAAAAATACTTTTGAGGTCCTCATCAAAAACCCAATAAACCCCAAGTTTTTGATGAAAAACCTAAGTGGGCTGGAATTTTCCAAATCCTGTTTATCACAGATCTGTTTAATTTTCAGTACAATCATGAATTTTAAAAAATATTATGCCTTCAATAAATTTAGTTACTTATTGAAATATCATATAAATTTATTTAATTCTTCTAGATTTTAGGAAATAGTTTTCGTTCTTGATTCTAGTTCAAAAAAAATTTCTGGTACTTCTTTTCTTAACGTTTTACTTAAAACCTATAATCAGATGTGTTAACAAAAAGGTTTGAAAATCCCAACACGTCCAGGTTTTATTGAAAAAACCCGGGGAAGATTGGGTTTTATTTGAAAAAAACCTGGGGGAAACAGGGTTTTTTTCATTTTGTGCTCGTAAATTTTACTGTGTAAATATTTTTATTTATTAAATAGTGTTGTATAAGCTAAAAAATATAAATAAATCCAAAAAGTTTATATAAAATATATATATAATAAAATTAAAATAAGTTTAAATAATGCACTATCACTAATGTATGTTTGAATCTTTATTGTTGAATACATAACGTTTCACAATTTTTATCTGAAGCACTATAAAATCTATATGCAACAGTAATATAAAAGGAACAAGTTTATTAATCTTTTTATTTTCCCACACCTCTATTTACTATATTTATTAAGCATATATACATTACTTACTACAAATTTATAATCAATAAATATTTATAAGCAGTAAAAATTAAAATTTCTTCTGACTTTTACCTCAAATAAAATTAAACTGGAATAAATATTTAATGGTCTTCCATGTTTTTATAATACGATTAATAGAAAGTGAAATTAAAATTATGTATAATTATAAAGAGTATCAGTTACTTGTGCCATTTTTCAAATATTTATCCTTAGAAAAAAAGACTGCATTTTTAGATAAATTTTAACTTTATAATTTCAAAAAACAAATTAATCTTAAAATAACAAAAAAAAAAAAAAAAAAACATACATAAAAAGTTTTATCTTATTCTTTTAAAATAAAAAAATAAAACTTTAAATTTGTTAATTTTTGTTTAATGTATCATTCAATAGAAGAAAAAAAATGCTTGTTTTCTTTTTTAAACATGATTAAAAGAAATAAAATAAATTATATTCAAAAGAAATATTAAAAATATTTAAAAAATCTTAAAAGTAATATTTTAATTTTTAACTTTTTTAATGGTGATAAACTTTCTCTAAATAGTTACAAATTGTCAGCAGATGTTAAGAGTTAACTTAAAAAAAGGTAAATTTTTTTATTTATTATTATTATCATACAGCAGATTCAAAGTGTCTACATTTCTCTCTTAGATGGTGATACACTTTTACGAGTTTTGTAGCTTTATCTATTCCTAATCTATTTTGTAGTTTATTCTACACCAAACCGAAAGTTGATGGGGCTGAGTGTAAAGAAAAAAGAATTGGCAGAAATTTTGTGGAAGTTTGGAATTTTTTTCATTTTTTTTGTGTCATAATTTTCCACTATTTTTTGATGAAAACTGTTGAATAACAGTATCAAGCATCATTGAGTTTGGAAAGTATTCAGGATCGGAAATTTTGAATGCCATAACACCTGGCAGCAGGGGTGAAAGTTTCAAAAATTGCCAAGACTGAAAATTTCAGAAGTTGGCGTGTCCCGTCCAATAATTTTAAGTAAACAAAATTATATATGAAATTGTGAACAAATTTTTTAATAAAAATTAAAATACACAAAATGCAAATAAGGCTTTCATAAATTCCATATTTATTTTAGCAAACCTACTATTGTTCAGGAGTATAAACAAAAAATGCAAAGTAATTAGTTATTTCAAGAAAAAATTACCTCAGCTTTTAATGTTTTTCAAACATTTAATTTTCTAATAAAATAAAGTGCTAGCATTTTATGGAAAAGAATAATACTTAGCTAAGTTAATACTTTGTTAATAAATAACAAAAACAATTTTCAAGCTAAACATAGTTCAATAGTAAAAATAATATTCAACAAAATGTTGATATTTAATAAATGTTAAGTCTACAATGCTTATTAAAATTAAGACATATTGATTAAAAACATATTGCATGTACACAACTATCTTTACAGTTTATCTATACTTATCAATTTTAAAAAGAAAAATTATGAAATTTTAATTACAAACTAGAAACATTTATCAATTTATATTTAATTAAAAAATTTATAATTCTTAAAATAAAAGTACACAAAAAATAGAGTGATTAATAAATAGTAATGATTTAACACTTTCGAAAATAATTAGTTAGAAGACTAATAATATTCCGTTTTGCTCAGTCTTGTGGTTTTTTTAAAAAGACGGAAATCCGTCAAAATACGGAAAACTTTCACCCCTGCCTGACAGAAATTCTGGATGATGCTTAGAAAGACAGTTTTCTACTAATTGCTTTTGTTCATCATTTAAAAATTGTCCCCTTGTTTCGGGATCCAGGATGCATATGATAATAAATGAGGTAGCTGAATAGCCTGATGGAATCTTTTTGCAAAATGTTAATGGGGTTCTAATTCATCACACGATAGTAAGTTAATTCATATTTCAACAGCTTCTGAAATTGAAATGTTTTCTGACTGCTGCTTTTTTAAAGCTTCAGAAACAATTGATATCTGTTTTTCCAAATTGATAGTTTATTAGTAAAGCCCAACATTATTTAATACTTTTGACATATTATTATTACCTAGATTCATTTTGATGTTCAAGAGCAATATCATTTGGTAATTGGGGCATCAAGGAGTTTTTTTTTTTCATTTGCCCATCCATGTGCTTGATGCACATTTCTAAAATATTTGTAAACTATCACGATGTGCCCAATGATAGTATTAGGAGATACTACTTTTTCAACGAAATTTTTAAAAAAAACAATTTGTGAAAAGCCCACGAAGTGGGTTTTTTCAAAGTGGACCCACTTAGCGAACCCTGGTTACCAGTAGAACTGAATTTCTTGAATTCTGTCAATTTTAAAGGTTAGTGTGGGTCTTTTACTTGGGTAGCTTAAAACTGCCCCCACCCCCCAAAAAAATAAAAGCACTATCTCTTCCATGTGCAGTCTCCCCCTTGTCCACACCATTCTTTTCTTTTTGAATGCTTCACTCTTCTACTAGAGAATCCATTCTAGGCAAAAGGCAGAATATATTAATGAACAGACTTGCTTTCTTCCCCTTGCCTGAAGCTCCCCCCCTCCCAACACACATTAATTTTAGTTTCTCTAAAAAGCTTTACCCTCGATGCATGGTCTAATTCTAAGTGATAAAAAGAAGGACATTTTGTTATAAAAAATTTAACTGAAAATTTTTTTTCTATCAACCATAGTGATGCTAAAAAATTAAGGACTTTTAAAAACCTTGAACCAAAATTAAATACTTTTAAAGGCCATTATTTTCCAAAATAAAAATTAAGCAGTTTTTAAGGACCGTGGGAACCCTGGCACTATACAATTTTTTAAAAAATTATAATAAAGTTTTTTTAATTTATTTTCATCCTAACATCCATGTTTTATACAGTCAATCAAGAAACAAAGTCTGGACATTTGACCGGCTATGGTAGAAATAGGTATACATTAAGTGTTGGTATATTTAGTGTTAAACTTTCTTTTTAATGAATTTTTTCCAGAAGTATTTAGGACAAACAGCAGGATTTTCTTCAATTTTGAGCTGCAGACATTGACAATGAAAAATGTGAACATACTTACAAGGAAACAATGAGGCAAGCAGAAAACATCCTATGGAAAGGGCGCACGCATAACAACTTCCAAGATTTATGAAGTTACCAGGTGTAGTGTATTGGTAGGAACAATTATGGGAACATACCCTATAAAAGACACATGCAATGAAAAGAAGACGGGAACTGGAGAATGCTGTTTGAAAACAACTAAGTAATAATATATATATATATAAAATTTAACACATATGATATCTTCCAAATGACATAAATGACAAACTAATGATATCTTCCAAGTATCCTATCCAATCACAGCAGCACAGTGGCCTACTGATAGCATACTTGTGGTTCAATTCGTGCATATGTTAATTTTAATTCCTTTTTTTTGTATTTTCATATTTAATAAAAAAAAAACTTTTGTTTACTAATAGCATTAATTTAAATATAATTGTATTATACTTTTTCATTTATTTAATATTACTTCACACTTAAATTACAGTATTTTCTTTTTCTCTATTCATTTTAATGACGATCTTTTCTGTAAATATGTAATATTTTTATTTAGTGCATCTTTTTAAAAAATTTGATGTTAATTTATATTTAAATTACAGCTATTATTTAACAGGGTTTATTAATTTAAATCAGCTTGATTAAAATTACGATTTAAATCAGCTTGATTAAAATCACAATTTAAATCAAATGATTTTTTTTTAAATAATCATTGATTTAAATCAACTAATTTTTTAAAATATATATATTGATTTTTACTTTTATTATTTCTTTTTCTTAATTTTAAAATTTATTTTAAATAAATTGCTGCATTAATTATTTTAGTTAACGAAATTACTTTCTTTCTTGGTGTGTGTTAAATTCCAACACATTTGAAATTGCATTTTTAAAAATCTTTTGATTCTTGAGATTGAAAGTACAGATTAACGTAAACATTTAATGCTGTCTTAATATAGGCTTGCATAGCTGTAGAAAGCAATTAATAAACATGAATTTTTTTCAGAAAATAATGCAAATAATGTTAATTAAAATTCTACTTTTTGAATGAAAAAGCGGGGAATTAAAATCTACACTATATTTTATTGGGGGAAAATTTATATTTCTGAAGCTTGAGGTTATATTAAAAGAAATTACCCTACTATGCCAAAAATAGAAAGAAAAAAAAAAAAAGGCTGATGAATTCAGATATATTTTTTCCTGATATAGTGTCATTAACTGGTATTTTTTCTCATAATATGTTTACAGTATCTTTGACATTATCTGATTTTCTATAAAAAAAAATTCCAATGAGTACATAGATTTTTTAAAAAAATTTTTTTAGCTTAACTTATCTATTTTGATATAGAATTAAAAATGAATATTTAAATATAAAAATATATAGATTAAATATCTATTTCTTGATGAATGACTACATTTATAAACACAATCTGTTACATTTTGTCATTTTAAAAATCAAGAGAAAAAAAAAAGAAATCACAATTTTAAATTAAAATTATGGTTTGCTAATTGAAACTTTGTTTTAATAGTTAAAGTACAGGGGTCTGTCCAAGCCAAATTTACTAGGTACCGTTAGTGGTACCTTTACAAATTCAACTTTAGGAAAAACAGTAGAATAATTTCACAAAATACTTTTTTCTTAAAATTTTATTTTTTTGTCTTGTAAGAAACGATAAATCCATATTTTTACGATATTTGGGTTGATTTTTTAATTAAAAATTATGTCTAAATTTTCACAAAATAGGTACCCTTTAGAAAAACCAAGACAGACTCCTGAAGTATTCTTTAAAATTCTCTATTTCATCTAGTTTTGAAATTTCAATAAATTTAGTTTTAATATTAATTTAATTTTGATTAAACATTTATAAAGTTTTTTGAATAATAAATTAAAGTTCTTACAGAGTATCTCAAAAAAATCTTATTTAAATAAAAAAAATCTGATTTAAATAAAAGAAAATCACGAACCCTGTTATTTAACCATTCAATAAATATTTGACAGATAACTGTTCATAAAAATAATAAAATCAATTATTAAAAATTTAACTCCTTAACTATGATCAGTACTTTGTAATTTCCTAATTTTATTAATTTATTGAAAGATTTAAATATTACTGTAATTTGAATGTCAAATAGCATTTAAATTGAACCCTAAGACTCTCATAGACATGCAGGTTCCGAATCACTAGCATATAAAGTGTGCTTAAATTTTCAACTGAATTGGCTAACTAATGTGCTTTATTATTTTAAGGTGTAAACATCTTGAAGGTTTACAGGGTATCTGCTACATTTTAGATTTTCAAATCCATGAATTTTCATGAATAATTCCAAGAATTTTTAACGACTTAAAGAATTTACTATTTTCTCCGTCAAAAACACAACAATAAATTTAAAAAAGCATTATAATAACTTTAATTGAAATGATAGGTATAAACAAAACTGTTAAACTCGGCTTTTTTTCTGCAAAATTTTATTCTGAAGATAATTTTCTTGTTCATCGAAAAGGAAAGAAATGCTCCTATTTTTCTGTTCTCATTTCGGTATTAAAAAATTCGCCAATGACTGCCTTGCTTCAGCTAGAAATTTAAATTGATAAAATAAAGAAAAAATAAATAATAATAAAAATTCCGAAATCTAAGAAGTTTAAAAGATAAATCACTCTAGAAATGATGTTTTTTCTTTCATTTTTTGAAAGAGCACCACAATTTTTAAGAACATATAACATTTTATATTTTAATAAAATATGATAGAGAGTGGGGATTTGGTTACAAATTCAGAACACCATGAAATTAGGGGGGGGAATTCCATTTTAATATTTGATTTTTCAGCGACCTAAATCTGTGACTTTCCATAATTTTTTTTAAAAATAGCTAAAAACATGACATTTCATAACAAAATTTTTTCAATACCGAAATTCAAGACTTTCCAGGTGCGCAGATACCCTGCATTTAATTCACTAAAGATAGTTCTAATTAGGACTGGCCGATAAATCGATGTATCGCGAAATATCGATTTAGCACATATATCCGCAGGCCGATATAATGAGTTTTGTTTTACGCGATGCATCAGAAATCTGATTTAAGCCGCCAGTATCCGGTATAAGACAATGTTCGTGGTTTATCGATTTAACATCTGAGAAGCCTTTAATACGCTAGCGCTGTCGAAGACGATTTTGAAATCTTCTGTCTTTAAATTTCTCTTAATATTCCAACAATATCTGTTTACTTCCTAATTTCTTAGATAGTCAGTATCGTTTTTAAAAAAATAAATCTCCAGTCAATTTTAGTTTCAAAAAAAGAAAACAACAATAAATAAATAAAAAGCTTAAAAATTTATTTTTAAGTTCATTAAGTATTGAATTTGACTATTAGCTAATATAACTTTATTATTTTAAATAAATAAAAGAATATCTAACAATATTTCAAAAGCACGTTTTTTTTTTTAACAAATAATTTTATTTGTTTTACTAAAGTGAACATTTTTTAGGTTTATTTTTTACTTTCGTTTTTCTTCCTTAAATGCATTTTAATGCATGTATGTAAAATATTTTTTTATTGTTTCATTATTATTTTTAAACCATTTTTAATTTTAAAAAAAAATTAAAATAAGGCTTGAGTTTGCTTTTACTTTAAGACAACTTTATTATTTTAATTGAAAAATTAAGCAATGCTATTGATGTTATAGAATCATTTTTTTAGAATTAACATTTTCCTTTGTAATCAGGGGTCTGTCTAGGCTTTTCTGAGACACTGAGAAGTACCTATTTTGTGAAAATTTAGACATAATTTGTGAAAAATTATATTAAAAAATCAACAAAAAAATATGTGTTTACCGTTACTCAAGGGATACAAAAATAAAATTTTGAAAAAGTATTTTGCGAAAGTTCTAATTAGGACTGGCCGATAAATCGATGTATCGCGAAATATCGATTTAGCACATATATCCGCAGGCCGATATAATGAGTTTTGTTTTACGCGATGCATCAGAAATCTGATTTAAGCCGCCAGTATCCGGTATAAGACAATGTTCGTGGTTTATCGATTTAACATCTGAGAAGCCTTTAATACGCTAGCGCTGTCGAAGACGATTTTGAAATCTTCTGTCTTTAAATTTCTCTTAATATTCCAACAATATCTGTTTACTTCCTAATTTCTTAGATAGTCAGTATCGTTTTTAAAAAAATAAATCTCCAGTCAATTTTAGTTTCAAAAAAAGAAAACAACAATAAATAAATAAAAAGCTTAAAAATTTATTTTTAAGTTCATTAAGTATTGAATTTGACTATTAGCTAATATAACTTTATTATTTTAAATAAATAAAAGAATATCTAACAATATTTCAAAAGCACGTTTTTTTTTTTAACAAATAATTTTATTTGTTTTACTAAAGTGAACATTTTTTAGGTTTATTTTTTACTTTCGTTTTTCTTCCTTAAATGCATTTTAATGCATGTATGTAAAATATTTTTTTATTGTTTCATTATTATTTTTAAACCATTTTTAATTTTAAAAAAAAATTAAAATAAGGCTTGAGTTTGCTTTTACTTTAAGACAACTTTATTATTTTAATTGAAAAATTAAGCAATGCTATTGATGTTATAGAATCATTTTTTTAGAATTAACATTTTCCTTTGTAATCAGGGGTCTGTCTAGGCTTTTCTGAGACACTGAGAAGTACCTATTTTGTGAAAATTTAGACATAATTTGTGAAAAATTATATTAAAAAATCAACAAAAAAATATGTGTTTACCGTTACTCAAGGGATACAAAAATAAAATTTTGAAAAAGTATTTTGCGAAAGTTCTAATTAGGACTGGCCGATAAATCGATGTATCGCGAAATATCGATTTAGCACATATATCCGCAGGCCGATATAATGAGTTTTGTTTTACGCGATGCATCAGAAATCTGATTTAAGCCGCCAGTATCCGGTATAAGACAATGTTCGTGGTTTATCGATTTAACATCTGAGAAGCCTTTAATACGCTAGCGCTGTCGAAGACGATTTTGAAATCTTCTGTCTTTAAATTTCTCTTAATATTCCAACAATATCTGTTTACTTCCTAATTTCTTAGATAGTCAGTATCGTTTTTAAAAAAATAAATCTCCAGTCAATTTTAGTTTCAAAAAAAGAAAACAACAATAAATAAATAAAAAGCTTAAAAATTTATTTTTAAGTTCATTAAGTATTGAATTTGACTATTAGCTAATATAACTTTATTATTTTAAATAAATAAAAGAATATCTAACAATATTTCAAAAGCACGTTTTTTTTTTTAACAAATAATTTTATTTGTTTTACTAAAGTGAACATTTTTTAGGTTTATTTTTTACTTTCGTTTTTCTTCCTTAAATGCATTTTAATGCATGTATGTAAAATATTTTTTTATTGTTTCATTATTATTTTTAAACCATTTTTAATTTTAAAAAAAAATTAAAATAAGGCTTGAGTTTGCTTTTACTTTAAGACAACTTTATTATTTTAATTGAAAAATTAAGCAATGCTATTGATGTTATAGAATCATTTTTTTAGAATTAACATTTTCCTTTGTAATCAGGGGTCTGTCTAGGCTTTTCTGAGACACTGAGAAGTACCTATTTTGTGAAAATTTAGACATAATTTGTGAAAAATTATATTAAAAAATCAACAAAAAAATATGTGTTTACCGTTACTCAAGGGATACAAAAATAAAATTTTGAAAAAGTATTTTGCGAAACTACCATTTTTCCTAAAGTTGAATTTGTGAAGACACCGTTAAACTAGGGGTGCATAACCTGACTTCAGAACTTCTGAATGCAATAAAAAAAATTCTTTTAATTTAGTTTTTTTTAAACATAATAAATTTTCTTAAATTAAAATTTATATTACTCTAAAATGCGTATATTTTTGGCACTTTCATTCTGTAAGCTTCTTTTTGGTTAGAATTTATATCCACCCCCAAGATATATCAGGGGTCTATCTAGGTTTTTCTGAGAGGTACCTATTTTGTGAAAATTCAGACATAATTTGTGAAAAATTAAATATTATATTAAAAATCGACACAAAAATATGGATTTATCGTTTCTTAAGGGATACAAAAATAAAATTTTAAGAAAAAGTATTTTGTGAAACTACTGTTTCTTCTAAAATTGAATTTGTGAAACTACCGTATTTCCTGAAGTTGAATTTGTGAAGGTACCGCTAAACGGTAGTAAATTTGGCCTGGGCAGACCCCTGTATATGTATAAATTAATATAATATATAATTAATTATTGGTAAAAATTTTTAAATTTTTTTCTTAAAGTATAAGTTTTTTTTAGCTTTAAATAAATTTAAATAATTAAAAGTATTTAATTTTCTGCAAATATGTTATTAAGTTTATTGATAAAAATATTTAGTACTTAGAAAACTAATGTTTAGATAAAAATTATCATGCTTGCCGCTAACATGACTGCGTGTGGCTCTTTGTTAATCTACCTGCTGCGCAAGTGGCCCTTCATTCAAAAATGTTGCACACCCCTACGGTAAACGGTAGTAAATTCGGCCTGGACAGACCCCTGGTAATAGATTTATTATTCCTTTTATTTATTTTTGATGGATTTAAAGATTTACGATAAATTTTGAACATATGCTAAATCGTGATACATTGCTATATCACGATGTCTAACAGACAAAGCATCACAATATAAAATTTCTTGCATCGCCCAGTATTAGTTCTTTTCAATTTAAAAAGAGATTTCAGAAGAAATTTCTGGCAAAATCCAGTAGACTGAATGAAAATGTAATAGAGTTGGCAGCTATACAATAATATACCTTAATTTTTGAAAATATAACTAATCTTTTGGCTAGTGTGTGTAACACGCTAACTCTTGTTGTACATTATTTTTTATAATGTAACAAAACAAAGAATATAACTATTCAGCTTCAAAGTTCCACAGTTCTTTTAAACAAATCCAGAATTTATATCCACTAAAAATTTGAAAAGAAAAAAAAATTCCCTGTATTATACACAACATAGTAAGCAACAATTACTGTGCTCTTGTGTGAGCTATATTGGACTAACCACATTTATTAGTTTTAATTGCTGGAAAAAAGGAACAGCTGAAGCAGTGGTCTATCAAATTTACCACCGTTCAGTGGTACCTTCACAAATTCAACTTTAGAAAAAAAGGTAGTTTCACAAAATACTTTTTCTTAAAATTTTATTCTGTAAGAAATGATAAATCTATATGTATGTGTTGATACAACAGTAAATGAAATACACTAGAGTCTCGAAAATCCGAGGTAATTGGGGCTGACACTACCTCGGATTACTGAAAACTCGGATTTTCCGAAAAAGTAGAAAATTTTTAACAACTACAAATTAAATTAAATAAAATGAACATATTACCTTAAAATCCTTTATTCTTTAGTATAATGACGTAAAAGATTCTTTACAATTTAAAAAAATTGTCAATTTTTTGTTGCTTCAGTATATTACTTCTCTTTGTTGATGCGATAGTCAGCTAACGCTTCAAAAGCAAAACATCTGCAGGGGTGGCTTCAGTTTGCTGTTCTACATATTTTAAGGCTAGTTCTAAGGCTGCAGAACCTTCACTATGAGATTTTTTTTTCTTCTGATAACGGAGAGTCGTTTTCTTCTGTTTCATATTCTTCCTCATCTTCCATCATTTCTATAATACTTGAGTCTGTTATTTCCAGCTTGTCGTCACTATTTAGCCATTCATTTAGATCAACTGCATTAGAGTTTTCGCAGCCTGGTAATTTCTTCCCCAAATCTTTCAAAACAATTGTTTCACTATCATCATCATTAATTTTCTCAATAGGCGTAACCAATTCAGGTAGAAACTTAGTCCACGATTTAATTACTGTCGTAGGTTGAACTTCTTTCCAAGAATCTGCTATCCAGTAGACATCTCTCAGACTTACATTCCTCAAAACATCCGCAACACTTTCATCATCAGACTGAACTAAATGTTGTAACAAACAGTGTCGATATTTTTTCTTTAAATTTTCCAATACGCCCTGATCCATTGGCTGAATCAAACTTGTAACATTGGCAGGAAAAAATATAGCACGGATTTCACCATAACGTAACTCATCATCGTCCGGATGAGATGGAGCGTTATCTAAAAACAAAATTGCTTTGCAAGGCAAATTTTTTTTCTCAATGCTTTCCGTGTTTCTGGAACAAAATGTTCTAGAAACCATTGTTTGAAAATTTCTAGATTCATCCATGCACTTTTCTGATTTGTGTAATGTACTGGTAAGGCTTCTTTAGTGATGTTTTTAAGGCTCTAGGTTTGGCAGATTTTCCAATCACAGTCAATTTCATTTTATGATTTCCAGATGCATTGGCGCATGCTAAAATGGTTAATCGTTCCTTCCGTTTTTTGTGACCTGGAGCTGAATTTTCCTCTTTTGAAGCAAGGGATTTTGAGGGCAACATCTTAAAGTTCAAACCTGTTTCGTCACAGTTATATAACTGGTCAGGTGTGAGCTTTTCCGTCAATATAATATCTTCAATCCGTTTTTGAAATGCCTGCACAGCTGACGTATCTGCCGAGAGTATTTCACCGCAAATATTTAGTTGACATACACCATATCTTTTTCCTGAAGAATAGGGCCACTTATAGGAGTACCTTTGCTACGCTGTTGAGTAAACCAAAGAAATAAAGCCTTGCTAGTTTTTTCATACTGTAGTTTAAAGCTGAATAACATGTTTAAATATTCCGTAGATCACACTACGAGTATGTCATCATTTTTTAAAAGACGAAAATAATAAACAAAATTCCCACTTTCTCAAGAAAAACTGAAAATTCCCTGCCATTTTAGATGACTTTTAAATTCCCTGTATTTACCTGGTTTTTCTCGGTGGAGTGGCAACCATGCTTGAACTACTCTTTGCTTTTTATATTACCCATGTTTTCTAAAGTTATGTGAATAATGTACGTATAAATTGTAAAAAGTTTTCCAAACCACATAAAAATTCAGAATTTAAATTCTTTCTTTTTTCCAGTGATTTAGCACCATCCAGTTGTTGTTTCTTACGCTTACTTTTCTGACGAGCAGCGTGCTCAGCCACCATGTTACTCGAATTATCTTTTTCCAACTCTTGTTCTCTCATAGTCGGCTCATACCTTGCAGTCATAGCAATGGTATCTATTTCAAGTTCACTTTACCTTCACAAGTTACAAGCTACTTCAATACCTTGTGGCGGAACAGACTCAGTACCAGATTCTTTCAGCTTACTATGTCGTGCATTTTAAATAATTCTGGAATATTCACTTTTTGATTAAGCTCAGCGACAGACATCCGGCTTAACTTTTCAAGTTTTCTTTAAGAAAGCTTTGGCTTTTCTTCTTCAAGTTTGTCATCTTTCTCATCATCATCTAACTCCACTGATTTCTTTCTTGCAGCAATAGGATTAAACATTACTTCTATTAATGCATTTTTCCTAGCGTCTGCGAAATTCCTACGTTTTATTTTTCGCTTTCTGTTAGTTTGAACATCTCAAATATTTTCATAAACTAGTGATATAACTATTTTCAAAAAATAGTGATTCTGTTTATCACTAGTGATAAACTAGTGATAAACAGAAGTATCGATTACCTCTAAAACATACTCGGTGTCGATATCAACACCAGTTTCTCTGCGAATGCTTATCTTGAAATTTTAACATTGGATTTTCTTGACTTTTAATTTGTCTCTTCTTTTCCTGCGTCGTCTGTTCTTAAATCCTTTTGAGATGCAACCATCTCCTTCACGTAATCCTCATCGTCCACTGACACCAAATTTACCACAGTTGTTTTAGAAACTTAATTTCTCTCCTCATTTGGAGATAGAACAGTGTCAGGATCGATTCCTAATTCTTGTGCTCTTACAGTTTTGAGATCAAACACTTTTTCTAAGGCATGACGTAATTTAATTTCATTGATTCTGAAATTGCAATGGCTTCTGTTTCACATTGATTACTCACTGAATTGTCAATATAACTATGAATCTGATTTTCCGTTTTCGCCATCATGTATGAGTATAGTACAGTGCGGCGTGCTCTCTGCTTTCGCTTATAGCACTGCGTTTTAATAGGTAAGGCTTAATTTAGCCTATCAAGATTTATATGAGCTCAGAGGCTCTTCTTCAAATTCCACCGAAATATTAACTTGTTTACAAACAAATATCTCGCCATCATGTTGGTCGTTCGTACAAAATAAAAGTTGAGTTGTCATTTTGCTACTCGTTGTCATTTTGCTACTCTTTTAAGTACGACTCACACTGCATCTCTGATTGCCCTTGATGCGGGGCGAATGCTTGCAATTCCCGATTTCAGCGCTTGAATACACCGTCTGGGGAAATAATCCGTTCCATGTCTTTGCCCCTCCTCTTTACTTTTCCTTCTCTTTTCGGTTGTAATAGACCTTTGGGGGCCCACTGAGTCCCCCCTAATTCATCTATAAATATTTCCTTCTGCTGTCATGATTGGACCATAGAGGCCTACCTTATTATAGCTTAATATTAAAGGAAAATTATAGCTCAATATTAAAGGGAGCTAGGTGGTCTCGAAATTTGAACCATTTTACTTTTATTATTATTATTATTATTCCATTATGTGTTTTTTAACAAAGAAAGATGCTTGATTTTATACATAGAACACCTCACGCATACTGAACTATAGAAAATATTGCAAATGGAGTTGAAAAATAATATATAAACTGATTTTCCTGGATTTTTTCAGTTTTTTCCCATTTTCAGAATAAAAAATAATTATTTCTTACATGTAGGACACTTGAAAATATCGAAACACACATTAAAAAAATAATATAGTGTAAAATAAACAAAAGAAAAAATTTTGAAAAACTCTCACAGCTGGGATTGGAACCCCCGACCCCTCGCTCCAGGATTGGACCATAGAGGCCTACCTTGGATCCGAGTTCGAAAACAATAGCTTAATAAAGGGAGCTAGGCGATCTCGAAACCTGAACCTTATTCACGACATTTCGTTTCTTTATTATTATTATTCAATCATGGGTTCTTTAACGAAGAAAGATGCTCGATTTTACACATAGAACACCTTACGCATGTAAGACTATCAAAAATGTTACAAAAGGAATCAAAAAATAGCAAATTAACTGATTTTCTTGGATTTTTCCAGTTTTTTCCCATTTTCATAATAAAATTAATTATTTCTTATATGCAGGACCCTGCAGAATACCGAAAAACACATTAATAACATAATATAGTGTAAAAGAGACAAAATAATAATAAACGAAAAATTTTTGAAAAATTTCAACTTCCAGAATTCGAACCTGCGACCCCTCACTCCAGTCACGAGTTAGAAGCGCAGTGTCCTACCCCCAGACCAGGGTGTCACACCAAGCCCTCCAAAATCTTGCTTAAAAGCCCTCTCCCGCTCGACTGTGCAATAGATCTTTGGAGGTCCACTGTGCCCCCCTAATTCATCTATAAAAATTTCCTTCAGCAGCCATAAACGACAGAGAGGTTCGGCTCATGGAGTCCTAATATGGGCCCGAGTTATTATAGCTTAATTATAGCTTAAACCTAAAGGGAGTTATGCGATCTTGAAATTTGAGCCATTGCGCGCCATTTTATTTTATTTTTTATTTCATTATGCGTTCTTTAACGAAGAAAGATGATTGATTTTATACATAGAACACATTATGCAGGCCAAACTATGGAAAATATTGTAAAAAATATAAAATATTATGTATAAATTCTTTTTCCGGGTGATTTTTCCTGTGAGGAGGAGTGAGTTCGAATCCCGGCAGCGGACAATATTTTATTTTTTTTTATTTTTTTTCTTTTGTTAATTTTGCATTATATTATTTATTTAATGTGTTTTTCAATATTTTTAGAGGTGAATATTTATAAAAAATAATTTATTTTAATTCGGGAAGGGGCGCAAAAACAGGAAAAATCCACCGGAAAATTTATTCATATGTAGTAGTTTATATTTTTTACAATATTTTCGATAGTTTGGCCTGCATAATGTGTTCTATGTATAAAAACAATCATCTTTCTTCGTTAAAGAACGCATAATGGAATAAAAAATAAAATAAAATGGCGCGAAATGGTTTAAATTTCAAGACCGCGTAACTCCCTTTAATATTACGTTATAATTATCAAACTCGGTCCCAAATTAGGGTTCCATGTGCCGAAGCCCTATGTCGAAGGAAATAATTATAAGTCAATTAGGAAAGGGGGGCGCAATGGTAACCCAAAGTCAACTGTTCACCTGACCGGGAGAGTGCTTTTGAAGCCATGCAGTCGCACGCTCCCCGTGTAAGCACAGTCGAACGGTTATGACCACTTGTTAGTAGCTGACGCCAGAGGTGAAGCGGCGCCCCTGGCGTCATTATTGAAATTGAATAAATAATGTTATGCAAAAGTAACAACAGAAAAAAAATTAAAAAATTGTCCACAGTCGGGATTCAAACCTGCGCGGCTTCGCTCAAGGCGTTAACTACTAGCACATGGTCTTGTCCGTTGGACACTGCTTGCACGGGAAGCGTGCTCCTGCGTGGCCTCAAAAGCACTCTCCTGGTCACTTGAACAGTTGACTTTGGTTACCCATTTCGCCCCCTCCCCTAATTGACTTATAATTATTTCCCTTGGCCTAGGAGTTCGGCATATGGAACCCTAATTTGCTACCGAGTTTGATAATTATAAATTAATATTAAAGGGAGTTACGCGGTCTTGAAATTTGAGCCATTTCGCGCCATTTTATTTTATTTTTTATTACATTATGGGTTCTTTAACGAAGAAAGATGGTTGCTTTTATACATAGAAAACATTACGCAGGCTAAACTATCGAAAATATTGTATTAAATATGAAGTAATCTATATAAATTAATTTTCCCGGATTTTTCCTGTTTTCCCACTTTTCCGAATAAAAAAAAATTATTTCTTATATATAGTTCCCTCTAAAATATCGAAAAACACATTAAATAAATAATATAATGCAAAATTAACAAAAGAAAAGAAATAATAAAAAATTTTAAAAATTTACAACAGCTGGGATTCGAACCCCTGTACCTCTTCGCTCAGGTCGTCGTAAGCTACTAGCATGTGGTCTTGATCGCTGGACAATGCTTACACGGGAAGCGAGCTCCTGCATGGCTTCAAAAGCACTTTCCTGGGCAGTTTAACAATTGACTTGAGGGGCCCATTGCACCCCCCTCCCTTAATTGACTAATAATTATTTCCTTTGGCATAGTGGTTCCGCACATGGAACCCTAATTTGGGGTATTCCCAATTTCGTAATTTAAAAAAAATTTCCTACATGCAGGACCCTCCAGAATATCGAAAAACACAACTAAAAAATAATATAATGTAAAATAAACAAAAGATAGAAAAAAAAGAAATTTTTTTGAAAAAGGTCCGCAGCCGGGATTCAAACCCCCGACCCCTCCCTCCAGCCTCGACTTGCATGTCAGGTGTCTAACCAGCAGACCAAGGCGGTACGGACAGAAAAAAACAATTTCCCTTCAAAAGCCTTTTCTCGGTTACCTATGCAATAGACCTTTAGGGCCCTACTGGGGCCCTCCTAATTACCATATAAAAATTTCCTTCGGCAGGCATGATTGGACCATAGAGGCCTACCTTGGGACCGAGTTTTAAAATTATAACGTAATATTAAAGGGAGCTAGGAGGTCTCTAAGCCTGAACCTTATTCTAGACATTTCGACTTTTTAAAATTTTTTTTTATTATTATTCCAAAAAGTGTTCTTTAACAAAGAAAGATGCTTGATTTTATACACAGAACACCTTATGCATGATAGACTACCTAAAATGTTGCAAAAGGAGTCGAAAAATAACTAATAAACTGATTTTCCTAGATTTTTTCTGTTTTTTCCCATTTTCCAAATTAAAAAAACAATTTCCTACATGCATCGAAAAACACATCAAAAAAATAATATAATGTTAAATAAACAAAAGAAAGAAAAAAAAGAATATTTTTTTGAAAAAGTGCCCGCAGCTGGGATTCGAACCCCTGACCCCTCCCTCCAGCCTCGACTTGCCAGTCAGGTGTCCTTCCACCAGACCAAGGCGGTACAGAAAAAAAGAAACAATTTCCCTTCAAAAGCCCTTTCTCGGTTACCTATGCAACAGACATTTAGGGTCCCACTGGGGCCCTCCTAATTAACATATAAAAATTTCCCTCGGCAGGCATGATTGGACCATAGAGGCCTACCTTTGGACCGAGTTTGAAAATTATGACTTGATATTAAAGGGAGCTAGGAGGTCTCGAAGCCTGAAACTTATTCTCGGCATTTCGACTTTATTTTTATTTTTTTTTATTATTATTCCAAAAAGTGTTCTTTAACAAAGAAAGATGCTCGATTTTATACACAGAACATCTTACGCATGATAAACTACCCAAAATGTTGCAATAGGAGTCGAAAAATAACAAATAAACTGATTTTCCTAGATTTTTCCAGTTTTTTCCCATTTTCCTAATTAAAAAAAAATTTCCTACATGCAGGCCCCTCCAGAATATTGAAAAACACACCTAAAAAATAATATAATGTAAAATAAACAAAAAAATGAATTTTTTTTTTTAAAAAGTGTCCGCAGTTTGGATTCGAACCCCCGACCCCTCCCTCAAGCCTCGACTTGCCAGTCAGTTGTCCTACCACCAGACCAAGAATGTACGAAAAGAAAGAAACAATTTCTCTTCAAAAGCCCTTTCTCCGTTAACTATGCAATAGACCTTTAAGGCCCCACTGGGGCCCTAAAGGTCTATTGCATAGTTAATCTAACTTATTCTAACTTAATGCTAATCTATTGCATAGTTAATCTAACCCCTCCTAATTAACATATAAAAATTTCTTCGGCAGGCATGATTGGACCATGGAGGCCTACCTTGTGACAGAGCTTGAAAATTATAACTTAATATTAAATGGAGCTAGGAGGTTTCGAAGCCTGAACCTTATTCTCGACATTTCGACTTTTTTATATTTTTTTATTATTATTCCAAAAAGTGTATACAAAGAAAGATGCTCGATTTTATACACAGAACACCTTATGCATGATAGACTAAGTAAAATGTAGCAAAAGGAGTCGAAAAATAACAAATAAACTGAATTTCCTAGGTTTTTCCAGTTTTTTCCCATTTTCCTAATTAGAAAAAAAATTCCTACATGCAGGACCCTCCAGCATATTTAAAAACACATCTAAAAAATAATATAATGTAAAATAAACAAAAAAAAGAAATTTTTTTTAAAAAAAGTGTCCGCAGTTGGGATTCGAACCCCCGACCCCTCCCTCCAGCCTCGACTTGCCAGTCAGGTGTCCTATCACCAGACCAAGGCGGTACAGAAAGAAAGAAACAATTTCCCTTCAAAAGCCCTTTCTCGGTTACCTATGCAACAGATTTTTAGGGCCCCACTGGGGCCCTCTTAATTAACATATAAAAATTTCCTTCGGCAGGCATGATTGGACCATAGAGGCTTACCTTGGGACCGAGTTTGAAAATTATAACTTGATATCAAAGGGAGCTAGGAGGTCTCGAAGCCTGAACCTTATTCTCGAAATTTCGACTTTTTTTAAATTTTTTTTATTATTTTTCCAAAAAGTGTTCTTTACCAAACAAAGATATTCGATTTAATACACAGAACACTTTATGCATGATAGACTACCTAAAATGTTAAAAGTAGTCGAAAAAGAACAAATAAACTTGACCCTCCAGAATATAGAAAAACACATCTAAAAAATAATATAATGTAAAAGAAACAAAGGAAAGAAAGAAAAGAAATTTTTTTGGAAAATTATGCGCTGCTGGGATTTGAACACCAGACCCCTCCCTCCAGCCTCGACTTGCCAGTCAGGTGTCCAATCACCAGACCAAGGCGGTACAGAAAGAAAGAAACAATTTCGCTTCAAATGACCTTTCTCGGTTACCTATGAAATAGACCACTGGGGCCCTCTTAATTAACATATACAAATTTCCTTCGGCAGGCATGATTGGACCATAGAGGCCTACCTTGGGACCGAGTTTAATAATTATAACTTAATATTAAAGGGAGCTAGGAGGTCTCAAAGCCTGAACCTTATTCTCGACATTTCGACTTTATTTTTATTATTTTTTATTATTATTCCAAAAAGTGTTCTTTAACAAAGAAAGTTGCTCGATTTTAATCACAGAACACCTTATGCATGATAGACTACCTAAAATGTTGCAATAGGAGTCGAAAAATAGCAAATAAACTGGTTTTCCTAGATTTTTCCAGTTTTTCCCATCTTCCTAATTAAGAAAAAAAATTTCCTACATGCAGGACCCTCCAGAATATCGAAAAACACATTTAAAAAATAATATAAAGTAAAATAAACAAAAGAAAGAAAAAAAAGAATTTTTTTTGAAAAAGTGTCTGCAGCTGGGATACGAACCCCCGACCCCTCCCACCAACCTTGACTTGCCAGTAAGGTGTCCTACCCTCAGACCAAGGAGTTACGGAACGAAAGAAACAATTTCGCTTCAAAAGCCCTTTCTCGGTTACCTATGCAATAGACATTTAGGGCCCCTCTGTGGCCCTCCTAATTAACATATAAAAATTTCCTTCGGCAGGCATGTTTGGACCATAGAGGCCTACCTTGGGACCGAGTTTGAAAATTATAACTTAATATTAAAGGGAGCTAGGAGGTCTCTAAGCCTGAACCCTATTCTCGACATTTCGACTTTTTTATAATTTTTTTTATTATTATTCCAGAAAGTGTTCTTCAACAAAGAAAGATGCTTGATTTTAGACACAGAACACCTTATGCATGATAGACTTCCTAATATGTTGCAATAGGAGTCGAAAAATAACAAATAAACTGATTTTCCTAGATTTTTCCAGTTTTTTTCCATTTTCCTAATTAAAAAAAAATTTCCTACATGCAGGACCCTCCAGAATATCGAAAAACACATCTAAAAAATAATATAATGTAAAATAAACAAAAGAAAGAAAAAAACGAATTTTTTTTGAAAAAGAGTCTGCAGCTGGGATTCGAAACCCCGACCCCTCCCTCCCGCCTCGACTTGCCAGTCAGGTGTCCTACCACCATACTAAGGCAGTACGGAAAAAAAGAAACAATTTCCTATCAAAAGCCCTTTCTCTGTTACCTATGCAACAGACATTTAGGGCCCCACTGGGGCCCTCGTAATTAACATATAAAAATTTCCTTTGACAGGCATGATTGGACCATAGAGGCCTACCTTGGGACCGAGTTTGAAAATTATATTTTTATATTAAAGGGAGCTAGGAGGTCTCGAAGCCTGAACCTTATTCTCGACTTTTCGACTTTATTTTTATTATTTTTATTATTATTCCAAAAAGTGATCTTTAACAAAGAAAGATGCTCGATTTTATACACAGAGCACCTTATGCATGATAGATTACCTAAAATGTTGCAATAGGAGTCGAAAAATAAGAAATAAACTGATTTTCCTAGATTTTTGCAGTTTTTTCCCATTTTCCTAATTAAAAAAAAATCCTACCTGCAGGACCCTCCAGAATATCGAAAAACATATCTAAAAAATAATATAATGTAAAATTAACAAAAGAAAGAAAAAAAAGAATTTTTTTTGTAAAAGTGTCCGCAGCTGGGATTCGAACCTCCGACCCCTCCCTTCCGCCTCGACTTGCCTGTCAGGTGTCCTACCACCATACCAAGGCATTACAGAAAGAAAGAAACAATTTCCCTTCAAAATACCTTTCTTGGTTACTTATGCAACAGACCTTTAGGACCCCACTTGGGCCCTCCTAATTAACATATAAAAATTTCCTTCGGCAGGCATGATTGGACCATAGAGGCCTACCTTGGGACCGAGTTTGAAAATTATATCTTGATATTAAAGGGAGCTAAGAGGTCTCTAAGCCTGAACCTTATTCTCCACATTTCGACTTTTTTTTAATTTTTTTTATTATTATTCCAAAAAGTGTTCTTTACCAAACAAAGATATTCGATTTAATACACAGAACAATTTATGCATTATAGACTACCTAAAATGCAAGAAGGAGTCGAAAAAGAACAAATAAACTTGACCCTCCAGAATATCGAAAAACACATCTAAAAAATAATATAATGTAAAAGAAACAAAGGAAAGAAAGAAAATAAATTTTTTTGGAAAATTATGCGCTGCTGGGATTTGAACACCAGACCCCTCCCTCCAGCCTCGACTTGCCAGTCAGGTGTCCAATCACCAGACCAAGGCGGTACAGAAAGAAAGAAACAATTTCGCTTCAAATGACCTTTCTCGGTTACCTATGAAATAGACCACTGGGGCCCTCTTAATTAACATATACAAATTTTCTTCGGCAGGCATGATTGGACCATAGAGGCCTACGTTGGGACCGACTTTGAAATTCATAACTTAATATTAAAGGGAGCTAGGAGGTCTCTAAGCCTGAACCCTATTCTCGACATTTCGACTTTTTTAAATTTTTTTTATTATTATTCCAGAAAGTGTTCTTCAACAAAGAAAGATGCTTGATTTTAGACACAGAACACCTTATGCATGATAGACTTCCTAATATGTTGCAATAGGAGTCGAAAAATAACAAATAAACTGATTTTCCTAGATTTTTCCAGTTTTTTTCCATTTTCCTAATTAAAAAAAAATTTCCTACATGCAGGACCCTCCAGAATATCGAAAAACACATCTAAAAAATAATATAATGTAAAATAAACAAAAGAAAGAAAAAAAATAATTTTTTTTGAAAAAGTGTCTGCAGCTGGGATTCGAACCCCCGACCCCTCCCGCCTCGACTTGCCAGTCAGGTGTCCTACCACCATACCAAGTCAGTACGGAAAAAAAGAAACAATTTCCTATCAAAAGCCCTTTCTCTGTTACCTATGCAACAGACATTTAGGGCCCCACTGGGGCCCTCGTAATTAACATATAAGAATTTCCTTTGACAGGCATGATTGGACCATAGAGGCCTACCTTGGGACCGAGTTTGAAAATTATATTTTAATATTAAAGGGAGCTAGGAGGTTTTGAAGCCTGAACCTTATTCTCGACTTTTCGACTTTATTTTTATTATTTTTATTATTCTTCCAAAAAGTGATCTTTAACAAAGAAAGATGCTCGATTTTAATCACAGAACAACTTATGCATGATAGATTACCTAAAATGTTGCAATAGGAGTCGAAAAATAACAAATAAACTGGTTTTCCCAGATTTTTCCAGTTTTTCCTAATTAAAAAAAAATTTCCTAAATGCAGGACCCTCCAGAATATCGAAAAACACACCTAAAAAATAATATAATGTAAAGTAAACAAAAGAGAGAAAAAAAGAAATTTTTTTGAAAAAGTGTCCGCAGCTGGGATTCGAACCCCCGAACTCTCTCTCCAGCCTCGGCTTGCGAGTCACGTGTCCTACCACCAGACCAAGGTGGTATGGAAAGAAAAAAAACAATTTCGCTTGAAAAGCCCTTTCTCGGTTACCTATGCAACAGACCTTTAGGGCCCCACTGGGGCCGTCCTCATGAACATATAAAAATTTCCTTAGGCAGGCATGATTGGACCATAGAGGCCAACCTAGGGACCGAGTTCTAAAATTATAACCTAATATTAAGGGAGCTAGGAGGTCTCGAAGCCTGAACCTTATTCTCGACATTTCGACTTTATTTTAATTTTTTTTATTATTATTCCAAAAAGTGTTCTTAAACAAAGAAAGATGCTCGATGTTATACACAGAGCACCTCATGCATGATAGACTACCTAAAATATTGCAGTAGGAGTCGAAAAATAACAAATAAACTGATTTTCCTAGATTTTTCCAGTTTTTTCCCATTTTCCTCATTAAAAAAAATTTCCTACATGCAGGACCCTCCAGAATATCGAAAAACACAACTAAAAAATAATATAATGTAAAATAAACAAAAGAGAGAAAAAAAAGAATTTTTTTTTAAATTTGTCCGCAGCTGGTATTCAAACCCCCGACCCCACCCTCCAACGTCGACTTGCCAGTCAGGTGTCCTTACACCAGACCATGGTGGTACAGAAAAAAAAAATTTCCCTTCAAAAGCCCTTTCTCGGTTAACTATTCATTAGACCTTTAGGGCCCCACTGGGGCTCTCCTAAGAAACACATAAAAATTTCCTTCGGCAGGCATGATTGGACATTAGATGCCTACCTTGGGACCGAGTTCGAAAATTATAACTTAATAGTAAAGGTAGCTAGGAGGTCTCGAAGCCTGTACCTTATTCTCGACATTTCGACTTTTTTAAAATTTTTTTTATTATTATTCCAAAAAAGTGCTCTTTAACAAAGAAAGATGCTTGATTTTATACAAAGAACAACTTATGCCTGATAGACTACCTAAAATAATGCAAAAAGAGTCGAAAAATAACAAATAAACAGATTTTCCTAGATTTTTCCAGTTTTTTCACATTTTCCTAATTAAAAAAAAAACTCCAACATGCAAGACCCTCCGGAATATCGAAAAACACATCTAAAAAATAATATAATGTAAAATGAACAAAAGAAAGAAGAAAAAGAAATTTTTTTGAAAAAGTGTTCACAGCTGGGATTCGAACACCCGACCCCCCTCTCCTGCCTCCACTTGCCAGTCAGGTGTCCTACCACCAGACCAAGGCGGTACGGAAAGAAAGAAACAATTTCGCTTCAAAAGCCCTTTCTTGGTTACCTATGCAATAGACCATTAGGGCCCCACTGGGGCCTTCCTAATTAACATATATAAATTTCCTTCGCCAGGCATGATTGGATCATAGAGGCCTACCTCGGTACCGAGTTAGAAAATTATAACTTAATATTAAAGGGAGCAAGGAGGTCTCGAAGCCTGAGCCTTTCTCTCGACATTTCGACTTTTTTAAAAAAAAATTTATTATTATTCAAAAAATTGCTCTTTAACAAACAAAGATGCTCGATGTTATACACAGAGCACCTCATGCATGATAGACTACCTAAAATATTGCAGTAGGAGTCGAAAAATAACAAATAAACAGATTTTCCTAGAATTTTCCAGTTTTTTTCCCATTTTCCTAATTAAAAAAAAAAATCTCCAACATGTAAGACCTTTCAGAAAATCAAAAAACACATCTAAAATATAATATAATGTAAAATAAACAAAAGAAAGAAAAAAAGAAATTTTCTTGAAAAAGTGTCCGTAGCTGGGATTCGAACCCCCGACCCCTCTCTCCTACCTCGACTTGCGAGTCAGGTGTCCTACCACCTGACCAAGGCAGTACGGAAAGAATTAAACAATTTCGCTTCAAAAGCCCTTTCTCCGTTACCTAGCAATAGAAATTTAGAGCCCCACTGGGGTCCTCCTAATTAACATATAAAAATTTCCTTCGGCAGGCATAATTGGACCATAGAGGCCTACCTTGGGACCGAGTTTGAAAATTAAAACTTATTATAAAGGGTAGCTAGGAGGTCTGGAAACCTGTACCTTATTCTCGATATTTCGACTTTTTTTTAATTTTTTTTATTATTATTCCTAAAAGTGTTCTTTATCAAAGAAAGATGGTCGATTTTATACAAAGAACAACTTATGCATGATAGACTACCTAAAATGTTGCAAAAGGAGTCGAAAAATAACAAATAAACAGATTTTCCTAGATTTTTCTAGTTTTTTCCCATTTTCTTAATTAAAAAAAAAATCTCCAACATGCAAGACGCTCCGGAATATCGAAAAGCACATCTAAAAAATAATATAATGTAAAATAAACAAAAGAAAGAAAAAAAAGAAATTTTTTTGAAAAAGTGTCCGCAGCTGGGATTCGAACCCCCGACCCCTACCTCCTGCCTCCACTTGCCAGTCAGGTGCCCTACCACCAGACCAAGGTGGTACGGAAAGAAAGAAACAATTTCGCTTCAAAAGCCCTTTCTCGGTTACCTGTGCAATAGACATTTATGGACCAACTGGGGCCCTCCTAATTAACATATAAAAATTTTCTTTGGCCGGCATGATTGGACCATAGAGGCCTACCTTGGTACCGAGTTTGAAAATTATAACGTAATATTAAAGGGACCTAGGAGGTGTCGAAGCCTGAGCCTTCCCTCGACATTACGACTTTTTTTAAAGAAAATTTAATATTATTCAAAAAAGTGCTCTTTAACAAAGAAAGATGCTCGATTTTATACACGGAACACCTTAAGCATGATAGACAACATAAAAAGTTGCAAAAGGAGTCGAAAAATAACAAATAAACTGATTTTCCCTGAATTTTCCAGTTTTTTCCCATTTTCCTATTTAAAAAAAAATCTCCAACATGCAAGACCCTCCAGAATATCGAAAAACACACCTAAAAAATAATATAATGTAAAATAAACAAAAGAAAGAAAAAAAGAAATTTTTTTGAAAAAGTGTCCGCAGCTGGGATCCGAACCCTCGACCCATACCTCCTGCCTCCACTTGCCAGTCAGGTGCCCTACCACCAGACCAAGGTGGTACGGAAAGAAAGAAACAATTTCGCTTCAAAAGCCCTTTCTCGGTTACCTATGCAATAGACATTTAGGGCCCCACTGGGGCCCTCTTAATTATTATATAAAAATTTACTTCGGCAGGCATGATTGGACCATAGAGGCCTACCTTGGCACCGAGTTTGAAAATTATAACTTAATATTAAAGGGATCTAGGAGGTGTCGAAGCCTGAGCCTTCCCTCGACATTACGACTTTTTTTAAAGAAAATTTATTATTATTCAAAAAAGTGCTCTTTAACAAA
Source organism: Parasteatoda lunata (assembly GCA_949128135.1). NCBI lineage: Eukaryota > Metazoa > Arthropoda > Arachnida > Araneae > Theridiidae > Parasteatoda > Parasteatoda lunata. The sequence goes on from OX421970.1 coordinate 113,861,114, forward strand.
GAAAGATGCTCGATTTTATACACGGAACACCTTAAGCATGATAGACAACATAAAAAGTTGCAAAAGGAGTCGAAAAATAACAAATAAACTGATTTTCCCAGAATTTTCCAGTTTTTTCCCATTTTCCTAATTAAAAAAAAAATCTCCAACATGCAAGACCCTCCAGAATATCGAAAAACACACCTAAAAAATAATATAATGTAAAATAAACAAAAGAAAGAAAAAAAGAAATTTTTTGAAAAAGTGTCCGCAGCTGGGATTTGAACCCCCGACCCCTCCCTCTAACCTTGAGTTGCCAGTCAGGTGTCCTACCACCAGACCAAGGCGGTACGGAAAGAAAGAAACAATTTCGCTTCAAAAGCCCTTTCTCGGTTACCTATCTTATAGACCTTTAGGGCCCAACTGGGGTCCTCCTAATTAACATATAAAAATTTTCTTCGGCAGACAGGTTTGGACTTTAGATGCCTACCTTGGGACCGAGTTTGAAAATTATAACTTAATATTAAAGGTAGGTAGGAGGTCTCGAAGCCTGTACCTTATTCTCGACATTTCGACTTTTTTTTAATTTATTTTATTATTATTCCAAAAAAGTGCTCTTTAACAAAGAAAGATGCTTGATTTTATACAAAGAACAACTTATGAATGATAGACTACCTAAAATGTTGCAAAAATAGTCGAAAAATAACAAATAAACAGATTTTCCTAGATTTTTCCAGTTTTTTCCCATTTTCCTAATTAAAAAAAAACTCCAACATGCAAGACCCTCCAGAATATCGAAAAACACACCTAAAAAATAATATAATGTAAAATAAACAAAAGAAAGAAAAAAAGAAATTTTTTTGAAAAAGTTACCGCAGCTGGGATTTGAACCCCCGACCCCTCCCACCTTGAGTTGCCAGTCAGGTGTCCTACCACCAGACCAAGGCGGTACGGAAAGAAAGAAACAATTTCGCTTCAAAAGCCCTTTCTTGGTTACCTATGCAATAGACATTTAGGGACCCACTGGGGCCCTCCTAATTAACATATAAAAATTTTCTTTGGCCGGCATGATTGGACCATAGAGGCCTACCTTGGTACCAATTTGAAAATTATAACGTAATATTAAAGGGACCTAGGAGGTGTCGAAGCCTGAGCCTTCCCTCGACATTGCGACTTTTTTTTTAATTTTTTTTAATATTATTCCAAAAAAGTGCTCTTTAACAAAGAAAGATGCTCGAATTTATACAAAGAACAACTTATGCATGATAGACTAACAAAAATGTTGCAAAAGGAGTCGAAAAATAACAAATAAAAAGATTTTCCAAGATTTTTCCTGTTTTTTCCCATTTTCCTAATTAAGAAAAAAATCTCCAACATGCAAGACCCTCCGGAATATCGAAAAACACATCTAAAAAATAATATAATGTAAAATAAACAAAAGAAAGAAAAAAAAGAATTTTTTTGGAAAAAGTGTCCGCAGCTGGGATTCGAACCCCCCACCCCTCCCTCCTGCCTCGACTTGCCAGTCAGGTGTCCTACCACCAGACCAAGGCGGTACGGAAAGAAAGAAACAATTTCGCTTCAAAAGCCCTTTCTCGGTTACCTATGCAATAGACATTTAGGGACCCACTGGGGCCCTCCTAATTAACATATAAAAATTTTCTTCGGCAGGCATGATTGGACCATAGAGGCCTACCTTGGTACCGAGTTTGAAAATTATAACTTAATATTAAAGGTAGCTAGGAGGTCTCGAAGCCTGTACCTTATTCTCAACATTTCGACTTTTTTTTAATTTTTTTTTTATTATTCCAAAAAAGTGCTCTTTAACAAAGAAAGATGCTTGATTTTATACAAAGAACAACTTATGCCTGATAGACTACCTAAAATGTTGCAAAAAGAGTCGAAAAATAACAAATAAACAGATTTTCCTAGATTTTTCCAGTTTTTTCCAATTTTCCTAATTAAAAAAAAAACTCCAACATGCAAGACCCTCCGGAAAATCGAAAAACACATCTAAAAAATAATATAATGTAAAATAAACAAAAGAAAGAAAAAAAAGAAATTTTTTTGAAAAAGTGTCCGCAGCTGGGATTCGAACCCCCCACCCCTACCTCCTGCCTCCACTTGCCAGTCAGGTGCCCTACCACCAGACCAAGGTGGTACGGAAAGAAAGAAACAATTTCGCTTCAAAAGCCCTTTCTCGGTTACCTATGCAATAGACATTTAGGGACCCACTGGGGCCCTCCTAATTAACATATAAAAATTTTCTTTGGCCGGCATGATTGGACCATAGAGGCCTACCTTGGTACCAATTTGAAAATTATAACGTAATATTAAAGGGACCTAGGAGGTGTCGAAGCCTGAGCCTTCCCTCGACATTGCGACTTTTTTTAAAGAAAATTTATTATTATTCAAAACAGTGCTCTTTAACAAAGAAAGATGCTCGATTTTATACACGGAACACCTTAAGCATGATAAACAACATAAAAAGTTGCAAAAGGAGTCGAAAAATAACAAATAAACTGATTTTCCCAGAATTTTCCAGTTTTTTCCCATTTTCCTAGTTAAAAAAAAAATCTCCAACATGAAAGACCCTCCAGAATATCGAAAAACACACCAAAAAATAATATAATGTAAAATAAACAAAAGAAAGAAAAAAAGAAATTTTTTTGAAAAAGTGTCCACAGCTGGGATTCGAACACCCAACCCCTCCCTCCTGCCTCGACTTGCCAGTCAGGTGTCCTACCACCAGACCAAGGCGGTACGGAAAGAAAGAAATAATTTCGCTTTAAAAGCCCTTTCTCGGTTACCTATGCAATAGAAATTTAGGGCCCTACTGGGGCCCTCATAATTAACATATAAAAATTTCCTTCCGCAGGCATGATTGGACCATAGAGGCCTACCTAGGTACCGAGTTAGAAAATTATAACTTAATATTAAAGGGAGCTAGGAGGTCTCGAAGCCTGAGCCTTTCTCTCGACATTTCGACTTTTTTAAAAAAAAATTTATTATTATTCAAAAAAGTGCTCTTTAACAAAGAAAGATGCTCGATTTTATACATGGAACACCTTAAGCATGATAAACAGCATAAAAAGTTGCAAAAGGAGTCGAAAAATAACAAATAAACTGATTTTCCCAGAATTTTCCAGTTTTTTCCCATTTTCCTAATTAAAAAACAAATCTCCAACATGCAAGACCCTCCAGAATATCGAAAAACACACCTAAAAAATAATATAATGTAAAATAAACAAAAGAAAGAAAAAAAGAAATTTTTTTGAAAAAGAGTCCGCAGCTGGGATTTGAACCCCCGACCCCTCCCTCCACCCTTGAGTTGCCAGTCAGGTGTGCTACCACCAGACCAAGGCAGTACGGAAAGAAAGCAACAATTTCGCTTTAAAAGCCATTTCTCGGTTACCTATGCAATAGACTTTTAGGGCCCCACTGGGGTCCTCCTAATTAACATATAAAAATTTCCTTCGGCAGACATGTTTGGACATTAGATGCCTACCTTGGGACCGAGTTTGAAAATTATAACTTAATATTAAATGTAGCTAGGAGGTCTCGAAGCCTGTACCTTATTCTCGACATTTCGACTTTTTTAAAATTTTTTTTTATTATTATTCCAAAAAAGTGCTCTTTAACAAAGAAAGATGCTTGATTCTATACAAAGAACAACTTATGCCTGATAGACTACCTAAAATGTTGCAAAAAGAGTCAAAAAATAACAAATACACAGATTTTCCTAGATTTTTCCAGTTTTTTCCCATTTTCCTAATTAAAAAAAGAAACTCCAACATGCAAGACCCTCCGGAATATCGAAAAGCACATCTAAAAAATAATATAATGTAAAATAAACAAAAGAAAGAAAAAAAAGAAATTTTTTTGAAAAAGTGTCCGCAGCTGGGATTCGAACCCCCGACCCTTACCTCCTGCCTCCACTTGCCAGTCAGGTGCCCTACCACCAAACCAAGGTGGTACGGAAAGAAAGAAACAATTTCGCTTCAAAAGCCCTTTCTCGGTTACCTATGCAATAGACATTTAGGGACCCACTGGGGCCCTCCTAATTAACATATAAAAATTTTCTTCGGCAGGCATGATTGGACCATAGAGGCCTACCTTGGTACCGAGTTTGAAAATTATAACTTAATATTAAAGGTAGCTAGGAGGTCTCGAAGCCTGTACCTTATTCTCGACATTTCGACTTTTTTTTAATTTTTTTTATTATTATTCCAAAAAAGTGCTCTTTAACAAAGAAAGATGCTTGATTTTATACAAAGAAGAACTTATGCCTGATAGACTACCTAAAATGTTGCAAAAAGAGTCGAAAAATAACAAATAAACAGATTTTCCTAGATTTTTCCAGTTTTTTCCAATTTTCCTAATTAAATAAAAAACTCCAACATGCAAGACCCTCCGGAATATCGAAAAACACATCTAAAAAATAATATAATGTAAAATAAACAAAAGAAAGAAAAAAAAGAAATTTTTTTGAAAAAGTGTCCGCAGCTGGGATTCGAACCCCCGACCCCTACCTCCTGCCTCCACTTGCCAGTCAGGTGCCCTACCACCAGAACAAGGTGGTACGGAAAGAAAGAAACAATTTCGCTTCAAAAGCCCTTTCTCGGTTACCTATGCAATAGACATTTAGGGACCCACTGGGGCCCTCCTAATTAACATATAAAAATTTTCTTCGGCAGGCATTATTGGACCATAGAGGCCTACCTTGGTACCGAGTTTGAAAATTATAACGTAATATTAAAGGGACCTAGGAGGTGTCGAAGCCTGAGCCTTCCCTCGACATTACGACTTTTTTTAAAGAAAATTTATTATTATTCAAAAAAGTGCTCTTTAACAAAGAAAGATGCTCGATTTTATACACGGAACACCTTAGGCATGATAGACAACATAAAAAGTTGCAAAAGGAGTCGAAATATAACAAATAAACTGATTTTCCCTGAATTTTCCAGTTTTTTCCCATTTTCCTATTTAAAAAAAAAATCTCCAACATGCAAGACCCTCCAGAATATCGAAAAACACACCTAAAAAATAATATAATGTAAAATAAACAAAAGAAAGAAAAAAAGAAATTTTTTTGAAAAAGTGTCCGCAGCTGGGATTCGAACCCCCGACCCCTACCTCCTGCCTCCACTTGCCAGTCAGGTGTCCTACCACCAGACCAAGGCGGTACGGAAAGAAAGAAACAATTTCGCTTCAAAAGCCCTTTCTCGGTTACCTATGCAATAGAAATTTGGGGCCCTACTGGGGCCCTCATAATTAACATATAAAAATTTCCTTCCGCAGGCATGATTGGACCATAGAGGCCTACCTCGGTACCGAGTTAGAAAATTATAACTTAATATTAAAGGGAGCTAGGAGGTCTCGAAGCCTGAGCCTTTCTCTCGACATTTCGACTTTTTTAAAAAAAAATTTATTATTATTCAAAATAGTGCTCTTTAGCAAACAAAGATGCACGATTTCATACACAGAACACCTTATGCATGATAGACAACCTAAAAAGTTGCAAAAGGAGTCGAAAATTAACATATAAACTGATTTTCCTAGAATTTTCCAGTTTTTTCCCATTTTCCTAATTAAGAAAAAAATCTCCAACATGCAAGACCCTCCGGAATATCGAAAAACACATCTAAAAAATAATATAATGTAAAATAAACAAAAGAAAGAAAAAAAAGAATTTTTTTTGAATTAGTGCCCGCAGCTGGGATTCGAACCAACCTTCCCCTCCCTCCTGCCTCGAATTGCCAGTCAGGTGTCCTACCACCAGACCAAGGCGGTACGGAAAGAAAGAAACAATTTTGCTTTAAAAGCCCTTTCTCGGTTACCTATGCAATAGAACTTTAGGGCCCTACTGGGGCCCTCCTAATTAACATATAAAAATTTCCTTCAGCAGACATGTTTGGACATTAGATGCCTACCTTGGGACCGAGTTTGAAAATTATAACTTAATATTAAAGGTAGCTAGGAGGTCTCGAAGCCTGTACCTTATTCTCGACATTTCGACTTTTTTTTAATTTTTTTTATTATTATTCCAAAAAAGTGCTCTTTAACAAAGAAAGATGCTTGATTTTATACAAAGAACAACTTATGCCTGATAGACTACCTAAAATGTTGCAAAAAGAGTCGAAAAATAACAAATAAACAGATTTTCCTAGATTTTTCCAGTTTTTTCCCATTTTCCTAATTAAAAAAAAAACTCCAACATGCAAGACCCTCCGGAATATCGAAAAACACATCTAAAAAATAATATAATGTAAAATAAACAAAAGAAAGAAAAACAAGAAATTTTTTTGAAAAAGTGTCCGCAGCTGGGATTCGAACCCCCGACCCCTACCTCCTGCCTCCACTTGCCAGTCAGGTGCCCTACCACCAGACCAAGGTGGTACGGAAAGAAAGAAACAATTTCGCTTCAAAAGCCCTTTCTCGGTTACCTATGCAATAGACATTTAGGGACCCACTGGGGCCCTCCTAATTAACATATAAAAATTTTCTTCGGCAGGCATGATTGGACCATAGAGGCCTACCTTGGTACCGATTTTGAAAATTATAACTTAATATTAAAGGGAGCTAGGTTGTGTCGAAGCCTGAGCCTTCCCTCGACATTACGACTTTTATTAAAGAAAATTTATTATTATTCAAAAAAGTGCTCTTTAACAAAGAAAGATGCTCGATTTTATACATGGAACACCTTAAGCATGATAAACAACATAAAAAGTTGCAAAAGGAGTCGGAAAATAACAAATAAACTGATTTTCCCAGAATTTTCCAGTTTTTTCCCATTTTCCTAATTAAAAAACAAATCTCCAACATGCAAGACCCTCCAGAATATCGAAAAACACACCTAAAAATAATATAATGTAAAATAAACAAAAGAAAGAAAAAAAGAAAATTTTTTGAAAAAGAGTCCGGAGCTGGGATTTGAACCCCCGACCCCTCCCTCCAACCTTGAGTTGCCAGTCAGGTGTCCTACCACCAGACCAAGGCAGTACGGAAAGAAAGCAACAATTTCGCTTCAAAAGCCCTTTCTCGGTTACCTATGCAACAGACCTTTAGGGCCCCACTGGGGTTCTCCTAATTAACATATAAAAATTTCCTTCGGCAGACATGTTTGGACATTAGATGCCTACCTTGGGACCGAGTTTGAAAATTATAACTTAATATTAAAGGTAGCTAGGAGGTCTCGAAGCCTGTACCTTATTCTCGACATTTCGACTTTTTTAAAATTTTTTTTATTATTATTCCAAAAAAGTGCTCTTTAACAAAGAAAGATGCTTGATTCTATACAAAGAACAACTTATGCCTGATAAACTACTTAAATGTTGCAAAAGGAGTCGAAAAATATCAAATAAACTGATTTTCCTAGATTTTTCCAGTTTTTCAAATTTTCCTAATTAAAAAAAAAATTTCCAACATGCATGACCGTCTAGAATATCGCAAAACACATCTGAAAAATAATATAATGTAAAAAAAACTAAAAAAAGAAAAAAAAGAAATTTTTTTGAAAAAGTTGTCGAAGCTTGGATTCGAACCCCCGTCCCCTCCCTCCAACCTCGACTTGCCAGTCAGGTGTCCTACCACCAGACCAAGGCAGTACGGAAAGAAAGAAGCAATTTCGCTTCAAAAGCCCTTTCTCGGTTACCTATGCAATAGACATTTAGGGCCCCACTGGGGCCCACCTAATTAACATATAAAAATTTCCTTCGGCAGACATGATTGGACCATATCGGCCTACCATGAGACCGAGCTTGAAAATTTTAACTTAATATTAAAGGGAGCTAGGAGGTCTCGAAGCCTGAACCTTATTCTCGACATTTCGTCTTTTTTTAAATTTTTTTTTTATTATTTCAAAAAGTGTTCTTTAACAAAGAAAGTTGCTCGATTTTATACACAGAACACCTTACGCATGATAAACTATCCAAAATGTTGCAAAAGGAGTCGAAAAATAACAAATAAACTGATTTTCCTAGATTTTTCCAGTTTTTCCCATTTTCCTAATTAAAAAAAATTTCCTACATGCATGACCCTCTAGAATATCGAAAAACACATTTAAAAAATAATATAATGTAAAAAAAACTAAAGAAAGAAAAAAAAGGAATTTTTTTGAAAAAGTGTCCCCAGCTGGGTTTCGAACCCCTGACCCCTCCCTCCAATCTCGACTTGCCTGTCAGGTGTCCTACCACCAGACAAAGGTGGTACGTCAAGAAAGAAACAATTTCGCTTCAAAAGCCCTTACTCGGTTGCCTATGCAATAGACCTTTAGGGCCCCACTGCGGCCCTCCTAATTAACATATAAAAATTTCCTTCAACAGGCATTATTGGACCATAGAGGCCTACCTTGGGACCGAGTTTGAAAATTATAACTTAATATTAAAGGGAGCTAGGAGGTCTCAAAGCCTGAACCTTATTCTCGACATTTCGTCTTTTTTTAAATTTTTTTTATTATTATTCCAAAAAGTGTTCTTTATCAAAGAAAGATGCTCGATTTTATACACAGAACACCTTATGCATGATAAACTACCTAAAATGTTGCAAAAGGAGTAGAAAAATAACAAATAAAACGATTTTCCTAGATTTTTCCAGTTTTTCCCATTTTCCTAATTAAAAAAAAAATTTCCTACATGCATGACCCTCTAGAATATCGAAAAACACATCTGAAAAATAATATACTGTAAAAAAAACTAAAGAGAGAAAAAAAAGAAATATTTTTGAAAAAGTTGTCGAAGCTGGGTTTCGAACCCCCGTCCCCTCCCTCCAACCTCAACTTGCCAGTCAGGTGTCCTACCACCAGACCAAGGCGGTACGGAAAGAAAGAAACAATTTCGCTTCAAAAGCCCTCACTCGGTTACCTATGCAATAGACATTTAGGGCACCACTGGGGCCCTCCTAATTAACATATAAAAATTTCCTTCGACAGGCATTATTGAACCATAGAGGCCTACCTTGAGACCGAGTTTGAAAATTATAACTTAATATCAAATGGAGCTAGGAGGTCTCGAAGCCTGAACCTTATTCTCGACATTTCGTCTTTTTCATAATTTTTTTTATTATTATTCCAAAAAGTGTTCTTTAACTAAGAAAGATGCTCGATTTTATACACAGAACACCTTATGCATGATAGACTACCCTAAATGTTGCAATAGGAGTCGAAAAATAGCAAATAAACAGATTTTCCTAGATTTTTCCAGTTTTTTCCCATTTTCCTAATTAAAAAAAATTTCCTACATGCAGGACCCTCCAGAATATCGAAAAACACATCTAAAAAATATTATAATGTAAAATAAACAAAAGAAAGAAAAAAAAGGAAATTTTTCTAAAAAGTGGTCGAAGCTGGGATTCGAACCCCCGTCCCCTCCGTCCAACCTCGACTTGCCAGTCAGGTGTCCTACCACCAGACCAAGGCAGTACGCAAAGAAAGAAACAATTTCGCTTCAAAAGCCCTTTCTCGGTTACCTATGCAATAGACATTTAGGGCCCCATTGGGGCCCTCCTAATTAACATATAAAAATTTCCTTCGGCAGGCATGATTAATCCATAGGACCTACCTTTAGACCGAGTTTGAAAATTATAACTTAATATTAAAGGGAGCTAGGAGGTCTCGAAGCCTGAACCTTTTTCTCGACATTTCGCCTTTTTTAAAATTTTTTTATTATTATTTAAAAAAGTGTTCTTTGTCAAAGAAAGTTGCTCGATTTTATACACAGAACACCTTACGCACTATAAACAACTAAAATGTTGCAAAAAGAGTCGAAAAATAACAAATAAACTGATTTTCCTAGATTTTTCCAGTTTTTCCCATTTTCCTAATTAAAAAAAAAATTTCCTACTTGCGTGACCCTCTAGAATATCGAAAAACACATCTAAAAAATAATATAATGTAAAAAAAACTAAAGAAAGAAAAAAAAGAAATTTTTTTGAAAAAGAGGCCGCAGCTGGGTTTCGAGCCCCTGACCCCTCCCTCCAGTCTCGACTTGCCTGTCAGGTGTCCTACCACCAGACAAAGGTGGTACGTCAAGAAAGAAACAATTTCGCTTCAAAAGCCCTTACTCGGTTGCCTATGCAATAGACCTTTAGGGCCCCACTGCGGCCCTCCTAATTAACATATAAAAATTTCCTTCAACAGGCATTATTGGACCATAGAGGCCTACCTTTGGACCGAGTTTGAAAATTATAACTTAATATTAAAGGGAGCTAGGAGGTCTCAAAGCCTGAACCTTATTCTCGACATTTCGTCTTTTTTTAAATTTTTTTTATTATTATTTCAAAAAGTGTTCTTTAACAAAGAAAGTTGCTCGATTTTATACAAAGAACACCTTACGCATGATAAACTACCTAAAATGTTGCAAAAGGAAACGAAAAATAACAAATAAACTGATTTTCCTAGATTTTTCCAGTTTTTCCCATTTTCCTAATTAAAAAAAAAATTTCCAACATGCATGACCGTCTAGAATATCGCAAAACTTATCTGAAAAATAATATAATGTAAAAAAAAATAAAGAAAGAAAAAAAAGACATTTTTTTGAAAAAGTGTCCACAGATGAGATTCGAACCCCCGACCCCTCCCTTCAGTCTCGACTTGCCAGTCAGGTGTCCTACCACCAGACCTAGGTGGTACGGAAAGAAAGAAACAATTTCGCTTCAAAAGCCCTTACTCGGTTGCCTATGCAATAGACCTTTAGGGACCCATTGGGGCCCTCCTAATTAACATATAAAAATTTCCTTCAACAGGCATGATTGGACAATAGAGGCCTATCTTGGGACCGAGTTTGAAAATTATAACTTAATATCAAATGGAGCTAGGAGGTCTCGAAGCCTGAACCTTATTCTCGACATTTCGTCTTTTTCATAATTTTTTTTATTATTATTCCAAAAAGTGTTCTTTAACTAAGAAAGATGCTCGATTTTATACACAGAACACCTTATGCATGATAGACTACCTTATATGTTGCAATAGGAGTCGAAAAATAGCAAATAAACAGATTTTCCTAGATTTTTCCAGTTTTTTCCCATTTTCCTAATTAAAAAAAATTTCCTACATGCAGGACCCTCCAGAATATCGAAAAACACATCTAAAAAATATTATAATGTAAAATAAACAAAAGAAAGAAAAAAAAGGAAATTTTTTTGAAAAAGTGGTCGAAGCTGGGATTCGAACCCCCGTCCCCTCCCTTCAACCTCGACTTGCCAGTCAGGTGTCCTACCACCAGACCACGGCGGTACGGAAAGAAAGAACTAGTTTCGCTTCAAAAGCCCTTTCTCGGTTACCTATGCAATAGACATTTAGGGCCCCATTGGGCCCTCCTAATTAACATATAAAAATTTCCTTCGGCAGGCATGATTAATCCATAGGACCTACCTTTAGACCGAGTTTGAAAATTATAACTTAATATTAAAGGGAGCTAGGAGGTCTCGAAGCCTGAACCTTTTTCTCGACATTTCGCCTTTTTTAAAATTTTTTTATTATTATTTAAAAAAGTGTTCTTTGTCAAAGAAAGTTGCTCGATTTTATACACAGAACACCTTACGCACTATAAACAACTAAAATGTTGCAAAAAGAGTCGAAAAATAACAAATAAACTGATTTTCCTAGATTTTTCCAGTTTTTCCCATTTTCCTAATTAAAAAAAAAATTTCCTACTTGCGTGACCCTCTAGAATATCGAAAAACACATCTAAAAAATAATATAATGTAAAAAAAACTAAAGAAAGAAAAAAAAGAAATTTTTTTGAAAAAGAGGCCGCAGCTGGGATTCGAACCCCCGTCCCCTCATTCCAACCTAGACTTGCCAGTCAGTTGTCCTACCACCAGACCAAGGCGGTACGGAAAGAAAGAAACAATTTCGCTTCAAAAGCCTTTTCTCGGTTACCTATGCAATAGACAGTTAGGGCCCCACTGGGGCCCTCCTAATTAACATATAAATATTTCCTTCCGCAGGCATGATTGGACCATAGAGGCTTACGATGAGACCGAGTTTGGAAATTTTAACTTAATATTAAAGCGAGCTAGGAGGTCTCCAAGCCTGAACCTTATTCTCGACATTTCCTCTTTTTTTTAATTTTTTTTTTATTATTTCAAAAAGTGTTCTTTAACAAAGAAAGTTGCTCGATTTTATACACAGAACACCTTACGCATGATAAACTATCCAAAATGTTGCAAAAGGAGTCGAAAAATAACAAATAAACTGATTTTCCTAAATTTTTCCAGTTTTTCCCATTTTCCTAATTAAAAAAAATTTCCTACATGCATGACCCTCTAGAATATCGAAAAACACATTTAAAAAATAATATAATGTAAAAAAAACTAAAGAAAGAAAAAAAAAGAAATTTTTTTGAAAAAGTGTCCCCAGCTGGGTTTCGAACCCCTGACCCCTCCCTCCAGTCTCGACTTGCCTGTCAGGTGTCCTACCACCAGACAAAGGTGGTACGTCAAGAAAGAAACAATTTCGCTTCAAAAGCCCTTACTCGGTTGCCTATGCAATAGACCTTTAGGGCCCCACTGCGGCCCTCCTAATTAACATATAAAAATTTCCTTCCACAGGCATTATTGAACCATAGAGGCCTACCTTGAGACCGAGTTTGAAAATTATAGCTTAATATCAAATGGAGCTAGGAGGTCTCGAAGCCTGAACCTTATTCTCGACATTTCGTCTTTTTCATAATTTTTTTATTATTATTCCAAAAAGTGTTCTTTAACTAAGAAAGATGCTCGATTTTATACACAGAACACCTTATGCATGATAGACTACCTTATATGTTGCAATAGGAGTCGAAAAATAGCAAATAAACAGATTTTCCTAGATTTTTCCAGTTTTTTCCCATTTTCCTAATTAAAAAAAATTTCCTACATGCAGGACCCTCCAGAATATCGAAAAACACATCTAAAAAATATTATAATGTAAAATAAACAAAAGAAAGAAAAAAAAGGAAATTTTTTTGAAAAAGTGGTCGAAGCTGGGGTTCGAACCCCCGTCCCCTCCCTTCAACCTCGACTTGCCAGTCAGGTGTCCTACCACCAGACCACGGCGGTACGGAAAGAAAGAACTAGTTTCGCTTCAAAAGCCCTTTCTCGGTTACCTATGCAATAGACATTTAGGGCCCCACTAGGGCCCTCCTAATTAACATATAAAAATTTCCTTCGGCAGGCATGATTAATCCATAGGACCTACCTTTAGACCGAGTTTGAAAATTAAAACTTAATATTAAAGGGAGCTAGGAGGTCTCGAAGCCTGAACCTATTTCTCGACATTTCGCCTTTTTTTAAATTTTTTTATTATTATTTCAAAAAGTGTTCTTTGTCAAAGAAAGTTGCTCGATTTTATACACAGAACACCTTACGCACTATAAACTACTAAAATGTTGCAAAAAGAGTCGAAAAATAACAAATAAACTGATTTTCCTAGATTTTTCCAGTTTTTCCCATTTTCCTAATTAAGAAAAAAATTTCCTACTTACGTGACCCTCTAGAATATCGAAAAACACATCTAAAAAATAATATAATGTAAAAAAAACTAAAGAAAGAAAAAAAAAGAAATTTTTTTGAAAAAGTGACCGCAGCTGGGATTCGAACCCCCGTCCCCTCATTCCAACCTTGACTTGCCAATCAGTTGTCCTACCACCAGACCAAGGCGGTACGGAAAGAAAGAAACAATTTCGCTTCAAAAGCCCTTTCTCGGTTACCTATGCAATAGACATTTAGGGCCCCACTGGGGCCCTCCTAATTAACATATAAATATTTCCTTCCGCAGGCATGATTGGACCATAGAGGCTTACCATGAGACCGAGTTTGGAAATTTTAACTTAATATTAAAGCGAGCTAGGAGGTCTCCAAGCCTGAACCTTATTCTCGACATTTCGTCTTTTTTAAAATTTTTTTTTTATTATTTCAAAAAGTGTTCTTTGGCAAAGAAAGTTGCTCGATTTTATACACAGAACACCTTACGCATGATAAACTATCCAAAATGTTGCTAAAGGAGTCGAAAAATAACAAATAAACTGATTTTCCTAGATTTTTCCAGTTTTTCCCATTTTCCTAATTAAAAAAAAAATTTCGTACATGCATGACCCTCTAGAATATCGAAAAACACATTTAAAAAATAATATAATGTAAAAAAAACTAAAGAAAGAAAAAAAAGAAATTTTTTTGAAAATGTGTCCCCAGCTGGATTTCGAACCCCTGACCCCTCCCTCCAGTCTCGACTTGCCAGTCAGGTGTCCTACCACCAGACCAAGGTGGTACGAAAAGAAAGATACAATTTCGCTTCAAAAGCCCTTTCTCGGTGACCTACGCAATAGACCTTTAGGGCCCCACTGGGGGCCTCCTAATTAACATATAAAAATTTCCTTTTGCAGGCATGATTGGACCATAGAGGCCTACCTTGAGACTGAGTTTGAAAATTATAACTGAATATTAAAGGGAGCTAGGAGGTCTCGAAGCCTGAACCTTATTCTCGACATTTCGACTTTTTCTTAATTTTTTTTATTAATATTCCAAAAAGTGTTCTTTAACAAAGACAGATGCTCGATTTTATACACAGAACACCTTACGCATGATAGACTACCTTAAATGTTGCAATAGGAGTCGAAAAATAACAAATAAACAGATTTTCCTCGATTTTTCCAGTTTTTTCCCATTTTGCTAATTAAAAAAAAATTTCCTACATGCTGGACCCTCCAGAGTATCAAAAAACACATCTGAAAAATAATATAATGTAAAAAAAACTAAAGAAAGAAAAAAAGAAATTTTTTTGAAAAAGTGTCTGCAGCTGAGATTCGAACCCCCGACCCCTTCCTTCAGTCTCAACTTGCCAGTCAGGTGTCCTACCACCAGACCAAGGTGGTACGAAAAGAAAAAAAACAATTTCGCTTCAAAAACCCTTTCTTGGTGACCTACGCAATAAACCTTTAAGGCCCCACTGGGGCCCTCCTAATAAACATATAAAAATTTCCTTCGGCAGGCATGATTGGACCATAGAGGCCTACCATGAGATCGAGTTTGAAAATTTTAACTTAATAATAAAGGGAGCTAGGAGGTCTCGAAGCCTGAACCTTATTCTCGACATTTCGTCTTTTTTTAAATTTTTTTTATTATTTCAAAAAGTGTTCTTTAACAAAGAAAGTTGCTCGATTTTATACACAAAACACCTTACGCATGATAAACTACCTAAAATGTTGCAAAAGGAGTCGAAAAATAACAAATAAACTGATTTTCCTAGATATTTCCAGTTTTTCCCATTTTCCTAATTAAAAAAAATTTCCTACATGCATGACCCTCTAGAATATCGAAAAACACATTTAAAAAATAATATAATGTAAAAAAAACTAAAGAAAGAAAAAAAAGAAATTTTTTTGAAAAAGTGTCCCCAGCTGGGTTTCGAACCCCTGACCCCTCCCTCCAGTCTCGACTTGCCTGTCAGGTGTCCTACCACCAGACAAAGGTGGTATGTCAAGAAAGAAACAATTTCGCTTCAAAAGCCCTTACTCGGTTGCCTATGCAATAGACCTTTAGGGTCCCACTGCGGCCCTCCTAATTAACATATAAAAATTTCCTTCAACAGGCATTATTGGACCATAGAGGCCTACCTTGGGACCGAGTTTGAAAATTATAACTTAATATTAAAGGGAGCTAGGAGGTCTCAAAGCCTGAACCCTATTCTCGACATTTCGTCTTTTTTTAAATTTTTTTTATTATTATTTCAAAAAGAGTTCTTTAACAAAGAAAGTTGTTCGATTTTATACAAAGAACACCTTACGCATGATAAACTACCTAAAATAGTGCAAAAGGAGTCGAAAAATAACAAATAAACCGATTTTCCTAGATTTTTCCAGTTTTTCCCATTTTCCTAATTGAAAAAAAAATTTCCAAATGCATGACCGTCTAGAATATCGCAAAACATATCTGAAAAATAATATAATGTAAAAAAAAATAAAGAAAGAAAAAAAAGACATTTTTTTGAAAAAGTGTCCACTGATGAGATTCGAACCCCCGACCCCTCCCTCCAGTCTCGACTTGCCAGTCAGGTGTCCTACCACCAGACCTAGGTGGCACGGAAAGAAAGAAACAATTTCGCTTCAAAAGCCCTTACTCGGTTGCCTATGCAATAGATCTTTAGGGCCCCACTGGGGCCCTCCTAATTAACATATAAAAATTTCCTTCAACAGGCATGATTGGACAATAGAGGCCTATCTTGGGACCGAGTTTGAAAATTATAACTTAATATTAAAGGGAGCTAGGAGGTCTCGAAGCCTGAACCTTATTCTCGACATTTCGACTTTTTTAAAAAAAATTTTTATTATTATTCCAAAAAGTGTTCTTTATCAAAGAAAGATGCTCGATTTTATACACAGAACACCTTTTGCATGATAAACTACCTAAAATGTTGCAAAAGGAGTAGAAAAATAACAAATAAACCGATTTTCCTAGATTTTTCCAGTTTTTCCCATTTTCCTAATTAAAAAAAAAATTTCCTACATGCATGACCTTCTAGAATATCGAAAAACACATCTGAAAAATAATATACTGTAAAAAAAACTAAAGAGAGAAAAAAAAGAAATTTTTTTGAAAAAGTTGTCGAAGCTGGGATTCGAACCCCCGTCCCCTCCCTCCAACCTCGACTTGCCAGTCAGGTGTCCTACCACCAGACCAAGGCGGTACGGAAAGAAAGAAACAATTTCGCTTCAAAAGCCCTCACTCGGTTACCTATGCAATAGACATTAAGGCCACCACTGGGGCCCTCCTAATTAACATATAAAAATTTCCTTCGACAGGCATTATTGAACCATAGAGGCCTACCTTGAGACCGAGATTGAAAATTATAACTTAATATCAAATGGAGCTAGGAGGTCTCGAAGCCTGAACCTTATTCTCGACATTTCGTCTTTTTCATAATTTTTTGTATTATTATTCCAAAAAGTGTTCTTTAACTAAGAAAGATGCTCGATTTTATACACAGAACACCTTATGCATGATAGACTACCTTAAATGTTGCAATAGGAGTCGAAAAATAGCAAATAAACAGATTTTCCTAGATTTTTCCAGTTTTTTCCCATTTTGCTAATTAAAAAAAAATTTCCTACATGCTGGACCCTCCAGAATATCGAAAAACACATCTGAAAAATAATATAATGTAAAAAAAACTAAAGAGAGAAAAAAAAGAAATTTTTTTGAAAAAGTTGTCGAAGCTGGGATTCGAACCCCCGTCCCCTCCCTCCAACCTCGACTTGTCAGTCACGTGTCCTACCACCAGACCAAGGCAGTACGGAAAGAAAGAAACAATTTCGCTTCAAAAGCCCTTTCTCGGTTACCTATGCATTAGACATTTAGGGCCCCACTGGGGCCCTCCTAATAAACATATAAAAATTTCCTTCAGCAGGCATGATTGGACCATAGAGGCCTACCATGAGACCGAGTTTGAAAATATTAACTTAATAATAAAGGGAGCTAGGAGGTCTCGAAGCCTGAACCTTATTCTCGACATTTCGTCTTTTTTAAAATTTTTTTTTATTATTTCAACAAGTGTTCTTTAACAAAAAAAGTTGCTCGATTTTATACACAAAACACCTTACGCATGATAAACTATCCAAAATGTTGCAAAAGGAGTCGAAAAATAACAAACTCACTGATTTTCCTAGATATTTCCAGTTCTTTCCAATTTTCCTAATTAAAAAAAAATTCCTACATGCAGGAGCCTCCAGAATATCGACAAACACATCTGAAAAATAATATAATGTAAAATAAACAAAAGAAAGAAAAAAAAGGAATTTTTTTGAAAAAGTGTCCGCAGCTGGGATTCGAACCCCCGACCTCTCCGTCCAGTCTCCACTTGCCAGTCAGGTGTCCTACCACCAGACCAAGGTGGTACGAAAAGAAAGAAACAACTTCGCTTCAAAAGCCCTCACTCGGTTACCTATGCAATAGACATTTAGGGAACCACTGGGGCCCTCCTAATTAACATATAAAAATTTCCTTCGACAGGCATTATTGAACCATAGAGGCCTACCTTGAGACCGAGTTTGAAAATTATAACTTAATATCAAATGGAGCTAGGAGGTCTCGAAGCCTGAACCTTATTCTCGACATTTCGCCTTTTTTTAAATTTTTTTATTATTATTTCAAAAAGTGTTCTTTGTCAAAGAAAGTTGCTCGATTTTATACACAGAACACCTTACGCACTATAAACTACCTAAAATGTTGCAAAAAGAGTCGAAAAATAACAAATAAACTGATTTTCCTAGATTTTTCCAGTTTTTCCCATTTTCCTAATTAAGAAAAAAATTTCCTACTTGCGTGACCCTCTAGAATATCGAAAAACACATCTAAAAAATAATATAATGTAAAAAAAACTAAAGAAAGAAAAAAAAGAAATTTTTTTGAAAAAGTGGCCGCAGCTGGGATTCGAACCCCCGTCCCCTCATTCCAACCTTGACTTGCCAGTCAGTTGTCCTACCACCAGACCAAGGTGGTACGAAAAGGAAAAAAACAATTTCGCTTCAAAACCCCTTTCTTGGTGACCTACGCAATAGACCTTTAGGGCCCCCACTGGGGGCCTCCTAATTAACATATAAAAATTTCTTATTGCAGGCATGATTGGACCATAGAGGCCTACCTTGAGACTGAGTTTGATAATTATAACTTAATATTAAATGGAGCTAGGAGGTCTCGAAGCCTGAACCTTATTCTCCACATTGCGACATTTTTTAAATTTTTTCTATTATTATTCCAAAAAGTGTTCTTTAACAAAGAAGGATGCTCGATTTTATACGCAGAACAACTGATGCATGATAGACTACCTAAAATGTTGCAATAGGAGTCGAAAAATAGCAAATAAACAGATTTTCCTAGATTTTTCCAGTTTTTTCCCATTTTCCTAATTAAAAAAATTTCCTACATGCAGGACCCTCCAGAATATCGAAAAACACATCTAAAAAATATTATAATGTAAAATAAACAAAAGAAAGAAAAAAAAGGAAATTTTTTTGAAAAAGTGGTCGAAGCGGGGATTCGAATCCCGTCCCCTCCCTTCAACCTCGACTTGCCAGTCAGGTGTCCTACCACAAGACCGCGGCGGTACGGAAAGAAAGAACTAGTTTCGCTTCTAAAGCCCTTTCTCGGTTACCTATGCAATAGACATTTAGGGCCCCACTGGGGCCCTCCTAATTAACATATAAAAATTTCCTTCGGCAGGCATGATTAATCCATAGGACCTACCTTTAGACCGAGTTTGAAAATTTTAACTTAATATTAAAGCGAGCTAGGAGGTCCCCAAGCCTGAACCTTATTCTCGACATTTCGTCTTTTTTTAAATTTTTTTTTTATTATTTCAAAAAGTGTTCTTTGGCAAAGAAAGTTGCTCGATTTTATACACAGAACACCTTACGCATGATAAACTATCCAAAATGTTGCTAAGGGAGTCGAAAAATAACAAATAAACTGATTTTCCTAGATTTTTCCAGTTTTTCCCATTTTCCTAATTAAAAAAAAATTTCGTACATGCATGACCCTCTAGAATATCGAAAAACACATTTAAAAAATAATATAATGTAAAAAAAACTAAAGAAAGAAAAAAAAGAAATTTTTTTTAAAATGTGTCTCCAGCTGGATTTCGAACCCCTGACCCCTCCCTCCAGTCTTGACTTGCCAGTCAGGTGTCCTACCACCAGACCAAGGTGGTACGAAAAGAAAGAAACAATTTCGCTTCAAAAGCCCTTTCTCGGTGACCTACGCAGTAGAACTTTAGGGCCCCACTGGGGGCCTCCTAATTAACATATAAAAATTTCCTTTTGCAGGCATGATTGGACCATAGAGGCTTACCATGACACCGAGTTTGAAAATTTTAACTTAATATTAAAGCGAGCTAGGAGGTTTCGAAGCCTGAACCTTATTCTCGACATTTGGTCTTTTTCATAATTTTTTTTATTATTATTCCAAAAAGTGTTCTTTAACTAAGAAAGATGCTCGATTTTATACACAGAACACCTTATGCATGATAGACTACCTTAAATGTTGCAATAGGAGTCGAAAAATAGCAAATAAACAGATTTTCCTAGATTTTTCCAGTTTTTTCCCATTTTCCTAATTAAAAAAAAAATTTCCTACATGCATAACTCTCTAGAATATCGAAAAACACATTTAAAAAATAATATAATGTAAAAAAAACTAAAGAAAGATAAAAAAGAAATTTTTTTGAAAAAGTGTCCCCAGCTGGGTTTCGAACCCCTGACCCCTCCCTCCAGTTTCGACTTGTCAGTCAGGTGTCCTACCACCAGACCAAGGTGGTACGGAAAGAAAGAAACAATTTCGCTTCAAAAGCCCTTTCTCGGTGACCTACGCAGTAGACCTTTAGGGCCCCACTGTGGCCCTCCTAATTAACATATAAAAATTTCCTTCAACAGGTATTATTGGACCATAGAGGCCTACCTTGGGACCGAGTTTGAAAATTATAACTTAATATTAAAGGGAGCTAGGAGGTCTCAAAGCCTGAACCTTATTCTCGACATCTCGTCTTTTTTAAAAAATTTTTTTTATTATTTCAAAAAGTGTTCTTTAACAAAGAAAGTTGCTCGATTTTATACAAAGAACACCTTACGCATGATAAGCTGCCTAAAATGTTGCAAAAGGAGTCGAAAAATAACAAATAAACTGATTTTCCTAGATTTTTCCAGTTTTTCCCATTTTCCTAATTAAAAAAAAAATTCCAACATGCATGACCGTCTAGAATATCGCAAAACACATCTGAAAAAAAATATAATGTAAAAAAAACTAAAGAAAAAAAAAAAAAGACATTTTTTTGAAAAAGTGCCCTCAGCTGAGATTCGAACCCCCGACCCCTACCTCCAGTCTCGACTTGCCAGTCAGGTGTCCTACCACCAGACCAAGGTGGTACGGAAAGAAAGAAACGATTTCGCTTCAAAAGCCCTTACTCGGTTGCCTATGCAATAGACCTTTAGGGCCCCACTGGGACCCTCCTAATTAACATATAAAAATTTCCTTCAACAGGCATTATTGGACCATAGAGGCCTACCTTGGGACCGAGTTTGAAAATTATAACTTAATATTAAAGGGAGCTAGGAGGTCTCGAAGCCTGAACCTTATTCTCGACATTTCGACTTTTTCTTAATTTTTTTTATTATTATTCCAAAAAGTGTTCTTTAACAAAGACAGATGCTCGATTTTATACACAGAACACCTTATGCATGATAGACTACCTTAAATGTTGCAATAGGATCCGAAAAATAACAAATAAACTGATTTTCCTAGATTTTTCCAGTTTTTCCCATTTTCCTAATTAAAAAAAAAATTTCGTACATGCATGACCCTCTAGAATATCGAAAAACACATTTAAAAAATAATATAATGTAAAAAAAACTAAAGAAAGAAAAAAAAGAAATTTTTTTGAAAATATGTCCCCAGCTGGATTTCGAACCCCTGACCCCTCCCTCCAGTCTCGACTTGCCAGTCAGGTGTCCTACCACCAGACCAAGATGGTACGAAAAGAAAGAAACAATTTCGCTTCAAAAGCCCTTTCTCGGTGACCTACGCAGTAGACCTTTAGGGCCCCACTGGGGGCCTCCTAATTAACATATAAAAATTTCCTTTTGCATGCATGATTGGACCATAGAGGCCTACCTTGAGACTGAGTTTGAAAATTATAACTGAATATTAAAGGGAGCTAGGAGGTCTCGAAGCCTGAACCTTATTCTCGACATTTCGATTTTTTCTTAATTTTTTTTATCATTATTCCAAAAAGTGTTCTTTAACAAAGACAGAAGCTCGATTTTATACACAGAACACCTTATGCATGATAGACTACCTTAAATGTTGCAATAGGAGTCGAAAAATAATAAATAAACTGATTTTCCTAGATTTTTCCAGTTTTTCCCATTTTCCTAATTAAAAAAAAAATTTCCAACATGCATGACCGTCTAGAATATCGCAAAACACATCTGAAAAATAATATAATGTAAAAAAAACTAAAGAAAGAAAAAAAAAGACATTTTTTTGAAAAAGTGCCCGCAGCAGAGATTCGAACCCCTGACCCCTACCTCCAGTCTCAACTTGCCAGTCAGGTGTCCTACCACCAGACCAAGATGGTACGAAAAGAAAGAAACAATTTCGCTTCAAAAGCCCTTTCTCGGTGACCTACGCAGTAGACCTTTAGGGCCCCACTGGGGGCCTCCTAATTAACATATAAAAATTTCCTTCAACAGGTATTATTGGACCATAGAGGCCTACCTTGGGACCGAGTTTGAAAATTATAACTTAATATTAAAGGGAGCTAGGAGGTCTCAAAGCCTGAACCTTATTCTCGACATCTCGTCTTTTTTAAAATTTTTTTTTTATTATTTCAAAAAGTGTTCTTTAACAAAGAAAGTTGCTCGATTTTATACAAAGAACACCTTACGCATGATAAGCTGCCTGAAATGTTGCAAAAGGAGTCGAAAAATAACAAATAAACTGATTTTCCTAGATTTTTCCAGTTTTTCCCATTTTCCTAATTAAAAAAAAAATTGCCAACATGCATGACCGTCTAGAATATCGCAAAACACATCTGAAAAATAATATAATGTAAAAAAAACTAAAGAAAGATAAAAAAGAAATTTTTTTGAAAAAGTGTCCCCAGCTGGGTTTCGAACCCCTGACCCCTCCCTCCAGTTTCGACTTGCCAGTCAGGTGTCCTACCACCAGACCAAGGTGGTACGGAAAGAAAGAAACAATTTCGCTTCAAAGGCCCTTACTCGGTTGCCTATGCAATAGACCTTTAGGGCCCCACTGGGGCCCTCCTAATTAACATATAAAAATTTCCTTCAACAGGCATTATTGGACCATAGAGGCCTACCTTGGGACCGAGTTTGAAAATTATAACTTAATATTAAAGGGAGCTAGGAGGTCTCAAAGCCTGAACCTTATTCTCGACATTTCGTCTTTTTTTAAATTTTTTTTTTATTATTTCAAAAAGTGTTCTTTAACAAAGAAAGTTGCTCGATTTTATACAAAGAACACCTTACGCATGATAAACTACCTAAAATGTTGCAAAAGGAGTCGAAAAATAACAAATAAACTGATTTTCCTACATTTTTCCAGTTTTTCCCATTTTCCTAATTAAAAAAAAAATTTCCAACATGCATGACCGTCTAGAATATCGCAAAACACATCTGAAAAATAATATAAAGTAAAAAAAAATAAAGAAAGAAAAAAAAGACATTTTTTTGAAAAAGTGTCCGCAGCTGAGATTCGAACCCCTGACCCCTCCCTCCAGTCTCGACTTGCCAGTCAAGTGTACTACCACCAGACGAAGGTGGTACGGAAAGAAAGAAACAATTTCGCTTCAAAAGCCCTTACTCGATTGCCTATGCAATAGACCTTTAGGGCCCCACTGGGGCCCTCCTAATTAACATATAAAAATTTCCTTCAACAGGTATTATTGGACCATAGAGGCCTATCTTGGGCCCGAGTTTGAAAATTATAACTTAATATTAAAGGGAGCTAGGAGGTCTCAAAGCCTGAACCTTATTCTCGACATTTCGTCTTTTTTTAAATTTTTTTTTTATTATTTCAAAAAGTGTTCTTTAACAAAGAAAGTTGCTCGATTTTATACAAAGAACACCTTACGCATGATAAACTACCTAAAATGTTGCAAAAGGAGTCGAAAAATAACAAATAAACTGATTTTCCTAGATTTTTCCAGTTTTTCCCATTTTCCTAATTAAAAAAAAAATTGCCAACATGCATGACCGTCTAGAATATCGCAAAACACATCTGAAAAATAATATAATGTAAAAAAAACTAAAGAAAGAAAAAAAAAGACATTTTTTTGAAAAAGTGCCCGCAGCTGAGATTCGAACCCCCGACCCCTACCTCCAGTCTCGACTTGCCAGTCAGGTGTCCTACCACCAGACCAAGGTGGTACGGAAAGAAAGAAACAATTTCGCTTCAAAAGCCCTTACTCTGTTGCCTATGCAATAGACCTTTAGGGCCCCACTGGTGCCCTCCTAATTAACATATAAAAATTTCCTTCAACAGGTATTATTGGACCATAGAGGCCTATCTTGGGCCCGAGTTTGAAAATTATAACTTAATATTAAAGGGAGCTAGGAGGTCTCAAAGCCTGAACCTTATTCTCGACATTTCGTCTTTTTTTAAATTTTTTTTTTATTATTTCAAAAAGTGTTCTTTAACAAAGAAAGTTGCTCGATTTTATACAAAGAACACCTTACGCATGATAAACTACCTAAAATGTTGCAAAAGGAGTCGAAAAATAACAAATAAACTGATTTTCCTAGATTTTTCCAGTTTTTCCCATTTTCCTAATTAAAAAAAATTGCCAACATGCATGACCGTCTAGAATATCGCAAAACACATCTGAAAAATAATATAATGTAAAAAAAACTAAAGAAAGAAAAAAAAGACATTTTTTTGAAAAAGTGCCTGCAGCTGAGATTCGAACACCCGACCCCTACCTCCAGTCTCGACTTGCCAGTCAGGTGTCCTACCACTAGACCAAGGTGGTACGGAAAGAAAGAAACAATTTCGCTTCAAAAGCCCTTACTCTGTTGCCTATGCAATAGCCCTTTAGGGCCCCACTGGGGCCCTCCTAATTAACATATAAAAATTTCCTTCAACAGGCATTATTGGACCATATAGGCCTACGTTGGGACCGAGTTTGAAAATTATAACTTAATATTAAAGGGAGCTAGGAGGTCTCAAAGCCTGATCCTTATTCTCGACATCTCGTCTTTCTTTAAATTTTTTTTTTATTATTTCAATAAGTGTTCTTTAACAAAGAAAGTTGCTTGATTTTGTACAAAGAACACCTTACGCATGATAAACTACCTAAAATGTTGCAAAAGGAGTCGAAAAATAACAAATAAACTGATTTTCCTAGATTTTTCCAGTTTTTCCCATTTTCCTAATTAAAAAAAAAATTTCCAACATGCATGACCGTCTAGAATATCGCAAAACACATCTGAAAAATAATATAATGTAAAAAAAACTAAAGAAAGAAAAAAAAGACATTTTTTTGAAAAAGTGTCCGCAGCTGAGATTCGATCCCCCGACCCCTCCCTCCAGTCTCGACTTGCCAGTCAGGTGTCCTACCACCAGACCAAGGCGGTACGGAAAGAAAGAAACAATTTCGCTTCAAAAGCCCTTTCTCGGTTACCTATGCAATAGACATTTAGGGCCCCGCTGGGGCCCTCCTAATTAACATATAACAATTTCCCTTGGCAGGCATAATTGGACCATAGAGGCCTACCATGAGACCGAGTTTGAAAATTTTAACTTAATATTAAAGGGAGCTAGGAGGTCTCGAAGCCTGAACCTTATTCTCGACATTTCGTCTTTTTTAAAAAATTTTTTTTATTATTTCAAAATTTGTTCTGTAACCAAGAAAGTTGCTCGATTTTATACACAGAACAACTTACGCATGATGAACTATCCAAAATGTTGCAAAAGGAGTCGAAAAATAACAAATAAACTGATTTTCCTAGATTTTTCCAGTTTTTCCCATTTTCCTAATTAAAAAAAAAATTTCCTACATGCATGACCCTCTAGAATATCGAAAAACACATTTAAAAAATAATATAATGTAAAAAAAACTAAAGAAAGATAAAAAAGAAATTTTTTTGAAAAAGTGTCCCCAACTGGGTTTCGAACCCCTGACCCCTCCCTCCAGTTTCGACTTGTCAGTCAGGTGTCCTACCACCAGACCAAGGTGGTACGGAAAGAAAGAAACAATTTCGCTTCAAAAGCCCTTTCTCGGTGACCTACGCAGTAGACCTTTAGGGCCCCACTGTGGCCCTCCTAATTAACATATAAAAATTTCCTTCAACAGGTATTATTGGACCATAGAGGCCTACCTTGGGACCGAGTTTGAAAATTATAACTTAATATTAAAGGGAGCTAGGAGGTCTCAAAGCCTGAACCTTATTCTCGACATCTCGTCTTTTTTAAAAAATTTTTTTTATTATTTCAAAAAGTGTTCTTTAACAAAGAAAGTTGCTCGATTTTATACAAAGAACACCTTACGCATGATAAGCTGCCTGAAATGTTGCAAAAGGAGTCGAAAAATAACAAATAAACTGATTTTCCTAGATTTTTCCAGTTTTTCCCATTTTCCTAATTAAAAAAAAAATTGCCAACATGCATGACCGTCTAGAATATCGCAAAACACATCTGAAAAATAATATAATGTAAAAAAAACTAAAGAAAGATAAAAAAGAAATTTTTTTGAAAAAGTGTCCCCAGCTGGGTTTCGAACCCCTGACCCCTCCCTCCAGTTTCGACTTGCCAGTCAGGTGTCCTACCACCAGACCAAGGTGGTACGGAAAGAAAGAAACAATTTCGCTTCAAAGGCCCTTACTCGGTTGCCTATGCAATAGACCTTTAGGGCCCCACTGGGGCCCTCCTAATTAACATATAAAAATTTCCTTCAACAGGCATTATTGGACCATAGAGGCCTACCTTGGGACCGAGTTTGAAAATTATAACTTAATATTAAAGGGAGCTAGGAGGTCTCAAAGCCTGAACCTTATTCTCGACATTTCGTCTTTTTTTAAATTTTTTTTTTATTATTTCAAAAAGTGTTCTTTAACAAAGAAAGTTGCTCGATTTTATACAAAGAACACCTTACGCATGATAAACTACCTAAAATGTTGCAAAAGGAGTCGAAAAATAACAAATAAACTGATTTTCCTACATTTTTCCAGTTTTTCCCATTTTCCTAATTAAAAAAAAAATTTCCAACATGCATGACCGTCTAGAATATCGCAAAACACATCTGAAAAATAATATAAAGTAAAAAAAAATAAAGAAAGAAAAAAAAGACATTTTTTTGAAAAAGTGTCCGCAGCTGAGATTCGAACCCCTGACCCCTCCCTCCAGTCTCGACTTGCCAGTCAAGTGTACTACCACCAGACGAAGGTGGTACGGAAAGAAAGAAACAATTTCGCTTCAAAAGCCCTTACTCGATTGCCTATGCAATAGACCTTTAGGGCCCCACTGGGGCCCTCCTAATTAACATATAAAAATTTCCTTCAACAGGTATTATTGGACCATAGAGGCCTATCTTGGGCCCGAGTTTGAAAATTATAACTTAATATTAAAGGGAGCTAGGAGGTCTCAAAGCCTGAACCTTATTCTCGACATTTCGTCTTTTTTTAAATTTTTTTTTTATTATTTCAAAAAGTGTTCTTTAACAAAGAAAGTTGCTCGATTTTATACAAAGAACACCTTACGCATGATAAACTACCTAAAATGTTGCAAAAGGAGTCGAAAAATAACAAATAAACTGATTTTCCTAGATTTTTCCAGTTTTTCCCATTTTCCTAATTAAAAAAAAAATTGCCAACATGCATGACCGTCTAGAATATCGCAAAACACATCTGAAAAATAATATAATGTAAAAAAAACTAAAGAAAGAAAAAAAAAGACATTTTTTTGAAAAAGTGCCCGCAGCTGAGATTCGAACCCCCGACCCCTACCTCCAGTCTCGACTTGCCAGTCAGGTGTCCTACCACCAGACCAAGGTGGTACGGAAAGAAAGAAACAATTTCGCTTCAAAAGCCCTTACTCTGTTGCCTATGCAATAGACCTTTAGGGCCCCACTGGTGCCCTCCTAATTAACATATAAAAATTTCCTTCAACAGGTATTATTGGACCATAGAGGCCTATCTTGGGCCCGAGTTTGAAAATTATAACTTAATATTAAAGGGAGCTAGGAGGTCTCAAAGCCTGAACCTTATTCTCGACATTTCGTCTTTTTTTAAATTTTTTTTTTATTATTTCAAAAAGTGTTCTTTAACAAAGAAAGTTGCTCGATTTTATACAAAGAACACCTTACGCATGATAAACTACCTAAAATGTTGCAAAAGGAGTCGAAAAATAACAAATAAACTGATTTTCCTAGATTTTTCCAGTTTTTCCCATTTTCCTAATTAAAAAAAATTGCCAACATGCATGACCGTCTAGAATATCGCAAAACACATCTGAAAAATAATATAATGTAAAAAAAACTAAAGAAAGAAAAAAAAGACATTTTTTTGAAAAAGTGCCTGCAGCTGAGATTCGAACACCCGACCCCTACCTCCAGTCTCGACTTGCCAGTCAGGTGTCCTACCACTAGACCAAGGTGGTACGGAAAGAAAGAAACAATTTCGCTTCAAAAGCCCTTACTCTGTTGCCTATGCAATAGCCCTTTAGGGCCCCACTGGGGCCCTCCTAATTAACATATAAAAATTTCCTTCAACAGGCATTATTGGACCATATAGGCCTACGTTGGGACCGAGTTTGAAAATTATAACTTAATATTAAAGGGAGCTAGGAGGTCTCAAAGCCTGATCCTTATTCTCGACATCTCGTCTTTCTTTAAATTTTTTTTTTATTATTTCAATAAGTGTTCTTTAACAAAGAAAGTTGCTTGATTTTGTACAAAGAACACCTTACGCATGATAAACTACCTAAAATGTTGCAAAAGGAGTCGAAAAATAACAAATAAACTGATTTTCCTAGATTTTTCCAGTTTTTCCCATTTTCCTAATTAAAAAAAAAATTTCCAACATGCATGACCGTCTAGAATATCGCAAAACACATCTGAAAAATAATATAATGTAAAAAAAACTAAAGAAAGAAAAAAAAGACATTTTTTTGAAAAAGTGTCCGCAGCTGAGATTCGATCCCCCGACCCCTCCCTCCAGTCTCGACTTGCCAGTCAGGTGTCCTACCACCAGACCAAGGCGGTACGGAAAGAAAGAAACAATTTCGCTTCAAAAGCCCTTTCTCGGTTACCTATGCAATAGACATTTAGGGCCCCGCTGGGGCCCTCCTAATTAACATATAACAATTTCCCTTGGCAGGCATAATTGGACCATAGAGGCCTACCATGAGACCGAGTTTGAAAATTTTAACTTAATATTAAAGGGAGCTAGGAGGTCTCGAAGCCTGAACCTTATTCTCGACATTTCGTCTTTTTTAAAAAATTTTTTTTATTATTTCAAAATTTGTTCTGTAACCAAGAAAGTTGCTCGATTTTATACACAGAACAACTTACGCATGATGAACTATCCAAAATGTTGCAAAAGGAGTCGAAAAATAACAAATAAACTGATTTTCCTAGATTTTTCCAGTTTTTCCCATTTTCCTAATTAAAAAAAAAATTTCCTACATGCATGACCCTCTAGAATATCGAAAAACACATTTAAAAAATAATATAATGTAAAAAAAACTAAAGAAAGAAAAAAAGAAATTTTTTTGAAAAAGTGTCCCCCAGCTGGGTTTCGAACCCCTGACCCCTCCCTCCAGTCTCGACTTGCCAGTCAGGTGTCCTACCACCAGACCAAGGAGGTACGTCAAGAAAGAAACAATTTCGCTTCAAAAGACCTTTCTCGGTTGCCTTTGCAATAGACCATTAGGGCCCCACTGGGGCCCTCCTAATTAACATATAAAAATTTTCTTCAACAGGCATTATTGGACCATAGAGGCCTACCTTGGGCCGAGTTTGAAAATTATAACTTAATATTAAAGGGAGCTAGGAGGTCTCAAAGCCTGAACCTTATTCTCGACATCTCGTCTTTTTTTAAATTTTTTTTTTATTATTTCAAAAAGTGTTCTTTAACAAAGAAAGTTGCTCGATTTTATACAAAGAACACCTTACGCATGATAAACTACCTAAAATGTTGCAAAAGGAGTCGAAAAATAACAAATAAACAGATTTTCCTAGATTTTTCCAGTTTTTCCCATTTTCCTAATTAAAAAAAAATTTCCAACATGCATGACCGTCTAGAATATCGCAAAACACATCTGAAAAATAATATAATGTAAAAAAAACTAAAGAAAGAAAAAAAAGACATTTTTTTGAAAAAGTTTCCGCAGCTGAGATTCGAACCCCGGACCCCTCCCTCCAGTCTCGACTTGCCAGTCAGTTGTCCTACCACCAGACCAAGGTGGTACGGAAAGAAAGAAACAATTTCGCTTCAAAAGCCCTTGCTCGGTTGCCTATGCAATAGATCTTTAGGGCCCCACTGGGGCCCTCCTAATTAACATATAAAAATTTCCTTCAACAGGTATTATTGGACCATAGAGGCCTACCTTGGGACCGAGTTTGAAAATTATTACTTAATATTAAAGGGAGCTAGGAGGTCTCAAAGCCTAAACCTTATTCTCGACATTTCGTCTTTTTTTAAATTTTTTATTTATTATTTCAAAAAAAGTTCTTTAACAAAGAAAGTTGCTCGATTTTATACACAGAACACCTTACGCATGATAAACTATCCAAAATGTTGCAAAAGGAGTCGAAAAATAACAAATAAACCGATTTTCCTAGATTTTTCCAGTTTTTCCCATTTTCCTAATTAAAAAAAAATTTCCTACATGCATGACCCTCTCGAATATCGAAAAACACATTTAAAAAATAATATAATGTAAAAAAAACTAAAGAAAGAAAAAAAAGTAATTTTTTTGAAAAAGTGTCCCCAGCTGGTATTCGAACCCCTTACCCCTCCCTCCAGTTTCGACTTGCCAGTCAGGTGTCCTACCACCAGACCGAGGCGGTACAGAAAGAAAGAAACAAATTCGCTTCAAAAGCCTTTTCTCGGTTACCTATGCAATAGACATTTAGGGCCCCACTGGGGCCCTCCTAATTAACATATAAAAATTTCTTTTGGTAGGCATGATTGGACCATAGAGGCCTACCATGAGACCGAGTTTGAAAATATTAACTTAATATTAAAGGGAGCTAGGAGGTCTCGAAGCCTGAACCTTATTCTCGACATTTCGACTTTTTTTTAATTTTTTTTTTTATTATTTCAAAAAGTGTTCTGTAACTAAGAAAGTTGCTCGATTTTATACACAGAACACCTTACGCATGATAAACTATCCAAAATGTTGCAAAAGGAGTCGAAAAATAACAAATAAACCGATTTTCCTAGATTTTTCCAGTTTTTCCCATTTTCCTAATTTAAAAAAAAATTTCCTACATGCATGACCCTCTAGAATATCGAAAAACACATCTGAAAAATAATATAATGTAAAAAAAAACTAAAGAAAGAAAAAAAAGACATTTTTTTGAAAAAGTGTCGGCAGCTGAGATTCGAACCCCCGAATCCTCCCTCCAGTCTCGACTTGCCAGTCAGGTGTCCTACCACCAGACCAAGGTGGTACGGAAAGAAAGAAACAATTTCGCTTCAAAAGCCCTTACTCGGTTGCCTATGCAATAGACCTTTAGGGCCCCACTGGGGTCCTCCTAATTAACATATAAGAATTTCCTTCAACAGGCATGATTGGACAATAGAGGCCTATCTTGGGACAAAGTTTGAAATTTATAACTCAATATTAAAGGGAGCTAGGAGGTCTCGAAGCCTGAAACTTATTCTCGACATTTCGTCTTTTTTAAAAATTTTTTTTTATTATTTCAAAATTTGTTCTGTAACCAAGAAAGTTGCTCGATTTTATACACAGAACAACTTACGCATGATGAACTATCCAAAATGTTGCCAAAGGAGTCGAAAAATAACAAATAAACTAATTTTCCTAGATTTTTCCAGTTTTTCCCATTTTCCTAATTAAAAAAAAAATTTCCTACATGCATGACCCTCTAGAATATCGAAAAACACATTTAAAAAATAATATAATGTAAAAAAAACTAAAGAAAGAAAAAAAGAAATTTTTTTGAAAAAGTGTCCCCCAGCTGGGTTTCGAACCCCTGACCCCTCCCTCCAGTCTCGACTTGCCAGTCAGGTGTCCTACCACCAGACCAAGGTGGTGCGTCAAGAAAGAAACAATTTCGCTTCAAAAGACCTTTCTCGGTTGCCTTTGCAATAGACCTTTAGGGCCCCACTGGGGCCCTCCTAATTAACATATAAAAATTTTCTTCAACAGGCATTATTGGACCATAGAGGCCTACCTTGGGCCGAGTTTGAAAATTATAACTTAATATTAAAGGGAGCTAGGAGGTCTGAACCTTATTCTCGACATTTCGCCTTTTTTTAAATTTTTTTTATTATTATTTCAAAAAGTGTTCTTTAACAAAGAAAGTTGCTCGATTTTATACAAAGAACACCTTACGCATGATAAACTACCTAAAATGTTGCAAAAGGAGTCGAAAAATAACAAACAAACTGATTTTCCTAGATTTTTCCAGTTTTTCCCATTTTCCTAATTAAAAAAAAATTTCCAACATGCATGACCCTCTAGAATATCGAAAAACACATCTGAAAAATAGTATATTGTAAAAAAACTAAAGAGAGAAAAAAAAGAAATTTTTTGAAAAAGGTGTCGAAGCTGGGATTCGAACCCCCGTCACCTCCCTCCAACCTCGACTTGCCAGTCAGGTTTCCTACCACCAGACCAAGGCGGTACGGAAAGAAAGAAACAATTTCGCTTCAAAAGCCCTTTCTCGGTTACCTATGCAATAGATATTTAGGGCCCCACTGGGGCCCTCCTAATTAACATATAAAAATTTCCTTCGGCAGGCATGATTGGACCATAGAGGCCTACCTTGGGACCGAGTTTGAAAATTATAACTTAATATTAAAGGGAGCTAGGAGGTCTCAAAGCCTGAACCTTATTCTCGACATCTCGTCTTTTTTTAAATTTTTTTTTTATTATTTCAAAAAGTGTTCTTTAACAAAGAAAGTTGCTCGATTTTATACAAAGAACACCTTACGCATGATAAACTACCTAAAATGTTGCAAAAGGAGTAGAAAAATAACAAATAAACAGATTTTCCTAGATTTTTCCAGTTTTTCCCATTTTCCTAATTAAAAAAAAATTTCCAACATGCATGACCGTCTAGAATATCGCAAAACACATCTGAAAAATAATATAATGTAAAAAAAACTAAAGAAAGAAAAAAAAGACATTTTTTTGAAAAAGTTTCCGCAGCTGAGATTCGAACCCCGGACCCCTCCCTCCAGTCTCGACTTGCCAGTCAGGTGTCCTACCACCAGACCAAGGTGGTACGGAAAGAAAGAAACAATTTCGCTTCAAAAGCCCTTGCTCGGTTGCCTATGCAATAGATCTTTAGGGCCCCACTGGGGCCCTCCTAATTAACATATAAAAATTTCCTTCAACAGGTATTATTGGACCATAGAGGCCTACCTTGGGACCGAGTTTGAAAATTATTACTTAATATTAAAGGGAGCTAGGAGGACTCAAAGCCTAAACCTTATTCTCGACATTTCGTCTTTTTTTAAATTTTTTATTTATTATTTCAAAAAAAGTTCTTTAACAAAGAAAGTTGCTCGATTTTATACACAGAACACCTTACGCATGATAAACTATCCAAAATGTTGCAAAAGGAGTCGAAAAATAACAAATAAACCGATTTTCCTAGATTTTTCCAGTTTTTCCCATTTTCCTAATTAAAAAAAAATTTCCTACATGCATGACCCTCTCGAATATCGAAAAACACATTTAAAAAATAATATAATGTAAAAAAAACTAAAGAAAGAAAAAAAAGTAATTTTTTTGAAAAAGTGTCCCCAGCTGGTATTCGAACCCCTTTCCCCTCCCTCCAGTTTCGACTTGCCAGTCAGGTGTCCTACCACCAGACCGAGGCGGTACAGAAAGAAAGAAACAAATTCGCTTCAAAAGCCTTTTCTCGGTTACCTATGCAATAGACATTTAGGGCCCCACTGGGGCCCTCCTAATTAACATATAAAAATTTCCTTTGGTAGGCATGATTGGACCATAGAGGCCTACCATGAGACCGAGTTTGAAAATATTAACTTAATATTAAAGGGAGCTAGGAGGTCTCGAAGCCTGAACCTTATTCTCGACATTTCGACTTTTTTAAATTTTTTTTTTTATTATTTCAAAAAGTGTTCTGTAACTAAGAAAGTTGCTCGATTTTATACACAGAACACCTTACGCATGATAAACTATCCAAAATGTTGCAAAAGGAGTCGAAAAATAACAAATAAACTGATTTTCCTAGATTTCTCCAGTTTTTCCCATTTTCCTAATTAAAAAAAAAATTTCCAACATGCATGACCGTCTAGAATATCGCAAAACACATCTGAAAAATAATATAATGTAAAAAAAACTAAAGAAAGAAAAAAAAGACATTTTTTTGAAAAAGTGTCCACAGCTGAGACTCGAACCCCCGACCCCTCCCTCCAGTCTCGACTTGCCAGTCAGGTGTCCTACCACCAGACCAAGGTGGTACGGAAAGAAAGAAACAATTTCGCTTCAAAAGCCCTTACTCGGTTGCCTATGCAATAGACCTTTAGGGCCCCACTGGGGTCCTCCTAATTAACATATAAAAATTTCCTTCAACAGGCATGATTGGACAATAGAGGCCTATCTTGGGACCGAGTTTGAAAATTATAACTTAATATTAAAGGGAGCTAGGAGGTCTCGAAGCCTGAACCTTATTCTCGACATTTCGACTTTTTTAAAAAAATTTTTTATTATTATTACAAAAAGTGTTCTTCATCAAAGAAAGATGCTCGATTTTATACACAGAGCACCTTATGCATGATAAACTACCTAAAATGTTGCAAAAGGAGTAGAAAAATAACAAATAAACCGATTTTCCTAGATTTTTCCAGTTTTTCCCATTTTCCTAATTTAAAAAAAAATTTCCTACATGCATGACCCTCTAGAATATCGAAAAACACATCTGAAAAATAATATAATGTAAAAAAAAACTAATGAAAGAAAAAAAAGACATTTTTTTGAAAAAGTGTCGGCAGCTGAGATTCGAACCCCCGAATCCTCCCTCCAGTCTCGACTTGCCAGTCAGGTGTCCTACCACCAGACCAAGGTGGTACGGAAAGAAAGAAACAATTTCGCTTCAAAAGCCCTTACTCGGTTGCCTATGCAATAGACCTTTAGGGCCCCACTGGGGTCCTCCTAATTAACATATAAGAATTTCCTTCAACAGGCATGATTGGACAATAGAGGCCTATCTTGGGACAAAGTTTGA
Organism: Parasteatoda lunata; assembly: GCA_949128135.1. Lineage (NCBI taxonomy): Eukaryota > Metazoa > Arthropoda > Arachnida > Araneae > Theridiidae > Parasteatoda > Parasteatoda lunata. The sequence goes on from OX421970.1 coordinate 113,896,020, forward strand.
AATTTATAACTCAATATTAAAGGGAGCTAGGAGGTCTCGAAGCCTGAACCTTATTCTCGACATTTCGTCTTTTTTAAAAAATTTTTTTTATTATTTCAAAATTTGTTCTGTAACCAAGAAAGTTGCTCGATTTTATACACAGAACAACTTACGCATGATGAACTATCCAAAATGTTGCCAAAGGAGTCGAAAAATAACAAATAAACTGATTTTCCTAGATTTTTCCAGTTTTTCCCATTTTCCTAATTAAAAAAAAATTTCCTACATGCTTGACCCTCTAGAATATCGAAAAACACATTTAAAAAATAATATAATGTAAAAAAAACTAAAGAAAGAAAAAAAGAAATTTTTTTGAAAAAGTGTCCCCCAGCTGGGTTTCGAACCCCTGACCCCTCCCTCCAGTCTCGACTTGCCAGTCAGGTGTCCTACCACCAGACCAAGGTGGTACGTCAAGAAAGAAACAATTTCGCTTCAAAAGACCTTTCTCGGTTGCCTTTGCAATAGACCTTTAGGGCCCCACTGGGGCCCTCCTAATTAACATATAAAAATTTTCTTCAACAGGCATTATTGGACCATAGAGGCCTACCTTGGGCCGAGTTTGAAAATTATAACTTAATATTAAAGGGAGCTAGGAGGTCTGAACCTTATTCTCGACATTTCGCCTTTTTTTAAATTTTTTTTATTATTATTTCAAAAAGTGTTCTTTAACAAAGAAAGTTGCTCGATTTTATACAAAGAACACCTTACGCATGATAAACTACCTAAAATGTTGCAAAAGGAGTCGAAAAATAACAAACAAACTGATTTTCCTAGATTTTTCCAGTTTTTCCCATTTTCCTAATTAAAAAAAAATTTCCAACATGCATGACCCTCTAGAATATCGAAAAACACATCTGAAAAATAGTATAATGTAAAAAAACTAAAGAGAGAAAAAAAAGAAATTTTTTTGAAAAAGGTGTCGAAGCTGGGATTCGAACCCCCGTCACCTCCCTCCAACCTCGACTTGCCAGTCAGGTTTCCTACCACCAGACCAAGGCGGTACGGAAAGAAAGAAACAATTTCGCTTCAAAAGCCCTTTCTCGGTTACCTATGCAATAGACATTTAGGGCCCCACTGGGGCCCTCCTAATTAACATATAAAAATTTCCTTCGGCAGGCATGATTGGACCATAGAGGCCTACCTTGGGACCGAGTTTGAAAATTATAACTTAATATTAAAGGGAGCTAGGAGGTCTCAAAGCCTGAACCTTATTCTCGACATCTCGTCTTTTTTTAAATTTTTTTTTTATTATTTCAAAAAGTGTTCTTTAACAAAGAAAGTTGCTCGATTTTATACAAAGAACACCTTACGCATGATAAACTACCTAAAATGTTGCAAAAGGAGTCGAAAAATAACAAATAAACAGATTTTCCTAGATTTTTCCAGTTTTTCCCATTTTCCTAATTAAAAAAAAATTTCCTACATGCATGACCCTCTCGAATATCGAAAAACACATTTAAAAAATAATATAATGTAAAAAAAACTAAAGAAAGAAAAAAAAGTAATTTTTTTGAAAAAGTGTCCCCAGCTGGTATTCGAACCCCTTACCCCTCCCTCCAGTTTCGACTTGCCAGTCAGGTGTCCTACCACCAGACCGAGGCGGTACAGAAAGAAAGAAACAAATTCGCTTCAAAAGCCTTTTCTCGGTTACCTATGCAATAGACATTTAGGGCCCCACTGGGGCCCTCCTAATTAACATATAAAAATTTCCTTTGGTAGGCATGATTGGACCATAGAGGCCTACCATGAGACCGAGTTTGAAAATATTAACTTAATATTAAAGGGAGCTAGGAGGTCTCGATGCCTGAACCTTATTCTCGACATTTCGACTTTTTTTAAATTTTTTTTTTTATTATTTCAAAAAGTGTTCTGTAACTAAGAAAGTTGCTCGATTTTATACACAGAACACCTTACGCATGATAAACTATCCAAAATGTTGCAAAAGGAGTCGAAAAATAACAAATAAACTGATTTTCCTAGATTTCTCCAGTTTTTCCCATTTTCCTAATTAAAAAAAAAATTTCCAACATGCATGACCGTCTAGAATATCGCAAAACACATCTGAAAAATAATATAATGAAAAAAAAACTAAAGAAAGAAAAAAAAGACATTTTTTTGAAAAAGTGTCCACAGCTGAGACTCGAACCCCCGACCCCTCCCTCCAGTCTCGACTTGCCAGTCAGGTGTCCTACCACCAGACCAAGGTGGTACGGAAAGAAAGAAACAATTTCGCTTCAAAAGCCCTTACTCGGTTGCCTATGCAATAGACCTTTAGGGCCCCACTGGGGTCCTCCTAATTAACATATAAAAATTTCCTTCAACAGGCATGATTGGACAATAGAGGCCTATCTTGGGACCGAGTTTGAAAATTATAACTTAATATTAAAGGGAGCTAGGAGGTCTCGAAGCCTGAACCTTATTCTCGACATTTCGACTTTTTTAAAAAAATTTTTTATTATTATTACAAAAAGTGTTCTTCATCAAAGAAAGATGCTCGATTTTATACACAGAACACCTTATGCATGATAAACTACCTAAAATGTTGCAAAAGGAGTAGAAAAATAACAAATAAACCGATTTTCCTAGATTTTTCCAGTTTTTCCCATTTTCCTAATTTAAAAAAAAATTTCCTACATGCATGACCCTCTAGAATATCGAAAAACACATCTGAAAAATAATATAATGTAAAAAAAAACTAATGAAAGAAAAAAAAGACATTTTTTTGAAAAAGTGTCGGCAGCTGAGATTCGAACCCCCGAATCCTCCCTCCAGTCTCGACTTGCCAGTCAGGTGTCCTACCACCAGACCAAGGTGGTACGGAAAGAAAGAAACAATTTCGCTTCAAAAGCCCTTACTCGGTTGCCTATGCAATAGACCTTTAGGGCCCCACTGGGGTCCTCCTAATTAACATATAAGAATTTCCTTCAACAGGCATGATTGGACAATAGAGGCCTATCTTGGGACAAAGTTTGAAATTTATAACTCAATATTAAAGGGAGCTAGGAGGTCTCGAAGCCTGAACCTTATTCTCGACATTTCGTCTTTTTAAAAATTTTTGTTTTATTATTTCAAAATTTGTTCTGTAACCAAGAAAGTTGCTCGATTTTATACACAGAACAACTTACGCATGATGAACTATCCAAAATGTTGCCAAAGGAGTCGAAAAATAACAAATAAACTGATTTTCCTAGATTTTTCCAGTTTTTCCCATTTTCCTAATTAAAAAAAAATTTCCTACATGCTTGACCCTCTAGAATATCGAAAAACACATTTAAAAAATAAAATAATGTAAAAAAAACTAAAGAAAGAAAAAAAGAAATTTTTTTGAAAAAGTGTCCCCCAGCTGGGTTTCGAACCCCTGACCCCTCCCTCCAGTCTCGACTTGCCAGTCAGGTGTCCTACCACCAGACCAAGGTGGTACGTCAAGAAAGAAACAATTTCGCTTCAAAAGACCTTTCTCGGTTGCCTTTGCAATAGACCTTTAGGGCCCCACTGGGGCCCTCCTAATTAACATATAAAAATTTTCTTCAACAGGCATTATTGGACCATAGAGGCCTACCTTGGGCCGAGTTTGAAAATTATAACTTAATATTAAAGGGAGCTAGGAGGTCTGAACCTTATTCTCGACATTTCGCCTTTTTTTAAATTTTTTTTATTATTATTTCAAAAAGTGTTCTTTAACAAAGAAAGTTGCTCGATTTTATACAAAGAACACCTTACGCATGATAAACTACCTAAAATGTTGCAAAAGGAGTCGAAAAATAACAAACAAACTGATTTTCCTAGATTTTTCCAGTTTTTCCCATTTTCCTAATTAAAAAAAAATTTCCAACATGCATGACCCTCTAGAATATCGAAAAACACATCTGAAAAATAGTATAATGTAAAAAAACTAAAGAGAGAAAAAAAAGTAATTTTTTTGAAAAAGTGTCCCCAGCTGGTATTCGAACCCCTTACCCCTCCCTCCAGTTTCGACTTGCCAGTCAGGTGTCCTACCACCAGACCGAGGCGGTACAGAAAGAAAGAAACAAATTCGCTTCAAAAGCCTTTTCTCGGTTACCTATGCAATAGACATTTAGGGCCCCACTGGGGCCCTCCTAATTAACATATAAAAATTTCCTTTGGTAGGCATGATTGGACCATAGAGGCCTACCATGAGACCGAGTTTGAAAATATTAACTTAATATTAAAGGGAGCTAGGAGGTCTCGAAGCCTGAACCTTATTCTCGACATTTCGTCTTTTTTTAAATTTTTTTTTTTATTATTTCAAAAAGTGTTCTGTAACTAAGAAAGTTGCTCGATTTTATACACAGAACACCTTACGCATGATAAACTATCCAAAATGTTGCAAAAGGAGTCGAAAAATAACAAATAAACTGATTTTCCTAGATTTTTCCAGTTTTTCCCATTTTCCTAATTAAAAAAATATTTCCAACATGCATGACCGTCTAGAATATCGCAAAACACATCTGAAAAATAATATAATGTAAAAAAAACTAAAGAAAGAAAAAAAAGACATTTTTTTGAAAAAGTGTCCACAGCTGAGACTCGAACCCCCGACCCCTCCCTCCAGTCTCGACTTGCCAGTCAGGTGTCCTACCACCATACCAAGGTGGTACGGAAAGAAAGAAACAATTTCGCTTCAAAAGCCCTTGCTCGGTTGCCTATGCAATAGATCTTTAGGGCCCCACTGGGGCCCTCCTAATTAACATATAAAAATTTCCTTCAACAGGTATTATTGGACCATAGAGGCCTACCTTGGGACCGAGTTTGAAAATTATTACTTAATATTAAAGGGAGCTAGGAGGTCTCAAAGCCTGAACCTTATTCTCGGCATCTCGTCTTTTTTTAAATTTTTTTATTATTATTTCAAAAAGTGTTCTTTAACAAAGAAAGTTGCTCGATTTTATACAAAGAACACCTTACGCATGATAAACTACCTAAAATGTTGCAAAAGGAGTCGAAAAATAACAAATAAACTGATTTTCCTTGATTTTTCCAGTTTTTCCCATTTTCCAAATTAAAAAAAAAATTTCCAACATGCATGACCGTCTAGAATATCGCAAAACACATCTGAAAAATAATATAATGTAAAAAAAACTAAAGAAAGAAAAAAAAGACATTTTTTTGAAAAAGTGTCCGCAGCTGAGATTCGAAACCCCGACCCCTACCTCCAGTCTCGACTTGCCAGTCAGGTGTCCTACCACCAGACCAAGGCGGTACGGGAAGAAATAAACAATTTTGCTTCAAAAGCCCTTTCTCGGTTACCTATGCAATTGACATTTCGGGCCCCACTGGGGCCCTCCTAATAACCATATAAAACTTTCCTTTGGCAGGCTTGATTGGATCATAGAGGCCTACCATGAGACCGAGTTTGAAAATTTTAACTTAATATTAAAGGGAGCTAGGAGGTCTTAAAGCCTAAACCTTATTCTCGACATTTCGTCTTTTTTTAAATTTTTTATTTATTATTTCAAAAAAAGTTCTTTAACAAAGAAAGTTGCTCGATTTTATACACAGAACACCTTACGCATGATAAACTATCCAAAATGTTGCAAAAGGAGTCGAAAAATAACAAATAAACCGATTTTCCTAGATTTTTCCAGTTTTTCCCATTTTCCTAATTAAAAAAAAATTTCCTACATGCATGACCCTCTCGAATATCGAAAAACACATTTAAAAAATAATATAATGTAAAAAAAACTAAAGAAAGAAAAAAAAGACATTTTTTTGAAAAAGTGTCCCCAGCTGGTATTCGAACCCCTTACCCCTCCCTCCAGTTTCGACTTGCCAGTCAGGTGTCCTACCACCAGACCGAGGCGGTACAGAAAGAAAGAAACAAATTCGCTTCAAAAGCCTTTTCTCGGTTACCTATGCAATAGACATTTAGGGCCCCTCTGGGGCCCTCCTAATTAACATATAAAAATTTCCTTTGGTAGGCATGATTGGACCATAGAGGCCTACCATGAGACCGAGTTTGAAAATATTAACTTAATATTAAAGGGAGCTAGGAGGTCTCGAAGCCTGAACCTTATTCTCGACATTTCGACTTTTTTTAAATTTTTTTTTTTATTATTTCAAAAAGTGTTCTGTAACTAAGAAAGTTGCTCGATTTTATACACAGAACACCTTACGCATGATAAACTATCCAAAATGTTGCAAAAGGAGTCGAAAAATAACAAATAAACTGATTTTCCTAGATTTCTCCAGTTTTTCCCATTTTCCTAATTAAAAAAAAAATTTCCAACATGCATGACCGTCTAGAATATCGCAAAACACATCTAAAAAATAATATAATGTAAAAAAAACTAAAGAAAGAAAAAAAAGACATTTTTTTGAAAAAGTGTCCACAGCTGAGACTCGAACCCCCGACCCCTCCCTCCAGTCTCGACTTGCCAGTCAGGTGTCCTACCACCAGACCAAGGTGGTACGGAAAGAAAGAAACAATTTCGCTTCAAAAGCCCTTACTCGGTTGCCTATGCAATAGACCTTTAGGGCCCCACTGGGGTCCTCCTAATTAACATATAAAAATTTCCTTCAACAGGCATGATTGGACAATAGAGGCCTATCTTGGGACCGAGTTTGAAAATTATAACTTAATATTAAAGGGAGCTAGGAGGTCTCGAAGCCTGAACCTTATTCTCGACATTTCGACTTTTTTAAAAAAATTTTTTATTATTATTACAAAAAGTGTTCTTCATCAAAGAAAGATGCTCGATTTTATACACAGAACACCTTATGCATGATAAACTACCTAAAATGTTGCAAAAGGAGTAGAAAAATAACAAATAAACCGATTTTCCTAGATTTTTCCAGTTTTTCCCATTTTCCTAATTTAAAAAAAAATTTCCTACATGCACGACCCTCTAGAATATCGAAAAACACATCTGAAAAATAATATAATGTAAAAAAAAACTAAAGAAAGAAAAAAAAGACATTTTTTTGAAAAAGTGTCGGCAGCTGAGATTCGAACCCCCGAATCCTCCCTCCAGTCTCGACTTGCCAGTCAGGTGTCCTACCACCAGACCAAGGTGGTACGGAAAGAAAGAAACAATTTCGCTTCAAAAGCCCTTACTCGGTTGCCTATGCAATAGACCTTTAGGGCCCCACTGGGGTCCTCCTAATTAACATATAAGAATTTCCTTCAACAGGCATGATTGGACAATAGAGGCCTATCTTGGGACAAAGTTTGAAATTTATAACTCAATATTAAAGGGAGCTAGGAGGTCTCGAAGCCTGAACCTTATTCTCGACATTTCGTCTTTTTTAAAAATTTTTTTTTATTATTTCAAAATTTGTTCTGTAACCAAGAAAGTTGCTCGATTTTATACACAGAACAACTTACGCATGATGAACTATCCAAAATGTTGCCAAAGGAGTCGAAAAATAACAAATAAACTGATTTGCCTAGATTTTTCCAGTTTTTCCCATTTTCCTAATTAAAAAAAAAATTTCCTACATGCATGACCCTCTAGAATATCGAAAAACACATTTAAAAAATAATATAATGTAAAAAAAACTAAAGAAAGAAAAAAAGAAATTTTTTTGAAAAAGTGTCCCCCAGCTGGGTTTCGAACCCCTGACCCCTCCCTCCAGTCTCGACTTGCCAGTCAGGTGTCCTACCACCAGACCAAGGTGGTACGTCAAGAAAGAAACAATTTCGCTTCAAAAGACCTTTCTCGGTTGCCTTTGCAATAGACCTTTAGGGCCCCACTGGGGCCCTCCTAATTAACATATAAAAATTTTCTTCAACAGGCATTATTGGACCATAGAGGCCTACCTTGGGCCGAGTTTGAAAATTATAACTTAATATTAAAGGGAGCTAGGAGGTCTGAACCTTATTCTCGACATTTCGACTTTTTTAAATTTTTTTTTATTATTATTCCAAAAAGTGTTCTTTATCAAAGAAAGATGCTCGATTTTATACACAAAACACCTTATGCATGATAAACTACCTAAAATGTTGCAAAAGGAGTAGAAAAATAACAAATAAACCGATTTTCCTAGATTTTTCCAGTTTTTCCCATTTTCCTAATTTAAAAAAAAAATTTCCTACATGCATGACCCTCTAGAATATCGAAAAACACATCTGAAAAATAATATAATGTAAAAAAAACTAAAGAAAGAAAAAAAAAAAATTTTTTGGAAAAAGTGTCCGCAGCTGAGATTCGAACCCCCGAACCCTCCCTCCAGACTGAGGTGGTACGGAAAGAAAGAAACAATTTTGCTTCAAAAGCCCTTACTCGGTTGCCTATGCAATAGACCTTTAGGGCCCCACTGGGCCCTCGAATAAGCCTAATGTCTATGTCGAGATGTCGAGAATAAGCCTGAACCTAATAAATGTCGAGAATAAGCCTGAACCTTATTCTCGACATTTCGACTTTTTTAAATTTTTTTTTATTATTATTTCAAAAAGTGTTCTTTATCAAAGAAAGATGCTCGATTTTATACACCGAACACCTTATGCATGATAAACTACCTAAAATGTTGCAAAAGGAGTAGAAAAATAACAAATAAACCGATTTTCCTAGATTTTTCCAGTTTTTCCCATTTTCCTAATTTAAAAAAAAATTTCCTACATGTATGACCCTCTAGAATATCGAAAAACACATCTGAAAAATAATATAATGTAAAAAAAACTAAAGAAAGAAAAAAAAGTAATTTTTTTGAAAAAGTGTCCCCAGCTGGGTTTCGAACCCCTTACCCCTCCCTCCAGTCTCGACTTGCCGGTCAGGTGTCCTATCACCAGACCGAGGCGGTACGGAAAGAAAGAAACAAATTCGCTTCAATAGCCTTTTCTCGGTTACCTATGCAATAGACATTTAGGGCCCCACTGGGGCCCTCCTAATTAACATATAAAAATTTCCTTTGGTAGGCATGATTGGACCATAGAGGCCTACCATGAGGCCGAGTTTGAAAATTTTAACTTCATATTAAAGGGAGCTAGGAGGTCTCGAAGCCTGAACATTATTCTCAACATTTCGTCTATTTTAAAAATTTTTTTTTATTATTTCAAAAAGTGTTCTTTAACAAAGAAAGTTGCTCGATTTTATATACAGACCACCTTACGCATGATAAACTATCCAAAATGTTGCAAAAGGAGTCGAAAAATAACAAATAAACTGATTTTCCTAGATTTTTCCAGTTTTTCCCATTTTCCTAATTAAAAAAAAATTTCCTACATGCATGACTCTCTAGAATATCGAAAAACACATTTGAAAAATAATATAATGTAAAAAAAACTAAAGAAAGAAAAAAAAGTAATTTTTTTGAAAATTGTCCCCAGCTGGGTTTCGAACCCCTTACCCCTCCCTCCAGTCTCGACTTGCCAGTCAGGTGTCCTACCACCAGACCAAGGTGGTACGGCAAGAAAGAAACAATTTCGCTTCAAAAGCCCTTACTCGGTTGCCTATGCAATAGACCTTTAGGGCCCCACTGGGGTCCTCCTAATTAACATATAAAAATTTCCTTCAACAGGCATGATTGGACAATAGAGGACTATCTTGGGACAAAGTTTGAAATTTATAACTCAATATTAAAGGGAGCTAGGAGATCTCGAAGCCTGAACCTTATTCTCGACATTTCGACTTTTTTAAAAAATTTTTTATTATTATTCCAAAAAGTGTTCTTTATCAAAGAAAGATGCTCGATTTTATACACAGAACACCTTATGCATGATAAACTACCTAAAATGTTGCAAAAGGAGTCGAAAAATAACAAATAAACCGATTCTCCTAGATTTTTCCAGTTTTTCCCATTTTCCTAATTAAAAAAAAATTTCCTACATGCATGACCCTCTCGAATATCGAAAAACACATTTAAAAAATAATATAATGTAAAAAAAACTAAAGAAAGAAAAAAAAGTAATTTTTTTGAAAAAGTGTCCCCAGCTGGGTTTCGAAACCCTTACCCCTCCCTCCAGTCTCGACTTGCCAGTCAGGTGTCCTACCACCAGACCGAGGCGGTACGGAAAGAAAGAAACAAATTCGCTTCAATAGCCTTTTCTCGGTTACCTATGCAATAGACATTTAGGGCCCCACTCGGGCCCTCCTAATTAACATATAAAAATTTCCTTTGGTAGGCATGATTGGACCATAGAGGCCTACCATGAGACCGAGTTTGAAAATTTTAACGTCATATTAAAGGGAGCTAGGAGGTCTCGAAGCCTGAACATTATTCTCAACATTTCGTCTTTTTTTAAATTTTTTTTTTAAATTTTTTTTTTATTATTTCAAAAAGTGTTCTGTAACTAAGAAAGTTGCTCGATTTTATACACAGAACACCTTACGCATGATAAACTATCCAAAATGTTGCAAAAGGAGTCGAAAAATAACAAATAAACTGATTTTCCTAGATTTTTCCAGTTTTTCCCATTTTCCTAATTAAAAAAAAAATTTCCAACATGCATGACCGTCTAGAATATCGCAAAACACATCTGAAAAATAATATAATGTAAAAAAAACTAAAGAAAGAAAAAAAAGACATTTTTTTGAAAAAGTGTCCACAGCTGAGATTCGAACCCCCGACCCCTCCCTCCAGTCTCGACTTGCCAGTCAGGTGTCCTACCACCAGACCAAGGTGGTACGGAAAGAAAGAAACAATTTCGCTTCAAAAGCCCTTACTCGGTTGCCAATGCAATAGACCTTTAGGGCCCCACTGGGGTCCTCCTAATTAACATATAAAAATTTCCTTCAACAGGCATGATTGGACAATAGAGGCCTATCTTGGGACCGAGTTTGAAAATTATAACTTAATATTAAAGAGAGCTAGGAGGTCTCGAAGCCTGAACCTTATTCTCGACATTTCGACTTTTTTAAAAAATTTTTTTATTATTATTCCAAAAAGTGTTCTTTATCAAAGAAAGATGCTCGATTTTATACACAGAACACCTTATGCATGATAAACTATCCAAAATGTTGCAAAAGGAGTCGAAAAATAACAAATAAACTGATTTTCCTAGATTTTTCAAGTTTTTCCCATTTTCCTAATTAAAAAAAAAATTTCCTACATGCATGACCCTCTAGAATATCGAAAAACACATTTAAAAAATAATATAATGTAAAAAAAACTAAAGAAAGAAAAAAAAGTAATTTTTTTGAAAAAGTGTCCCCAGCTGGGTTTCGAACCCCTTACCCCTCCCTCCAGTCTCGACTTGATAGTCAGGTGTCCTACCACCAGACCAAGGTGGTACGGAAAGAAAGAAACAATTTCGCTTCAAAAGCCCTTACTCGGTTGCCTATGCAATAGACCTTTAGGGCTCCACTGGGGTCCTCCTAATTAACATATAAAAATTTCCTTCAACAGGCATGATTGGACAATAGAGGCCTATCTTGAGACCGAGTTTGAAATTTATAACTTAATATTAAAGGGAGCTACGAGGTCTCGAAGCCTGAACCTTATTCTCGACATTTCGACTTTTTTAAAAAATTTTTTTATTATTATTCCAAAAAGTGTTCTTTATCAAAGAAAGATGCCCGCTTTTATACACAGAACACCTTATGCATGATAAACTACCTAAAATGTTGCAAAAGGAGTAGAAAAATAACAAATAAACCGATTTTCCTAGATTTTTCCAGTTTTTCCCATTTTCCTAATTAAAAAAAAAATTTCCTACATGCATGACCCTCTAGAATATCGAAAAACACATTTGAAAAATAATATAATGTAAAAAAAACTAAAAAAAGAAAAAAAAGACATTTTTTTGAAAAAGTGTCCGCAGCTGAGATTCGAACCCCCGACCCCTCCCTCCAGTCTCGACTTGCCAGTCAGGTGTCCTACCACCAGACCAAGGTGGTACTGAAAGAAAGAAACAATTTCGCTTCAAAAGCCCTTACTCGGTTGCCTATGCAATAGAACTTTAGGGCCCCACTGGGGCCCTCCTAATTAATATATAAAAATTTCCTTCAACAGGCATGATTGGACAATAGAGGCCTATCTTGGGACAAAGTTTGTAATTTATAACTCAATATTAAAGGGAGCTAGGAGATCTCGAAGCCTGAACCTTATTCTCGACATTTCGACTTTTTTAAAAAAAATTTTTATTATTATTCCAAAAAGTGTTCTTTATCAAAGAAAGATGGTCAATTTTATACACAGAACACCTTATGCATGATAAACTACCTAAAATGTTGCAAAAGGAGTCGAAAAATAACAAATAAACCGATTTTCCTAGATTTTTCCAGTTTTTCCCATTTTCCTAATTAAAAAAAAATTTCCTACATGCATGACCCTCTCGAATATCGAAAAACACATTTAAAAAATAATATAATGTAAAAAAAACTAAAGAAAGAAAAAAAAGTAATTTTTTTGAAAAAGTGTCCCCAGCTGGGATTCGAACCCCTTACCCCTCCCTCCAGTCTCGACTTGCCAGTCAGGTGTCCTACCACCAGACCGAGGCGGTACGGAAAGAAAGAAACAAATTCGCTTCAAAAGCCTTTTCTCGGTTATCTATGCAATAGACATTTAGGGCCCAACTGGGGCCCTCCTAATTAACATATAAAAATTTCCTTTGGTAGGCATGATTGGACCATAGAGGCCTACCATGAGACCGAGTTTGAAAATTTTAACTTAATATTAAAGGGAGCTAGAGGTCTCGAAGCCTGAACCTTATTTTCGACATTTCGACTTTTTTAAAAAAATTTTTTATTATTATTCCAAAAAGTGTTCTTTATCAAAGAAAGATGCTCGATTTTATACACAGAACACCTTATGCATGATAAACTACCTAAAATGTTGCAAAAGGAGTAGAAAAATAACAAATAAACCGATTTTCCTAGATTTTTCCAGTTTTTCCCATTTTCCTAATTTAAAAAAAAATTTCCTACATGCATGACCCTCTAGAATATCGAAAAACACATCTGAAAAATAATATAATGTAAAAAAAAACTAAAGAAAGAAAAAAAAGACATTTTTTTGAAAAAGTGTCGGCAGCTGAGATTCGAACCCCCGAACCCTCCCTCCAGTCTCGACTTGCCAGTCAGGTGTCCTACCACCAGACCAAGGTGGTACGGAAAGAAAGAAACAATTTCGCTTCAAAAGCCCTTACTCGGTTGCCTATGCAATAGACCTTTAGGGCCCCACTGGGGTCCTCCTAATTAACATATAAGAATTTCCTTCAACAGGCATGATTGGACAATAGAGGCCTATCTTGGGACAAAGTTTGAAATTTATAACTCAATATTAAAGGGAGCTAGGAGGTCTCGAAGCCTGAACCTTATTCTCGACATTTCGACTTTTTTTAAATTTTTTTTTATTATTATTCCAAAAAGTGTTCTTTATCAAAGAAAGATGCTCGATTTTATGCACAGAACACCTTATGCATGATAAACTACCTAAAATGTTGCAAAAAGAGTCGAAAAATAACAAATAAACCGATTTTCCTAGATTTTTCCAGTTTTTCCCATTTTCCTAATTAAAAAAAAATTTCCTACATGCAGGACCCTCTAGAATATCGAAAAACACATCTGAAAAATAATATAATGTAAAAAAAACTAAAGATAGAAAAAAAAGACATTTTTTTGAAAAAGTGTCCGCAGCTGAGATTCGAACCCCCGACCCCTCCCTCCAGTCTCGACTTGCCAGTCAGGTGTCCTACCACCAGACCAAGGTGGTACGGAAAGAAAGAAACAATTTCGCTGCAAAAGCCCTTTCTCGGTTGCCTATGCAATAGACCTTTAGGGCCCCACTGGGGCCCTCCTAATTATTATATAAAAATTTCCTTCAACAGGCATGATTGGACAATAGAGGCCTATCTTGGGACAAAGTTTGAAATTTATAACTCAATATTAAAGGGAGCTAGGAAGTCTCGAAGCCTGAACCTTATTCTCGACATTTCGACTTTTTTAAAAATTTTTTTATTATTATTCCAAAAAGTGTTCTTTATCAAAGAAAGATGCTCGATTTTATACACAGAACACCTTATGCATGATAAACTACCTAAAATGTTGCAAAAGGAGTCGAAAAATAACAAATAAACCGATTTTCCTAGATTTTTCCAGTTTTTCCCATTTTCCTAATTAAAAAAAAATTTCCTACATGCATGACCCTCTAGAATATCGAAAAACACATTTAAAAAATAATATAATGTAAAAAAAACTAAAGAAAGAAAAAAAAGTAATTTTTTTGAAAAAGTGTCCCCAGCTGGGTTTCGAACCCCTTACCCCTCCCTCCAGTCTCGACTTGCCAGTCAGGAGTCCTACCACCAGAATAAGGCGGTACGGAAAGAAAGAAACAAATTCGCTTCAAAAGTCTTTTCTCGGCTACCTATGCAATAGACATTTAGGGCCCCACTGGGGCCCTCCTAATTAACATATAAAAATTTCCTTTGGCAGGCATGATTGGACCATAGAGGCCTACCATGAGACCGAGTTTGAAAATTTTAACTTAATATTAAAGGGAGCTATGAGGTCTCGAAGCCTGAACATTATTCTCGACATTTCGTCTTTTTTGAAATTTTTTTTTTATTATTTCAAAAAGTGTTCTGTAACTAAGAAAGTTGCTCGATTTTATACACAGAACACCTTACGCATGATAAACTATCCAAAATGTTGCAAAAGGAGTCGAAAAATAACAAATAAACTGATTTTCCTAGATTTTTCAAGTTTTTCCCATTTTCCTAATTAAAAAAAAAATTTCCTACATGCATGACCCTCTAGAATATCGAAAAACACATTTAAAAAATAATATAATGTAAAAAAAACTAAAGAAAGAAAAAAAAGTAATTTTTTTGAAAAAGTGTCCCCAGCTGGGTTTCGAACCCCTTACCCCTCCCTCCAGTCTCGACTTGATAGTCAGGTGTCCTACCACCAGACCAAGGTGCTACGGAAAGAAAGAAACAATTTCGCTTCAAAAGCCCTTACTCGGTTGCCTATGCAATAGACCTTTAGGGCTCCACTGGGGTCCTCCTAATTAACATATAAAAATTTCCTTCAACAGGCATGATTGGACAATAGAGGCCTATCTTGGGACCGAGTTTGAAATTTATAACTTAATATTAAAGGGAGCTACGAGGTCTCGAAGCCTGAACCTTATTCTCGACATTTCGACTTTTTTAAAAATTTTTTTTATTATTATTCCAAAAAGTGTTCTTTATCAAAGAAAGATGCCCGATTTTCTACACAGAACACCTTATGCATGATAAACTACCTAAAATGTTGCAAAAGGAGTAGAAAAATAACAAATAAACCGATTTTCCTAGATTTTTCCAGTTTTTCCCATTTTCCTAATTAAAAAAAAAATTTCCTACATGCATGACCCTCTAGAATATCGAAAAACACATTTGAAAAATAATATAATGTAAAAAAAACTAAAGAAAGAAAAAAAAGACATTTTTTTGAAAAAGTGTCCGCAGCTGAGATTCGAACCCCCGACCCCTCCCTCCAGTCTCGACTTGCCAGTCAGGTGTCCTACCACCAGACCAAGGTGGTACTGAAAGAAAGAAACAATTTCGCTTCAAAAGCCCTTACTCGGTTGCCTATGCAATAGAACTTTAGGGCCCCACTGGGGCCCTCCTAATTAATATATAAAAATTTCCTTCAACAGGCATGATTGGACAATAGAGGCCTATCTTGGGACAAAGTTTGTAATTTATAACTCAATATTAAAGGGAGCTAGGAGATCTCGAAGCCTGAACCTTATTCTCGACATTTCGACTTTTTTAAAAAAATTTTTTATTATTATTCCAAAAAGTGTTCTTTGTCAAAGAAAGATGGTCGATTTTATACACAGAACACCTTATGCATGATAAACTACCTAAAATGTTGCAAAAGGAGTCGAAAAATAACAAATAAACCGATTTTCCTAGATTTTTCCAGTTTTTCCCATTTTCCTAATTAAAAAAAAATTTCCTACATGCATGACCCTCTCGAATATCGAAAAACACATTTAAAAAATAATATAATGTAAAAAAAACTAAAGAAAGAAAAAAAAGTAATTTTTTTGAAAAAGTGTCCCCAGCTGGGATTCGAACCCCTTACTCCTCCCTCCAGTCTCGACTTGCCAGTCAGGTGTCCTACCACCAGACCGAGGCGGTACGGAAAGAAAGAAACAAATTCGCTTCAAAAGCCTTTTCTCGGTTATCTATGCAATAGACATTTAGGGCCCAACTGGGGCCCTCCTAATTAACATATAAAAATTTCCTTTGGTAGGCATGATTGGACCATAGAGGCCTACCATGAGACCGAGTTTGAAAATTTTAACTTAATATTAAAGGGAGCTAGAGGTCTCGAAGCCTGAACCTTATTCTCGACATTTCGTCTTTTTTTAAATTTTTTTTTTATTATTTCAAAAAGTGTTCTGTAACTAAGAAAGTTGCTCGATTTTATACACAGAACACCTTACGCATGATAAACTATCCAAAATTTTGCAAAAGGAGTCGAAAAATAACAAATAAATTGATTTTCCTAGATTTTTCCAGTTTTTCCCATTTTCCTAATTAAAAAAAAATTTCCTACATGCATGACCCTCTAGAATATCGAAAAACACATTTAAAAAATAATATAATGTAAAAAAAACTAAAGAAAGAAAAAAAAGTAATTTTTTTGAAAAAGTGTCCCCAGCTGGGTTTCGAACCCCTTACCCCTCCCTCCAGTCTCGACTTGATAGTCAGGTGTCCTACCACCAGACCAAGGAAATACGGAAAGAAAGAAACAATTTCGCTTCAAAAGCCCTTACTCGGTTGCCTATGCAATAGACCTTTAGGGCCCCACTGGGGTCCTCCTAATTAACATATAAAAATTTCCTTCAACAGGCATGATTGGACAATAGAGGCCTATCTTGGGACCGAGTTTGAAATTTATAACTTAATATTAAAGGGAGCTACGAGGTCTCGAAGCCTGAACCTTATTCTCGACATTTCGACTTTTTTAAAAAAACTTTTTATTATTATTCCAAAAAGTGTTCTTTATCAAAGAAAGATGCTCGATTTTATACACAGAACACCTTATGCATGATAAACTAACTAAAATGTTGCAAAAGGAGTCGAAAAATAACAAATAAACCGATTTTCCTAGATTTTTCCAGTTTTTCCCATTTTCCTAATTAAAAAAAAATTTCCTACATGCATGACCCTCTCGAATATCGAAAAACACATTTAAAAAATAATATAATGTAAAAAAAACTAAAGAAAGAAAAAAAAGTAATTTTTTTGAAAAAGTGTCCCCAGCTGGGATTCGAACCCCTTACCCCTCCCTCCAGTCTCGACTTGCCAGTCAGGTGTCCTACCACCAGACCGAGGCGGTACGGAAAGAAAGAAACAAATTCGCTTCAAAAGCCCTTTCTCGGTTACTTATGCAATAGACATTTAGGGCCCCACTGTTGCCCTCCAATTTAACATATAAAAATTTCCTTTTGCAGGCATGATTGGACCATAGAGGCCTACCTTGAGACCGAGTTTGAAAATTATAACTTAATATTAAAGGGAGCTAGGAGGTCTCGAAGCCTGAACCTTATTCTCGACATTTCTTCTTTTTGATAATTTTTTTTATTATTATTCCAAAAGGTGTTCTTTAACAAAGAAAGATTCTCGATTTTATACACAGAACACCTTACGCACTAAAGACTACCTAAAATGTTGCAAAAGGAGTCGAAAAATAACAAATAAACAGATTCTCCTAGATTTTTCCAGTTTTTTCCCATTTTTCTAATTAAAAAAAAATTTCCTACATGCAGGACCCTCCAGAATATCGAAAAAAACATCTAAAAAATAATATAATGTAAAATAAACAAAAGAAAGGCAAAAAAGAATTTTTTTTGAAAAAGTGTCCGCAGCTGGAATTCGAACCCCCGACCTCTCCGTCCAGTCTTGACTTGCCAGTCAGGTGTCCTACCACCAGACCAAGGTGATACAAAAAGAAGGAAACAATTTCGCTTCAAAAGCCCTTACTCGGTTACCTATGCAATAGACATTTAGGGCACCACTGGGGCCCTCCTAATTAACATATAAAAATTTCCTTCGACAGGCATGATTGAACCATAAAGGCCTACCTTGAGACCGAGTTTGAAAATTATAACTTAATATTAAATGGAGCTAAGAGGTCTCGAAGCCTGAACCTTATTCTCGACATTTCGTCTTTCTCATAATTTTTTTTATTATTATTCCAAAAAGTTTTCTTTAACAAAGAAAGATGCTCGATTTTATACACAGAACACCTTATGCATGATAGACTACCTTAAATGTTGCAATAGGAGTCGAAAAATAGCAAATAAACAGATTTTCCTAGATTTTTCCAGTTTTTTCCCATTTTTTTAATTAAAAAAAAATTTCCTACATGCAGGAGCCTCCAGAATATCGAAAAACACATCTAAAAAATATTATAATGTAAAATAAACAAAAGAAAGAAAGAAAAGGAAATTTTTTTGAAAAAGTGGTCAAAGCTGGGATTCGAACCCCCGTCCCCTCCCTCCAACCTCGACTTGCCAGTCAGGTGTCCTACCACCAGACTAAGGCGGTACGGAAAGAAAGACACAATTTCGCTTCAAAAGCCCTTGCTCGGTTACCTACGCAATAGACATTTAGGGCCCCACTGGGGCCCTCCTAATTAACATATAAAAATTTCCTTCAACAGGCTTATTGGACCATAGAGGCCTACCTTGAGACCGAGTTTGAAAATTATTACTTAATATTAAAGGGAGCTAGGATGTCTCTAAGCCTGAACCTTTTTCTCGACATTTCGACTTTTTTAAAAAAAATTTTATTATTATTCCAAAAATTGTTCTTTAACAAAGAAAGATGCTCGATTTTATACACAGAGCACCTTATGCAAGATAGACTACCTAAAATGTTGCAAAAGGAGTCGAAAAACAACAAATAAACTGTTTTTCCTAGATTTTTCCAGTTTTTCCCATTTTCCTAATTAAAAAAAAAAAATTCTAATTGCATGACCCTCTAGAATATCGAAAAACACATCTCAAAAATAATATAATGTAAAAAAAACTAAAGAAAGAAAAAAAAGAAATTTTTCTGAAAAATTGTCTGCAGCTGGGATTCGAACCCCCGACCCCTCCCTCCAGTCTCGACTTGGCAGTAAGCTGTCCTTCCACCAGACCAAGGCGGTACGAAAAGAAAGAAACAATTTCGCTTCAAAAGCCCTTACTCGGATACCTATGCAATAGACATTTAGGGCCCCACTGGGCCCTCCTAATTAACATATAAAAATTTCCTTCAGGCATGATTGAACCATAGAGGCCTACCCTGAGACCGAGTTTAAAAATTTTAACTTAATAGTAAAGGGAGCTAGGAGGTCTCGAAGCCTGAACCTTATTCTCGACATTTCGTCTTTTTTTAAATTTTTTTTTTATTATTTCAAAAAGTGTTCTTTAACAAAGAAAGTTGCTTGATTTTATACACAGAACACCTTACGCACTAAAGACTACCTAAAATGTTGCAATAGGAGTCGAAAAATAGCAAATAAACAGATTTTCCTAGAATTTTCCAGTTTTTTCCCATTTTCCTAATTAAAAAAAAATTTCCTACATGCAGGACCCTCCAGAATATCGAAAAACACATCTAAATAATATTATAATGTAAAATAAACAAAAGAAAGAAAAAAAAGGAAATTTTTTTGAAAAAGTGGTCAAAGCTGTGATTTGAACCCCCGTCACCTACCTCCAACCTTGACTTGCCAGTCAGGTGTCCTACCACCAGACCAAGGCGGTACAGAAAGAGAGAAACAATTTCGCTTCAAAAGCCCTTACTCGGATACCTATGCAATAGACATTTAGGGCCCCACTGGGGCCCTCCTAATTAACATATAAAAATTTCCTTCAACAGGCATGATTGAACCATAGAGGTCTACCTTGAGACCGAGTTTGAAAATTATAACTTAATATTAAATGGAGCTAAGAGGTCTCGAAGCCTGAACCTTATTCTCGACATTTCGTCTTTCTCATAATTTTTTTTATTATTATTCCAAAAAGTTTTCTTTAACAAAGAAAGATGCTCGATTTTATACACAGAACACCTTATGCATGATAGACTACCTTAAATGTTGCAATAGGAGTCGAAAAATAGCAAATAAACAGATTTTCCTAGATTTTTCCAGTTTTTTCCCTTTTTTTTAATTAAAAAACAATTTCCTACATGCTGGAGCCTCCAGAATATCGAAAAACACATCTAAAAAATATTATAATGTAAAATAAACAAAAGAAAGAAAGAAAAGGAAATTTTTTTGAAAAAGTGGTCAAAGCTGGGATTCGAACCCCCGTCCCCTCCCTCCAACCTCGACTTGCCAGTCAGGTGTCCTACCACCAGACTAAGGCGGTACGGAAAGAAAGACACAATTTCGCTTCAAAAGCCCTTGCTCGGTTACCTACGCAATAGACATTTAGGGCCCCACTGGGGCCCTCCTAATTAACATATAAAAATTTCCTTCAACAGGCTTATTGGACCATAGAGGCCTACCTTGAGACCGAGTTTGAAAATTATTACTTAATATTAAAGGGAGCTAGGATGTCTCTAAGCCTGAACCTTTTTCTCGACATTTCGACTTTTTTAAAAAAAATTTTATTATTATTCCAAAAAGTGTTCTTTAACAAAGAAAGATGCTCGATTTTATACACAGAGCACCTTATGCAAGATAGACTACCTAAAATTTTGCAAAAGGAGTCGAAAAACAACAAATAAACTGTTTTTCCTAGATTTTTCCAGTTTTTCCCATTTTCCTAATTAAAAAAAAATTTCCTAATTGCATGACCCTCTAGAATATCGAAAAACACATCTCAAAAATAATATAATGTAAAAAAAACTAAAGAAAGAAAAAAAAGAAATTTTTCTGAAAAATTGTCTGCAGCTGGGATTCGAACCCCCGACCCCTCCCTCCAGTCTCGACTTGGCAGTAAGCTGTCCTTCCACCAGACCAAGGCGGTACGAAAGGAAAGAAACAATTTCGCTTCAAAAGCCCTTACTCGGATACCTATGCAATAGACATTTAGGGCCCCACTGGGCCCTCCTAATTAACATATAAAAATTTCCTTCAGGCATGATTGAACCATAGAGGCCTACCCTGAGACCGAGTTTAAAAATTTTAACTTAATAGTAAAGGGAGCTAGGAGGTCTCGAAGCCTGAACCTTATTCTCGACATTTCGTCTTTTTTTAAATTTTTTTTTTATTATTTCAAAAAGTGTTCTTTAACAAAGAAAGTTGCTTGATTTTATTCACAGAACACCTTACGCACTAAAGACTACCTAAAATGTTGCAATAGGAGTCGAAAAATAGCAAATAAACAGATTTTCCTAGAATTTTCCAGTTTTTTCCCATTTTCCTAATTAAAAAAAAATTTCCTACATGCAGGACCCTCCAGAATATCGAAAAACACATCTAAATAATATTATAATGTAAAATAAACAAAAGAAAGAAAAAAAAGGAAATTTTTTTGAAAAAGTGGTCAAAGCTGTGATTCGAACCCCCGTCACCTCCCTCCAACCTTGACTTGCCAGTCAGGTGTCCTACCACCAGACCAAGGCGGTACAGAAAGAAAGAAACAATTTCGCTTCAAAAGCCCTTACTCGGATACCTATGCAATAGACATTTAGGGCCCCACTGGGGCCCTCCTAATTAACATATAAAAATTTCCTTCAACAGGCATGATTGAACCATAGAGGTCTACCTTGAGACCGAGTTTGAAAATTATAACTTAATATTAAATGGAGCTAGGAGGTCTCGAAGCCTGCACCTTATTCTCGACATTTCGTCTTTTTTAAAAAAATTTTTATTGTTATTTCAAAAAATGTACTTTAACAAAGAAAGATGCTCGATTTTATACTCAGAACACCTTACGCAGGATAAACTACCTAAAATGTTGCAGAAGGAGTCGAAAAATAACAAATAAACTGATTTTCCTAGATTTTTCCAGTTTTTCCCATTTTCCCAATTAAAAAAAAAATTTCCTACATGCATGACCCTCTAGAATATCGAAAAACACATTTAAAAAATAATATAATGTAAAAAAAACTAAAGAAAGAAAAAAAAGAAATTTTTTCAAAAATGTGTCCCCAGCTGCGTTTCGAACCCCTGACCCCTCCCTCCAGTCTGGACTTGCCAGTCAGGTGTCCTACCACCAGACCAAGGTGGTAAGGAAAGAAAGAAACAATTTCGCTTCAAAAGCCCTACTCGGTTGCCTATGCAATAGACCTTTAGGGCCCCACTGAGGCCTTTTAATTAAAATATAAAAATTTCCTTCATTAGGCATGATTGGACCATAGAGGCCTATCTTGGGACCGAGTTTGAAAATTATAACTCAATATTAAAGGGAGCTAGGAGGTCTCGAAGCCTGAACCTTATTCTCGACATTTCGACTTTTTTAAAAAAAAATTTTATTATTATTCCAAAAAGTGTTCTTTATCAAAGAAAGATGCTCGATTTTATACACAGAACACCTTATGCATGATAAACTACCTAAAATTTTGCAAAAGGAGTCGAAAAATAACAAATAAACCTATTTTCCTAGATTTTTCCAGTTTTTCCCATTTTCCTAATTAAAAAAAAAATTTCCTACATGCATGAACCTCTAGAATATCGAAAAACACATCTGAAAAATAATATAATGTAAAATAAACAAAAGAAAGAAAAAAAGAAATTTTTTTGAAAAAGAGGTCGAAATGGGATTCGAACCCCCGACCTCTCCGTCCAGTCTTGACTTGCCAGTCAGGTGTCCTACCACCAGACCAAGGTGATACAAAAAGAAGGAAACAATTTCGCTTCAAAAGCCCTTACTCGGTTACCTATGCAATAGACATTTAGGGCACCACTGGGGCCCTCCTAATTAACATATAAAAATTTCCTTCGACAGGCATGATTGAACAAAAAAGGCCTACCTTGAGACCGAGTTTGAAAATTATAACTTAATATTAGATGGAGCTAAGAGGTCTCGAAGCCTGAACCTTATTCTCGACATTTCGTCTTTCTCATAATTTTTTTTATTATTATTCCAAAAAGTTTTCTTTAACAAAGAAAGATGCTCGATTTTATACACAGAACACCTTATGCATGATAGACTACCTTAAATGTTGCAATAGGAGTCGAAAAATAGCAAATAAACAGATTTTCCTAGATTTTTCCAGTTTTTTCCCATTTTTTTAATTAAAAAAAAATTTCCGACATGCAGGAGCCTCCAGAATATCGAAAAACACATCTAAAAAATATTATAATGTAAAATAAACAAAAGAAAGAAAGAAAAGGAAAATTTTTTGAAAAAGTGGTCAAAGCCGGGATTCGAACCCCCGTCCCCTCCCTCCAACCTCGACTTGCCAGTCAGGTGTCCTACCACCAGACTAAGGCGGTACGGAAAGAAAGACACAATTTCGCTTCAAAAGCCCTTGCTCGGTTACCTACGCAATAGACATTTAGGGCCCCACTGGGGCCCTCCTAATTAACATATAAAAATTTCCTTCAACAGGCTTATTGGACCATAGAGGCCTACCTTGAGACCGAGTTTGAAAATTATTACTTAATATTAAAGGGAGCTAGGATGTCTCTAAGCCTGAACCTTTTTCTCGACATTTCGACTTTTTAAAAAAATTTTTTATTATTATTCCAAAAAGTGTTCTTTAACAAAGAAAGATGCTCGATTTTATACACAGAGCACCTTATGCAAGATAGACTACCTAAAATGTTGCAAAAGGAGTCGAAAAACAACAAATAAACTGTTTTTCCTAGATTTTTCCAGTTTTTCCCATTTTCCTAATTAAAAAAAAAATTTCCTAATTGCATGACCCTCTAGAATATTGAAAAACACATCTCAAAAATAATATAATGTAAAAAAAACTAAAGAAAGAAAAAAAAGAAATTTTTCTGAAAAATTGTCTGCAGCTGGGATTCGAACCCCCGACCCCTCCCTCCAGTCTCGACTTGGCAGTAAGCTGTCCTTCCACCAGACCAAGGCGGTACGAAAAGAAAGAAACAATTTCGCTTCAAAAGCCCTTACTCGGATACCTATGCAATAGACATTAAGGGCCCCACTGGGCCCTCCTAATTAACATATAAAAATTTCCTTCAGGCATGATTGAACCATAGAGGCCTACCTTGAGACCGAGTTTGAAAATTATAACTTAATATTAAACGGAGCTAGAAGATCTCGAAGCCTGCACCTTATTCTCGTCATTTCGTCTTTTTTAAAAAAATTTTTATTGTTATTTCAAAAAGTGTTCTTTAACAAAGAAAGATGCTCGATTTTATACTCAGAACACCTTACGCAGGATAAACTACCTAAAATGTTGCAAAAGGAGTCGAAAAATAACAAATAAACAGATTCTCCTAGATTTTAACAGTTTTTTCCCATTTTCCTAATTAAAAAAAAATTTCCTACATGCAGGACCCTCCAGAATATCGAAAAACACATCTAAAAAATAATATAATGTAAAATAAGCAAAAGAAAGAAAAAAAGAAATTTTTTTGAAAAAGTGTCCGCAGCTGGGATTCGAACCCCCGACCTCTCCGTCCAGTCTCGACTTGCCGGTCAGGTGTCCTACCACCAGACCAAGGTGGTACGAAAAGAAAGAAACAATTTCGCTTCAAAAGCCCTTACTCGGTTACCTATGCAATAGACATTTAGGGCACCACTGGGGTCCTCTTAATTAACATATAAAAATTTCTTTCGACAGGCATGATTGCACCATAGAGGCCTACCTTGAGACTGAGTTTGAAAATTATTACTTAATATTAAAGGGAGCTAGGATGTCTCAAAGCCTGAACCTTATTCTCGACATTTCGACTTTTTTAAAAATTTTTTTATTATTATTCCAAAAAGTGTTCTTTAACAAAGAAAGATGCTCGATTTTATACACAGAGCACATTATGCATGATAGACTACCTAAAATCTTGCAAAAGGAGTCGAAAAACAACAAATAAACTGATTTTCCTAGATTTTTCCAGTTTTTCCCATTTTCCTAATTAAAAAAAAAATTTCCTACCTGCATGACCCTCTAGAATATCGAAAAACACATCTGAAGAATAATATAATGTAAAAAAAACTAAAGAAAGAAAAAAAAAATTTTTTATTGAAATAGTGGTCGAAGCTAGGATTCGAACCCCCGTCCCCTCCCTCCAACCTCGACTTGCCAATCAGGTGTCCTACCACCAGACCAAGTTGGTACGGAAAGAAAGAAACAATTTCGCTTCAAAAGCCCTTACTCGGTTGCCTATGCAATAGACCTTTAGGGCCCCACTGG
This sequence comes from Parasteatoda lunata, assembly GCA_949128135.1. Lineage (NCBI taxonomy): Eukaryota > Metazoa > Arthropoda > Arachnida > Araneae > Theridiidae > Parasteatoda > Parasteatoda lunata. Next base: position 113,921,221 of record OX421970.1, read on the forward strand.
GGCCCTCCTAATTAACATAAAAAAATTTCCTTTAACAGGCATGATTGGACCATAGAGGCCTATCTTGGGACCATGTTTGAAAATAATAACTCAATATTAAAGGGAGCTAGGAGGTCTCGAAGCCTGAACCTTATTCTAGACATTTCGACTTTTTTAAAAATTTTTTTTATTATTATTCCAAAAAGTGTTCTTTATCAAAGAAAGATGCTCGAGTTTATACACAGAACACATTATGCATGATAAACTACCTAAAATGTTGCAAAAGGAGTCGAAAAATAACAAATAAACCGATTTTCCTAGATTTTTCCAGTTTTTCCCATTTTCCTAATTAAAAAAAAAATTTCCTACATGCATGACCCTCTAGAATATCGAAAAACACATCTAAAAAATAATATAATGTAAAAAAAACTAAAGAAAGAAAAAAAAGAAAATTTTCTGAAAAAGTGTCTGCAGCTGGGATTCGAACCCCCGACCCCTCCCTCCCGTCTCGACTTGGCAGTCAGCAGTTCTTCCACCAGACCAAGGTGTTACGAAAAGAAAGAAACAATTTTGCTTCAAAAGCCCTTTCTCGGTTACCTACGCAATAGACCTTTAGGGCCCCACTGGGGGCCTCCTAATGAACATATAAAAATTTCCTTTTGCAGGCATGATTGGACCATAGAGGCCTACCTTGAGACTGAGTTTGAAAATTATAACTCAATATTAAAGGGAGCTAGGAGGTCTCGAAGCCTGAACCTTATTCTAGACATTTCGACTTTTTTAAACTCGAGTTTATACACAGAACACCTTATGCATGATAAACTACCTAAAATGTTGCAAAAGGAGTCGAAAAATAACAAATAAACCAATTTTCCTAGATTTTTCCGGTTTTTCCCATTTTCCTAATTAAAAAAAAAATTTCCTACTTGCATGACCCTCTAGAATATCGAAAAACACATCTAAAAAATAATATAATGTAAAAAAAACTAAAGAAAGAAAAATAAGAAATTTTTTTGAAAAAGTGTCCACAGCTGGGATTCGAACCCCCGTCCCGTCCCTCCAACCTCGACTTGCCAGTCAGGTGTCCTACCACCAGACCAAGGCGGTACGGAAAGAAAGAAACAATTTCGCTTCAAAAGCCCTTTCTCGGTTACCTATGCAATGGACATTTAGGGCCCCACTGGGGCCCTCATAATTAACATATAAAAATTTCCTTCGACAGGCATGATTGAACCATAGAGTCCTACCTTGAGACCGAGTTTGAAAATTATAACTTAATATTAAATGGAGCTAGGAGGTCTCGAAGCCTGAACCTTATTCTCGACATTTCTTCTTTTTCATAATTTTTTTTATTATTATTCCAAAAAGTGTTCTTTAACAAAGAAAGATTCTCGATTTTATACACAGAACACCTTACGCACTAAAGACTACCTAAAATGTTGCAAAAGGAGTCGAAAAATAACAAATAAACAGATTCTCCTAGATTTTTCCAGTTTTTTCCCATTTTCCTAATTAAAAAAAAATTTCCTACATGCAGGACCCTCCAGAATATCGAAAAACACATCTAAAAAATAATATAATGTAAAATAAACAAAAGAAAGGCAAAAAAGAAATTTTTTTGAAACAGTGTCCGCAGCTGGGATTCGAACCCACGTCCCCTCTCTCCAACCTCGACTTGCCAGTCAGGTGTCCTACCACCAGACCAAGGTGGTACGGAAAGAAAGAAACAATTTCGCTTCAAAAGCCCTTAATCGGTTGCCTATGCAATAGACATTTAGGGCCCCACTGGGGCCCTCCTAATTAACATATAAAAATTTACTTCAGCAGGCATGATTGAACCATAGAGGCCTACCTTGAGACCGAGTTTGAAAATTATAACTTAATATTAAATGGAGCTAGAAGATCTCGAAGCCTGCACCTTATTCTCGACATTTCGTCTTTTTTAAATAAATTTTTATTGTTATTTCAAAAAGTGTTCTTTAACAAAGAAAGATGCTCGATTTTATACTCAAAACACCTTACGCAGGATAAACTACCTAAAATGATGCAAAAGGAGTCGAAAAATAACAAATAAACTGATTTTCCTAGATTTTTCCAGTTTTTCCCATTTTCCCAATTAAAAAAAAATTTCCTACATGCATGACCCTCTAGAATATCGAAAAACACGTCTGAAAAATAATATAATGTAAAATAAACAAAAGAAAGAAAAAAAGAAATTTTTTTGAAAAAGTGGTCGAAGCTGGGATTCGAACCCCCGTTCCCTCCCTCCAACCTCGACTTGCCAGTGAGGTGTCCTACCGCCAGACCAAGGGGATACGGAAAGAAAGAAACAATTTCGCTTCAAAAGCCCTTTCTCGTTTACCTATGCAAAAGACATTTAGGGCCCCACTGGGGCCCTCCTAATTAACATATAAAGATTTCCTTCAGCAGGCATGATTGGACCATAGAGGCCTACCTTGAGACCGAGTTTGAAAATTATAACTTAATATTAAATGGAGCTAGGAGGTCTCGAAGCCTGAACCTTATTCTCAACATTTCTACATTTTCAAAATTTTTTTTAATATTATTCCAAAAAGTGTTCTTTAACAAAGAAAGATGCTCGATTTTATACACAGAACACCTTATGCATGATAGACTACCATAAATGATGCAATAGGAGTCGAAAAATAACAAATAAACAGATTCTCCTAGATTTTAACAGTTTTTTCCCATTTTCCTAATTAAAAAAAAATTTCCTACATGCAGGACCCTCCAGAATATCGAAAAACACATCTAAAAAATAATATAATGTAAAATAAGCAAAAGAAAGGCAAAAAAAAATTTTTTTTGAAAAAGTGTCCGCAGCTGGTATTCGAACCCCCGACCTCTCCGTCCAGTCTCGACTTGCCAGTCAGGTGTCCTACCACCAGACCACGGTGGTACGAAAAGAAAGAAACAATTTCGCTTCAAAAGCCCTTACTCGGTTACCTATGCAATAGACATTTAGGGCACCACTGGGGCCCTCTTAATTAACATATAAAAATTTCTTTCGACAGGCATGATTGCACCATAGAGGCCTACCTTGAGACTGAGTTTGAAAATTATTACTTAATATTAAAGGGAGCTAGGATGTCTCTAAGCCTGAACCTTATTCTCGACATTTCGACTTTTTTAAAAATTTTTTTATTATTATTCCAAAAAGTGTTCTTTAACAAAGAAAGATGCTCGATTTTATACACAGAGCACCTTATGCATGATAGACTACCTAAAATCTTGCAAAAGGAGTCGAAAAACAACAAATAAACTGATTTTCCTAGATTTTTCCAGTTTTTCCCATTTTCCTAATTAAAAAAAAAATTTCCTACCTGCATGACCCTCTAGAATATCGAAAAACTCATCTGAAGAATAATATAATGTAAAAAAAACTAAAGAAAGAAAAAAAAATTTTTTTTTGAAAAAGTGGTCGAAGCTAGGATTCGAACCCCCGTCCCCTCCCTCCAACCTCGACTTGCCAATCAGGTGTCCTACCACCAGACCAAGTTGGTACGGAAAGAAAGAAACAATTTCGCTTCAAAAGCCCTTACTCGGTTGTCTATGCAATAGACCTTTAGGGCCCCACTGGGGCCCTCCTAATTAACATAAAAAAATTTCCTTTAACAGGCATGATTGGACCATAGAGGCCTATCTTGGGACCAAGTTTGAAAATTATAACTCAATATTAAAGGGAGCTAGGAGGTCTCGAAGCTTGAACCTTATTCTAGACATTTCGACTTTTTTAAACTCGAGTTTATACACAGAACACCTTATGCATGATAAACTACCTAAAATGTTGCAAAAGGAGTCGAAAAATAACAAATAAACCAATTTTCCTAGATTTTTCCGGTTTTTCCCATTTTCCTAATTAAAAAAAAAATTTCCTACTTGCATGACCCTCTAGAATATCGAAGAACACATCTAAAAAATAATATAATGTAAAAAAAACTAAAGAAAGAAAAATAAGAAATTTTTTTGAAAAAGTGGTAAAAGCTGGGTTTCGAACCCACGTCCCCTCCCTCCAACCTCGACTTGCCAGTCAGGTGTCCTACCACCAGACCAAGGTGGTACGGAAAGAAAGAAACAATTTCGCTTCAAAAGCCCTTAATCGGTTGCCTATGCAATAGACCTTTAGGGCCCACCTGGGGCCCTCCTAATTAACATATAAAAATTTACTTCAGCAGGCATTATTGGACCATAGAGGCCTACCTTGGGACCGAGTTTGAAAATTATAACTTAATATTAAAGGGAGATAGGAGGTATCAAAGCCTGAACCTTATTCTCGACATTTCGGCTTTTTCTTAATTTTTTTTATTATTATTCCAAAAAGTGTTCTTTAACAAAGAAAGATGCTCGATTTTATACACAGAACATCTTATGCATGATAAACTACCTAAAATGTTGCAAAAGGAGTCGAAAAATAACAAATAAACCGATTTTCCTAGATTTTTCCAGTTTTTCCCATTTTCCTAATTAAAAAAAAAATTTCCTACATGCATGACCCTCTAGAATATCGAAAAACACATCTAAAAAATAATATAATGTATAAAAAACTAAAGAAAGAAAAAAAAGAAATTTTTCTGAAAAAGTGTCTGCAGCTGGGATTCGAACCCCCGACCCCTCCCTCCCGTCTCGACTTGGCAGTCAGCAGTCCTTCCACCAGACCAAGGTCGTACGAAAAGAAAGAAACAATTTTGCTTCAAAAGCCCTTTCTCGGTTACCTACGCAATAGACATTTAGGGCCCCACTGGGGGCCTCCTAATGAACATATAAAAATTTTCTTTTGCAGGCATGATTGGACCATAGAGGCCTACCTTGAGACCGAGTTTGAAATTTATAACTCAATATTAAAGGGAGCTAGGAGGTCTCGAAGCCTGAACCTTATTCTAGACATTTCGACTTTTATAAACTCGAGTTTATACACAGAACACCTTATGCATGATAAACTACCTAAAATGTTGCAAAAGGAGTCGAAAAATAACAAATAAACCAATTTTCCTAGATTTTTCCGGTTTTTCAGATTTTCCTAATTAAAAAAAAAATTTCCTACTTGCATGACCCTCTAGAATATCGAAAAACACATCTAAAAAATAATATAATGTAAAAAAAACTAAAGAAAGAAAAATAAGAAATTTTTTTGAAAAAGTGTCCACAGCTGGGATTCGAACCCCCGTCCCGTCCCTCCAACCTCGACTTGCCAGTCAGGTGTCCTACCACCAGACCAAGGCGGTACGGAAAGAAAGAAACAATTTCGCTTCAAAAGCCCTTTCTCGGTTACCTATGCAATAGACATTTAGGGACCCACTGGGGCCCTCATAATTAACATATAAAAATTTCCTTCGACAGGCATGATTGAACCATAGAGGCCTACCTTGAGACCGAGTTTGAAAATTATAACTTAATATTAAATGGAGCTAGGAGGTCTCGAAGCCTGAACCTTATTCTCGACATTTCTTCTTTTTCATAATTTTTATTATTATTATTCCAAAAAGTGTTCTTTAACAAAGAAAGATTCTCGATTTTATACACAGAACACCTTACGCACTAAAGACTACCTAAAATGTTGCAAAAGGAGTCGAAAAATAACAAATAAACAGATTCTCCTAGATTTTTCCAGTTTTTTCCCATTTTCCTAATTAAAAAAAAATTTCCTACATGCAGGACCCTCCAGAATATCGAAAAACACATCTAAAAAATAATATAATGTAAAATAAACAAAAGAAAGGCAAAAAAGAAATTTTTTTGAAAAAGTGTCCGCAGCTGGGATTCGAACCACCGACCTCTCCGTCCAGTCTCGACTTGCCAGTCAGGTGTCCTACCACCAAACCAAGGTGGTACGGAAGCAAAGAAACAATTTCGCTTCAAAAGCCCTTACTCGGTTGCCTATGCAATAGACCTTTAGGGCCCCACTGGGGCCCTCTTAATTAACATAAAAAAATTTCCTTTAACAGGCATGATTGGACCATAGAGGCCTATCTTGGGACCGAGTTTGAAAATTATAACTCAATATTAAAGGGAGCTAGGAGGTCTCGAAGCCTGAACCTTATTCTAGACATTTCGATTTTTTTAAAATTTTTTTTTATTATTATTCCAAAAAGTGTTCTTTATCAAAGAAAGATGCTCGATTTTATACACAGAACACCTTATGCATGATAAACTACCTAAAATGTTGCAAAAGGAGTCGAAAAATAACAAATAAACCGATTTTCCTAGATTTTTCCAGTTTTTCCCATTTTCTTAATTAAAAAAAAATTTCCTACATGCATGACCCTCTAGAATATCGAAAAACACATCTGAAAAATAATATAATGTAAAAAAAACTGAAGAAAGAAATTTTTTTGAAAAAATGGTCGAAGCTTGGATTCGAACCCCCGTCCCCCTCCTCCAACCTCGACTTGCCAGTCAGGTGTCCTACCACCAGACCAAGGCGGTACGGAAAGAAAGAAACAATTTCGCTTCAAAAGCCCTTTCTCGATTACATATGCAATAGACATTTAGGTCCCAACTGGGACCCTCCTAATTAACATATTAAAATTTCCTTCGGCAGGCATGATTGGACCATAGAGGCCTACCATGAGACCGAGTTTGAAAATTTTAACTTAACATTAAAGGGAGCTAGGAGGTCTCGAAGCCTGAACCTTATTCTCGACATTTCGTCTTTTTTTAAATTTTTTTTTTATTATTTCAAAAAGTGTTCTTTAACAAAGAAAGTTGCTCGATTTTATACACAGAACACCTAACGCATGATAAACAATCCAAAATGTTGCAAAAGGAGTCGAAAAATAACAAATAAACTGATTTTCCTAGATTTTTCCAGTTTTTCCCATTTTCCTAATAAAAAAAAAATTTCCTACAGGCATGACCCTCTAGAATATCGAAAAACACATTTAAAAAATAATATAATGTAAAAAAAACTAAAGAAAGAAAGAAAAGAAATTTTTTTGAAAAAGTGTCCCCAGCTGGGTTTCGAACCCCTCCCTCCAGTCTCGACTTGCCAGTCAGGTGTCCTACCACCAGACCAAGGTGATACGTCTAGAAAGAAACAATTTCGCTTCAAATGCCCTCACTCAGTTGCCTATGCAATAGACCTTTAGGGCCCCACTGGGGCACTCCTAATTAACATATAAAAATTTCCTTTTGCGGGCATGATTGGACCATAGAGGCCTACCTTGAGACCGAGTTTGATAATTATAACTTAATATTAAATGGAGCTAGGAGGTCTCGAAGCCTGAACCTTATTCTCGACATTGCGACTTTTTTAAAATTTTTTTTATTCTTATTCCAAAAAGTGTTCTTTAACAAAGAAGGATGCTCGATTTTATACACAGAACACCTTCTGCTTGATAGACTACCTAAAATGTTGCAAAAGGAGTCGAAAAATAACAAATAAACTGATTTTCCTAGATTTTTCCAGTTTTTCCCATTTTCCCAATTAAAAAAAAAATTTCCTACATGCATGACCCTCTAGAATATCGAAAAACACATCTGAAAAATAATATAATGTAAAATAAACAAAAGAAAGAAAAAAAGAAATTTTTTTGAAAAAGTGGTTGAAGCTGGGATTCGAACCCCCGTTTCCTCCCTCCAACCTCGACTTGCCAGAGAGGTGTCCTACCGCCAGACCAAGGGGATACGGAAAGAAAGAAACAATTTCGCTTCAAAAGCGCTTTCTCGTTTACCTATGCAAAAGACATTTAGGGCCCCACTGGGGCCCTCCTAATTAACATATAAAGATTTCCTTCAGCAGGCACGATTGGACCATAGAGGCCTACCTTGAGACCGAGTTTGAAAATTATAACTTAATATTAAATGGAGCTAGGAGGTCTCGAAGCCTGAACCTTATTCTCAACATTTCTACATTTTCAAAATTTTTTTTAATATTATTCCAAAAAGTGTTCTTTAACAAAGAAAGATGCTCGATTTTATACACAGAACACCTTATGCATGATAGACTACCATAAATGTTGCAATAGGAGTCGAAAAATAACAAATAAACAGATTCTCCTAGATTTTAACAGTTTTTTCCCATTTTCCTAATTAAAAAAAAATTTCCTACATGCAGGACCCTCCAGAATATCGAAAAACACATCTAAAAAATAATATAATGTAAAATAAGCAAAAGAAAGGCAAAAAAAAAATTTTTTTTGAAAAAGTGTCCGCAGCTGGGATTCGAACCCCCGACCTCTCCGTCCAGTCTCGACTTGCCAGTCAGGTGTCCTACCACCAGACCACGGTGGTACGAAAAGAAAGAAACAATTTCGCTTCAAAAGCCCTTACTCGGTTACCTATGCAATAGACATTTAGGGCACCACTGGGGCCCTCTTAATTAACATATAAAAATTTCTTTCGACAGGCATGATTGCACCATAGAGGCCTACCTTGAGACTGAGTTTGAAAATTATTACTTAATATTAAAGGGAGCTAGGATGTCTCTAAGCCTGAACCTTATTCTCGACATTTCGACTTTTTTAAAAATTTTTTTATTATTATTCCAAAAAGTGTTCTTTAACAAAGAAAGATGCTCGATTTTATACACAGAGCACCTTATGCATGATAGACTACCTAAAATCTTGCAAAAGGAGTCGAAAAACAACAAATAAACTGATTTTCCTAGATTTTTCCAGTTTTTCCCATTTTCCTAATTAAAAAAAAAATTTCGTACCTGCATGATCCTCTAGAATATCGAAAAACTCATCTGAAGAATAATATAATGTAAAAAAAACTAAAGAAAGAAAAAAAAATTTTTTTTTGAAAAAGTGGTCGAAGCTAGGATTCGAACCCCCGTCCCCTTCCTCCAACCTCGACTTGCCAATCAGGTGTCCTACCGCCAGACCAAGTTGGTTAGGAAAGAAAGAAACAATTTCGCTTCAAAAGCCCTTACTCGGTTGCCTATGCAATAGACCTTTAGGGCCCCACTGGGGCCCTCCTAATTAACATAAAAAAATTTCCTTTAACAGGCATGATTGGACCATAGAGGCCTATCTTGGGACCAAGTTTGAAAATTATAACTCAATATTAAAGGGAGCTAGGAGGTCTCGAAGCCTGAACCTTATTCTAGACATTTCGACTTTTTTAAAAAAATTTTTTATTATTATTCCAAAAAGTGTTCTTTATCAAAGAAAGATGCTCGATTTTATACACAGAACACATTATGCATGATAAACTACCTAAAATGTTGCAAAAGGAGTCGAAAAATAACAAATAAACCGATTTTCCTAGATTTTTCCAGTTTTTCCCATTTTCCTAATTAAAAAAAAAATTTCCTACATGCATGACCCTCTAGAATATCGAAAAACACATCTAAAAAATAATATAATGTAAAAAAAAATTAAAGAAAGAAAAAAAAGAAAATTTTCTGAAAAAGTGTCTGCAGCTGGGATTCGAACCCCCGACCCCTCCCTCCCGTCTCGACTTGGCAGTCAGCAGTTCTTCCACCAGACCAAGGTGTTACGAAAAGAAAGAAACAATTTTGCTTCAAAAGCCCTTTCTCGGTTACCTACGCAATAGACCTTTAGGGCCCCACTGGGGGCCTCCTAATGAACATATAAAAATTTTCTTTTGCAGGCATGATTGGACCATAGAGGCCTACCTTGAGACCGAGTTTGAAATTTATAACTCAATATTAAAGGGAGCTAGGAGGTCTCGAAGCCTGAACCTTATTCTAGACATTTCGACTTTTATAAACTCGAGTTTATACACAGAACACCTTATGCATGATAAACTACCTAAAATGTTGCAAAAGGAGTCGAAAAATAACAAATAAACCAATTTTCCTAGATTTTTCCGGTTTTTCAGATTTTCCTAATTAAAAAAAAAATTTCCTACTTGCATGACCCTCTAGAATATCGAAAAACACATCTAAAAAATAATATAATGTAAAAAAAACTAAAGAAAGAAAAATAAGAAATTTTTTTGAAAAAGTGTCCACAGCTGGGATTCGAACCCCCGTCCCGTCCCTCCAACCTCGACTTGCCAGTCAGGTGTCCTACCACCAGACCAAGGCGGTACGGAAAGAAAGAAACAATTTCGCTTCAAAAGCCCTTTCTCGGTTACCTATGCAATAGACATTTAGGGACCCACTGGGGCCCTCATAATTAACATATAAAAATTTCCTTCGACAGGCATGATTGAACCATAGAGGCCTACCTTGAGACCGAGTTTGAAAATTATAACTTAATATTAAATGGAGCTAGGAGGTCTCGAAGCCTGAACCTTATTCTCGACATTTCTTCTTTTTCATAATTTTTTTTATTATTATTCCAAAAAGTGTTCTTTAACAAAGAAAGATTCTCGATTTTATACACAGAACACCTTACGCACTAAAGACTACCTAAAATGTTGCAAAAGGAGTCGAAAAATAACAAATAAACAGATTCTCCTAGATTTTTCCAGTTTTTTCCCATTTTCCTAATTAAAAAAAAATTTCCTACATGCAGGACCCTCCAGAATATCGAAAAACACATCTAAAAAATAATATAATGTAAAATAAACAAAAGAAAGGCAAAAAAGAAATTTTTTTGAAAAAGTGTCCGCAGCTGGGATTCGAACCACCGACCTCTCCGTCCAGTCTCGACTTGCCAGTCAGGTGTCCTACCACCAAACCAAGGTGGTACGGAAGCAAAGAAACAATTTCGCTTCAAAAGCCCTTACTCGGTTGCCTATGCAATAGACCTTTAGGGCCCCACTGGGGCCCTCTTAATTAACATAAAAAAATTTCCTTTAACAGGCATGATCGGACCATAGAGGCCTATCTTGGGACCGAGTTTGAAAATTATAACTCAATATTAAAGGGAGCTAGGAGGTCTCGAAGCCTGAACCTTATTCTAGACATTTCGATTTTTTTAAAAATTTTTTTTATTATTATTCCAAAAAGTGTTCTTTATCAAAGAAAGATGCTCGATTTTATACACAGAACACCTTATGCATGATAAACTACCTAAAATGTTGCAAAAGGAGTCGAAAAATAACAAATAAACCGATTTTCCTAGATTTTTCCAGTTTTTCCCATTTTCTTAATTAAAAAAAAATTTCCTACATGCATGACCCTCTAGAATATCGAAAAACACATCTGAAAAATAATATAATGTAAAAAAAACTGAAGAAAGAAATTTTTTTGAAAAAATGGTCGAAGCTTGGATTCGAACCCCCGTCCCCCTCCTCCAACCTCGACTTGCCAGTCAGGTGTCCTACCACCAGACCAAGGCGGTACGGAAAGAAAGAAACAATTTCGCTTCAAAAGCCCTTTCTCGATTACATATGCAATAGACATTTAGGTCCCAACTGGGACCCTCCTAATTAACATATTAAAATTTCCTTCGGCAGGCATGATTGGACCATAGAGGCCTACCATGAGACCGAGTTTGAAAATTTTAACTTAACATTAAAGGGAGCTAGGAGGTCTCGAAGCCTGAACCTTATTCTCGACATTTCGTCTTTTTTTAAATTTTTTTTTTATTATTTCAAAAAGTGTTCTTTAACAAAGAAAGTTGCTCGATTTTATACACAGAACACCTAACGCATGATAAACAATCCAAAATGTTGCAAAAGGAGTCGAAAAATAACAAATAAACTGATTTTCCTAGATTTTTCCAGTTTTTCCCATTTTCCTAATAAAAAAAAAATTTCCTACAGGCATGACCCTCTAGAATATCGAAAAACACATTTAAAAAATAATATAATGTAAAAAAAACTAAAGAAAGAAAGAAAAGAAATTTTTTTGAAAAAGTGTCCCCAGCTGGGTTTCGAACCCCTCCCTCCAGTCTCGACTTGCCAGTCAGGTGTCCTACCACCAGACCAAGGTGGTACGTCTAGAAAGAAACAATTTCGCTTCAAATGCCCTCACTCAGTTGCCTATGCAATAGACCTTTAGGGCCCCACTGGGGCACTCCTAATTAACATATAAAAATTTCCTTTTGCGGGCATGATTGGACCATAGAGGCCTACCTTGAGACCGAGTTTGATAATTATAACTTAATATTAAATGGAGCTAGGAGGTCTCGAAGCCTGAACCTTATTCTCGACATTGCGACTTTTTTAAAAATTTTTTTATTCTTATTCCAAAAAGTGTTCTTTAACAAAGAAGGATGCTCGATTTTATACACAGAACACCTTCTGCTTGATAGACTACCTAAAATGTTGCAAAAGGAGTCGAAAAATAACAAATAAACTGATTTTCCTAGATTTTTCCAGTTTTTCCCATTTTCCCAATTAAAAAAAAAATTTCCTACATGCATGACCCTCTAGAATATCGAAAAACACATCTGAAAAATAATATAATGTAAAATAAACAAAAGAAAGAAAAAAAGAAATTTTTTTGAAAAAGTGGTTGAAGCTGGGATTCGAACCCCCGTTCCCTCCCTCCAACCTCGACTTGCCAGAGAGGTGTCCTACCGCCAGACCAAGGGGATACGGAAAGAAAGAAACAATTTCGCTTCAAAAGCGCTTTCTCGTTTACCTATGCAAAAGACATTTAGGGCCCCACTGGGGCCCTCCTAATTAACATATAAAGATTTCCTTCAGCAGGCACGATTGGACCATAGAGGCCTACCTTGAGACCGAGTTTGAAAATTATAACTTAATATTAAATGGAGCTAGGAGGTCTCGAAGCCTGAACCTTATTCTCAACATTTCTACATTTTCAAAATTTTTTTTAATATTATTCCAAAAAGTGTTCTTTAACAAAGAAAGATGCTCGATTTTATACACAGAACACCTTATGCATGATAGACTACCATAAATGTTGCAATAGGAGTCGAAAAATAACAAATAAACAGATTCTCCTAGATTTTAACAGTTTTTTCCCATTTTCCTAATTAAAAAAAAATTTCCTACATGCAGGACCCTCCAGAATATCGAAAAACACATCTAAAAAATAATATAATGTAAAATAAGCAAAAGAAAGGCAAAAAAAAAATTTTTTTTGAAAAAGTGTCCGCAGCTGGGATTCGAACCCCCGACCTCTCCGTCCAGTCTCGACTTGCCAGTCAGGTGTCCTACCACCAGACCACGGTGGTACGAAAAGAAAGAAACAATTTCGCTTCAAAAGCCCTTACTCGGTTACCTATGCAATAGACATTTAGGGCACCACTGGGGCCCTCTTAATTAACATATAAAAATTTCTTTCGACAGGCATGATTGCACCATAGAGGCCTACCTTGAGACTGAGTTTGAAAATTATTACTTAATATTAAAGGGAGCTAGGATGTCTCTAAGCCTGAACCTTATTCTCGACATTTCGACTTTTTTAAAAAATTTTTTATTATTATTCCAAAAAGTGTTCTTTAACAAAGAAAGATGCTCGATTTTATACACAGAGCACCTTATGCATGATAGACTACCTAAAATCTTGCAAAAGGAGTCGAAAAACAACAAATAAACTGATTTTCCTAGATTTTTCCAGTTTTTCCCATTTTCCTAATTAAAAAAAAAATTTCGTACCTGCATGATCCTCTAGAATATCGAAAAACTCATCTGAATAATAATATAATGTAAAAAAAACTAAAGAAAGAAAAAAAAATTTTTTTTTGAAAAAGTGGTCGAAGCTAGGATTCGAACCCCCGTCCCCTTCCTCCAACCTCGACTTGCCAATCAGGTGTCCTACCGCCAGACCAAGTTGGTTAGGAAAGAAAGAAACAATTTCGCTTCAAAAGCCCTTACTCGGTTGCCTATGCAATAGACCTTTAGGGCCCCACTGGGGCCCTCCTAATTAACATAAAAAAATTTCCTTTAACAGGCATGATTGGACCATAGAGGCCTATCTTGGGACCAAGTTTGAAAATTATAACTCAATATTAAAGGGAGCTAGGAGGTCTCGAAGCCTGAACCTTATTCTAGACATTTCGACTTTTTTAAAAAAATTTTTTATTATTATTCCAAAAAGTGTTCTTTATCAAAGAAAGATGCTCGATTTTATACACAGAACACATTATGCATGATAAACTACCTAAAATGTTGCAAAAGGAGTCGAAAAATAACAAATAAACCGATTTTCCTAGATTTTTCCAGTTTTTCCCATTTTCCTAATTAAAAAAAAAATTTCCTACATGCATGACCCTCTAGAATATCGAAAAACACATCTAAAAAATAATATAATGTAAAAAAAAATTAAAGAAAGAAAAAAAAGAAAATTTTCTGAAAAAGTGTCTGCAGCTGGGATTCGAACCCCCGACCCCTCCCTCCCGTCTCGACTTGGCAGTCAGCAGTTCTTCCACCAGACCAAGGTGTTACGAAAAGAAAGAAACAATTTTGCTTCAAAAGCCCTTTCTCGGTTACCTACGCAATAGACCTTTAGGGCCCCACTGGGGGCCTCCTAATGAACATATAAAAATTTTCTTTTGCAGGCATGATTGGACCATAGAGGCCTACCTTGAGACCGAGTTTGAAATTTATAACTCAATATTAAAGGGAGCTAGGAGGTCTCGAAGCCTGAACCTTATTCTAGACATTTCGACTTTTATAAACTCGAGTTTATACACAGAACACCTTATGCATGATAAACTACCTAAAATGTTGCAAAAGGAGTCGAAAAATAACAAATAAACCAATTTTCCTAGATTTTTCCGGTTTTTCAGATTTTCCTAATTAAAAAAAAAATTTCCTACTTGCATGACCCTCTAGAATATCGAAAAACACATCTAAAAAATAATATAATGTAAAAAAAACTAAAGAAAGAAAAATAAGAAATTTTTTTGAAAAAGTGTCCACAGCTGGGATTCGAACCCCCGTCCCGTCCCTCCAACCTCGACTTGCCAGTCAGGTGTCCTACCACCAGACCAAGGCGGTACGGAAAGAAAGAAACAATTTCGCTTCAAAAGCCCTTTCTCGGTTACCTATGCAATAGACATTTAGGGACCCACTGGGGCCCTCATAATTAACATATAAAAATTTCCTTCGACAGGCATGATTGAACCATAGAGGCCTACCTTGAGACCGAGTTTGAAAATTATAACTTAATATTAAATGGAGCTAGGAGGTCTCGAAGCCTGAACCTTATTCTCGACATTTCTTCTTTTTCATAATTTTTTTTATTATTATTCCAAAAAGTGTTCTTTAACAAAGAAAGATTCTCGATTTTATACACAGAACACCTTACGCACTAAAGACTACCTAAAATGTTGCAAAAGGAGTCGAAAAATAACAAATAAACAGATTCTCCTAGATTTTTCCAGTTTTTTCCCATTTTCCTAATTAAAAAAAAATTTCCTACATGCAGGACCCTCCAGAATATCGAAAAACACATCTAAAAAATAATATAATGTAAAATAAACAAAAGAAAGGCAAAAAAGAAATTTTTTTGAAAAAGTGTCCGCAGCTGGGATTCGAACCACCGACCTCTCCGTCCAGTCTCGACTTGCCAGTCAGGTGTCCTACCACCAAACCAAGGTGGTACGGAAGCAAAGAAACAATTTCGCTTCAAAAGCCCTTACTCGGTTGCCTATGCAATAGACCTTTAGGGCCCCACTGGGGCCCTCTTAATTAACATAAAAAAATTTCCTTTAACAGGCATGATCGGACCATAGAGGCCTATCTTGGGACCGAGTTTGAAAATTATAACTCAATATTAAAGGGAGCTAGGAGGTCTCGAAGCCTGAACCTTATTCTAGACATTTCGATTTTTTTAAAAATTTTTTTTATTATTATTCCAAAAAGTGTTCTTTATCAAAGAAAGATGCTCGATTTTATACACAGAACACCTTATGCATGATAAACTACCTAAAATGTTGCAAAAGGAGTCGAAAAATAACAAATAAACCGATTTTCCTAGATTTTTCCAGTTTTTCCCATTTTCTTAATTAAAAAAAAATTTCCTACATGCATGACCCTCTAGAATATCGAAAAACACATCTGAAAAATAATATAATGTAAAAAAAACTGAAGAAAGAAATTTTTTTGAAAAAATGGTCGAAGCTTGGATTCGAACCCCCGTCCCCCTCCTCCAACCTCGACTTGCCAGTCAGGTGTCCTACCACCAGACCAAGGCGGTACGGAAAGAAAGAAACAATTTCGCTTCAAAAGCCCTTTCTCGATTACATATGCAATAGACATTTAGGTCCCAACTGGGACCCTCCTAATTAACATATTAAAATTTCCTTCGGCAGGCATGATTGGACCATAGAGGCCTACCATGAGACCGAGTTTGAAAATTTTAACTTAACATTAAAGGGAGCTAGGAGGTCTCGAAGCCTGAACCTTATTCTCGACATTTCGTCTTTTTTTAAATTTTTTTTTTATTATTTCAAAAAGTGTTCTTTAACAAAGAAAGTTGCTCGATTTTATACACAGAACACCTAACGCATGATAAACAATCCAAAATGTTGCAAAAGGAGTCGAAAAATAACAAATAAACTGATTTTCCTAGATTTTTCCAGTTTTTCCCATTTTCCTAATAAAAAAAAAATTTCCTACAGGCATGACCCTCTAGAATATCGAAAAACACATTTAAAAAATAATATAATGTAAAAAAAACTAAAGAAAGAAAGAAAAGAAATTTTTTTGAAAAAGTGTCCCCAGCTGGGTTTCGAACCCCTCCCTCCAGTCTCGACTTGCCAGTCAGGTGTCCTACCACCAGACCAAGGTGGTACGTCTAGAAAGAAACAATTTCGCTTCAAATGCCCTCACTCAGTTGCCTATGCAATAGACCTTTAGGGCCCCACTGGGGCACTCCTAATTAACATATAAAAATTTCCTTTTGCGGGCATGATTGGACCATAGAGGCCTACCTTGAGACCGAGTTTGATAATTATAACTTAATATTAAATGGAGCTAGGAGGTCTCGAAGCCTGAACCTTATTCTCGACATTGCGACTTTTTTAAAAATTTTTTTATTCTTATTCCAAAAAGTGTTCTTTAACAAAGAAGGATGCTCGATTTTATACACAGAACACCTTCTGCTTGATAGACTACCTAAAATGTTGCAAAAGGAGTCGAAAAATAACAAATAAACTGATTTTCCTAGATTTTTCCAGTTTTTCCCATTTTCCCAATTAAAAAAAAAATTTCCTACATGCATGACCCTCTAGAATATCGAAAAACACATCTGAAAAATAATATAATGTAAAATAAACAAAAGAAAGAAAAAAAGAAATTTTTTTGAAAAAGTGGTTGAAGCTGGGATTCGAACCCCCGTTCCCTCCCTCCAACCTCGACTTGCCAGAGAGGTGTCCTACCGCCAGACCAAGGGGATACGGAAAGAAAGAAACAATTTCGCTTCAAAAGCGCTTTCTCGTTTACCTATGCAAAAGACATTTAGGGCCCCACTGGGGCCCTCCTAATTAACATATAAAGATTTCCTTCAGCAGGCACGATTGGACCATAGAGGCCTACCTTGAGACCGAGTTTGAAAATTATAACTTAATATTAAATGGAGCTAGGAGGTCTCGAAGCCTGAACCTTATTCTCAACATTTCTACATTTTCAAAATTTTTTTTAATATTATTCCAAAAAGTGTTCTTTAACAAAGAAAGATGCTCGATTTTATACACAGAACACCTTATGCATGATAGACTACCATAAATGTTGCAATAGGAGTCGAAAAATAACAAATAAACAGATTCTCCTAGATTTTAACAGTTTTTTCCCATTTTCCTAATTAAAAAAAAATTTCCTACATGCAGGACCCTCCAGAATATCGAAAAACACATCTAAAAAATAATATAATGTAAAATAAGCAAAAGAAAGGCAAAAAAAAAATTTTTTTTGAAAAAGTGTCCGCAGCTGGGATTCGAACCCCCGACCTCTCCGTCCAGTCTCGACTTGCCAGTCAGGTGTCCTACCACCAGACCACGGTGGTACGAAAAGAAAGAAACAATTTCGCTTCAAAAGCCCTTACTCGGTTACCTATGCAATAGACATTTAGGGCACCACTGGGGCCCTCTTAATTAACATATAAAAATTTCTTTCGACAGGCATGATTGCACCATAGAGGCCTACCTTGAGACTGAGTTTGAAAATTATTACTTAATATTAAAGGGAGCTAGGATGTCTCTAAGCCTGAACCTTATTCTCGACATTTCGACTTTTTTAAAAAATTTTTTATTATTATTCCAAAAAGTGTTCTTTAACAAAGAAAGATGCTCGATTTTATACACAGAGCACCTTATGCATGATAGACTACCTAAAATCTTGCAAAAGGAGTCGAAAAACAACAAATAAACTGATTTTCCTAGATTTTTCCAGTTTTTCCCATTTTCCTAATTAAAAAAAAAATTTCGTACCTGCATGATCCTCTAGAATATCGAAAAACTCATCTGAATAATAATATAATGTAAAAAAAACTAAAGAAAGAAAAAAAAATTTTTTTTTGAAAAAGTGGTCGAAGCTAGGATTCGAACCCCCGTCCCCTTCCTCCAACCTCGACTTGCCAATCAGGTGTCCTACCGCCAGACCAAGTTGGTTAGGAAAGAAAGAAACAATTTCGCTTCAAAAGCCCTTACTCGGTTGCCTATGCCATAGACCTTTAGGGCCCCACTGGGGCCCTCCTAATTAACATAAAAAAATTTCCTTTAACAGGCATGATTGGACCATAGAGGCCTATCTTGGGACCAAGTTTGAAAATTATAACTCAATATTAAAGGGAGCTAGGAGGTCTCGAAGCCTGAACCTTATTCTAGACATTTCGACTTTTTTAAAAAAATTTTTTATTATTATTCCAAAAAGTGTTCTTTATCAAAGAAAGATGCTCGATTTTATACACAGAACACATTATGCATGATAAACTACCTAAAATGTTGCAAAAGGAGTCGAAAAATAACAAATAAACCGATTTTCCTAGATTTTTCCAGTTTTTCCCATTTTCCTAATTAAAAAAAAAATTTCCTACATGCATGACCCTCTAGAATATCGAAAAACACATCTAAAAAATAATATATTGTAAAAAAAACTAAAGAAAGAAAAATAAGAAATTTTTTTGAAAAAGTGTCCACAGCTGGGATTCGAACCCCCGTCCCGTCCCTCCAACCTCGACTTGCCAGTCAGGTGTCCTACCACCAGACCAAGGCGGTACGGAAAGAAAGAAACAATTTCGCTTCAAAAGACCTTTCTCGGTTACCTATGCAATAGACATTTAGGGCCCCACTGGGGCCCTCATAATTAACATATAAAAATTTCCTTCGACAGGCATGATTGAACCATAGAGGCCTACCTTGAGACCGAGTTTGAAAATTATAACTTAATATTAAATGGAGCTAGGAGGTCTCGAAGCCTGAACCTTATTCTCGACATTTCTTCTTTTTCATAATTTTTTTTATTATTATTCCAAAAAGTGTTCTTTAACAAAGAAAGATTCTCGATTTTATACACAGAACACCTTACGCACTAAAGACTACCTAAAATGTTGCAAAAGGAGTCGAAAAATAACAAATAAACAGATTCTCCTAGATTTTTCCAGTTTTTTCCCATTTTCCTAATTAAAAAAAAATTTCCTACATGCAGGACCCTCCAGAATATCGAAAAACACATCTAAAAAATAATATAATGTAAAATAAACAAAAGAAAGGCAAAAAAGAAATTTTTTTGAAAAAGTGTCCGCAGCTGGGATTCGAACCCCCAACCTCTCCGTCCATTCTCGACATGCCAGTCAGGTGTCCTACCACCAGACCAAGGTGGTACGAAAAGAAAGAAACAATTTCGCTTCAAAAGCCCTTACTCGGTTACCTATGCAATAGACATTTAGGGCACCACTGGGGCCCTCTTAATTAACATATAAAAATTTCTTTCGACAGGCATGATTGCACCATAGAGGAGGCCTACCTTGAGACTGAGTTTGAAAATTATTACTTAATATTAAAGGGAGCTAGGAGGTCTCGAAGCCTGAACCTTATTCTAGACATTTCGACTTTTTTAAAAATTTTTTTTATTATTATTCCAAAAAGTGTTCTTTATCAAAGAAAGATGCTCGATTTTATACACAGAACACCTTATGCATGATAAACTACCTAAAATGTTGCAAAAGGAGTCGAAAAATAACAAATAAACCGATTTTCCTAGATTTTTCCAGTTTTTCCCATTTTCCTAATTAAAAAAAAATTTCCTACATGCATGACCCTCTAGAATATCGAAAAACACATCTGAAGAATAATATAATGTAAAAAAAAACTAAAGAAAGAAAAAAAGAAATTTTTTTGAAAAAGTGGTCGAAGCTGGGATTCGAACCCCCATCCCCTCCCTCCAAACTCGACTTGCCAGTCAGGTGTCCTACCACCAGACCAAGGTGGTACGGAAAGAAAGAAACAATTTCGCTTCAAAAGCCCTTAATCGGTTGCCTATGCAATAGTTATTTAGGGCCCCACTGGGGCCCTCTTAATTAACATATAAAAATTTCTTTCGACAGGCATGATTGCACCATAGAGGCCTACCTTGAGATTGAGTTTGAAAATTATTACTTAATATTAAAGGGAGCTAGGATGTCTCGAAGCCTGAACCTTATTCTAGACATTTCGACTTTTTTTAAATTTTTTTTATTATTATTCAAAAAAGTGTTCTTTATCAAAGAAAGATGCTCGATTTTATACACCGAACACCTTATGCATGATAAACTACCTAAAATGTAGCAAAAGGAGTCGAAAAATAACAAATAAACAGATTTTCCTAGATTTATCCAGTTTTTCCCATTTTCCTAATTAAAAAAAAAATTCCTACATGCATGACCCTCTAGAATATCGAAAAACACATCTAAAGAATAATATAATGTAAAAAAAACTAAAGAAAGAAAAAAAAAGAAATTTCTTTGAAAAAGTGGTAAAAGCTGGGATTCGAACCCACTTCCCCTCCCTCCAACCTCGACTTGCCAGTCAGGTGTCCTACCACCAGACCAAGGTGGTACGGAAAGAAAGAAACAATTTCGCTTCAAAAGCCCTTAATCGGTTGCCTATGCAATAGACCTTTAGGGCCCACCTGGGGCCCTCCTAATTAACATATAAAAATTTACTTCAGCAGGCATTATTGGACCATAGAGGCCTACCTGGGGACCGAGTTTGAAAATTATAACTTAATATTAAAGGGAGCTAGGAGGTATCAAAGCCTGAACCTTATTCTCGACATTTCGACTTTTTCTTAATTTTTTTTATTATTATTCCAAAAAGTGTTCTTTAACAAAGAAAGATGCTCGATTTTATACACAGAACATCGTATGCATGATAAACTACCTAAAATGTTGCAAAAGGAGTCGAAAAATAACAAATAAACCGATTTTCCTAGATTTTTCCAGTTTTTCCCATTTTCCTAATTAAAAAAAAAATTTCTTACATGCATGACCCTCTAGAATATCGAAAAACACATCTGAAAAATAATATAATGTAAAAAAAACTGAAGAAAGAAATTTTTTTGAAAAAATGGTCGAAGCTTGGATTCGAACCCCCGTCCCCCTCCTCCAACCTCGACTTGCCAGTCAGGTGTCCTACCACCAGACCAAGGCGGTACGGAAAGAAAGAAACAATTTCGCTTCAAAAGCCCTTTCTCGGTTACATATGCAATAGACATTTAGGTCCCAACTGGGGCCCTCCTAATTAACATATTAAAATTTACTTCGGCAGGCATGATTGGACCATAGAGGCCTACCATGAGACCGAGTTTGAAAATTTTAACTTAACATTAAAGGGAGCTAGGAGGTCTCGAAGCCTGAACCTTATTCTCGACATTTCGTCTTTTTTTAAATTTTTTTTTTATTATTTCAAAAAGTGTTCTTTAACAAAGAAAGTTGCTCGATTTTATACACAGAACACCTAACGCATGATAAACAATCCAAAATGTTGCAAAAGGAGTCGAAAAATAACAAATAAACTGATTTTCCTAGATTTTTCCAGTTTTTCCCATTTTCCTAGATTTTTCCAGTTTTTCCCATTTTCCTAATAAAAAAAAAATTTCCTACATGCATGACCTTCTAGAATATCGAAAAACACATTTAAAAAATAATATAATGTAAAAAAAACTAAAGAAAGAAAGAAAAGAAATTTTTTTGAAAAAGTGTCCCCAGCTGGGTTTCGAACCCCTCCCTCCAGTCTCGACTTGCCAGTCAGGTGTCCTACCACCAGACCAAGGTGGTACGTCTAGAAAGAAACAATTTCGCTTCAAAAGCCCTCACTCGGTTGCCTATGCAATAGACCTTTAGGGCCCCACTGGGGCACTCCTAATTAACATATAAAAATTTCCTTTTGCAGGCATGATTGGACCATAGAGGCCTACCTTGAGACCGAGTTTGATAATTATAACTTGATATTAAATGGAGCTAGGAGGTCTCGAAGCCTGAACCTTATTCTAGACATTTCGACTTTTTTAAAAAAATTTTTTATTATTATTCCAAAAAGTGTTCTTTATCAAAGAAAGATGCTCGATTTTATACACAGAACACATTATGCATGATAAACTACCTAAAATGTTGCAAAAGGAGTCGAAAAATAACAAATAAACCGATTTTCCTAGATTTTTCCAGTTTTTCCCATTTTCCTAATTAAAAAAAAAATTTCCTACATGCATGACCCTCTAGAATATCGAAAAACACATCTAAAAAATAATATAATGTAAAAAAAAATTAAAGAAAGAAAAAAAAGAAAATTTTCTGAAAAAGTGTCTGCAGCTGGGATTCGAACCCCCGACCCCTCCCTCCCGTCTCGACTTGGCAGTCAGCAGTTCTTCCACCAGACCAAGGTGTTACGAAAAGAAAGAAACAATTTTGCTTCAAAAGCCCTTTCTCGGTTACCTACGCAATAGACCTTTAGGGCCCCACTGGGGGCCTCCTAATGAACATATAAAAATTTTCTTTTGCAGGCATGATTGGACCATAGAGGCCTACCTTGAGACCGAGTTTGAAATTTATAACTCAATATTAAAGGGAGCTAGGAGGTCTCGAAGCCTGAACCTTATTCTAGACATTTCGACTTTTATAAACTCGAGTTTATACACAGAACACCTTATGCATGATAAACTACCTAAAATGTTGCAAAAGGAGTCGAAAAATAACAAATAAACCAATTTTCCTAGATTTTTCCGGTTTTTCAGATTTTCCTAATTAAAAAAAAAATTTCCTACTTGCATGACCCTCTAGAATATCGAAAAACACATCTAAAAAATAATATAATGTAAAAAAAACTAAAGAAAGAAAAATAAGAAATTTTTTTGAAAAAGTGTCCACAGCTGGGATTCGAACCCCCGTCCCGTCCCTCCAACCTCGACTTGCCAGTCAGGTGTCCTACCACCAGACCAAGGCGGTACGGAAAGAAAGAAACAATTTCGCTTCAAAAGCCCTTTCTCGGTTACCTATGCAATAGACATTTAGGGACCCACTGGGGCCCTCATAATTAACATATAAAAATTTCCTTCGACAGGCATGATTGAACCATAGAGGCCTACCTTGAGACCGAGTTTGAAAATTATAACTTAATATTAAATGGAGCTAGGAGGTCTCGAAGCCTGAACCTTATTCTCGACATTTCTTCTTTTTCATAATTTTTTTTATTATTATTCCAAAAAGTGTTCTTTAACAAAGAAAGATTCTCGATTTTATACACAGAACACCTTACGCACTAAAGACTACCTAAAATGTTGCAAAAGGAGTCGAAAAATAACAAATAAACAGATTCTCCTAGATTTTTCCAGTTTTTTCCCATTTTCCTAATTAAAAAAAAATTTCCTACATGCAGGACCCTCCAGAATATCGAAAAACACATCTAAAAAATAATATAATGTAAAATAAACAAAAGAAAGGCAAAAAAGAAATTTTTTTGAAAAAGTGTCCGCAGCTGGGATTCGAACCACCGACCTCTCCGTCCAGTCTCGACTTGCCAGTCAGGTGTCCTACCACCAAACCAAGGTGGTACGGAAGCAAAGAAACAATTTCGCTTCAAAAGCCCTTACTCGGTTGCCTATGCAATAGACCTTTAGGGCCCCACTGGGGCCCTCTTAATTAACATAAAAAAATTTCCTTTAACAGGCATGATCGGACCATAGAGGCCTATCTTGGGACCGAGTTTGAAAATTATAACTCAATATTAAAGGGAGCTAGGAGGTCTCGAAGCCTGAACCTTATTCTAGACATTTCGATTTTTTTAAAAATTTTTTTTATTATTATTCCAAAAAGTGTTCTTTATCAAAGAAAGATGCTCGATTTTATACACAGAACACCTTATGCATGATAAACTACCTAAAATGTTGCAAAAGGAGTCGAAAAATAACAAATAAACCGATTTTCCTAGATTTTTCCAGTTTTTCCCATTTTCTTAATTAAAAAAAAATTTCCTACATGCATGACCCTCTAGAATATCGAAAAACACATCTGAAAAATAATATAATGTAAAAAAAACTGAAGAAAGAAATTTTTTTGAAAAAATGGTCGAAGCTTGGATTCGAACCCCCGTCCCCCTCCTCCAACCTCGACTTGCCAGTCAGGTGTCCTACCACCAGACCAAGGCGGTACGGAAAGAAAGAAACAATTTCGCTTCAAAAGCCCTTTCTCGATTACATATGCAATAGACATTTAGGTCCCAACTGGGACCCTCCTAATTAACATATTAAAATTTCCTTCGGCAGGCATGATTGGACCATAGAGGCCTACCATGAGACCGAGTTTGAAAATTTTAACTTAACATTAAAGGGAGCTAGGAGGTCTCGAAGCCTGAACCTTATTCTCGACATTTCGTCTTTTTTTAAATTTTTTTTTTATTATTTCAAAAAGTGTTCTTTAACAAAGAAAGTTGCTCGATTTTATACACAGAACACCTAACGCATGATAAACAATCCAAAATGTTGCAAAAGGAGTCGAAAAATAACAAATAAACTGATTTTCCTAGATTTTTCCAGTTTTTCCCATTTTCCTAATAAAAAAAAAATTTCCTACAGGCATGACCCTCTAGAATATCGAAAAACACATTTAAAAAATAATATAATGTAAAAAAAACTAAAGAAAGAAAGAAAAGAAATTTTTTTGAAAAAGTGTCCCCAGCTGGGTTTCGAACCCCTCCCTCCAGTCTCGACTTGCCAGTCAGGTGTCCTACCACCAGACCAAGGTGGTACGTCTAGAAAGAAACAATTTCGCTTCAAATGCCCTCACTCAGTTGCCTATGCAATAGACCTTTAGGGCCCCACTGGGGCACTCCTAATTAACATATAAAAATTTCCTTTTGCGGGCATGATTGGACCATAGAGGCCTACCTTGAGACCGAGTTTGATAATTATAACTTAATATTAAATGGAGCTAGGAGGTCTCGAAGCCTGAACCTTATTCTCGACATTGCGACTTTTTTAAAAATTTTTTTATTCTTATTCCAAAAAGTGTTCTTTAACAAAGAAGGATGCTCGATTTTATACACAGAACACCTTCTGCTTGATAGACTACCTAAAATGTTGCAAAAGGAGTCGAAAAATAACAAATAAACTGATTTTCCTAGATTTTTCCAGTTTTTCCCATTTTCCCAATTAAAAAAAAAATTTCCTACATGCATGACCCTCTAGAATATCGAAAAACACATCTGAAAAATAATATAATGTAAAATAAACAAAAGAAAGAAAAAAAGAAATTTTTTTGAAAAAGTGGTTGAAGCTGGGATTCGAACCCCCGTTCCCTCCCTCCAACCTCGACTTGCCAGAGAGGTGTCCTACCGCCAGACCAAGGGGATACGGAAAGAAAGAAACAATTTCGCTTCAAAAGCGCTTTCTCGTTTACCTATGCAAAAGACATTTAGGGCCCCACTGGGGCCCTCCTAATTAACATATAAAGATTTCCTTCAGCAGGCACGATTGGACCATAGAGGCCTACCTTGAGACCGAGTTTGAAAATTATAACTTAATATTAAATGGAGCTAGGAGGTCTCGAAGCCTGAACCTTATTCTCAACATTTCTACATTTTCAAAATTTTTTTTAATATTATTCCAAAAAGTGTTCTTTAACAAAGAAAGATGCTCGATTTTATACACAGAACACCTTATGCATGATAGACTACCATAAATGTTGCAATAGGAGTCGAAAAATAACAAATAAACAGATTCTCCTAGATTTTAACAGTTTTTTCCCATTTTCCTAATTAAAAAAAAATTTCCTACATGCAGGACCCTCCAGAATATCGAAAAACACATCTAAAAAATAATATAATGTAAAATAAGCAAAAGAAAGGCAAAAAAAAAATTTTTTTTGAAAAAGTGTCCGCAGCTGGGATTCGAACCCCCGACCTCTCCGTCCAGTCTCGACTTGCCAGTCAGGTGTCCTACCACCAGACCACGGTGGTACGAAAAGAAAGAAACAATTTCGCTTCAAAAGCCCTTACTCGGTTACCTATGCAATAGACATTTAGGGCACCACTGGGGCCCTCTTAATTAACATATAAAAATTTCTTTCGACAGGCATGATTGCACCATAGAGGCCTACCTTGAGACTGAGTTTGAAAATTATTACTTAATATTAAAGGGAGCTAGGATGTCTCTAAGCCTGAACCTTATTCTCGACATTTCGACTTTTTTAAAAAATTTTTTATTATTATTCCAAAAAGTGTTCTTTAACAAAGAAAGATGCTCGATTTTATACACAGAGCACCTTATGCATGATAGACTACCTAAAATCTTGCAAAAGGAGTCGAAAAACAACAAATAAACTGATTTTCCTAGATTTTTCCAGTTTTTCCCATTTTCCTAATTAAAAAAAAAATTTCGTACCTGCATGATCCTCTAGAATATCGAAAAACTCATCTGAATAATAATATAATGTAAAAAAAACTAAAGAAAGAAAAAAAAATTTTTTTTTGAAAAAGTGGTCGAAGCTAGGATTCGAACCCCCGTCCCCTTCCTCCAACCTCGACTTGCCAATCAGGTGTCCTACCGCCAGACCAAGTTGGTTAGGAAAGAAAGAAACAATTTCGCTTCAAAAGCCCTTACTCGGTTGCCTATGCCATAGACCTTTAGGGCCCCACTGGGGCCCTCCTAATTAACATAAAAAAATTTCCTTTAACAGGCATGATTGGACCATAGAGGCCTATCTTGGGACCAAGTTTGAAAATTATAACTCAATATTAAAGGGAGCTAGGAGGTCTCGAAGCCTGAACCTTATTCTAGACATTTCGACTTTTTTAAAAAAAATTTTTATTATTATTCCAAAAAGTGTTCTTTATCAAAGAAAGATGCTCGATTTTATACACAGAACACATTATGCATGATAAACTACCTAAAATGTTGCAAAAGGAGTCGAAAAATAACAAATAAACCGATTTTCCTAGATTTTTCCAGTTTTTCCCATTTTCCTAATTAAAAAAAAAATTTCCTACATGCATGACCCTCTAGAATATCGAAAAACACATCTAAAAAATAATATATTGTAAAAAAAACTAAAGAAAGAAAAATAAGAAATTTTTTTGAAAAAGTGTCCACAGCTGGGATTCGAACCCCCGTCCCGTCCCTCCAACCTCGACTTGCCAGTCAGGTGTCCTACCACCAGACCAAGGCGGTACGGAAAGAAAGAAACAATTTCGCTTCAAAAGACCTTTCTCGGTTACCTATGCAATAGACATTTAGGGCCCCACTGGGGCCCTCATAATTAACATATAAAAATTTCCTTCGACAGGCATGATTGAACCATAGAGGCCTACCTTGAGACCGAGTTTGAAAATTATAACTTAATATTAAATGGAGCTAGGAGGTCTCGAAGCCTGAACCTTATTCTCGACATTTCTTCTTTTTCATAATTTTTTTTATTATTATTCCAAAAAGTGTTCTTTAACAAAGAAAGATTCTCGATTTTATACACAGAACACCTTACGCACTAAAGACTACCTAAAATGTTGCAAAAGGAGTCGAAAAATAACAAATAAACAGATTCTCCTAGATTTTTCCAGTTTTTTCCCATTTTCCTAATTAAAAAAAAATTTCCTACATGCAGGACCCTCCAGAATATCGAAAAACACATCTAAAAAATAATATAATGTAAAATAAACAAAAGAAAGGCAAAAAAGAAATTTTTTTGAAAAAGTGTCCGCAGCTGGGATTCGAACCCCCAACCTCTCCGTCCATTCTCGACATGCCAGTCAGGTGTCCTACCACCAGACCAAGGTGGTACGAAAAGAAAGAAACAATTTCGCTTCAAAAGCCCTTACTCGGTTACCTATGCAATAGACATTTAGGGCACCACTGGGGCCCTCTTAATTAACATATAAAAATTTCTTTCGACAGGCATGATTGCACCATAGAGGAGGCCTACCTTGAGACTGAGTTTGAAAATTATTACTTAATATTAAAGGGAGCTAGGAGGTCTCGAAGCCTGAACCTTATTCTAGACATTTCGACTTTTTTAAAAAATTTTTTTATTATTATTCCAAAAAGTGTTCTTTATCAAAGAAAGATGCTCGATTTTATACACAGAACACCTTATGCATGATAAACTACCTAAAATGTTGCAAAAGGAGTCGAAAAATAACAAATAAACCGATTTTCCTAGATTTTTCCAGTTTTTCCCATTTTCCTAATTAAAAAAAAATTTCCTACATGCATGACCCTCTAGAATATCGAAAAACACATCTGAAGAATAATATAATGTAAAAAAAAACTAAAGAAAGAAAAAAAGAAATTTTTTTGAAAAAGTGGTCGAAGCTGGGATTCGAACCCCCATCCCCTCCCTCCAAACTCGACTTGCCAGTCAGGTGTCCTACCACCAGACCAAGGTGGTACGGAAAGAAAGAAACAATTTCGCTTCAAAAGCCCTTAATCGGTTGCCTATGCAATAGTTATTTAGGGCCCCACTGGGGCCCTCTTAATTAACATATAAAAATTTCTTTCGACAGGCATGATTGCACCATAGAGGCCTACCTTGAGACTGAGTTTGAAAATTATTACTTAATATTAAAGGGAGCTAGGATGTCTCGAAGCCTGAACCTTATTCTAGACATTTCGACTTTTTTTAAATTTTTTTTATTATTATTCAAAAAAGTGTTCTTTATCAAAGAAAGATGCTCGATTTTATACACCGAACACCTTATGCATGATAAACTACCTAAAATGTAGCAAAAGGAGTCGAAAAATAACAAATAAACAGATTTTCCTAGATTTATCCAGTTTTTCCCATTTTCCTAATTAAAAAAAAAATTCCTACATGCATGACCCTCTAGAATATCGAAAAACACATCTAAAGAATAATATAATGTAAAAAAAACTAAAGAAAGAAAAAAAAAGAAATTTCTTTGAAAAAGTGGTAAAAGCTGGGATTCGAACCCACTTCCCCTCCCTCCAACCTCGACTTGCCAGTCAGGTGTCCTACCACCAGACCAAGGTGGTACGGAAAGAAAGAAACAATTTCGCTTCAAAAGCCCTTAATCGGTTGCCTATGCAATAGACCTTTAGGGCCCACCTGGGGCCCTCCTAATTAACATATAAAAATTTACTTCAGCAGGCATTATTGGACCATAGAGGCCTACCTGGGGACCGAGTTTGAAAATTATAACTTAATATTAAAGGGAGCTAGGAGGTATCAAAGCCTGAACCTTATTCTCGACATTTCGACTTTTTCTTAATTTTTTTTATTATTATTCCAAAAAGTGTTCTTTAACAAAGAAAGATGCTCGATTTTATACACAGAACATCGTATGCATGATAAACTACCTAAAATGTTGCAAAAGGAGTCGAAAAATAACAAATAAACCGATTTTCCTAGATTTTTCCAGTTTTTCCCATTTTCCTAATTAAAAAAAAAATTTCTTACATGCATGACCCTCTAGAATATCGAAAAACACATCTGAAAAATAATATAATGTAAAAAAAACTGAAGAAAGAAATTTTTTTGAAAAAATGGTCGAAGCTTGGATTCGAACCCCCGTCCCCCTCCTCCAACCTCGACTTGCCAGTCAGGTGTCCTACCACCAGACCAAGGCGGTACGGAAAGAAAGAAACAATTTCGCTTCAAAAGCCCTTTCTCGGTTACATATGCAATAGACATTTAGGTCCCAACTGGGGCCCTCCTAATTAACATATTAAAATTTACTTCGGCAGGCATGATTGGACCATAGAGGCCTACCATGAGACCGAGTTTGAAAATTTTAACTTAACATTAAAGGGAGCTAGGAGGTCTCGAAGCCTGAACCTTATTCTCGACATTTCGTCTTTTTTTAAATTTTTTTTTTATTATTTCAAAAAGTGTTCTTTAACAAAGAAAGTTGCTCGATTTTATACACAGAACACCTAACGCATGATAAACAATCCAAAATGTTGCAAAAGGAGTCGAAAAATAACAAATAAACTGATTTTCCTAGATTTTTCCAGTTTTTCCCATTTTCCTAGATTTTTCCAGTTTTTCCCATTTTCCTAATAAAAAAAAAATTTCCTACATGCATGACCTTCTAGAATATCGAAAAACACATTTAAAAAATAATATAATGTAAAAAAAACTAAAGAAAGAAAGAAAAGAAATTTTTTTGAAAAAGTGTCCCCAGCTGGGTTTCGAACCCCTCCCTCCAGTCTCGACTTGCCAGTCAGGTGTCCTACCACCAGACCAAGGTGGTACGTCTAGAAAGAAACAATTTCGCTTCAAAAGCCCTCACTCGGTTGCCTATGCAATAGACCTTTAGGGCCCCACTGGGGCACTCCTAATTAACATATAAAAATTTCCTTTTGCAGGCATGATTGGACCATAGAGGCCTACCTTGAGACCGAGTTTGATAATTATAACTTGATATTAAATGGAGCTAGGAGGTCTCGAAGCCTGAACCTTATTCTCGACATTGCGACTTTTTTTAAATTTTTTTTATTCTTATTCCAAAAAGTGTTCTTTAACAAAGAAGGATGCTCGATTTTATACACAGAACACCTTCTGCTTGATAGACTACCTAAAATGTTGCAAAAGGAGTCGAAAAATAACAAATAAACTGATTTTCCTAGATTTTTCCAGTTTTTCCCATTTTTCTAATTAAAAAAAAAATTTCCTACATGCATGACCCTCAAGAATATCGAAAAACACATTTAAAAAATAATATAATATAAAAAAAACTAAAGAAAGAAAAAAAAGAAATTTTTTTGAAAAAGTGGTTGAAGCTGAGATTCGAAACCCCGTCCCCTCCCTCCAACCTCGACTTGCCAGTCAGGTGTCCTACCACCAGACCAAGGCGGTATGGAAAGAAAGAAACAATTTTGCTTCAAAAGCAATTTTCGGTTACATATGCAATAGACATTTAGGGCCACACTGGGGCCCTCCTAATTAACATATAAAAATTTTCTTCGGCAGGCATGATTTGACCATAGAGGCCTACCTTGGGACCGAGAATGAAAATTATAACTTAATATTAAAGGGAGCTAGGTGGTCTCAAAGTCGGAACCTTATTCTCGACATTTCGACTTTTTTAAAAAAAATTTTATTATTATTTCAAAAAGTGTTCTTTAAGAAGGAAAGATGCTCGATTTTATACACAGAACACCTTATGCATAATAGACTATCTAAAATGTTGCAATAGGAGTCGAAAAATAACGAAAAAACTGATTTTCCTAGATTTTACCAGTTTTTTCCCATTTTCCTATTTAAAAAAAATTTCCTACATGCAGGACCCTCCAGAATAACGAAAAACACATCTAAAAAATTATATAATGTAAATTAAACAAAAGAATGAAAAAAAAGAAACTTTTTTGATCAAGTGTCCGCAGCTGGGATTCGAAGCCCCAACCCCTCCCTCCAGCCTCGACTTGCCAGTCAGGTGTCCTACCACCAGTCCAAGTTGGTACGGAAAGAAAGAAACAATTTTGCTTCAAAAGCCCTTTCTCGGTAATCTATGCAATAGACATTTAGGGCCCCACTGGGGCCCTCTTAATTAACATATAAAAATTTCTTTCGGCAGGCGCTATTGGACCATAGACGCCTACCTCGGGACTGAGTTTGAAAATTATAACTTAATACTAACGGGAGCTAGGAGGTCTCGTAGCCTGAACCTTATTCTCGACATTTCGACTTTTTTTTCATTATTTTTATTATTATTCCAAAAAGTGTTCTTTAACAAAGAAAGAAGCTCGATTTTATACACAGAACACCTGATGCAGGATGGACTACCTGCATCCTGATGAACTACCTGAAGGACTACCTGATGAACCAGGATGTTCCAAAAGGTGTCGAAAAATAACAAATAAACTGATTTTCCTGGATATGATGATATGATTTCGGTGAAATATGCAATAGATCTTTAGGGGCGCTCCGGGACCCCCCTAATTCACTTATAAAATTTCCTTTGGTAGCCATGGATGGAACATGTGGACCTACCTTGGGTGTGAGTATGAAAATTATAACTTAATGCCAAGGGGAGCTAGGGGGTCTCGAAGCCTGAACCTTATACTTGACATTTCGTCTTTTTTTTTTCATTGTTTCATCACGTGTTCTTTAGCAAAAAATATACTCCATTTTATACACAGAACACCCTATGCATGACAGACTCCCTAAAATGCTGCAAAAGGAGTCGAAAAATGACAAAAAAACTGATTTTCCTTGGTTTTTCCAGTTTTTTCCCATTTTTCCTAAAATAAACAAATTTTTCTGCCATGCAGGAGCTTGCAGATTACCGAAAAACACATAAAAAAAATAATATAATGCAAAATAAAGGAATTTTAAAAAAAGGAAAAAACAGTGAAAAACTGACCGGTAATGGGGTTCGAGTCCGGGACCCCTGGCGCCAGCCGCCAGCTGCCAGTCCAACACTCTACCAAACAGGACACTGTTTCACGTCAGGTGTGCAGCAGCTTCCCTTCAAAAGCCAGTGAAATATGCAATAGACCTTTAATAGACCTTTTCGCTTATAAAAATCCCCTTCGGTAGCCCCTAAAGGTCTATTGGTGGGACCGAGACTTTATTTCTTTCTTTTGTTTATTTTACACTATATTATGTTTTAGATGTGTTTTTCGATATTCTGGAGGGTCCTGCATGTAGGAAATTTTTTTTTAATTAGGAAAATGGGAAAAAACTGGAAAAATCTAGAAAAATCTGTTTATTTGTTATTTTTCGACTCCTTTTGCAACTTTTTAGGTTGTCTATCATGCATGAGGTGTTCTGTGTATAAAATCGAGCATCTTTCTTTGTTAAAGAGCACTTTTTTGAATAATAATAATTTTTTTTTTAAAAAAGTCGAAATGTCGAGAGTAAGGCTCAGACTTCGAGACCTCCTAGCTCTCTTTAATATTAAGTTATAATTTTCAAACTCGGACTGAAGGTAGGTCTCTATGGTCCAATAATGCCTGTGGAAGGAAATTTTTATATGTTAATTAAGAGGGTCCCTGTGGGGCCCTTAAGATCTATTGCATAGGTAACCGAGAAAGGGCTTTTGAAGCGAAATTGTTTCTTTCATTTCGTACCGCCTTGGTCTGGTGGTAGGGCACCTGACTGGCAAGTCGTGGCTGGAGGTAGTGGTCGGGGGTTCGAATCCCAGCTGTGGACACTTCTTCAAACAAATTTCTTTTTTTTTTGTCTTTTGTTTATTTTACGTTATATTATTTTTTAGATGTGTTTTTCGATATTCTGGAGGGTCCTGCTTGTAGGAAATTTTTTTTTAATTAGGAAAATGGGAAAAAACTAATAAAATTTAGGAAAATTAGTTTATTTGTTATTTTTCTACTCCTTTTGCAACATTTAGGTAGTTTATCATACATAAGGTGTTCTGAGTATAAAATCGAGCATCTTTCTTTGTTAAAGAACACTTTTTAGAATAATAATAAAAAAAATTTAAAAAAAGTTGAAATGTCGTGAATAAGGTTCAGGCTTTGAGACCTCCTAGCTCTCTTTAATATTAAGTTATAATTTTCAAACTCGGTCCCAAGGTAGGCCTCTATGGTCCAATCATGCCTGCTGAAGGAAATTTTTATATGTTAATTTGGAGGGTCCCAGTGGGGCCCTAATGATCTATTGCATAGGTAACCGAGAAAGGGCTTTTGAAGCGAAATTGTTTCTTTCGTTCCGTATCGCCTTGGTCTGGTGGTAGGACTCCTGACTGGCAAGACGAGGATGGAGGGAGGGGTCGGGGGCTCAAATCCGAGCTGCGGACACTTTTTCAAAAACATTTCTTTTTTTTCTTTTGCTTATTTTACATTATATTATTTTTTAGATGTGTCTTTCGATATTCTGGAGGGTCCTGCTTGTAGGAATTTTTTTTTAATTAGGAAAATGGGAAAAAACTGGAAAAATCTAGGAAAATTAGTTTATTTGTTATTTTTCTACTCCTATTGCAACATATAAGGTAGTCTATCATACATAAGGTGTTCTGTGTATAAAATCGAGCATCTTTCTTTGTTAAAGAACACTTTTTGGAATAATAATAAAAAAAAATTTTAAAAAGTTGAAATGTCGGTAATAAGGCTCAGGCTTCCAGACCTCCTAGCTCTCTTTAATATTAAGTTACAACTTTCAAACTCGGTCCCAAGGTAGGCCTCTATGGTCCAATCATGCCTGCTGAAGGAAATTTTTATATGTTAATTAGGAGGGTCCAAGTGGGGCCCTAAAGATCTATTGCATAGGTAACCGAGAAAGGGCTTTTGAAGCGAAATTGTTTCTTTCGTTCCGTATCGCCTTGGTCTGGTGGTAGGACTCCTGACTGGCAAGACGAGGATGGAGGGAGGGGTCGGGGTTTCGAATCCCAGCTGCTGACTTTTTTTCAAAAAAATTTCTTTTTTTTCTTTCTTTTGTTTATTTTACGTTATATTATTTTTTAGATGTGTTTTTCGATATTCTGGAGTGTCCTGCATGTAGGAAACTTTTTTTTTAATTCGGAAAATGGGAAAAATCTGGAAAAATCTAGGAAAAACAGTTTATTTGTTATTTTTCGACTCCTATTGCAACATATAAGGTAGTCTATCATACATAAGGTGTTCTGTGTATAAAATCGAGCATCTTTCTCTGTTAAAGAACAATTTTTGGAATAATAATAAAAAAAATTTAAAAAAGTCGAAATGTCGAAAATAAGGTTCAGGCTTCGAGACCTCCTAGCTCCATTTAATATTAAGTTATAATTTTCAAACTCGGTCCCATGGTAGGCTTCTATGATCCAATAATGCCTGCCAAAGAAAATTTTTATATGTTAATTAAGAGGGCCCCAGAGGGGCCCTAAATTTCTATTGCGCAGGTAACCGAGAAAGGGCTTTTGAAGCGAAATTGTTTCTTTCTTTTCGTACTACCTTGGTCTGGTGGTAGGACACCTGACTGGCAAGTCGAGAGTGAAAAAGGGGTCTGGGGTTCGAATCCCAGCTGCGGACACTTATTCAAAAAAACTTCTTTTCTTTTTCTTTTGCTTATTTTACATTATATTATTTTTATAGATGTGTTTTTCGATATTCTGGAGGGTCCTGCCTGTAGGAAATTTTTTTATTTATTAGGAAAATAGGAAAAATCTAGGAAAATTAGTTTATTTGTTATTTTTCTACTCCTTTTACATTATTTCTGTTAGTTTATCATACATAAGGTGTTCTGTGAATAAAATAGAGCATCTTTCTTTGTTAAAGAACACTTTTTGGAATAATAAAAAAAAAATTTTTAAAAAAGTCGAAATGTCGAGAATAAGGTTCAGGCTTCGAGACCTCCTAGCTCCCTTTAGTATTAACTAATAATTTTCAAACTCAGTCCCAGGGTAGGCCTCTATGGTCCAATCAAGCCTGTCGAAGGAAATTTTTATATGTAAATTAGGAGGGTCCCAGTAGGGCCCTTAAGATCTATTGCATAGGTAACCGAGAAAAGGCTTTTGAAGCGAAATTGTTTCATTCGTTCCGTTTCGCCTTGGTCTGGTGGTAGGACTCCTGACTCGCAAGTCGAGGCTGGAGAGAGGGGTCGGGGGTTCGAATTCCAGCTGCGGACACTTTTTCAAAAAAATTTCTTTTTTTTCTTTCTTTTGTTAATTTGACGTTATATTATTTTTCACATGTGTTTTTCGATATTCTGGAGGGTCCTGCATGTAGGAGACTTCTTTTTAAATTAGGAAAATGGGAATAAACTGGAAAATCTAAGAAAATCAGTTTATTTGTTATTTTTCGACTCCTATTGCAACATATAAGGTAGTCTATCATGCATAAGGTGTTCTGTGTATAAAATCGAGCATCTTTGGTTGTTAAAAACACTTTTTGGAATAATAATAAAAAAAAATTTTAAAAAGTCGAAATTTCGAGAAAAAGATTCAGGCTTCGAGACCTACTAGCTCCCTTTAATATTAAGTTATAATTTTCAAACTCGGTCCCATGGTAGGCCTCTATGCTCCAATCATGCCTGCAGTAGGAAATTTTTATATTTTAATTAGGAGGGCCCCAGTGGGGCCCTAAAGGTCTATTGCGTAGGTAACCGAGCAAGGGCTTTTGAAGCGAAATTGTGTCTTTCTTTCCGTACCACCTTGGTCTGGTGTTAGAACTCCTGTCTGGCAAGTCGAGGCTGGAGGGAAGGGTCGGGGGTTCAAATCCCAGCTGCGGACACTTTTTCAAAAAAATTTCTTTTTTCTTTCTTTTGTTTATTTTACATTATATTATTTTTTAGATGTGTTTTTCGATATTCTGGAGGTTCCTGCATGTTGGAAATTTTTTTTTTATTAGGAAAATGTGAAAAAATCGGGAAAATCTAGGAAAATCAGTTTATTTGTTATTTATCGACTTCTTTTTTGAAACATTTTAGGTAGTCTATCATGCATAAGGTGTTCTGTTTATAAAATCGAGCAACTTTCTTTGCTAAAGAACACTTTTTGGAATTATAAAACATTTTTTAAAATAATCGAAATGTCGAGAATTAGGTTCAGGCTTCGAGACCTACTAGCTCCCTTTAATAGTAGGTTATAATTTTCAAACTCGGTTTTAAGGTAGCCCTCTATGGTCCAATCATGCCTGCCGAAAGAAATTTTTATATGTTAATTAGAAGGGCCCCAGTGGGGCCCTTAAGTTCTATTGCCGACCGAGGTAGGTAACCGAGAAAAATCTTTTGAAGCGAAATTGTTTCTTTTGTTCCGTACGGTCTTGGTCTGGTGGTAGGACACCTGACTGGCAAGTCGAGGCCGGAGGAAGTGGTCGCGGGTTCGAATACCAGCTGCGGAAATATTTTCAAAAAAATTTCTTTTTTTTTTCTTTTGCTTATTTTACATTATATTATTTTTTAGATATTTTTTTCGATATTCTGGAGGATACTGCATGTGGGAAATTTTTTTTTAATTATAAAAATGGGAAAAAACCTGAAAAATCTAGGAAAAAAAATTTATTTGCTACTTTTCGACTCCTTTTTGCAACATTTTAGGTAGTCTATCATGCATAAGGTGTTCTGTGTATAAAACCGAGCATCTTTCTTTGGTAAAGAACACTTTTTGGAATAATAGTAAAATAAAAAAGTTGAAATGTCGAGAATAAGGTTCAGGCTTCGAGACCTCCTAGCTCCATTTAATATTAAGTTATAATTTTCAAACTCGGTCCCATGGTAGGCCTCTATGATCCAATCATGCCTGCCAAAGGAAATTTTTATATGTTAATTAGGAGGTACCCAGTGAGACCCTAAAGGTCTGTTACATAGGTAACCGAGTAAAGGCTTATGAAGAGAAATTGGTTCTTTCTTTCCGTACTGCCATGGTCTGGTGCTAGAACACCTGACTGGCAAGTTGAGGCTTGAGGAAGGGGTCAAGGGTTCGAATCCCAGCTGCGGACAATTTTTCAAAAAAATTATTTTTTTCTTTCTTTAGTTTTTTTTACATTATATTATTTTTTAGATGTGGTTTTCGATATACTAGAGGGTCATGCAAGTAGGAATTCCTTTTTTTAATTAGGAAAATGGGAAAAAACTGGAAAAATCTAGGAAAATCAGTTTATTTGTAATTTTTCGACTCCTTTTGCAACATTTTAGGTAGTTTATCATGTGTAAGGTGTTATGTGTATAAAATCGAGCATCTTTCTTTGTTAAAGAACACTTTTTGTAATAATAATAAAAAAAATTAAAAAAAAGTCGAAATGTCGAAAATAAGGTTCAGGCTTCGAGACCTCCTAGCCCCCTTTAATATTAAGTCATAATTTTCAAACACGGTCTCAAGGTTGGACTCTATGGTCCAATCATGCCTTCCGAAGGAAATTTTTATATGTTGATTAGGAGGGCCCTAAATGTCTATTGCATAGGTAACCGCGAAAGGGCTTTTGAAACGAAATTGTTTCTGTCTTTCCATACCGCCTTGGGCTGTTGGTAGGACACCTGACTGGCAAGGGGAGGCAGGAGGGAGGGGTCAGGTGTTCGAATCCCAGCAGCGGACACTTTTTCAAAAAAAATTCTTTTTTTTCTATCTTTTGTTTACTTTACAATATATTATTTTTTATTTTTCGATATTCTGGAGGGTCCTGCAAGTAGGAAATTTTTTATTAATTAGGAAACTGGGAGAAAACTGGAAAAATCAAGGAAAATCTGTTTATTTGTTATTTTTCGACTCCTTTTGCAACATTTTAGGTAGTTTATCATGCATAAGGTGTTCTGTGTATAAAATCGAGCATCTTTTTTTGTTAAAGAACACTTTTTGGAATAATAATAAAAAAAATTTTAAAAAGGTCGAAATGTCGGGAATAAGGTTCAGGCTTCGAGACCTCCTAGCTCCCTTTAATATTAAGTTATAATTTTCAAACTCGGTCTCAAGTTAGGCCTCTATGGTTCAATCATGCCTGCAGAAGGAAATTTTTATATGTTAATTAGGAGAGCCCCAGTGGGGCCCTAAAATCTATTGGATAGGTAACCGAGAAAGGGCTTTTGAAGCGAAATTGTTTTTTTCGTTCCGTCCCGCCAGGGTCTGGTGGTAGGACTCCTGACTGGCAAGTCGAGGCTGGAGGAAGGGGTCGGGGGTTCGAAACACAGCTGCAGACACTTTTTCAAAAAAATTTCTTTTTTTTCTTTCTTTTGTACATTTTACATTATATTATTTTTTGGGTGTGTTTTTCGATATTCTGGAGGGTCCTGCATGCAGGAAATTTTTTTTTTAAAATAGGAAAATGGGAAAAAACTGGAAAAATCTAGGAAAATCAGTGTATTTCTTTACTCCTTTTGCAACATTTTAGGTAGTTTATCATGCATAAGGTGTTCTGTGTATAAAAATGAGCATTTTCTTTGTTAAAGAA
The DNA here is from genome assembly GCA_949128135.1 of Parasteatoda lunata. Taxonomy (NCBI): domain Eukaryota; kingdom Metazoa; phylum Arthropoda; class Arachnida; order Araneae; family Theridiidae; genus Parasteatoda; species Parasteatoda lunata. Next base: position 113,960,227 of record OX421970.1, read on the forward strand.
CACTTTCTGGAATAATAATAAAAGAAATTTAAAACAAAGTCGAAATGTCGAGAATTAGGTTCAGGCTTCGAGACCTCTTAGCTCCCTTTAATATTAGGTTATAATTTTCAAACTCGGTCCCAAAAGAGGCCTCTATGGTCCAATCATGCCTGCCGATGGAAATTTTTATATGTTAATTAAGTGGGCCCCAGTGTGGCCCTAAAGGTCTATTGCATATGTAACCGAAAAGGGCTTTTGAAGCAAAATTGTTTCTTTCTTTCCGTAACGCCTCGTCTGGTGGTAGGACACCTCACTGGCAAGTCAAGGATGGAGGGAGGGGTTGGGGGTTCGAAACCCAGCTGCGGACACTTTTTCAAAAAAATTTCTTTTTTTTCTTTCTTTTGTTTACTTTACATTATATTATTTTTTAGATGTGTTTTCCGATATTCTGGATGGTCCTGCATGTAGGAAATTTTTTTTTAATTAGGTAAATTGGAGAAATCTGGAAAAATCAAGGAAAATCTGTTTATTTGTTATTTTTTGACTCTTATTGGAACATTTTAGGTAGTCTATCATGCATAACGTGTTCTGTGTATAAAATCGAGCATCTTTCTTTGTTAAAGAACACTTTTTGGAATAATAATAAAAAAAAATTTAAAAATTTGAAATGTCGAGAATGAGGTTCAGGTTTCGAGACCTCCTAGCTCCCTTAAATATTAAGTTATAATTTTCAAACTTTGTCCCAAGTTAAACCTCTATGTTCCAATCACGCCTGCCGAAGGAAATATTTATATGTTAATTAGGAGGGCCCCAATGGGGCCCTAAATGTCTTTTGCACTGGTAACTGAGAAAGGGCTTTTGAAGCGAAATTGTTTCTTTCGTTCAGTACTGCCTTGGTCAGGTGGTAGGACACCTCACTGGCAAGTCAAGGATGGAGGGAGGGGTTGGGGGCTCGAAACCCAGCTGCGGACACTTTTTCAAAAAATTTCCTTTTTTTCTTTGTTTTGTTTACTTTACATTATATTATTTTTTTGATGTGTTTTTCGATATTCTGGAGGGTTCTGCATGTAGGAAATTTTTTATTAATTAGGAAAATGGGAAAAAATTGGAAAAATCAAGGAAAATCTGTTTATTTGTTTTTTTTCGACTCCTATTGCAACATTTCATGTATTCCATCATGCATATGGTGTTCTGTGTATAAAATCGAGCAACTTTCTTCGTTAAAGAACACTTTTTGGAATAATAATAAAAAAAATAATAAAAAAAGTCGATACGTCGCGAATAAGGTTCAGGCTTCGACACCTACTAGCTCCCTTTAATAATAAGTTATAATTTTCAAACTCGGTCGCAAGGTAGGCCTCTATGGTCCTATCATGCCTGCCGAAGGAAATTTTTATATGTTAATAAGGAGGGCCCAAGTGGGGCCATTAATGTCTCTTGCTTAGGTTACCGAGAAAGGGCTTTTGAAGCGAAATTGTTTCTTTCGTTCCGTAGCGCCATGGTCTGGTGGTATGACTCCTGACTGGCAAGTTGAGGCTGGAGATTTGGGTCGGCGGTTCGAATCCCAGCTGCGGACACTTTTTCTGAAAAAATTTCTTTTTTTCTTTCCTTTGTTTATTTTACATTATATTATTTTTTAGATGTGTTTTTGATACTCTAGAGGGTCCTGCATGTAGAAAATGTTTTTTTTTAATAAGGAAAATTGGAAAAAAAATGGAAAAATCTAGGAAAATCAGTTTATTTGTTATTTTTCGACACCTATTGCAACATTTTAGGTACTCTATCATGCATAAGGTGTTCTGTGTAAAAAATCGAGCATCTTTCTTTGTTAAAGAACACTTTTTGGAATAATAATAAAAAAAAAATTTAAAGATTTGAAATGTCGAGAATGAGGTTCAGGTTTCGAGACCTCCTAGCTCCCTTAAATATTAAGTTATAATTTTCAAACTTTGTCCCAAGGTAAACCTCTATGTTCCAATCAAGCCTGCCGAAGGAAATTTTTATATGTTAATTAGGAGGGCCCCAGTGGGGCCCTAAAGGTCTATTGCATAGGTAACTGAGAAAGGGCTTTTGAAGCGAAATTGTTTCTTTCGTTCAGTACTGCCTTGGTCAGGTGGTAGGACACCTGACTGGCAAGTCGAGACTGGAAGGAGGGGTCGGGGGTTCGAATCCCAGCTGCGGACACTTTTTCAAAAAAATTTCTTTTTTTCTTTGTTTTGTTTATTTTACATTATATTATTTTTTAGATGTGTTTGTCGATATTCTGGAAGGTCCTGCATGTAGGAAATTTTTCTTTAATTAGGAAAATGGGAAAAAAAATGGAAAAATCTAGGAAAATCAGTTTATTTGTTATTTTTCGACACCTATTGCAACATTTTAGGTACTCTATCATGCATAAGGTGTTCTGTGTAAAAAATCGAGCATCTTTCTTTGTTAAAGAACACTTTTTGGAATAATAATAAAAAAAAAATTTAAAGATTTGAAATGTCGAGAATGAGGTTCAGGTTTCGAGACCTCCTAGCTGCCTTTAATATTAAGTTATAATTTTCAAACTCGGTGCCAAAGTAGACCTCTATGGTCCACTCATGCCTGCCGAAGGAAATTTTTATATGTTAATTAGGAGGGACCAAGTGGGGCCCTAAATGTCTATTGCTTAGGTAACCGAGAAAGGGCTTTTGAAGCGAAATTGTTTCTTTCGTTCCATATCGCCTTGGTCTCGTGGTAGGACACCTGACTGGCAAGTCGAGGCTGGAGGGATGGGTCGGGCGTTCGAATCTCAGCTGTGGACACTTTTTAAAAAAAAAATTTTTTTTCTTTAGCTTATTTTACATTATATTATTTTTTAGATGTGTTTTTCCATATTCTGGAGGGTCCTGCATGTAAGAAATTTTTTTTTATTTTGGAAAAAGGGAAAAAAATGGAAAAATCTAGGAAAATCAATGTATTTGTTATTTCTCGACTCCATATGCAACATTTTAAGAAGTCTATCATGCATAAGGTGTTCTGTGTATAAAATCGAGCATCTTTCTTTGTTAAGGAACACTTTTTGGAATAATAATAAAAAAAATTAAAAAAAAGTCGAGAATAAGGTTTTTTTTCTTTCTTTTGTTTACTTTACATTATATTATTTTTTAGATGTGTTTTTCGATATTCTGGATGGTCCTGCATGTAGGAAATTTTTTTTAATTAGGAAAATGGGAAAAAACTGGAAAAATCTAGGAAAATCAGTGTATTTCTCGACTCCTTTTGCAATATTTTAGGTAGTTTATCATGCATAAGGAGTTCTGCGTATAAAAATGAGCATTTTCTTTGTTAAAGAACTCTTTCTGGAATAATAATAAAAAATGTTTAAAAAAAATCAAAAAGTCGAGAATAAGGTTCAGGCTTCGAGACCTCCTAGTTCCCTTTAATATTAAGTTATAATTTTCAAACTCAGTCTCAAGGTAGGCGTCTATAGTCCAATCATGCCTGCAGAAGGAAATTTTTATATGTTAATTAGGAGGGCCCCAGTGGGGCCTTTAAGGTCTATTGCGTAGGTTACCGAGAAAAGGCTTTTAAAGCGAAATTGTTTCTTTCGTTCAGTACCGTCTTAGTCTGGTGGAAGGAAACTTGACTGGCAAGTCGACGTTGGAGGGAGGGGTTGGGGGTTCAAATCCCAGCTGCGGACACTTTTTCAAAAAAAGTTCTTTTTTTTCTTTCTTTTGTATATTTTACATTATATTATTTTTTAGATGTTTTTTTCGTTATTCTTGAGGGTCCTGCATGTAGGAAATTTTTTTTAAATTAGGAACATGGGAAAAAACTGGAAAAATCTAGATAAATCAGTTTATTTGTGATTTTTCGTCTCCTCTTGCAACATTTTAGGTAGTTTATCATACATAAGGTGTTCTGTGTATAAAATAGAGCATCTTTCTTTGTTAAAGAACGCTTTTTGAAATAATAATAAAAAAATTTAAAAAAAGTCGAAATGTCGAGAATAAGGTTCAGGCTTCGAGACCTCCTAGCTCCCTTTAATATTAAGTTATAATTTTCAAACTCAGTCCCAAGATAGGCCTCTACGGTCTAAACATGCCTGCCGAAGGAAATTTTTATGTGTTAATTAGGAGGATCCCAGTGGGGCCCTAAAGGTCTATTTCATAGGTAACCGAGTAAGGGCTTTTGAAGCGAAATTGTTTCTTTCTTTCCGTACCGCCTTGGTCCGGTGGTAGGACACCTGACTGGCAAGTTGAGGCTTGAGGGGGGTGTCGCCATTCGAATCCCAGCTGCAGACACTTTTTCAAAAAAATTTCTTTTTTTTCTTTCTTTTGTTAATTTTACTTAATATTATTTTTTAGATGTGTTTTTCGATATTCTGGAGGGTCCTGCATGTAGGAAACTTTTTTTTAATAAGGAAAATGGGAAAAAACTGGAAAAATCTAGGAAAATCAGTTTATTTGTTATTTTTCGACTCCTATTGCAACATATAAGGTAGTCTATCATGCATAAGGTGTTCTGTGCATAAAATCGAGCATCTTTGGTTGTTAAACAATTTTTGGAATAATAATTAAAAAAATTTAAAAAAAGTCGAAATGTCGAGAATAAGTTTCAGGCTTCGAGACCTCCTAGCTCCCTTTAATAATAAGTTATAATTTTCAAACTCGGTCCCAAGGTAGGCCTCTATTGCCCAATCATGCCTGCCGAAGGAAATTTTTATATGTTAATTAGGAGGGTCCCAGTGGGGCCCTAAAGATCTATTGCATTGGTAACCGAGAAAGGGCTTTTGAAGCGAAATTGTTTCTTTCGTTCCGTATCGGCTTGGTCTGGTGGTAGGACTCCTGACTGGCAAATCTAGGCTGGAGTGATGGGTCGGGGTTCAAATCACAGCTGTGGACTCTTTTTCAAAAAAATTTCTTTTTTTTCTTTCTTTTGTTTATTTTACATTGTATTATTTTTTAGATGTGTTTTACGATATTCTGGAGGGTCCTGCATGTAGGAAACTTTTTTTTAATTAGGAAAATTGGAAAAAACTGGAAAAATCTAGGAAAATCAGTTTATTAGTTCTTTTTCGACTCCTATTGCAAAAAATAAGGTAGTCTATCATGCATAAGGTGTTCTGTGTATAAAATCCAGCATCTTTGGTTGTTAAACACTTTTTGGAATAATAATTAAAAAAATTTAAAGAAAGTCGAAATGTCGAGAATATGGTTCAGGCTTCGAGACCTCCTAGCTCCCTTTAATATTAAGTTATAATTTTCAATTTTAGTCTCAAGGTTGGCCTCTATGGTCCAATCATGCCTGCCGAAGGAAATTTTATATGTTAATTAGGAGGGTCCCAGTGGGGCCCTAAAGGTCTATTGCATAGGTAACCGCGAAAGGGCTTTTGAAGCGAAATTGTTTCTTTCGTTCCGTATCGCCTTGGTCTGGTGGTAGGACTCCTGACTGGCAAGTCGAGGATGGAGGGAGGTGTCGGGCTTTCGAATCCCAGCTGTGGACTCTTTTTCGAAAAAATTTCTTTTTTTTCTTTCTTTTGTTAATTTTACGTTATATTATTTTTTAGATGTGTTTTTCGATATTCTGGAGGGTCCTGCATGTAGGAAACTTGTTTTTAATTAGGAAAATGTTAAAAAACTGGAAAAATCTAGGAAAATCAGTTTATTTGTTATTTTTCGACTCCTATTGCAACATATATGATAGTCTATCATGCATAAGGTGATCTGTGTATAAAATCGAGCATCTTTCTTTGTTAAAGAACACTTTTTGGAATATTAATAAAAAAAATTTTAAAAAAGTCAAAATGTCGAGATTAAGGTTCAGCCTTCGAGACCTCCTAGCTGCCTTTAATATTAAGTTATGATTTTCAAACTCGATCCCAAGGTAGGCCTCTATGGTCCAAACATGCCGGCCGAAGGAAATTTTTATATGTTAATTAGGAGGGCCCCAGTGGGGCCCTAAAGGTCTATTGCATAGGTAATCGAGAAAGGGCTTTTGAAGCGAAATTGTTTCTTTCGTTCCGTATCGCCTTGGTCTGGTGGTAGGACCCCTGACTGGCAAGTCGAGGCTGGAGGGAGGGGTCGGGGTTCGAATCCCAGCTGCGGAAACTTTTTCAAAAAAAGTTCTTTTTTTTCTTTCTTTTGTATATTTTACATTATATTATTTTTTAGATGTTTTTTTCGTTATTCTTGAGGGTCCTGCATGTAGGAAATTTTTTTTAAATTAGGAACATGGGAAAAAACTGGAAAAATCTAGATAAATCAGTTTATTTGTGATTTTTCGTCTCCTCTTGCAACATTTTAGGTAGTTTATCATACATAAGGTGTTCTGTGTATAAAATAGAGCATCTTTCTTTGTTAAAGAACGCTTTTTGAAATAATAATAAAAAAATTTAAAAAAAGTCGAAATGTCGAGAATAAGGTTCAGGCTTCGAGACCTCCTAGCTCCCTTTAATATTAAGTTATAATTTTCAAACTCAGTCCCAAGATAGGCCTCTACGGTCTAAACATGCCTGCCGAAGGAAATTTTTATGTGTTAATTAGGAGGATCCCAGTGGGGCCCTAAAGGTCTATTTCATAGGTAACCGAGTAAGGGCTTTTGAAGCGAAATTGTTTCTTTCTTTCCGTACCGCCTTGGTCCGGTGGTAGGACACCTGACTGGCAAGTTGAGGCTTGAGGGGGGTGTCGCCATTCGAATCCCAGCTGCAGACACTTTTTCAAAAAAATTTCTTTTTTTTCTTTCTTTTGTTAATTTTACTTAATATTATTTTTTAGATGTGTTTTTCGATATTCTGGAGGGTCCTGCATGTAGGAAACTTTTTTTTAATAAGGAAAATGGGAAAAAACTGGAAAAATCTAGGAAAATCAGTTTATTTGTTATTTTTCGACTCCTATTGCAACATATAAGGTAGTCTATCATGCATAAGGTGTTCTGTGCATAAAATCGAGCATCTTTGGTTGTTAAACAATTTTTGGAATAATAATTAAAAAAATTTAAAAAAAGTCGAAATGTCGAGAATAAGTTTCAGGCTTCGAGACCTCCTAGCTCCCTTTAATAATAAGTTATAATTTTCAAACTCGGTCCCAAGGTAGGCCTCTATTGCCCAATCATGCCTGCCGAAGGAAATTTTTATATGTTAATTAGGAGGGTCCCAGTGGGGCCCTAAAGATCTATTGCATTGGTAACCGAGAAAGGGCTTTTGAAGCGAAATTGTTTCTTTCGTTCCGTATCGGCTTGGTCTGGTGGTAGGACTCCTGACTGGCAAATCTAGGCTGGAGTGATGGGTCGGGGTTCAAATCACAGCTGTGGACTCTTTTTCAAAAAAATTTCTTTTTTTTCTTTCTTTTGTTTATTTTACATTGTATTATTTTTTAGATGTGTTTTACGATATTCTGGAGGGTCCTGCATGTAGGAAACTTTTTTTTAATTAGGAAAATTGGAAAAAACTGGAAAAATCTAGGAAAATCAGTTTATTAGTTCTTTTTCGACTCCTATTGCAAAAAATAAGGTAGTCTATCATGCATAAGGTGTTCTGTGTATAAAATCCAGCATCTTTGGTTGTTAAACACTTTTTGGAATAATAATTAAAAAAATTTAAAGAAAGTCGAAATGTCGAGAATATGGTTCAGGCTTCGAGACCTCCTAGCTCCCTTTAATATTAAGTTATAATTTTCAATTTTAGTCTCAAGGTTGGCCTCTATGGTCCAATCATGCCTGCCGAAGGAAATTTTATATGTTAATTAGGAGGGTCCCAGTGGGGCCCTAAAGGTCTATTGCATAGGTAACCGCGAAAGGGCTTTTGAAGCGAAATTGTTTCTTTCGTTCCGTATCGCCTTGGTCTGGTGGTAGGACTCCTGACTGGCAAGTCGAGGATGGAGGGAGGTGTCGGGCTTTCGAATCCCAGCTGTGGACTCTTTTTCGAAAAAATTTCTTTTTTTTCTTTCTTTTGTTAATTTTACGTTATATTATTTTTTAGATGTGTTTTTCGATATTCTGGAGGGTCCTGCATGTAGGAAACTTGTTTTTAATTAGGAAAATGTTAAAAAACTGGAAAAATCTAGGAAAATCAGTTTATTTGTTATTTTTCGACTCCTATTGCAACATATATGATAGTCTATCATGCATAAGGTGATCTGTGTATAAAATCGAGCATCTTTCTTTGTTAAAGAACACTTTTTGGAATATTAATAAAAAAAATTTTAAAAAAGTCAAAATGTCGAGATTAAGGTTCAGCCTTCGAGACCTCCTAGCTGCCTTTAATATTAAGTTATGATTTTCAAACTCGATCCCAAGGTAGGCCTCTATGGTCCAAACATGCCGGCCGAAGGAAATTTTTATATGTTAATTAGGAGGGCCCCAGTGGGGCCCTAAAGGTCTATTGCATAGGTAATCGAGAAAGGGCTTTTGAAGCGAAATTGTTTCTTTCGTTCCGTATCGCCTTGGTCTGGTGGTAGGACCCCTGACTGGCAAGTCGAGGCTGGAGGGAGGAGTCGGGGTTCGAATCCCAGCTGCGGAAACTTTTTCAAAAAAATTCTTTTTTTTCTTTATTTTGTTAATTTTACGTTATATTAAATTTTAGATGTGTTTTTCGATATTCTGGAGGGTCCTGCATGTAGGAAACTTTTTTTTAACTAGGAAACTGGGATAAAACTGGAAAAATCTAGGAAAATCAGTTTATTTGTTATTTTTAGATTCCTATTGCAACATTTAAGGTAGTGTATCATGCATAAGGTGTTCTGTGTATAAAATCGAGCATCTTTCTTAGTTAAAAAACACTTTTTGGAATAATAATAAAAAAAATTTAAAAAAAGTCGAAATGTCAAGAATAAGGTTCAGGCTTCGAAACCTCCTAGCTGCTTTTAATATTAAGTTATGATTTTCAAACTCGGTCCCAAGGAAGGCTTCAATGGTCCAATCATGCCTGCCAAAGAAAATTTTTATATGTTAATTAGGAGGGCCCCAGAGGGACCCTAAAGGTCTATTGCATAGGTAACCGAGAAAAAACTTTTGAAGTGAAATTGTTTCTTTCGTTCCATACCGCCTTGGTCTGGTGGTAGGACACCTGACTGGCAAGTCGAGGCTGGAGGGAGTGGTTGGGGGTTCGAATCCCAGTTGCGGACACTTTTTCAAAAAAATTTCTTTTTTTTCTTTCTTTTGTTTATTTTACATTATATTATTTTTTAAATGTGTTTTTATTTATTCTGGAGGGTCCTGCATGTAGAAATTTTTTTTTAAATAGAAACATGGGAAAAAACTGGAAAAATCTAGGAAAATTAATTTATTTGTTATTTTTCTACTCCTTTTGCAACATTCTAGGTAATTTATCATCTATAAGGTGTTCTGTGTATAAAATCGAGCATCTTTCTTTGTTAAAGAACACTTTTTGGAATAATAATTAAAAAAAATTTTAAAAAGTCGAAATGTCGAGAATAAGGTTCAGGCTTCGAGACCTCCTAGCTGCCTTTAATCTTAAGTTATGATTTTCAAACTCGGTTCCAAGGTAGGCCTCTAAGGTCCAATCATGCCTGCCGAAGGAAATTTTTATATGTTAATTAGGAGGGCCCCAGTGGGGCCCTAAAGGTCTATTGCATAGGTAACCGCGAAAGGGCTTTTGAAGCGAAATTGTTTCTTTCGTTCCGTATCGCCTTGGTCTGGTGGTAGGACTCCTGACTGGCAAGTCGAGGATGGAGGGAGGTGTCGGGCTTTCGAATCCCAGCTGTGGACACTTTTTCAAAAAAATTTCTTTTTTTTCTTTCTTTTGTTAATTTTACGTTATATTATTTTTTAGATGTGTTTTTCGATATTCTGGAGGGTCCTGCATGTAGGAAACTTGTTTTTAATTAGGAAAATGTTAAAAAACTGGAAAAATCTAGGAAAATCAGTTTATTTGTTATTTTTCGACTCCTATTGCAACATATATGGTAGTCTATCATGCATAAGGTGTTCTGTGTATAAAATCGAGCATCTTTCTTTCTTAAAGAACATTTTTTGGAATATTAATTAAAAAAATTTTTTAAAAGTCAAAATGTCGAGATTAAGGTTCAGGCTTCGAGACCTCCTAGCTGCCTTTAATATTAAGTTATGATTTTCAAACTCGATCCCAAGGTAGGCCTCTATGGTCCAAACATGCCGGCCGAAGGAAATTTTTATATGTTAATTAGGAGGGCCCCAGTGGGGCCCTAAAGGTCTATTGCATAGGTAACTGAGAAAAAGCTTTTGAAGCGAAATTGTTTCTTTTGTTCCGTACCGCCTTGGTCTCGTGGTAGGACACCTGACTGGCAAGTCGAGGCTGGAGGGAGGGGTCGGGCGTTCGAATCCCAGCTGTGGACACTTTTTCAAAAAAATTTCTTTTATTTTCTTTTGCTTATTTTACATTATATTATTTTTTAGATGTTTTTTTCGATATTCTGGAGGGTCCTGCCTGTGGGAAATTTTTTTTAATTAGGAAAATGGGAAAAAACTGGAAAAATCTAGGAAAATTAGTTCATTTGTTATTTTTCTACTCCTTTTGCAACATTTTAGGTAGTTCATCTTACATAAGGTGTTCTGTGTATAAAATCGAGCGTCTTTCTTTGTTAAAGAACACTTTTTTGGATAATAATAAAAAAAATTTAAAAAAAGTCGAAATGTCGAGAATAAGGTTCAGGCTTCGAGACCTCCTAGTGCCCTTTAATATCAAGTTATAATTTTCAAACTCGGTCCCAAGGTAGGCCTCTATGGTCCAATCATGCTTGCGGAAGGAAATTTTTATATGTTAATTAGGAGGGCCCCAGTGGGGCCCTAAATATCTATTGCATAGGTAACCGAGTAAGGGCTTTTGAAGTGAAATTGTTTCTGTCGTTCCGTATCGCCTTGGACTGGCGTTGGGACTCCTGACTGGCAAGTCGAGGCTGGAGGGAGGGGTCAGGGGTTCGAATCCCAACTGCGGACACATTTTCAAAAGAAATTCTTTTTTTTTTTCTTTCTTTTGTTTATTTTACATTATATTATTTTTTAGAAGAGTTTTTCGATATTCTGGAGGCTTCTGCATGTAGGAAATTTTTTTTTTTAATTAGGAAAATGGGAAAAAATCGGAAAAATCTAGGAAAATCAGTTTATTTGTTATTTTTCTACTCCTTTTTGCAACATTTTAGGTAGTCTATCATGCATAAGGTGTTCTGTGTATAAAATCTAGCATCTTTCTTTGTTAAAGAACACTTTTTGGAATAATAATAAAAAATAAAAAAAAGTCGAAATGTCGAGAATAAGTTTCAGGCTTCGAGACCTCCTAGCTCCCTTTAATATTAAGTTATAATCTTCAAACTCGGTCCCAGGGTAGGCCTCTATGGTCCAATCCTGACTGCCAAAGGAAATTTTTATATGTTAATTAGGAGGGCCCTAGAGGGGCCCTAAATGTCTATTGCATAGGTAACCGAGAAAGGGCTTTCGTATCGAAATTGTTGCTTTCTTTCTGTACCGCCTTGGTCTGGTGGTAGGACACCTGTCTGGCAAGTCGAGGCTTGAGGGAGGGGTCGTGAGGTTCGAATCCCAGCTGCGGACACTTTTTAAAAAAAATTCCTTTTTTTTCTTTCTTTTGTTTATTTTACATTATATTATTTTTTAGAAATGTTTTTCGGTATTCTGGAGGGTCCAGCATGTAGGAATTTTTTTTTAATTTGGAAAATGGGAAAAAACTGGAAATATCTAGGAAAATCAGTTTATTTGTTATTTTTCGACCCCTATAGCAATATTTGAGGTAGTCTATCATGCATAAGGTGTTCTGTGTATAAAATCGAGCATCTTTGGTTGTTAAACACTTTTTGGAATAATAATTAAAAAAATTATGTTATCTCCCTTTAATATTATGTTATAATTTTCAAACTCGGTCCCAAGGTAGGCCTCTATGATCCAATCATGCATGCTGAAGGAAATTTTTATATGTTAATTACGAGGGCCCACACATTAAAAACTAATATAATGCAAAATAAAGGAATTAAAAAAAAGGAAAAAAAAAGTGAAAAGCTGTTTGGTCCTGGGGTTCAAACCCGGGACCCCTGGCTCCAGCCACCAGTTGACTATTGGCTAGGGCTCTACCAAACAGGCCACTGTTTCACGTCAGGCCTGCAACAACTTCCCTTCAAAACCTTTTCTCAGTGAAATATGCAATAGACCTTTAGGGGCCCTCTGGGACCCCCCTATTTCACTTATAAAAATTTCCTTCGGTAGCCATGGGGACCTATCATGGGTGCGAGTTTGAAAGTTATAACTTAATTCCAAGGGGAGCTAGGGGGTCTCAAGCCTGAACCTTATTCTCGATATTTCGTCTTTTATTTCTTCTTTTTTTTTCTTATTGTTCCATTACGTGTTCTTCAGCAAAGAAAGATGCTCCATTTTATACACAGAACACCCTATGCATGATAGACTCCCTAAAATGTTGCAAAAGGAGTCGAAAAATGAAAAAGAAACTGATTTTCCTTGATTTTTCCAGTTTTTTCCCATTTTACCAAAGAAAAAAATATTTCTGACATGCAGGAGCCTGCAGAATACCGAATAACACATTAAAAATCTAATATAAAGAAAAATAAAGGAATTTTAAAAAAAAGGGAAGAAAGGGAAAAACTGCCCAGTCCAAGGTATTGAACCAGGGACCCCTGGCTCCAGCCATCAGTTGAAAGTCCAAGGCTCTACCAAACAGGCCAATGTTTCACGTCAGGCCTGCAACAGCTTCCCTTCAAAAGCCTTTCCTCAGTAAAATATACAATAAACCTTTAGGGGCCCTCTGGGACCCCCCTAATTCACTTATAAAAATTTCCTTCAGTAGCCATGGTTGGACCATGGGGACCTACCTTGGGTGCGAGTTTGAAAATTATGACATAATACCAAGGGGTGCTAGGGGTCTCGAAGCCTGAACCTTATTCTTGACATTTCGTCTTTTTTTTTTCCTTATTGTTCCATTACGTGTTCTTTAGCAAAGAAAGAACCTCCATTTTATACACAGAACACCCTATGCATGATAGACTCCCTAAAAGGTTGCAAAAGGAGTCGAAAAATGACAAAAAAAAAATGATTTTATTTGATTTTTCCTGTTTTTTCCCATTTTTCCAAAAAAAAAAATTTCTGACATTCAGGATTCTGCAGAATACCGAAAAACACAATAAAAAAATAATATAATGCAAAATAAACGAACTTAAAAAAAAGAGAAAAGAGTGAAAAACTGCCCGGTCCTGGGGTTCGAACCCGGGACCCCTGGCTCCAGCCACCAGTTGACAGTTGGCTGGGGCTCTACCAAACAGGCCACTGTTTCACGTCAGGCCTGCAACAGCTTCCCTTCAAAAGCCTTTCTTTGGTGAAATATACAATGAACCTTTAGGGGCCCTCTGGGACCCCCCTAATTCACTTATAAAAATTTCCTTCGGTAGCCATGGTTGGACCATGGGTATCTACCTTGGGTGCGAGTTTGAAAATTATAACTTAATACAAAGGTGAGCTAGGGGGTCTCGAAGCCTGCCCTTATTCTCGACATTTCGTCTTTTTTTTTTCTCATTGTTCCATTACGTGTTCTTTAGCAAAGAAAGATGCTCCATTTTATACACAGAACACCCTATGCATGATAGACTACCTAAAATGTTGCAAACGGTGTTCTTTGTGTAAAATGGAGCATCCCTCTTCTTTAGAGAACGCATAATGGAATAATAATTTTAAAAAAATAATAACAAAAGGGACGAAATTTCGAGAATGAGGCTCAGATTTCGAGACAATTTTCAATCTCGGACCCAAAGAAATCCCTCCATGGTCCAATCATGGCTACCTAAGGAAATTTTTATAGGTGAATTAGGGGGACTCAGTGGGCCCCCAAAGCTATATTGCACAGCCCAACGCGAGATGTCTTTTAAAGAGAAGTTGTGGCAGGCTTGACGTGAAACAGCGGTCTGTTGGTAGAGCGTTGGACTGTCAACTCGTGGCGGGAGCCAGGGATTAGAGGTACAAATCCCGGTGGCGGGCTATTTTTCAAAATTTTTTCCTTTTTTTATTTCGTCTATTTTACATTATATTATTTTTTTAATGTGTTTTTCGGTATTCTGCAGGGCGGGCAATTTTTATTTTTTCCTTTTTTTTATTTCGTCAATTTTACATTTTATTATTTTTTTAATGTGTTTTTCGGTATTCTGCAGGGTCCTGCATGTAAGAAAAAAAATTTTTTATTCGGAAAAAGGGAAAAAACTGGAAAAATCCAGGAAAATCAGTTTATTTGCTTTTTTTTACTCCGTTTGCAACTTTTTAGGTAGTCAAGCATGCGGTGTTTAAAATCGAGCATCTTTCTTGCAGAACGCATTATGGAACGCATTTATGGAATAATAATAAAAAAGAGAGACGAATTAAGGATTTTTCTGAACCTTATTTTCTTTCTTTCTCTTTTTGCTGAAAACACTGAAATATCTAAAGAGGGCTTGATTTCTTCTACAAAAAAAAATCTAGCTGTTGCAATGTTGCAATGTTGCAACTGACTACGGTTTATTTGCTTTGTTAATATATTAATTATTTAATTAATCAAGTTGTAATCATTTTATTTTCAACTCATTATGTGTGAACTACTTGTCTCAATTGCAGGCAATCTTGATCTCTTTTTTTTCTGTTTATTTGGGGAAAAAAATATTTTCCATCATATTTAGTGAAGAGTTCATTCTAGAACAAGATTTTCCGTAAATTATGTTGTCTTTGATGAAACCCTCAGACTAAGGAGCTCTCCCTTTGTATATATATATATATTGTAATCTAAACATAATTTTGAAGAATGCCTTAATTTATGGTACTTTAAAAACAAAAAGAAGGAAAGAAAGATTGTTCTTTATTTCTTGAGTAAAACAATATTTAAAAAAAAATAATAAAAAATACCATCATACACACATTTTATGATAACCATTTATACATCTAATTATAATTTGTCATATAATTAAAATTCATTGCAGACTCTTATGAGATAAAGCAAAAATATTATATTAGCGGGAAACTTAAAATATTTTATTTTGTTTTTTGAAGGTTAATCTCCAACAGAAGAGCAATGTTAGATTCGAGTGGGGATGAAACTGGCAGTAGTTCAGGTTCTTCTAATCTTGAGAAGCCAGTAGGTTTCATTCTTTTTATTTTATTTTATTTATTGTTATTTTATTTGAATAATGAAAATTTCTCTTTTATTTTAACTTCCTTTTAAAGTAAAATTGAAGATCTCGTAACATTTTTAATCTTTAATTTCTTTGTATATAATTTAAAATGCTTGTTGAAAGACGATGTTTCCTTTTAGAATAAAGCAATTGAAGAACTCTGTACTGGATAGGAAGATCATTTTTACTTGATTTGTCATTTCAGACTAGCTCTCTTTAATTCTGAAACAGTTCCACTTCAATTGATTAGAATAATTTGATTTCTCGGATATTAGTTCACAGCGGAATCAGTCTTCACTAAAAGCTAATCTCTCTTTTTAATGTTTTTGTTACTTTCAATATCAATTTAAGCTCGTGCTTTTAATATTAAAATACTTAGAGTTAGTTAAAATACATTATATTAATAATTATTCATTATTTAGAGCAAAGAAAATGAGAATAAATTTCTGAACCACTTAAAGTTGCAATAAATTTCAAACAAATTTAACATTCTGTAAAAAAAATTTAAAAAATATCTCTTGTTAAGTTCATAAATAAAAATAACCCCTTCCACAAGTGAAATTTCAACTCTGTAGTTGCAGTTGAGTGACTTGCATAATATTATTTCCTGCAAGTTAAAAACTGTTCTTTTATGTAACTGTGAAGTCTTTTTTTTTCTTATAGTAATAAAATGTGGCTAAATTTAAACATTGAGTTTGAAGTAGGTGCTTATTGTTTATCTTTTAAAAAAAGTATTTCATTTTAAATAAATAACAGTTCGTGTGATTTCAAGAACCTTATTTTCTTTTTTTCTCTTTTAGCTAAAAACTCTGCAATATCTGAAGAACGCTTGATGTCTTCTACAAAAAATAAAAGTAGCTGTAGCAATGTCGATGCTAATAAATTAAATATGACCAAGGTTTGTTTGATTTGTTAATAGTATAGTAACTGTTTAATTAATCAAGTTGTTATGATTTTATTTTTAATTTATAAAGTGTGAACTAATTGTCAGAATTTCAGGCAATTTTCATCTTTTTTTTAAATTATTGCTCATCATGATTAGTGAAGAGCAGATTCTAGCACAAGATTTTCCTGAAATAATATTCTCTCTGATCATACTCTTTAGACTAAGAAGCTTTTTTTTTTAATGTATTTTCTTTTTCAAAAATATTTTATGTAATATTGTGATCTTCTGAACATAGTTTTCAAAAGTTTGCAAAAATGCAATTTATACACACAGTTTATGATAACATTTTATATTTCTAATTCTAATTTATCATATAATTAAAATGCATTACAGACTCAGTGAGATACAGCAAAAATATTATATTATTGGAAAACTTAAAAACTTTCATTTTGTTTTTCAATGCCTAGTGATGTGAACAGCGTAAATCTCGAACCAAAAAGAGCGATGTAAAGTTTAGGTGGAGATGAAACTGATGGTCCTTCTAAACCTGAAAAGGCAGCAGCATAAGTCTGCATTCTGATTTATTTTCCTGATATTGTTGAACTATGATAATTTTTCATTTATTTAAACTTCCTTTTAAAGCAAAATTGAAGACCTATTAAAGTTTTTAATCTTTAACTCCATCTTATATAATTTAAAATTCTTGTTTGATAGACAATGTTCCTTTTTGGAACAAAGCGATTTAAAATTTCTATTCTGGACTGGAGGATCAGTTTTACTTCTTGCGTCATTTCTAACAAGTTCTCTTTAGCCCTGAAACAGTTCCGTTTTAATTGGTTAGAATGATTTGATTTCTCAGAGCCTAGTTCACCTTTGAATCAGTCTTCATTAAAAACTAATCTCTTTTTCTACTCTTTTTGTTACTTTCGACATCATTTTACGCTCGAGCTTTGAAATTAAAGATATCGCGAGAATATATATATATATATATATATATATATATATATATATATATATATATATTTACATTAATGGATAACTATTTATTGAAAGCAAAGAAATTAAGAATTAGAGATGCAATAATTTTCGAACAAATTAATGTTTCAAATAAGAAAATAAACTCAAAAATTCTAAAATAAAATTGACTCTTTCCGCTCATCAAATTTTAACTCTGTAGTTCTGTTGTCTGTTGGACGGCATGCTTGATATTATTATGATTATGAATATAATTCTTTTTTCAAACACGTTCCCTGAATTTTTTTCTACGCACTTCACCGAAATTTAGTTTTCAAGTGAGATTTCAAAACTATTTTTCATTCCCTTCTTTTCTTTCTTTCTTATTTAGCTCAAAAATCTAAAATATCTGAAGAGGACTTGATATCTTCCGCAAAAAGTAAAAGTGATAATAACAATGATGATCCCAATAAATTAAAACTGATTAAGGTATATTTGTTTCGTTAATTGATCATTAGTTCTCTAACTAGTAGAGTTATAATAGTTTTTGCTCAACCGGGTGCGTAGCGTTTTTAAAAAGTGCTTAAAGGTGCTTATTTTCAATTTTTATTTTTAAAAGCCTTTAAAGATGCTTTTTTCATTGGATGTTTTTAAAAAGTGCTTAAGTTTCCCTTTTCCAAAATGGTATTTTTCCTTTACCATTGTAATTTTGCAAAAAGACACTTTTCACACTGTGTATTGAAACCTATTGATTTTCTTAATTTCCTTTTTTTTCTCTCTCTTTTGTTCGTTTTGTATTTATTTATTGTGCTTTATATCAAATTACATACATATATATACCAAAAAAAAATACAAGTAAAGAAATAAAAAGGAAACATTTTTTAAACACACAAAAAAACTACCAAGAATAATTAAATATATTTTAAAAATTCTTTTTTAAAAAAATAAAAAACAAGAAAACAAATTAATTAAGTGATATAAACTACCCACCAGCACATATGAATATGTCCGTAAATTAGAGTGCCTTTTAATAGTATTAATATAGCCAAAACAAAATATGTTTTAATATATTTTGCTATATTAGTACAATATTAAGAAGCACTCTAATTTATGGATGCAATCATGTAAGCTGGCGGGGAGTTTATACGACTTAAATATTTTGTTTTCTTGCTTTTTAATTTTTTTTAAATTATTAAAACAAATTTAAAAGAATTTTTGAAATAAATATAATGATTTTTGGTAGTTTTTCTACTCATTTAATTTTTTTTCTTTCCTTGTTCTCTTTGTATTTTTATCACAATATATGGCTTCTATGTACTAACAGCTTTTAGATTTTCTTATTTAAGCTTCAATAAAACTAGCTTTGTTTCGGTCACATAATTGATCACATATCATCATTCTGATCATCATTAAGATTGCATTTGACTTTACATGTTTTTGTCATATAAAATATACTATTCTCTTCTCTTTAATTAAAATTAGTTTTGTATTTTAAAGTACTTAATTATCTTAGCTAACTGTATAGAAGATGTATGAAAATATTATAAACTAGTATCTAATAATGCAGATCAAATTTTCTGTACAGGATTGCTTGTAATACTTTAATTCTTGTAGATATTTAAATATTGAACATTTTATAACAAATATTGTGAACTTTCATTTGCAAATTTGTTTTGTTTTTTTTAATTTATTTATTTATTTATTTATTTATTTATTTATTTATTTTTTTGTATATTCAGTTTTGTTAAATGACTCTGTTTTCTTCTCCTTTCCTTTTATTTTTAAGTTAAAAAATTGCCTGTCTTCTATAGCAATGCTTAAATTTTTTTTATATAACAGTTAAAAAATAATTAATACAGTTAAAAAATACTATACTTAATACAGTTAAAAAAAAAGTTCCTTTATTTCTGTGTAATTTATTTATTGAACTGTTTTTTTTTAAAGTTTTTTTTTTTTTTTTCAATTTGAAAATTCTTAATGTTTTAATTATTAACTTTAGTATTGTAAATATTTAAGAAATCTTTCTTAAGCTGTTGTAATCATTTTGGTATGTTACATCCTTTTATGCTATAAACATCAAATATCTGCAGCAGTTGGTGCAACTTAAAAAATGAACTTAAACCTACCTTCAATTTATGTAAAAAAAAAATTATAATAAAAAAGAGGAAATCTATTAGACCCACTCCTTGACTATAATTTGTTTTAACCTCTAACATACGGAGCATTAGTTTTAAGAATTTTTTGTTACAACTTTTTTCAATCCTTCTTCTAAGTTTACTTAATCTTTATAATTTTTTCCATTTTTGCATTTTTATTTGTTAAACATTTAATAATTCACTATGTTCTGTATTTTTCCTATTCTTGTTGCTAATAAATTATTCATTTATTTTATTTAATTTTCTCTATACTTTTCATGATCAATTGTGTAATCAATTGTCAAAAGTAAAAAAAAAAATATTTAGGGATATTTACAGAACTAAAAATATATATTAAAAATATCATATACATTGGTTTAATTCAAACTAATTTTTAAAAAAATTTCAGAAATAATAATTTTTTTAAAGCATTAAGAAATGATGCCCTCTTAGCATTTTTTTATTTGACTATTTTTTTCATAAAAATGTGTTTAGAGTAAAGTTTTTAGTACAACTTTTTGTTTAATTTTAAAAGCTCAATGACATTATTTTAAAGAAATACATTACTTTTAAGTATATTTTATCATATGCAATATTTCTAAAAAATATAGGTTTTTATATAGCTGATATTTGAAACAAACTTAAAAATTTACAGTTACAAAATGTTATAATTAGAAATGTTAACTTTAAATTTAATTATTTGATATCAATATCAAGCAATATAAGGCAATGACTTGAATAAATGAAGGGAATAATTAGCTTAAATAAATAAAATAGTACTTTTTTTAAAAATGCAACTAGGTTTAAATATTTAAAATACAACATAAAATGTTTAATTTATCGTCTTGGTGTTTTTAATAATAATCAAAGAATAATCAATGAACCTTATAATAATATGGTTTAACAACATAATTTATTAACAAATAAGTATTTATTCTATGAAAATTATTTTTCTTCTTGAATTTTACAGATTTTTAATTACGAAATATTAGGTTTTTTTTTTTAAATACAAGTTAATATAATATTAGTGGTGTATTGTTGTTGAGTTACATGAAAAAGGTCAACAAACATTTAATTAATAATTCTATAATTAGTTTCATTTAAAAAATTAGAGCTAAAAGGATTTAATCAAAAATTACATTTCCTAAAATCAAATTTAATTTAGCAATCAACATAAAAATTCAATATTTATATTATGTACATAGTAAATATATACATCACATAATTAAAGATATATATATAATAAAAAACCCACTCTATCTGGCTAATATGTCTATGGACTGAGAAGATTTATTAAATGTAATTTTCTTTCTAGAAAAACAAAGTTCTTAATTTAACAAAACTCTTGTCAGGTTAGTTATGACGTATGCTTCTGAAGATTGGACAATGACAAAACTGGAAGAAAATTGCATCACAATATTTGAGAAAAATATTTTGCAGAGTATATTTCATGGTGTAAATGAAAACAATAACTAGAGATTTAACTTTAAATTGTTCACGATGTATAAACAACCTGATATTATTAAGTACATAAAAATAAATAAAATGAATTGGATGGCTCATGTGATTCCAATGAGTGATGACAAAATAATAAATAAGATATTGTTTTTTAGAGCATCTGGGACAAGAAAAGTGGGAAAGCGCAGTTGAGATAAGCTGATTCAGCGGAGTCTGATTTTCTTGCATTTAATGAAAAGAATTGGAGATCAAAGATAAATCGAAAGTCGTGAAAGAGAAATCTGCAGAGGAAGGCATGGGGCTGTCTGGCCAACTATGATGATACTGATATTTATGTGCAAGTCATATAATTCGCGCTCAACAGAAGCTAACTTTTTACTCTTTTCTCTAAAGTAAAAATTTAAAATAATTTTTTTTTTATCGAATTTGTTGTTGGAGAAAAAAAAATTTTAAAAAATAAGAATTAATGATAAGATTTCATGCGCTTACATTGCACCTGCCTTAAGAAATTAAAGTGATTTTGATTAAAAGAGTTTGAAGATATTAAGTTTATACTAGTTGCTGTCAAACTAGTTTTTCTTCTTGGATGATGCAGCATGCAGGATATGTTTAAAAGAATTTTTATTAAATTTAAAAAAGAGAGAGAGAAAGCCCTTTTACACCTAAACACCATTATATTATATCTGTGCATTATTTTATTATAATTGTAATTATTCATGATATAACTAGGTACCTATCACATTCTGCGAACTATCGCTCTACAATCCCCAAATTGCTTTCGTAGATCTCTTCAAAATTCTTCAAGCATTTTGTCAGCACTCTTAAAGCTAACTTTTATCTACTTAATTATTGAAAGAAATACTAGGCACAATACTGAATAGATAAATAACTATTTTTCAAACAGTAATATATGTAGCAAAATTGTCCCTCTCCAAGAGCAAAGAATGAGTTTATACATCTGGAAAAAAAAGTATTTATTTACTCCTAAAATAAGATAGTTTAAAACTGAAATATATTCACATTTCAAAGACTTATACTTATTAAATTTCTAGTTTCGTAGATGCATAAATTGAAAAAAAGGTTATAAAATGAGATAGCCTTTAAAATTTATTTATATGTTATAAGTGTTTGATGTACACAAAAGGTATGCTTTTATTTATAACACGCAAAGATGTGTTTATAGAATAAATTTCCCTCTTAAAAAATACATAAATGTAAAAAAAATTAAGGATTATCCCATATTAATAGCCATCTCAAGCAAATTTGTCACATCTCAAGCACAACTGTTGCATTTAACGAAATAATAATACCTCTGAAGATGTGACTCAAAACAGATTCCCTCAACAACTCATGAAGGAATGCCGCCACGCAGAAGAGTTTCGTCGTTCACCAACGCTTGAAAATTTAATTACTTTTAAAAAGGCACGAGAAAGAAACATTTGCAGCTAAACCTAAAGGGCCTTAATATAATGTGTCAACAAAATGATATTAAATTATAAATTTAGATTCTGCAATTGAAAAAAAAAATTTTTTTTCTTAAATAGCCCATTACAACCTTTGGATGAATGCAATGCACCACTGAACATAAACGAATTAGAAACAGCCTTAGAGTGATGCAAAAACATTTTTCTTGGACATAACGATATTCACTTTATTATGTTCAAACACCAATCTGAACCAGACCTCTTAAATAGTCCTCTGGCATTTGGTTGAAACTCGTAACATATAATCGGCAAAATAGAGTGGTTTCCGTAAATTATTAAGTCTCATGTAAATTATTAGAAAAAAAAATAAATGCCTAACTAAATTATTTGATTGAGAGTAGCAACATTTTATCTGATAGAAAGTGAAAATGTCGTAAACCACTAGATCAGTGTTTCACAAAGTGGTCCATATGGATCCACAGGGGTCCGTGGTACCATTCAGGGGTCCATGAAATATAAAAACTGATTAAGTGGTCCCTGAACAACGTCAGGGGGTCCACGTGAGGTTTAATATAAAATAATAAAATTGTGAGTGGTTTTTATTGTTATGGAAATTAAGATAAATAAAATTGCGATTTTTACCTCCTAAGTAAACTATAAATAAAGGTGGGTGCTTATAATTATTAACAGTGGTTTGTTACAAATTGAAAAGTTTATTTACAAATTTTCTTATATCTTTTGTTCCCTTTTTAAGAGATAACAGTACAAATGAGTCAAAGAAAAAACGCCGATAATACTGTGTTGAATATTTGAAGGATGTCTTCACCAGGAAATAGTACTTTACCTATGTGTCTTCTATGTGATAAGACTGTAACAAGTGATTTAATGATACATTCCAAGCTTAACGAACAATTGATAAAAATCCATAGTGACAAAAAAGATAAAGATTTAACTATTTTTCAAACAGTCCGTTCAAGAAAATATCTGAAAACACCGTCACTGCAACAACTTATAGGGACAACATCTAAGCGAGGTGACGATGGATTGCATGTTTCTCATAGTTTTGCATGTTTCTAAATATTACATAATTGCAAAGTCCGGAAAGCCTCACACTATTGAAGAACTTATTTTACTAGCTGTAAGTGAGATAATACTCACCGGGTTGCACAAACCAGCTTTTAACATTGTAAAAAGAATTCCATGGAGTAATAATAATGTACCAAGACGGATTGACAAAATATCTCAGTGCGTAGAAAATTCTTCATGTGAGTACTTAAAAATATCTGAATCTTCTATACAGCTTGACGTGTACACTTATCCAGGAAACGAAGCTTTTACTTTTAGCTTATGTAAGATTTGTAAAAGAATAAAAACTTTACCAAGAATTGTTACTTCCTAAATGTTTGGAAAGCGATGCGAAAGGTGAAACGCTATTGACAGAATTAAAAGCCTTGACTAATATCATTTCTGTAGCTACAGACGGTGCTCCGGCAATGGTAAGAAGATACCGAGGTTTTCTGGCTAACTTAAAACATGCTGCAGCGAATACATTTTCAGTATATTTGCCAAACTTAACGAAACTAATTTGAAACTACAAAATGAACAATTCAAAACTAACATCGTAAAACTACGTTTGTTGCAAAACTTTTTCTGTATAAACAAAACTTGGGAAGAGGATATTGTTCTCCCAGTTTCAGTGCCGTAATGAACCTTAGCACAAAAAAATAAATAAATAAATGATTAGAAATTAGTGCTCACAAACATTGAGCCGGACATAAATTAATACTCTTAAAATCTTCTCACGTTCATCAAAGTCATTATTTTTTTTTAAATAAAAGATGTAATTTAAATAAATAGTTCTTCAACAAAATGCTTTTTTTTTTTAATTTTCATACCGCACATACATGCAGTTTTTCACTTGGGGGTCCGTGGGAAAGTTTTGACTATAAAAAGGGGTCCATGGGTCAAAACAGTTTGTGAACCACTGAACTACAACTAGAAACAGAAATAAAAGTGAGGAGAGAATTAAAATTAACCAGATTTTTATCAGTTTTACCAAGCACATCAATTAATGTTATTCGTTGATGATTTTCGATTATAACTCTAGTGTCACACATATCCAGGCCCGGATTGGGATCTAAAATTGGCATTTTAGAGCCTCTAATTCACATAAACACCGCGGCTCCTAATGAATCATTTTTAGGCATTTTTTACTTAAAAATTCGAATGAACGTAAGTTAATATATCGAAGTAAGAAAGTAGATAAAAATTGCTTAATAATCCTCTATAGAATATACTTCAGTTTAAAATACATGGTTCTTATGAGGAAAAAATAGGTTGATAAAATCAAAAAGAAGGTGAAAGATGAAAAGTAAATAAAAATATTTATTATACTACACATACATGAATGATTTATATAAACATTTTTTTAAATGCTTCTTCAAAAGTCATTAAATTAAAATTTAATTTAATGACTTTTGAAGAAGCTCAGTATTTTCAGCCACTTTATCGATTATGTCGTTGCTATCTAATTTCATTAATAGATCTTTTTCTATTGCCATTACCATGAGAGCATTCAAATTATCCGAGGATAAAGTACTCCTCATTCGATTTTTAATTACTTTTAATGTG
This sequence comes from Parasteatoda lunata, assembly GCA_949128135.1. Classification (NCBI taxonomy): domain Eukaryota; kingdom Metazoa; phylum Arthropoda; class Arachnida; order Araneae; family Theridiidae; genus Parasteatoda; species Parasteatoda lunata. The sequence continues at coordinate 113,984,801 of OX421970.1, forward strand.
GAGAATGATCTTTCACAAGCCACCTGACTTATTGACAATGTTAGTAAAAATTTTAATGCTGGACCAATTAAATTGTAAGAATTGGTCAATAAATTGAATCTCTGTAATATCTTGTTGCAACAAATAACACAATTTTTGCACGCACTGCGTGTCTCACATTTTAGACTTACTTCTTCTTCTGTTTCCAAAGTTAAGTCGTAATTATCTTCATTTGAATGATCTTCTCTGATTATTTTATAATCTTCTAAGTCTGAATTTTTCAGTTTTTCCCAATGTAAAGCTAAATTTCTTAGTTCAATCCGCAAATTTTCACTTATAGCTGTTTCGTTAAATTTTATCAAGAGTTTGCTTAACTCATTGAGTTCGCCAGATTGAAGCTTGTTAAGACGCATTTCAGGGAAACGTTTCGGACATAGATAAGAAAAATCGGCGTACAATTTTCCATTTGCGGGAAACCGGCGTTCCATTGACGCTACAACTGTGCTGAAAATAATGTTATGGACGTTTATCTTAAATGCAGTGGTTTCAGCATCAAAAACTGTTTCATTCGACGCTGTCTCACCCGGCATCAATTTTCTTTTCTTCAATCTCTTTTGTGAATCATTTTTTGAATTTCTATTTCAGTTTCAGTTTCTTCAAATTTCTTATTTGCGCGAATAATAAAATCATCTAACTTTTTGTACACCTTCAAAATCTCTCACTATTTCACTTTATTATTTAGTTCTGAACGTTTGTGATACCATTCCAAAAGCTTTTAAGATGTCTAAACCGGAGGTTTGCAAATATGGTGTAGTTAATTCAAATATTCTTGGTGAGTGGTGTAGTTAGTTCAAATATTCTTGAGAATATTTTGGCGGTGATTAATGTTTCATATTTGCAAAATGATTCTAAAAATATTTTTGCCTTTGCATGGATATCTGGTTTGAAATTTGTTGTATAGTTTCTAAACTTGTAATCAATGTGACTTATAACGGCTTTATAGTTGAATCTGAGTTTGAAAATGAACCAAAAATTGTCTTTAATTCAGAATCTTTAGACCACCAACGTGTTTCTTCAATAGTTGCGAGCCCTTTTTAATTTCCGTGCTCGTTACTTTGTTCCCAGAAAAATACTGCGACGTTATTTAGTAGGCTGAAAAGCGATGCACTTTCAATTAATGTCTTCGTGGTATCTCCTAAAACTTAATTTAAGACATGTGCATAACACCAAACATGAATTTGACCAGGGGACTCATTGGAAAGCCATGAAGAAAATCCTTTATATTCACCTTGCATATTTTCAGCCCCGTCAGTTGAATTACCGATGCACCTTGTTATATCTATATTACAAGACTTTAAAACTATATCCACTAAATAAAACATATTCTGTCCGGTTGAAGATTTACACTCTACAACAATGATTTGATTTGTTCATTTACGTCGCATTAGAGCTGCACAATGGGCTATTGGCGACGGTCTGGGAGACATCCCTGAGGATGATCCGAAGACATGCCATCACAATTTTGATCCTCCGCAGAGGGGATGGCACCCCCGCTTCGGTAGCCCGACGACCTGCACGCGAAGTCGAACACATACAACAATGAGAAGTCCTTCATATATCGTACTATAATTGAGCATTGATCTTTGCATGAAATATCCGTGTTGTATCCACTTGTAAAGAAAACATATCAGCTACTTGTACTTTCATACTAATATTCCGTGTTATAAGTTGTCCAATTGATTGAATAATTTTATTAATGGTGGATTTGGAAAGAAACGTTAACAAAGACCCTCTGCCTTTACTCTTTTGTGACTCGTAAAGTTTTTTACTGCTTTCAATACAATCTTTCAAATGGTCTTTCAAAGTAATATCGTATTTACAAAGAAGAACAACAAGTTCCAAAAAGTTTCCATGATGTACGGACATGTCTTCCAGAGTATAGGCAGCTTCTAGCCTATCGCCTCTGTAACTTAATCCCCGTTTTCCAATAAATAAAGAGTTTTGGAAAGGAAATAACTTTTACTTAAAATACTTTTTAATATCTCTTACTATTTTCAAGATAATAGATAAGAAAAAATACATATTAAATAGATTTTGACATATTCACTAAAAAAAAATTTTTTTTTCGTCATAATGTCTTATACCTTTATTAAAACACCATTTGTGCTTTTCTTCCAATGTTTTATAAAAATTGAAGCGATTTTGATAATTTAAGTTAATTATTTTTGGTAAAAATTATAAATTGCAGTATATAATCAGAATTTTTTTGTATCTATTATCTTGAGAACAGTAAGAGATATAAAAAAAAAAAAAAAAAAATTCAAGTAAAAGTTTATTTTTTTCGAAAACCCTCTCCAATGATGCCAAATAAGATATAGGTTTCTATTTAAAAAATCAAAATTGTGTTCAAATTCCAGTACTTCCGGAAATTAACCATATCACTAAGAATTTTTTTGTATCTATTATCTTGAGAACAGTAAGAGATATAAAAAAAAAAAAATTCAAGTAAAAGTTACTTTTTTTCGAAAACCCTCTCCAATGATGCCAAATAAGATATAGGTTTCCATTTAAAAAATCAAAATTGTGTTCAAATTCCGGTACTTCCGGAAATTAACAATATCACTATTGAATTCCTTGGGGTCGATTTAGTTATTAAATTTTTTTTTTTCAAATCGATTATTTGCTCCATTCTCGAAAAAAATGGGTGGTACGCATGGTCTGAATCACCCTGTATATTAAAACAATATTATTACTACATATATCATATATATGTTATTTAATATTATTATTATTTGCGCAATATTATTTGAAATTCATGCAATGTATAAAAAAATTTTCTTTTGCACTGCTGGCTCAGCCCAACCGGCCCTCAGGCCAGACCGGCCCACCGGGCATTTGCCTGGTCTGCCTATTGGCCAGTCCGGGCCTGCACATATCAGAACTATCGAAGGACAACTGTAATCAATGAAGTGCTAAAATGCGCAATTATAAACGGTTTTACGTTTTCTGATGCGTATATTTTTGCAGGAAACGAAATCTTTATCCTGATTCTGAGATATTCAGGGTCGGATCTTCGAAGGGTCCCGCAAGGATACACGATATACAATACTGGGAAAAAATGGATGAATTGAATACACACCCTTTACAGCAATCCCATTTGTGGCTTCTTATGATAAAAATATTTTAGTTTAATATTAGTTTTCTTAGAAAATTTTGTTTGTGTTTACTAAAGAGAGAGAGGGAGATAAAAATAAAAAATAAAAAAATAAAAATAAATAAAAAAAATAACAAAAAACTACTTCCATTTCAATGTCGAATCAATTCTTGCCTGAGCGAGAAAAAACCTCTGGTATCTACCCCCCCCCCTCCATGCTACGTAATATGCATTTCATTGGAGCTATTAATTTTTGGATAGATGCGTTAAGGTCTTTATAAAGCATTGGTAATAAAATTTTATTAAAGTTATTTTACTAGAAAAATCTTAATTTTTGTTTAAAAACTTTACTTATAGGAACTTTAAGAAAAGTAAAAAAATAAGTTTTATTGCTGTTAGCAATATGAATAGAAAATATATAAGAGGAGTTAAAAATAGGAACAAATTAAAAAAAGTAGCAAGAAAAACTGTTGCTAACAGCTCAGTATTTTAAGACTCCTATATTTACGGAAAAGACTTCTCGTTTTAAAATTGCTTTCTTAGTTAAGAAAGAATTTCGAATGGGATTAAGTCTCGTAATAGACAAATAACTTTTTTAATAGTACATTTATTAATGATGAAATATTTTTAAGACATTGTAGAAGTGAGTAATTGGCAGAATAAATGCTAATAAAAGTATTAACTCAATAACAAAGAACTAATGAAGCAAATTATTTCTGTTTCAAAATATTGACGTGAGTTATTGAAAAAAAAAATGGTCCATAAAATGTTAGTGTAAAAAAAAAAAGGACTTGCTTTCCGCGTGTTAAATAATGTCTAAAATTCATGATTTATCTAGAGATGGCGCTGTGCCAATGATTTCTTTCTCCTATTTTGTTATATTTTTATTCTCTTTCGTTCTGTCCATATTAATCAAACGTATTGTTCGTTTCTCCGCAGTCTTATTTATTCTACAGTATCTACAGCAGTATCTTTAGAGTACAATTTGTCACCGCGAAATAATGAAATCTTTCATGGTAAAACGAATTTTTTAACCAATTAAAGAATTTGATCCATTTTAGAATGAGCATGTAAAGAAATAAATTTGACGAATTGATTCTACAGACAATGAGTAAGAAGGTTTTAATTACCTAAAGTAATCAACTGAACCAATTGACATTTTTATCCATATAAGAGAGACAAATAATAGAATATCTTTTTTTTTTCTTTTTGAAGTTTGTTTTTTATTAATTCCAAAAAAATTTTTTCAAGTCGAGCAATACGATACAAAGAAGAAAAAAAAAAAACAGAAATAATCATTTGAACGAGTCATTCTCGAGTATCTAGATAGGTCTAGAAATGAGACTGACAAAAAAAAAAAATAATAATAATAATAATAATAAATAAATAAAAAAAAAAAATAAGCACACACTTAAAAATAAAAAAATAAAAAAACACAAAGAAGTTAAGAATATTCAAATCTATAATTTAAGTATTGAAGTTGACAAGCAAGAGTGTCTGGTTTAAAGCAAGTTAAATCAGTCATAAAATCTCAAAAAAGTAACTAGGAAAAAAGATATAAATATACCACAAAAAAAAAGGTTGACGGAATTTTTGTTATAAAATATCTAACATTATGTAGTAAACAAGTAAAGGTCTTAGAAATTACTTAAACTATTTGCTTTTTGAATTTCAGAAAGGAATAAATTAAAGCATTTTGGCGAAAAATACAAAATTCTTTTACGAAAAATGTTCTGATTAGGCTTGGGTGTGAAATAAATTTGGCTCTTATAATAACTGTTTCTTTTGTTACAAGTATTTGAGTTTTTAAAGAAATGTAAACAAAGTATGTAAAAACTAAATTACGATATGTTGAGTAACAGGTTGTGTTTCGGGTTAATCCGTTCATTTTTATTAAGTAGGAATTTGATAGCTATGTCTTGATTAATGATAGAATCTGCACAAGATAAATCTTAATTAATTTTCTTAGTCTGTAGCTTACTCTATTACTATTATTTTATCAAATTTTGATAAATTGTTGAACATGCGGGTCTACGTGAGGAGAAGTTCGGTATTTCAAAAAACGAAATGCGTGGTATGAAATTACAAGAAAATTGAAACAGATTTTGAAGGGATGAGAAGAGCTTTAGATATTTTGGAAACAAAAGTGTAACATGCAAGAAATAGTCTGGCCGAAAAATTTATTCCTGTAGAGCTGTTAAGCAGAAAAAGATTGAAAATCCACCAAAACAGTTGAGACGAGAGTGTGCTTAAACAAATCGAAGTAAAAGTTAACGCCTAGTAATGAAACTAGTTTAAAAAGTAGGAAACCAGGTTGCTGTATAATTTAGAAAACCAAGTATCATCTGGATGATATGGAAATAATGTAGAGATATTTGCTAAAAGTGAAGCATTGGTAGATAGCACGATAAAAAAGAAAATGGAAAAACAAGCGGAGGTAAACTACGTAAACCAATCAGTAAGACTAATGCAGCGAGGAAATGGAATACCAGCATCTAGTGACATTATATATGAAGTAGAAAACAAAAAACGAATCAAATATCAAGATGCAGGTAAAGTTATAAAACGCAAAATGATGGTTAAAGAGGATAGTAAGGAAAACAACAAATAAAAAGTAGTCTCTGAATCACAAAGAAAAGAGCATTCAATCCAATTTAGACCATTTGTCAGTACTGCGCTTGCGTAGTGCAGACGTAAAACTTACCAGTCTTCGAATTGGTCACACCTGGTTGACACACCTACATTTGCAGTTTAGAGAACCTCCCGTCATCAATGCAATAACCAATCGTTTAACGTGTTTCGGGAGTTCTATTTTATGGATGGCATTTATAATGGTTGGCATTCATTATCTTAACATTTTTGCGTATTCACATGCTGTTAGCATTCTTAACTGTATATAAAGCTTTTAATACATATCCAATTTTATTCCTTTTGCAAACAACCTATCACTTTCATACCATTCTAATCAATTCGTGTATTTTATATTGTATTCATACATTTTATCTCATTCTATTCACCTACTTATGCCATTTAATCAGCTATAATTGTACGACAATTAAAGTTTTTTGGGCATTTCGCCAATGTTTAACTGTATTGTTCAGCGTTGCTAGTCCTGTCTTGGATTTTGTGCCATTAAACCCTACATTCAATCAATTGAGAAGAAAAGATGTGTAGAAATATAAGGTCAAACTTTAAGTGCTCTAGTCTTTAAAAGTATTAAAAAAAGGTTTTAGTCTTTAAAAGTATTAAAAAAAGGTTTTAGTCTCTAGATGTATAACGAAAAAATACGGTAACTAAAATATGAGGGACTAAAAAATGAGAAGGAAAAAAAAACGTTAAAAAAAGGATGATGGATAGAAAAAGTGGTCGATATATGAAGAAAAAATTCGATATTGAGGGCATTAACGCCAAAGAAGCATGTAGAGTTTTATCAATTTTCTCCCTAAATGATCGATTGACGGAAAACTGATTTAGTAAACAAAGAAAGACTATTTGAAGTGAGGAATTCACAGACTAGTTCTGAATTTGAATTTAGTTCACGAATAAACAGAAAATGAATAAAATAAATTGAATTTAAGGGAAAACAAACAAATGTTACAAACATTGCAATTGGATAATAGAAAAACAAGTTTCTTTACAATTAAATTTATTTATTTCATTTTTATTAATAATTTTGTTGTAAATAATTAAATTGCACTTATTAAAAATAATAATCGCAAGAGACTGATGCGGTATGATATTACTTGACTTACTTCATTCTCTTCAAAAAATATACTGATTGGAAATAACATTCGACATGTTTCAGGCGTTTAAAAATAGGCGCGCATTTTCAGGATTCGGTCAAAGAAGACAAAAGTCAAAGACAAAACTAAAAAAAAACTTCAGTATTCAAGCTAATTTTTTAGAAACTGAACTTTTTCAGTGACATTTTGCTTAAATAAATTAGTAGAAATAACCAAAATATTAAATAAATAATGAGTGGATATAAATATAGTTTGCAGACTTCAAAAATTGTTACTAATTTAATTGAATTGTCTAAATTCTCAGAACCCTAGAATAGAGAAACGAGTCTTTTTGACGACGAATTCAGATTTTTGACTCAACTCTTAAGAAGTAACCACAATTAGAAAATACAGTCTAGCAATTTTATTTATAAGAGTACTTTAGCCGCTTACTGTCAATTTTGCTCTCTGCATCGAATCAGAATATATTTGCAAAAAATTAAAAAGCAGTTTGCGTCATTTATTAAATTTAAAATTAATTTAAATATTTTTGTCTTCTAAGATGAACAAATTTTTATATTACTATTTTCCCATAGTGTTTTACATTCCAAAACAATTCTTCCTTGTTCAAAGCCTTTTTAAAATAACTCCAGAATAACTATTTGGCAATTAATTTTGATTACATTCAAATGGATTTTTCAAAACTTTAGGGGAAAATGTAATTATTTCCGCATTGCATTGTTTAAATATACTGATGGTTCAACCTAGCTTCTTTCTTCCATTTTTTTTAAAAATTTAGCGTGATGTTTTCATTTACATTTTAACACCATCGTAATATTCATTTTATTTTATTTTATAACGGTCGTAGAACAGCCGACCCAATTTTAGGCTTACGACTATTAATGTTCCAACTCCGTAGCCTCGTAATTTTGAGCCAATCCAGAAGACGAGGAAACTCCTGGATCAGTACCACCAGAGGTGTGATTTGTTATAAGAACATGGAGGACTTTATGACTCGACAGATTTAACGTACAGCAGTTATCATTTACTACACGGGGAGTCTTCTGTCGGCAGGGATCAAACCCTCGACCTCTTGGACATGGACCCAGTACCCTACCAACCAGGCTATCCAGGCCCCCAAATCGGTGGTTACAGCATCGTATAAAAAAGCTGTCAAGTAAAGCATTCCAACTACTGCCCGTTGAGTGCTGGGGGGGGGGGGATCATGGATCAAAAGACTCCACAATTTCGTGACCAACATCATGATTGTAGAAACGTGGGCAGCACATCACACAAGCAACCTTTACTTCCCAGATCAGATGGTACCCATCGATCTGAAGCTGGGTAGGCTTCAAGCCGCTACTAGTGATTGAACAACAGCTCTTTATAATGACAGCCCGATGCCTTAACCACTGAGTTATCGCGGCTCAAAATAGTTGCAGGAGAATTGTTACTTTATGCAGTTTTGAACTAATAAACACCAAATTTTTAAGAGCAAACATTGGTCAACTTTAATATTACCTCCGAACACAAATTGTTGCGTTTTCTATGGTAATAGTAGTATATTTAATAAAATATTTATCTATTAATACAATTAGGCAAATATTTTATAATAGTTATATTCATAAAGTTGAAGAAATCGTGTCTCGTCCACAACGTTCACCAGGAGTTGACTCCTCTTTCATCACGTGGTATCCGACGATACTATTTCGCTATTTTTGTGTGAGAGATGTGAACAGTCCTGAGCAAGGTTGCTATTTGGCGATCGTATGGCAAAAATATTTATTTCGAAATCTTTCTGTGCAACATTATATATTTCATAAATTGATGATATTTCTCTCTTATGAGTGAATAGTTTTGAGATATTTTACTGAAATATATTTTATTTTATTTTATAACCGTCGTTGAACAGCCGACCCAACTTAATGGGTTTACGGCTACTAATGTTCAACTCCGTAGCCTTGTAATTTTGAACCCTATCCAGAAGACAAGGGAACTCCTGGATCGAGTATTGGAGGACTTTTTGATGGAGCTAACCCGCATTTGCGTTACATGGAGAGGAAGACCACGAGAACCTCCCACGGTTAGCCTGACGGCAAGGGGACTCTAATCCATGATCCGTCTACCACTGAGGATATTTCACGTCAGCATTGTGGTCAGTGCAAGCCGGATGCGGAATTCGTATCGACTGGGATTCGAACCCGGTTCGCCTCATTGGAAGGCGAACGCTCTATCCCCTGAGCCATCGCGGCTCACTGAAATATATTTAATTAACTAGAGTAACGAAGGTATAATAGCAAATGATAAATCAAAATAAAGTAACTGAAAAAGAATTCATTGTTTGCGTTTGGCGCGCATTAAGAGTTGTCAATTTCAAGCGCCGTGACGTTTCTCCCGCGACAAAATGAACTCTTCGTCATAGGAGCCAAGTGCCAACTCCTGGTGAACGAACCTCCGTTTATGTATAGAAGTATAATAACGCTCGAACGGAAAAGATTAGGAAGCTTTTTTCATGTGGAAATAAATCCACGTAGAGGAAATACGTCGCATTTCTGGTAAGTTTTTATTAAAATTTATTGGTTTTAGAAGTTGCAATGTGGTTTTCTTGTGAATGTTTTTTGTAGAACTTAATGTACTAAGTGCAAAAAAATAAATAAATAGATAAGCAATACACTCTGAATAAATTTTTGACTTTGACTATTTTTTTAAAAAAAACTAGGACTTAATGGCTCAAGGTTGGGAGGGAGGACTTCAAATATGTTAGTTAGTGCGGATGATACTTTAAGTTACAAATCAGATACAAAAACGCATTTGCTCGGAATAAACTCACCAATTTTTCTACGGATGGGAACTGCCCTTGCATCAGAAAGGTTCTGGGTTCGAATCCCGGGTAAGGCATGGACGTTCTGTCCTTCTGTGTACTATCTGTCCCCCCTGTGGGAGTGACGTTGGCCCACCTAATATGGTGCCTCTGAAAGAGAGGCCAACAAAATCGCCCTGTATATGCCTGAATTGACGGATGTTAACACAGGTGGGCATTGGAAAAAAGAAAAAATATTTTTTTTACGGATTATGATTGTCGATCCCCAAAATAAAAGGGGTTGCTGCAATCGGGGAAAATCTGGCCCTATAGTTCGTTCCAGAAAGCGGTCGAAATTTTGGTCCCTTGTTTGTTAATTTTAAAAATTTTTTAAGCAAATAACTAGAAATTTATTTAATCCTATGAAAATAAAAAGAAAAAAAAAGACACAAACTAATCGCATTAAATGTTTTGCAAATCGAATTTACAGAAAAAGTACTTTCATTTATTGTTAAAATACCGATACGGTAAAAAAATACTTAAAAAATTGCTGTAAAAATTACTGCAGTTTCTTACAAAGGCAAAATGTAAAAACTTTTTGAAGCATTTAATAAATACATTAATTCAGCGAATTCCATAAATGAATAACATACTCACAAAGCTGTTAAAATTCTTTTTTAAAAAGAAACACGCCTATAAAGTTTATTTTATTTTTATCTTATATTTTATTTTTACAGTCACTGAACAGCCGATCAAAATTTGGAATTACGACTAGTAATGTTCAACGCCGTAGCCTTGTAATTTTGAGCCCAATTATGAAGACAAGGGAAATCCTGGATCAAGTATTGGGAGAAATTTGCCTTCGTGGAGGACTTTTTGATAGAACTAACTATGGGCGTTACATGGAGAGAAAATGTTCCACGGTTAGCCTGGCAGCGGACTCTTAACCCATGATCCGTCAACTACTGAGGATATATTACGTCAGCACTGTGGTCGGTGCAAGCAGAATTCGTACCGACCAGCCATAGCTGGGATTCGAACCTAGTTCATCTGGTCATCACAGCTTTCACACATACATTAATTTTATTTTATAACTGTCGTTGCACAGCCGACCCAATTTTGGGTTAACAACAACCAATGTTCAACTCCGTAGCCTTGTAATTTTGAACATATCCAGAAGACAAGTAAACTCCTGGATCAGTTCTTCCAAAGGTATGATTTGCTATGGAAACATTGGTTAATTGGTGATTTGACAGGTTTAACGTGTATCAGTAATACTCTGGGAGTCTTTGGCCAGCTGGGATCGAACCCACAACCTCGAACGTGAATCCAGTACCCTACCATATAGGCCATCCCGGGCTTTACACATACATTACTCAATCATGTATAATTAAAAACAAAAGAATTACCTCAAAACATTGAGATATATTTTCTATCTCATTTATTCTTGAACAGCTAACTTAAAAGTGGTTAAAAGGCATTTAAAAGGTGTCTTTTAACAAAACATTACGACTTCAACAAAAAAAAAAACGAAAACAAAATAAAACAAAAAAACTGATAAAAACACTAGACACTATTTTATGGATATTTCATTATTTGTCTTTTTAAAAATGTCAGGCTGTTTCTGAAGTTTTTTTCCACAAAAAAGACATCACGTGAGAGGTAATTTACTCATATTTTCGAGACATTTTAGTTTCTTTTTTTAAAAAAAAACAACGTTAACATTTTACGAAAAAAGAATTTTTTTTATAATTACTTTGCTTTGTATCATTAATCTGAGCATAAAACAATTGAATAAATATTACAGTAAACATTACTCCAGTTTAATAAACATTACTGTAAAAATTGCGGTATAATATATAACGGTAAAATGTATTTTATGAATGATGCACCCAAAATGCCGGTACATTATACTGGAATTTTTTTTTTACAGTGTATAAAATATAGTATACAAAACCAAAGCTCAACGAAAAATATTCTTAAATTGGGTCTCAAAAACTAGTTCCTCCTCTGATAAGGTTTTTGAAAAAAATTATGACCAAGTGATAACTTATAGCAGTTACAATATCGTTTAATTGTGTTGAATACAGAATGACATTATGTAGAATTAATTGACACAGATAAAAAAAATTGCTAATTTCAGAGATTATTTTGCTAAAAAAATAGCAAGTATAGTACCTTGCTCAAACTGAATAACATTTGATCGAATAATAGAAATTTCTAGCTTTAACATGTAAAACAATTAGATGGATTTAGATGTGCTACACGATATTCTGAATGAACTAACTTGACTGATTCTTTTCATTGAATTTTGTCGTGAATTGAAATCTACAAAAATCTGGTCTCAAGATGATAGAGTGATCGAAAGTTTGAGCTCTTATAACTTATATAAAAGCTTAACAAATTATGATAACCAATTAAGTTCTTAAAACACATTGAATTATACTTTTTGCATATATCGTATTACGTTTGAAAATATTTAAGGAGAACAACAAAAAAACAAAAAATCAAGCACAATTATAAAAAAAATCCGTACAAAAGTCTGAAGTTTTTTTTATGTCATTTAATCGAATAGCGAAAAAAAATTTCTAAAATGTAGGATACACAAAATTTTATTGTTGTTGAAAAATATACAATTTTAGCGACAAAGAAATATAGCTAGCTTCAAAGAAACAGAGTTTTTATATAATTCAATCTTCCTATGATTACACAATTATATTTATTACACAACTAAAGGCAGACATGAAGTTTCACTAGAGTGCGAGACAAACTTTCTCGTGCTTAATTGTAAACAATTGATTATCTGAACAAATATAACTGGCGAAAATAGTTCACAAATGGAGTAAATTCCTCTGAGCTTGATGTTAGATTTCTCAGTTATTCGTGTTTAGTTTTTAACTACATTCTTTAAAGTATGTAATGAAAGCTTGATTCGGAATTAAATTTATATAAATTATCCATTCATTAAAATGAAAAAATTCATTAAGCAAATAAACTGCTCATTTTTAAAGTTTACAACAATAAATTCGGATATAAAACAATAAATTTGGATAAATTCGTATTCCAAATACAGTTTTTACAGTTTACTTTATTTTGATTGCTAAATTGCAATTTCGCAAGGACAAAAATTTCCAGGAATTTAATTTTAAAGAAATTTGTATCAAAAGTAATTACAAAACGATAGCTCAATCACTTATTGCAATATGCATTTTGAAAGAAAATATCTTTCAATTTGAGGATAAAACGTAACTCATTTTTCCTGAACTGTTTCCTGTTTTCCTGAACTTTTTTAGGTATATACAATAAACAGATTCAAACCTGTCAAAAAAATAAAAATACTGCAGATGCTTGATTCGCAGCGAATCATCGCATCTCTCATCATCGAATAATCATTTTAAGTTATTTGCGAGATGTTATATGCTTTGTCACATTATGAACTGTTCAATACACTCAAAATTTACGAAACCTTACTTGGTATCATGTTTAATCCTTTGATAGTTCAAATTAGTATACAGTAATGGGGTTAAGGAATCTATATTTTAGTTCAACGTTGAACCAATTTTTATTATCATTTAAAAAATTCATCATTTAAAAGAATAATTTAAAAATTCACAAAATTTTGATAGCCTTAAAAGTTAAATATAGGTTAAATGAGCAAAAGTGAATTTAACCTCAATTAAATTTATGACCTACCATGTATACTTTCCAGATATCCTTTCCAACCCTGAAGTTTGAGGCTAAACAAGGGATAAGAAGATACCATGAAAAGTTGTTCATAATCTAAACATGTTTTTATCAGATTTCTTTACTTAAATAAGCTAAACTAATTGAGCAGTTGGTATTAGGATCAGCAATTTTATTTTTGCGTGGTGTACATAGCAACTAGTGTTTCAAATAGGAAAATAAAACAAGTTTAAAATTAGAAGTAAAAGAGTAAATACTATTTGAAACGACACCATGGAAGTAAGATTTCTGAATGTTTTAAGAAAACCATTAAAAACACATTAATACATGCAAGACTAATTTATTAGTTCATTTTAAATGTACATCAAAACTAAGAAAAAATTGTCACAAGTTATAACATAGAAATAAACTACTCACAAATTCCAGCATACATACAGTACAAGTTCTAATATGCAAGACTACAAATGATCAAAAATTTTCTATTGCCAAACAGAGTTCAAAGTAAAATTCATATTTGTAAATACTAATTTAGTTATACATGCATTTTTGATGAAATTTAGCATTACTACATATAAATGATCATTTCAGAGAAACTTTACTACAGTTCACTAGTTTACAAGAACTAAAATTTAAAGTTCATTCAAAAACTAGAATTCGGGGAATAGAAAAAAGAAAATTCGACTTAAATGAATTTGTTTTCACACTTTATAGAATTAAACATATATTAGTAAAAATAAATTCCAAGCTTTCTATGCTCATTACAACAAAATGATTTTTATTAAGTGACTAAATTTATAAATTCAGTGAAAAGTGATATTGTTTTCCAACTAAAATTTAAAATAAACTATCACTTCATAATTTTTAAATTTCAGTTACTAATTTCATTTTATAAAATTTTCGGGATTTTAATTATCAATGTTAAACTTCGTATCCTCGTAATTTTGAATCATACCCAAAAGACAAAAGTTTCTCAAGCACTGAAAAAGTCTTGTGTGATAACTTTGAAAAACTAAACGAACTTTTGTTAAGTCTTAACGTTACATTAAAGTTACCCGCATTCGCAAATGGACAAAAAGGCAACGAAAATCTCCAATAGGTAGACTAATAAGGGTATTTATACCAATGATCCCTTTTATCACTGATGATAATTTACGTTGGAACTGGATTCTGGGAGAGCGGCGAGCCTAATTCAAATCGACCAGGTCATCATCATCACTGGGATTCGAATTCAAGTCACCTAACTAAGAGGCAAGCGCTCTATCCCTTGAACATACGCTTTACTAAGTAAAGCCACTGAGTATGTCAGAGGATAGTTTACGTTGGAACTGGAGTCTGGGAGAGCCACGAGCCTAATTCAAATCGACCAGGTCATCATCATCACTGGGATTCGAATTCGAGTCACCTAACTAAGAGGCAAGCGCTCTATCCCTTGAACATATGCTATACTAATTAAAGCCACTGAGTATGACTGAGGATAATTTACGTTAGAACAGGAGTCTGGGAGAGCCGCAAGCCTAATTCAAATCGACCAGGTCATCATCATCACTGGGATTCGAATTCGAGTCACCTAACTAATAGGCAAGCGCTCTATCCCTTGAACATACGCTTTACTAATTAATGCCACTGAGTATGACTGAGGATAATTTACGTTAAAACTGGAGTCTGGGAGAGCCGCGAGCCTAATTCAAATCGACCAGGTCATCATCATCACTGGGATTCGAATTCGAGTCACCTAACTAAGAGGCAAGCGCTCTATCCCTTGAACATCAGTTTTCATATTTCGACGAAATATGAAAACTAAGACAGCACGAAGCCGAATTATCCAAAAACAGAAATTTAAGCAAGTGAATCGTGAAGTTCGGAAACTGCTGAAAGAGTGTGAAACAGAAAGCGAAAGCAGAACAGCCGTCTACCACTTCATGCATCACATTCTCCCAGTCATTTCAAAACTTCTGATCATCACTCACTAGTTCCTGTTTTATATTGTCCTAACTTGCATAAATCAGCAATTCTCATTTCGGTGTGAAATTCACTAAATTTACTTGTTCAACGGAAGAAAATAGGCTTTCAGTAATAAAAAATTAGGATCTGATAATCGTTCCGCTAACCATTGGAGCTTTTCGCAGTTCTTTTAAAAGCAGTATTTTAAAGAAAATTTGTAGAAACACTACTAATGCCCTATTATCTGTTACACACTCAATACGTAAAGGCCCTCAGTCGGTGAATTTAAACAATTTATGTAAAACCTGATAAATTTAACTTCATATATTTTTGTTGCTTTCAAAAATTCCTTTCTTATTTAAAAAAGTAAATTACATTATATTAAAAGGCTCATTTAAGATTTTATTAAATGTGAGATTCAGAATCATTTTACTCTTATTTTATGCCATAGTTGAGATAAAACTTTCCCGCAATTGTAGTTTTTAAAGCTCAGTTTTAGTAAAAACTTATTCAAAGCTCGTATTTAAAGTGACAGATTATGATTTGACAGTTTTGTTTTGAGAAAAACCGTTAAATACACATCAATACTTACAAGACTAATTTAGTGTTTCCTCATTTTAAATGCACATCAAAACAAAGAAAAATTGTCATAAATTATAACATCGAAATAAACCGCTCACAAATTCCAGCATACATACAGTACAAGTTCTAATATACAGGACTGCCAATGAAAAAAAATTCTATTGCCAAACAGATCAAACGAAAATTCATATTTGTAAATACTAATTTAGTTATACATGCAATTTTGATAAAATTAAGAATTACTACATATAAATGATCATTTCAGAGAAACTTTACTACAGTTCACTAGTTTACAAGAACTAAAATTTAAAGTTCGTTCAAAAACTGGAATTCAGGGAATAAAATTATATTTAAATGAATTTGTTTTCACACTTTATCGAATTCAACATATATTAGTAAAAATAAATTGCAAGCTTTCCATGAATTAAACAAAATTATTTTTATCGACTAAATTTATAAATTTAATTCACTGAAAAGTGATATTTCGATTTTTTTCAAACTAAAATTTAAAATGAAACTATCACTGCTTAATTTATTAATTTTAGTTATTAATTTCATTTCATAAAATTTTCGGAGTTTTCATTATCAGCGTTAAACTTTGTAGCCTCGTAATTTGAAATCATACCCAGATGACAAACGTTTATCAAGCACTTAAATAGTCTTGGGTGATAACTAACCGAACTTTTGTTAAGTCTTAATGTTACAGTAAAGTTACCCGCATTTGGAAATTGACAAAATGAATGGAAAATCTCCAATAGATAGCCTGATAAAATGGATCATGGGTTTGACTCTCCTTATCACTGAGGATATTTTACGTTAGAACTGGAGTCTGGAAGAGCCGCAAGCCTAATTCAAATCGACAAGGTCATCATCTCTGGGATTTGAATTCGAGTCACCTAACCAAGAGGCAAGAGCTCTATCCCTTGAACATGCGCTTTACTAATTATAGCCACCGAGTACGACTGATATTTTACGTTAGAACTGGAGTCTGGGAGAGCCGCAAGCCTAATTCAAATCGACCAGGTCATCATCATCTCTGGGATTTGAATTCGAGTCACCTAACCAAGAGGAAAGGGCTCTATCCCTTGAACATGCGCTTTACTAATTATAGCCACTGAGTACGACTGATAATATTTTACGTTAGAACTGGAGTCTGGGAGAGCCACAAGCCTAATTCAAATCGACCAGGTCATCATCATCTCTGGGATTTGAATTAGAGTCACATAACCAAGAGGCAAGCGCTCTATCCCTTGAACATGCGCTTTACTATAGCCACTGAGTACGACTGATAATATTTTACGTTAGAACTGGAGTCTGGGAGAGCCGCAAGCCTAATTCAAATCGACCAGGTCATCATCATCTCTGGGATTTGAATTAGAGTTACCTAATTAAGAGGCAACCGCTCTATCCCTTGAATATTAGTTTTCATACTTCTAAGAAATGTGAAAACTAACACAACACGAAGCCGAATTGTGCAAAAACAGAAATTTGAATAAGTGAATCGTTAGCTTCGAAATGGCTGAAAGTGTGAAACACAAAGCGAAAGCAGAACGGCCGTCTACCACTTCCACTTCATTCTCCCAGTCACTTCAAAGCTTCTGATCATCACTTGCAAGTTCCTGTTTTATATTGTCCTACCTTTAATTAAATCAATTCTAATTTCGGTATGAAATTTACTAAATATAAGCTTTCTTTCAACGGAAGAAAAGTGGCTTTCAGTAATAAAAATAAGGATCTCCTAACCATTTGGCTAACCATTGGAATTTTTCGCACTTTCCTTTCTATCTAACGCAAGTGCTGCGCACTAAAAACTATTACGGGAATTTTCACCTTTAGTTCCAACTAATAAGATAAGTTCGGAAAATATAGGTATATAGGTATATAGTAAATATAGGTAAAGGAATAGCTAGACCCAGAGATTATCGCTATTTTATAGAAATTACGGAGAATCTCTTGTCAGTTTTCAGGATAGGAAAATCGAAATTTATAGTTTATAATTTATAATTAAGGAGTTACGAAATGGCTATTCTTTCCAGTAAAAGTTAAAAATTCAACTCTCCTTAATTAATCACATTAACAGTTTTTATCTCTTACTGAAACATCTTGTTAAACAATTTAAATAAAATTCACCCTACTATTTTAGAGACAATATCTGGAATATAAATAAAGTTTATAAAAATAAAGATTGTAGAGTCTAAAAAGTTTTTAAAATAGTCCCTTTAAATTTTAGTTCCTTATTTTATCATTTAGAAAGGATTCAGCATTTTTAAAAAAACTAGAGTATGAAAGGGATAATTGAAACAAAAGTAAGTTCATGCAACTGAAAGAAAAAGACACTTCGTACTGGAAGCAATTATTTTATACCATTTGCTATTATAAGCGATTTCCACAACATTTAAAGACATTAAAAAATAAACTTTTATACAAACTAAATCTTCCTCCAGACAGGATACTTTACACACTGTATACTGAATTTTCGGTACAGCACAACATTTATAGGTCGCACATTAATAAGCATAAATTCTCAACAAAAAGAACAAGATAATGAAAAAACAAATTAGACATTGATTGAAAGTTATAATTTTAGTTGGAAACTTATTTACTTTGAATTCTACAACTTAATTCCTTATCTCTATTGAATATCCACATTTTTCCTATTATCTTTCTCTATAGCAGAAAAGAACATTAATAGAACATAATCAGACTTTTAAAAAAACGTAAATTTGAAAAATTACAATTACGCTGAATCCGTGTGATCATATTCATGCCTTTTCTTTTAAAAGCAGTATATTAAAGAAAATCTGTAGAAACACTACTAATACCCTATAATCTGTTACACATTCAATATGTAAAGTGCCTCAGTTGAAGAATTGAAACATGTAAAACCAATGACCTGAGTTTGATAAATTTAACTTCATTTTATTTAGTTTCTTTTAAAAAATTCCTTTCTTATTTCAAAAAAGTAAATGACATTTTATGAAAGGCTCATCCAAGAATTTTTTTTTAAAATGTGTGATTTAGAATACATTTTACTCTATTTTATGCCACAGTTGAGATAAAACTGTCCCGCAATTCTAGCTTTTAAAGCTCAGTTTTAGTAAAAGTTAATTGAAAGCTCGTATTTAAAGAGTTTGATTTGGCAGTTTTGTTTTGAGAAAAAACCATTAAATACACATCAATACTTACAAGTCTAATTTATTGTTTCCACATTTTAAATACACATCAAAACTAAGAAAAATCGTCACAAATTATAACATCGAAATAAACCGCTCACAAATTCCAGCATACATACAGTACAAGTTCTAATATACAGGACTACCAATGAAAAAAATTTCTATTGCCAAACAGAGTTCAAACGAAAATTCACATTTTTAAATACTAATTTAGTTATACATGCAATTTTGATGAAATTTAGCACTACTACATATAACTTATCATTTAAGAGAAACTTTACCTCAGTTCACTAGTTTACAAGAACTAAAATTTAAAGTTCGTTCAAAAACTAGAATTCGGGGAGTAGAAAATAAATTGTATTGAAATGAATTTATTTTCCCACTTTTTCGAATTAAATATTAGTAAAAATAAACTACAAGCTTTCCATGCATTAAAACAAAATTATTTTTATTGACTAAATTTATTAATTTAACTCACTGAAAAGTGATATTTCGATTGTTTTCCAACTAAAATTTAAAATAGACTATCAGTGCTTAATTTATTAATTTTAGTAACTAATCTCATTTTACAAAATTTTCTGGTTTTTAATTATCAATATTAAATGTAGCCTCGTCATTTGAAATCATACCCAAAAACAAACGTTTATCAAGCATTGAAATAGTCTTGGGTGATAACTAATCAAACTTTTTTGAAGTCTTAACGTTACAGTGAACTTACCCGCATTTGAAATAGACAAAAAGGCAACGAAAATCTCCAATAGGTAGCCTGGTAAGGGGATTCAAATCCACGATTCCTTTTATCACTGAGAATATTTTACGTTGGAACTGGAGTCTGGGAGAGCTGCAAACCTAATTCAAATCGACCAGGTCATCATCATCTCTGGGATTCGAATTAGAGTCACCTAACCAAGAAGTATGCGCTCTATCCCTTGAACATTAGTTTTCATACTTCTACGAAATATGATATGTGATATGATATGAAATATGCTGTGATATGAAATATGCTGTGATAGTGATGTGTTAGTATATGCTGTGATGATATGATATGAAATATGTTGTGTTACTTTTCATATTTCGTAGAAGTATGAAAACTACAGCACGAAACCGAATTGCCCCAAAACAGAAATTTGAGTAAGTGAATCGTGAAGTTTCGAAACGGCTGAAAGAGTGTGAAACACAAAGCGAAAGCAGAACGGCCGTCTACCACTTCCACTTCATGCATCACATTCTCCCAGTCACTTCAAAACTTCTGATCATCACTTGCAAGTTCCTGTTTTATATTATCCTATCAATAAGAAACTCTCATTTCGGTAAGAAATTCACTAAATTTAGGCTTTCTTTCAACGGAAGAAAAGCTAATTAACTGGCTTTCAGTAATAAAAATTTAAGGATGTCACTACTGTTAGGCTAACCTTTGGAGGTATTCGCAGTTTTCCTTTCCATCTAATGCAAATGCTGCGCTCTAAAAAACCCTGGAATTTAGTTCGCAACTATTACAGGAATTTTCGCCTTTAGTTCAATCTTAAAAGGTAAATTTGGAAAATATTTCTAAGAATGCGTTCTGAGCAGCGTTGTATTAAATTGTTCAGATTTAACCATTGTACCGCTATTAAATTTTCTGTCATAGAAGCGTGATTGACTGATGAGACTAAGAATGAAGATTTACTTAAATCAAAATGAATTAAATTATTCAAATTAGCGAAAGATAGTCAGAGATTATCGTATTTTATAGAAATTACGGAGAATCTTTTGTCCATTTTTAGGACTGGAAAACCGAAACTCATGGTAATTCAAGAGTTACGAAACGGCTATTCATTTCCACTAAAAGTTAAAATAATACATCTTTCCTTAATTAATCGAAGTATTAGTTTATGACTTTTTCTGAAACATCTTGTTAAATAACGAAAGAAAAAAAATTACTATTTTAGAGACAATCTCTGGGATATAAAGCAGATTTATAAGATTAAATTTTACTAACGTTTATCGGGTCCATTTAGAAATAGAAGCTAACTTAAATGTAGAAAATTTGTTATTTTCGAAAAAAAAGATTTCTAATGTCTCTCTAAATTTTAGTTCTTTTATTTAACATTAGGAGAGGATTCAACATTTGAAAAAGTAATTGAGGAAATGGATAATTTAAACAAAATTAAATTCGCGCTACTGAAAGAAAAGACACTTCGTACTAAAAAGCAAGCATTTCAAACCATTGAAAAATTAAGCAATTTCCACAACATTCAGAGAAATTACAAAATAAACTTTATTACAAATGGTCTTCCTCCAGACAGTAGTTTACACATTTTTAACTGAATTTTTCACTACACAACATTTATAGGTCGCACATTAACAAGCATAAATTCACATAAAAAAAAATTTGAAAATACAAATTGAACATTGACTGAAAGTTATAATTTGAGTTGGACACAGATTACTTTGTATTATATAATTTAATTCCTTATCTCGAGTGACAACCCCTATTTTCGTTCTATTATCTTTCTCTATAGCACGAAAAACATTAAATTTATAAATTACAGAATGTTTAAAAAAGTTAAATTTTGGAACATTACATTTACGCTAAATCCTTTTGATCAAATTCATACCTTTTATTTTAAAAACAAATCAGTAGAAACTACTAATACCCTATAATCTGTAACACATTCAATATGTTAAGTGCCTCAGTTGGAGATTTGAAACAACATATGCAAAACCAATGACTGATCTGATGAACTGAACTTCATAATTTTGTTTCTTTTCAAAAAATTCCTTTCTTATTTAATGCAAACTATATTACATTAATACATCAAAAAGCCCATTGAAATTAAAATTTTAGATTAGATTTTAAATGAGAGATTTAGATTCTTGCGTAATTCTTGCTTTTTCAAGGTCCTGGTTTAGTAAAAGTTAATTGAAAGTTCGTATTTAAAATAACAGTTTATGCTTTGACAGTAAAGCTTCTGTTCTGCGGAAAATAGTCAGCACACTTCCCAGACTAGTTTCTGAAAATTAAAACACTGCTTTTCATGCAAAATCAGTGCATGCTCATGTTTGATTTCAAATAAAATTTGATTCTACTTGATAAAATTTTAAATCAGAACCCAAACATTTATATTTAGCAACCTTTTAAGATACCCGTCGCTTTAGCATGAACTTCAAATTTGAATTAAGAAATTAAAAAGCTCATTAAACCTCTCTCTCAGAAATATGTAAAGGAGAATCTTATATAAATATTGTTCTGTGAAACTGGCGTTCGTTCTTTAACGAAGGATTATTCCGGATTTTGAGAAATCCTGAAAATTCTACCTATACAATTCTGATAATAATTGAGATAAAAATTTCTTTTTTTTACTTATCTTTGTGAAGTAAATATCATTACTGGTTTTTATGAGAAAAAGTCATAAGTAATTTTAGAATTAAACTGAAGTTACGGACTTTAAAATTTAAATTATGAAAAGCAGGCATTTAAAATTAAGTTCGGTGATGGGGAAGTAAATTTCTGATCAAAGACTACTTTACCTTTTTTTAACTTATTTTACTTGCTTTAAATTGTGTGCTTAAGATCATGCTTTTAAGTTATAAACATAAAATTCTTAAATATTTTAGTACTACAGAGTTTATTCAAAAATTCTAGACTTATCGACATTATTTAACTCTATATTATGGTTGTAAAAGTTTCATTATTCCTAAACTTTCTAAATTTCGAATGACCAGCGACGTAGAAATGTTTCATTTTGGAAATCATATCTGTCTTTGTTGAAAAGAAATAAAAGACCTAAAGAAATTTGAGCTTTAAAGAAACAATTTAAGAATAACATATCTACTACGACCACAGTGACTAGAATTCCACTTTTTATTTCTCAAAAAGCAATCTGAACATAATGAGGCAAATAAGAAAGCCAAGTAAATGTTGTTTCAAGGTATGAAGTTAATCTACCAGTAAAATACATTAGATTATTCAGTATTTTTAAGCAAAAATCTGAAATAACAATAATTTAACATTCTGACAAATTAAAACTGGTTCAAAATTTTATATTAGCCAACACCATTTAATTTTGACCAAGCATTTCTTAAGAATCAATATTTTAGTTATTTCTAAAAATATTTACTTTAAACTAGATATTGTAACTATATAGTTTGGAAAGAAACAGTTAATCTTATTCATAAACTTCAGAATTTACAAATTTCAGAAATTTTTATTTAATTCATTTTCTTTATAATACGAAATCCGGATTCCAATCCTATGTTAAATATTTTACGCAAATCAAATCTTATTTTGCTTCAGAGATAAGTTAGTGTTAGGTTTTTGTTAAGACATGTTATAGAGTTACATGTTAGTAATTCACTCAGAGCAAAATAAGATTTGAATTTCTTTTGAATTCAGAAGCCACTTTATAAAAATTTTAATTTAGATTTCTCCCTATTAAATACTTTTACCTGAAACTTGATAAGGGACGTAAAAACTAAACTTTAGGGAGTTAACTTAATATGTTTAGAAACGTAGAAAATCCAAGGGGTTTTGTTCAGATATTTAAATGAAACGAAATTTTATTTCATCTTTTTCAGTCTTCTCAAATTTTCCTTTATTTACCAATATTTTCTTTCGCCACCAAAAGATTTAAAGTTAAACAATTTCGTATTAAAAATTTCTTTATTTACTAACTTAAAACAATTCATCCACTTGCAAAGCTGTTCGTGTTCTATTAAATCTTAGAAAATTTTAAAATGAGAACAAATAAATTTTTAATATGCCTGGATGTTGAAAAAATAAGCAAAACTTCAAAGTCACTGTGGTGCTTAAAATAAGTGTAAATCAAGGTAATTATTTAAACTTTTCGTAGACAGAAAAAATAGAATTTAAAAATGAATGAATCTAGAATATTTTTAAACACACGTTATTACCCCTTTCCGAAGCTACGAATTTAGATTGAAAATTTTAGTGGTGCAGAACACTGGAAAGTGCGTCCTTAGACGTTACATTGAAAGTGAAGATAGTGTAGCTTTTAGTTATTTAAACAGTGGTTGCAAAAAATCCGTGCGTTTAGTTTACATTTCTAGTGTATAGTTAAGTTTCTCGAATTAGTGTTGCCAGACTGACTTCTCTGCACAGTAAAAGGTTGACTGACATGAAGTAATCGTTTTTATTAAGCTTCTGCCAATATTTAATTATCAAATTTATTTAATCCCTCGACGGAGAAGGGTACCTGCGTACCATATCTATTTTTTGAAGCTAATTACAAGCAAAACATTTTGCTATATCTTAATAAAAAAAAGGTAAACTAGTTACTAAATAAATATGTTAGATTATTGGAATTACATATATATACTTTATAAAATACAAAGAAAGCTCTTATTCAAAAACTTATCAATTGTATTAAAGAACTTTTAATGATGGATAACTTTCTTAGATCTAAATAAACTAAGATTGTTTTGAAGTGAGTCGTTTTTAAGATTTTACCATTAAGACAGAAAAGTCACCAGTGTTTAACTCTGCATTTTAGAACTATAAATTATTAAAATGCTAAATATAAAATTTGTCACTTTTTTAGCCCAAATACAAAATGAAAAATTGCAAATTTAGTTAATGAAAATTCTGTGTCGAAGGGTTAAAAATAGAGGATCTGTTAAAACTAAAGCTACTTCTGTGAATCTAAGAAATTTACTACTGCCAACTATTTGAGAGTTCGCAGAAACAAGAAAAGCATATGAAGATAATGTTTGAAATTCCCAGATTACAGCAGATTATATTTTACTATTGAATCACAATTTTCAAACTTATTACTCTACTATAGTAAATTTCCGTTTAATGCAGAAATTTATTAATCTATATCCACATTTGAAATAAAAAGTAATAATGCCATATTGTGATAAAATTTTGGAAATAAGTTTGAGAACCAGTAAATCAAAATTCACTTCACAAAAATTTCTGGAATTACTTTCACCCAACTTCCATCTTTAAATGCAAAAAAATGTTAGATTTTTATATCTCCCTGTTTTAGGCTTTGAAAATGTTTAGATTTTTATATTTTTAAAGAAATTAAAGTTAAAGATTTAGATTTTTTTTAAACTTATTTAAATTTATAAATCACTTTGCTTATTGATCTATACTGAATGGTTTAAATTAACATATATTAGAATTTAAATTCCCCAATACATATTACTAGTCCTTCGAAAATTTATCGTAGGATTAACTAAAATTAAGACTAGAACCACTAATATAAGAAACAAATAGAAACCAAATTATGATTTTCAGTCAAACTATTCGCAAAGTAAAGATTTCATTACTAAAGCATTTCCAATTTTTTAAAAAAAGGTATAAATTTAAATTTTAGTTTTAAAAAGTTACAATTATTTTCACAGATTTAAACATTAGAAAAAATAAAACTCAATTTACAGGATAAGAATGCATTGGTTAAACAAATTCTTCAACTGCCAGTTCTAAACTAGTTCTGTCCTGATAAAAGGGACAAAACACTGATTTTATATATGTGGATCAAAACAGTAAACAATTAGTTCGAGTAATCAAAACAGCTGCGAAATAATTTTTAAGTGCTAAGAAAAATATAGACTAACTTATTGTTGGGTGTGGCAAAACTTGATTGCAAGTAGATTTCCATAAACTCTGTTGTTGCTCTGTCCATTGACGGAATTTTGAAGTAAACTTCTGATGATTCCGATAAAAGAATTGTGGACTGCACTCTTAACCAAAGTAGTAGTGAAGCTGTAAGAAAATGACATTCGTTAGTCATGAAAAAAAATAACTAAAATTTATGTATAGTTTAAAAGTCTTAATTTGAAAATTTCTTACTTAAAATCACTATACTATCAATTTAGTTTAAATTTTCTATTTTAAAGTTGGAGTTTAAAATAAAAATAATTCGTTCCAACCGAATTTTTCAACCACTAACATGTTCAAAGCTATTCGTTATGTGAGATTTTTTCATAAACTAGTTTTCAAAACTATTATGCACAAAAAGTTTTCAATTAACTTTATCTATGGTAATGTACCCGAAAAGAAAAACATTTAACGGATTTTTCAGATTGAGTGTACCACCCAAATTTTGATTACAAATCGATAAAAATTTATAAGAGCTTAAGCTTGTGTTTAATTTCACAACCTAATTTCTTAATTAACGTATTCATAATTTATTATTACGAAGATTACTGAACAATGTAAAATAAACACTTGCGCAATTATAAGCACATAGCTTTTATAAGCACATTTATAATTTAATAAGCACATAATTTTTATTTAAATAGTTAAAAATACACCATTTTTTAATTTTTTCTTGTTTGCTATAAATTTAATTTTTCTAGTGAAAACCTCATTGAAAAAGAAATCTGTTCGTTCCTAAAAAAAAAAAAAAATAAATAAATAAAAAATAAAAAAAAAAAAAAACAGTGCTATATTCAAGAAACAACTTTGTTAAAAAAAACTCAAAGAAAAGCCATGTTGAGCTATTAGAATTCCACTGTAATTTTAATCTACTTTAAAGTTGCCTATTAGTAAAACGGCTTCAGAATGGATTATAAATGAAAAAAAAATCTAGTAAACTATTTAAATTATCGTTAAAAAAAATGCTTTAACACAAAAGTTTTTTGAAATAATGAATTGAATATATCACTTACCTGAAGTTGAGAAAAAGGCTCACACTGGCAAATTTTCACTTTCATCCAAAATCTTGAAGAATATAACTTTATTCGATCCTCATCCAATTTTAGATAAATGGAAAATTTTTTTCTTCCAATTTTGAAACTGAATAAATTTCTATCAAAAACACCAATATAAAATATACGTACACCATATACGTTGGATAAATACATAACCGTCAAAATTATCATTTATAACTACAACCATTTATAAGGAAAAAAACAACGATTCCGATGGAATAACTCAAGACGGTCACAAAATCTTAGGACAGAGGAAAATCTCCCGACTTCGGACATATATATATTCCATAAAAATGCCGATAACGATTATTTTATACAAAAGTTAAATTGGAAAGGGGTCTCCCTAGCCCAGTGGTATCACCCACCGTAGACTGTGAGAATCGTGGAGGTTTCATGTTCGTATCTCACCGTAACCCTGTCTTCAAGCATCACTGGCTGCGGTCAGTGTGCGGGTGGTTGACCA
Source organism: Parasteatoda lunata (assembly GCA_949128135.1). Lineage (NCBI taxonomy): Eukaryota > Metazoa > Arthropoda > Arachnida > Araneae > Theridiidae > Parasteatoda > Parasteatoda lunata. The sequence continues at coordinate 114,011,961 of OX421970.1, forward strand.
CTTGGATCAGTCTGCGTAGGGACCGAGGGTGTGCGATATTGGTCCTCGTTAAACTGTTCTACCGTAGAGTGCTCGACTTCGTGTGCAGGTCATCGGGCTACCGAATGGGGGTACCATCCCCTCTGCAGAGTATCAAAAATGTTACGGCATGTCTTCGGATCATTCTCAGGGATGCTTCCCAGACAGTCGCCAATAGCCCATTGTGAAGCTCTAGTGCGACGTAAATGAACTACAACATCGTGATGTTTTTCACTATACTGTTCTATCTGTCCTTCTACTTGATAAAGGTTTATAAATCTAAATTGAGCACACAAGTCTTCATATGTATGTAATTTCAGTAAAGCAACACCGAAATCGCCGAGAGCTCTAGAAGGTTAGTTTTCCGGAATTGCAGCAAGCAGTATTGTTCTGCAGCAGAAGTTTTGATAATTACAAATGTTCTGCGAGTTTCGTTAAAAATAATCAAACAACTCTCATTTCTTAAATTATGATACTTTTTTTGAAGAACATTTCGTTTCATTTTGCAAACAAAAATTACAAAAACAGAAATCCTAATTAGTTAATACCTAATTACTGAATTAATTTTATTTAGTTATAGTTACACATTTAAGTAACATGAAGAAAGTACGTAACATAAAGTATATATATATATATATTTACATTGTTGTAGTAGTTCATTTACATCGCACTAGAGCTGCCCAATGGGCTATTGCAGACGGTCTGGGAAGCATCCCTGGGGATGATACGAAATCATGGCATCACAATTTTGATCCTCTGCAAAGGGAATGGCACCCCCGCTTCGGTAGCCGACGACTTGCACGCGTACTTTACGGTAGAACATTTTAACGAGGACCGCACACCCTCTGTCCCTACGCACACTGATGCAAGTGGTCCCCCACCCGCACACTGGCAGCAGCCAGTGATGCTTGACTTCGGTGATCTGCTGGGAAACGTGTCTTAACGATCAGTCCACTGCGAGACTTTTTTATAATGCATTTTGTTACGTTTGATACATAAATATTTAAATGAAAGCGTACAGAGCAAAGCATAGCTAAAGAAGAATAAACTGTACACAAACTTACTTATTTATATGGTTGATTTAAAAAATAAGTTACAAACATTTGGCATTTTGAAAGTCAATGTATTAGTGGCTTGTCTTCTCATTATAAAGAACGGCTTATCTAAGCTTGCCAGGTTGAAGCACAATGTAGAGAAAAACATCAAAAGGATACATCCATATTTGATGTGGGATTCGAACTTCATTCCTTCAAGCTATAGAGCATTCTAATTAACGTAAAATAAAAAATATATATTAAAGCCTAACTTTTTGATATACTATATAGTTCTAATTCAATCATAAAGTGTTCCGCACTCTCTGCTTTAGGACGGCAAAGCTTTGAAGCTTTTAAATGTATTCTAGTTAAAGGTTTTTCTAGGGGCCTCTCTGGCCGAGTGGTATCGCCGGTCAAAACGCTCTGTTAAGCGTGGAGGTAGCGGGTTCGAATCCCGCCGTAACCCTGGATGTATTCTTTGTGATGTCTTTCTCTGAATTGTTCTATCTGTATTTTCTACTTGACAATGACTTATAAGCCTATATTGAGCACACAAGTCAGCAAATGTATGTAATTTCAATAAACAATAAAAAGGTTTTTCTAATGTAAGAACTACTTAAAATATTTAATTATTTTACTGACTGAGTGAGCAATAGAATGGAATCTACGATTTCGGACCTTAAATTTGTGCATCGATGTCCTTTAAAAATCGTAGCTTTTACAATTCAATAAAATACATATGGAACCGGGGTGGGTGAAATTCGAAATATAACAAAATTGGTAGTTCGTTTCCCCGTGATCACTGAAGATATTTGATTTAAGGAAGCCTCTCAAGAGCTCTTATATTCTTCGGATCAACTTCCATAGCTTGTACAATCTGTTCTTGAAGTTTGACGAAGACTCGCTAGTCTTTTGAGCACAGATGTATGTACTGTAGATAGATGTAAGTACTCCGGTGAAGTATTTTCTAAGGACATCGCTGGAAGAGAAGCCAGGTTCGTTAATTCCATCTTAGCGTCAAACTAACCTCACCGCATTCACGCAAGAAGGTGTAGGTAAAAACTGTCGCATATGAAAGTCCTCTCGTTGGTATGATGTGATAGTTCAGAGAGAAAAGTACCAACTCAATCACTGTTCACGTTATCTGACTGGGACTAAAATCACGTTTCATTCCAACTACAGCAGTTAAATTAAATTATTTATTGTTACATATGAATATGCAGATATGTGTGCACATTATAGAATATGGCTTGTAAGCTTTAGTCGAAACACAGATAACATAAATTAAAGAACGTCAGTAGTAATAGCAGGCATGTATGCGGCGGAAACGATGGGCAGTTAAGGGGTGCTTATTTCTGCCCGCCTGAAAATCGAAACTTCGTCTGCAACGTCATGGGGAGCTTATTTCTTTTTTTTCTTAAGCCTAATATATTTTTAGTTTCGGTTTCTGTTTTTAATTTAGTTTCGTTTTTTAAATATTATTTAATTTATTAGTTTTTTGAGGGTGGCAACACTTATTATTTTAATATTAGTTTTTTAAGGATGGCAACACTTAGAAACTTTGTTATTTGGGGGAGAAATTGTGTATTCTGAAGTAATGACGTCATCTTTTATTACATAATACATAAATGATATCATGCTTTTGATCTAGTGGCGCCATCTATGTGGGAATAAAATAACTTTAAATCTATTTTATTATTTAAATCTGTTTTTAATATTATTTATTAAATATAATTAAGGCTGAGGATCGAACTCACGCCATCAAAAAGCCTTCGTGGGTCAGTAGTTGGATATCATAACCACTGACCCACGAAGGCTTTTTGATGGCGTGAGTTCGATCCTCAGCCTTAATTATATTTAATAAATAATATTAAAAACAGATTTAAATAATAAAATAGATTTAAAGTTATTTTATTCCCACATAGATGGCGCCACTAGATCAAAAGCATGATATCATTTATGTATTATGTAATAAAAGATGACGTCATTACTTCAGAATACACAATTTCTCCCCCAAATAACAAAGTTTCTAAGTGTTGCCATCCTTAAAAAACTAATATTAAAATAATAAGTGTTGCCACCCTCAAAAAACTAATAAATTAAATAATATTTAAAAAACGAAACTAAATTAAAAACAGAAACCGAAACTAAAAATATATTAGGCTTAAGAAAAAAAAGAAATAAGCTCCCCATGACGTTGCAGACGAAGTTTCGATTTTCAGGCGGGCAGAAATAAGCAAGCGGGCAGAAATAAGTAACTTCCGGTTGGGGCAGAAATAAGCACCCCTTAACTGCCCATCGTTTCCGCCGCATACATGCCTGCTATTACTACTAACGTCATCTCAAAGATACAGCCAGGTTTCAATGGGATTCGAGCCCGTTACCAATACTCTACACATCGTTTGATATAATGGTGGGGTAGTGTGTCAAGGGTGGCCCAAGCTGTTAAAAGACAGAGTCGCGTAAAGCTAAACTTGGTGTTTTAGTATGGCTGGGTGATGTAATGAGTACGCATTTTAAATAATGGATACATAATAGAGCATAACTGAAGGGTCCCGCAGTGGAATGATAGCTAAGACACGGTTCACAGCAGAACACCGAAGTCAAGCATCACTGGCTGCAGTCAGTGTGCGGGTGGGTGATCACTTGGATCAGTCTGTGTAGCGACCGATGGCGTGCGGTATTAGTCCTCGTTAAACTGTTCTACCTTAAAGTGCTCGACTTCGAGTACAGGTCGTCGGGCTACCGAAGCGGGGGTACCATTCTCTCTGCAGAGGATCAAAATCGTGATAGCATGTTTTCGGTTCATCCTCAGGGATGTCTCCCAGACCGTTTCCAATAGCCCATTATGCAGCTCTAGTGCGACGTATATGAACAACAAAGTAACAAAGTTATCATTAATCAATTAAGATCTTTTCCTTTGGTTATCCCGCATTTGCGATGAATTTTTATTTCATTCATTTTAATTATTGCTGCTCCATCATTGTCGCAATAGTACAGGTGTCATTCTCGGATCAGAAGGTTTAAAAATTACATTTAAGAGGAACTGCTCGCGCGTGTGCATGCAATAGCGTAAACAAATCGGATGCATTGTGAATTTGCACAAACTGCTCTTAAAAAGTGACCAGTAGGACTGCTTTCCGTAAGGTCAACTAGTATCGAGATTTCGTCTGATTGGTTGTTGGTCTTAAAGTGAAAGTTTGTTTCACGGTAATCATTTTCACTGTGGCACAGAGGTTAAAAGCGAATCATCATCCCTAATACAACTCAACTCATTTTCACCGTGAGTTCTTCGAAAAATTATTTTCCCGCCTACTTGATGTTGTTGATGTTCTAGTTGTGGACGTCTTGCCGTTTACTAAGAAATTTTCAGACAGTCTCTTCAATTTCATTGTTAAGGTCAGTATTTTGTTTTCTTTCTTTCGTAATTTGGATTTAAACGATAAATAACAGAAATTTTTTCAATTGTTTTTGCTTTAAAGCAACAAATTCTTTTGATGTAGTATTGTGTAGTGATGTAGTATTGTAAATCTTTGTTTGTTTAACCCGAAAGTTAGTAGTAGCCTTCAAACTCTTTTTTCTCAGAAAAATTTCTTAAACATTTCAGACGTCGAGAAAATTTTAAATTTTTTTGGAAGACAGAGTAAATGAAAATAAGTATCATAGCTTTTCATTTTTTTTTTTTTTTTTTTTTTTTTTTTTAAATAGCAGCTTTTTCTAATCGTAGAAGTAAAGAAAATCATCTCGAAAGTTTAATATTTTACTGAATGCTACGTATACACAGTTTTAAGTTAAAATAAACATTTTTTGATTTTTAAATTATTCTTGCAAGAATTTGAAATTCATGTAGATTAATGACCATGTCCATTTATGGATGTCGCATTTCATTAATATTTTTTATCTTCTTTTTTTCAGGACTTTAATTATTTTTAATTTGACACTTTAGATTTTTAACTTGTTTTAATTACGGTTTGAATTTTGTGTATAATTACCAGGACCATTTATCGTAAAGTGTTTTAATTCTTTTTTAGCTTCTGAGACCTGATTCAGATTGATGAAAGTTGCACTAAAATCCTGCACAGCTGCAGGAATGCTCTCTGTTGAGTGTCATCTTTGACTTTGGTGAGTCACATTTTCTTTTTTTTCGCGATGACCTATCGACTGTATAAAGACATAAAATAAGGAACTGTTTTGACAAAATTTTAGTTTAACTATTAAAAAGGGCTGTCTTGAGCAGTACAATAGTTATTTTTTTTTAATCAAACAGAATAATCCTATATTTGTTGGCATATCTATTCTATGAATTGTAAGTATTTGTTGTTTCCAGCCTGACAAGTATTGTGAATACATTGAGATATTTGGTGGCCTGCCTTTTCTTAAAACCCTTTTAAATATTTATAAAAATAAAAAACATTTAACTTTCCAAAGGCTTCTAGTTTGAATAGATTTCACGGCAAGTTTTGCCAAATTATATTCCTATTTTTAGTGCCAGACTTTAAATCAATCATTGAGAAAGTTAATTAGCCCCATAAAAAGTTTAATATCTTGTTTTTTTCTCTCTGAAGTCTATATTTGTCTGTTTCGTAATTTCGATATTCAAGATAATTTTGTGTTAATGATCATTCATTTTAAATCAAGTTCGAGAATGAACCTTGAAGCGGCTATTCCGTTATTTCGATATTCAAGATAATTTTGTGTTAATGGTCATTCATTTTAAATCAAGTTCGAGAATGAACCTTTAAGCGGCTATTTCGTTATTTCGATATTCAAGATAATTTTGTGTTAATGGTCATTCATCTTAAATCAAGTTCGAGAATGAACCTTGAAGCGGCTATTCCGTTATTTCGATATTCAAGATAATTTTGTGTTCATGATCATTCATTTTAAATCAAGTTCGAGAATGAACCTTGAAGCGGCTATTCCGTTATTTCGATATTCACGATAATTTTGTGTTAATGGTCATTCATTTTAAATCAAGTTCGAGAATGAACCTTGAAGCGGCTATTCCGTTATTTCGATATTCAAGATAATTTTGTGTTAATGATCATTCATTTTAAATCAAGTTCGAGAATGAACCTTGAAGCGGCTATTCCGTTATTTCGATATTCAAGATAATTTTGTGTTAATGGTCATTCATTTTAAATCAAGTTCGAGAATGAACCTTTAAGCGGCTATTTCGTTATTTCGATATTCAAGATAATTTTGTGTTAATGGTCATTCATCTTAAATCAAGTTCGAGAATGAACCTTGAAGCGGCTATTCCGTTATTTCGATATTCAAGATAATTTTGTGTTCATGATCATTCATTTTAAATCAAGTTCGAGAATGAACCTTGAAGCGGCTATTCCGTTATTTCGATATTCACGATAATTTTGTGTTAATGGTCATTCATTTTAAATCAAGTTCGAGAATGAACCTTGAAGCGGCTATTCCGTTATTTCGATATTCAAGATAATTTTGTGTTAATGATCATTCATTTTAAATCAAGTTCGAGAATGAACCTTGAAGCGGCTATTCCGTTATTTCGATATTCAAGATAATTTTGTGTTAATGGTCATTCATTTTAAATCAAGTTCGAGAATGAACCTTGAAGCGGCTATTTTAATGCAACTTAAAATGTCAATTTTTGGAGATGTAATTCTAGAAAATTCTAGTTTTCTCAAGTTTATCTACTATTCTGCTATTAATCGTGCTAATGTTTTTAAAGTTTGAATAATATTCGATCCAACATTTGAATTTTTAAAATTATCATATTTTTAACTTTCTGTTTAATTATTATTCGGGTTAATAATTCAGTTCGAATTATTAGTTTCGGCCTGGCACCATTTTTTTGTGAAAGGGCACTTCGCATTAAAAAATTTATTTGTGAAAGAAAGCAAGTTAAAATTTTCCCCTAAATACTTTTTCACCAATGTAATATTTTATGCCAGGAAACGCAAGATAATATTTTTGAAAGCTAATTCGGTTCACAAATCAAAACTGCAAAAAATTATGCAGTTTATCATTTATGAACCGAATTAGCTTTCATAAATATTGTCTTCACTAACGATAAACTACAAAAAACTGTTCACGAGGACCACTATCTTAAGTCACACCCTTCAAAGGCATTTATTAACTTTTAATATTGTTAATAAAACTATTACACAAATAATAGTATTTATTTTCATTAAATTCAACTCAAAATTACATTTTTTGTAAATGCTTCGATTTCTATTTACAATAACGTTTTTCCATTATGTATCTACAGTTACTCTTTTATAAACAGTTCAACGTTCAATAAGGTAATTAAAACTGGTCATTTAAATAGTCTTAAATTTATTCCTTAATTATAACCCTTAAAAATTAAATGTTTATACACTTTTATCTTTGATATATTCTAGGATTTTGTCTCGAATTCAGGATATGTCAGTAATACTGTATTCAGTTTAGGAGATTAAAATAATACTATTGCAATAAAATTTTTTCAAACAAACATCCAATTAAAGTAATTTATAAATAAGAAAGTATTTTTCATCTTTCTACTAAATTAAAATCGGTTACCTCGTAAACCAAGCTTAGGCTTGTAAACCTCTGTTTAAAATCCTTGCAATTTTTGGAATGTTCATGAATTAAATATTTTAAAATTCTTTAAAAAGATCTTTTTTATTTAGAAAAAAACAATGTTCGATTCGGTTCTTTGAATACGATATTATAATAAATCGATCATAATTAGATAATTAAAAAACAATATTCTGCTACAAAATTCTATTTGAAATTGACTGAATGAAGTTTTTAATTGTAAAAATACAATTATATTATGTACTGTTATAAATAGTTAATCAATTCTCTCAGGGACTCAAACTTTTGAGTTAAAAATATTAACAAAAAGGTAAAAGTATTTCAACTTAATAATAGTTTTTGAAGAAATAACAGCTCGAGTTTTTTTTAATGTAAAATATGAGTGCAGTTATTGAAGTTTAGAACTGCTTAAGTCTCAATTTGCTAAATAGAGTGAGGAAGAAACTGTTTATTTTCGTAAAATTTAAATAATATCTATATTTTAATTTAAGGAACATCGAAATACTTTTAGATAATTATTTAATCACTTTATTGATTTAGTAACTTACTTTGGATTGATTAACTTATTCAGATATCCTGATTTGATAGTTGAATTTACATAATAGTTAGTGCTTCGGGTGCTTTTTTTCAGGTGATTTATTTCCCATTTATTATTGAGATTTTATACAGTACAGTATATTACTGAAGTACCTTTCAAAATATGTTTATTATGGTTATAATTTAATGACTGAAGAGAAAATGTATGAATTACGAAAATTATTTGCACTTGAAATTGGGTTTTATGTTTCGAAAGATTACTGCAGAGTAAATATTCTGGATTAATTGTGTAAATTAAGGTTGATTTAAAATATATCTGCTTTTATATAAACTTATATAGCTAAAGATTTATCTACATTAAATAATTGCCAATTGCTTTCTGTCATTACTCCATTAACTTTACTGATAAGTGCATTAATATTTTACATTCATTAATATAAATATTTTATTTCTTTAACTTCAGTATTATCAATACTACATCACTTTATTAAATTATATCTTAACTCCTTCATTACTTCATTTACAACATTAATATAAATTACGTTATAACATTACATAAATACACGTTACAACATTAATATAAATTACGTCACGTTACTCCACCATTTTAAATTTCAGTTCGATTTTATTCCTGCATTATTTTATTTTCAGCATTAATATAGATTCATCCATCATTTTAAATTTCAATTCTCTTACTCCTTCATTACTTCATTGACAGCACTGATATAAATACATTACTCTGCCATTTTAAATTTCCTACGAAATATTCTAAGACACGTATAGTGTCCGTGATAATTTCTGCAGCTTCATATTTTTGCGGGAATTTCGCAGGATTTTTTATAACTATTTAATTACATTTTAAAGATGTTTTTATTTCTATTGTAAGCAATAAGTTTATTTTTCATTAGATATTTTGCAGCAGATGTCAGTTCAATTCTATAATTTAAAATCATTAAGGGCAAAGTTCGTTTTTTCTTTACCGAAAACTTGAGATCGTTGCAGCTTTTGAACATCGTTGTTTCATTACCGATGATCTTCTACTAATGATCCAATAATTAACGTAATCTTTCTTCAGCGGTAAATGGACGTTGTACCAGCTTTTCCATGTTTACTAAAAAATAAGTTCGGAATTTGCATAACATTCCCAAAAGTTTGTTTTTGTTCCAAAGAGTCTCAGAAATATATATTTTTGAAAGTTTACTGCAAGGGATACAATAGCGACACTGTGATTATAATGATGAGCTTTAAATGAGATGACAAAAGTTAACATTAAACTTCCCATTAATTTTTTTTTTATTACTGATCATTTAAATGATTAAGAAAACTATCTTTAAAAAAAGAACGGATTTGTAGAGAGATTTAGTTGAGCAACGACACTGAAATTTATACGTATAAAGGAAACATAGTTTGGCTTAGAGCTGCAACGCTTGAAGATTATGAAGTTATTATTGTTATTTAAATGAAATTATAAGTTTTATAATTCCATTATTCCAGTCGTTATACAGTCCTTGGCCATATAATTAGACGCACTATAAGATTCTAGATAAAATTATAATTATCAGGTGATACTTTGCAGCTGCATTGTTTTTACACGGATGAAACCAGTTTGCATTTGTTTACGCTTCTGTATCAATTGATTAACATTGTCATGTAACACGTTGAGAATAAATACAAATAGGAAGTATATAAAAATTCTCCCCAATAAAAACCCATTACATGTATGTTTAAATATAAAAATATTGCATATAAACTCGTGCAAAACATGTAATTATTGAACTTCAGTGCGTCTAATAATTTGGTTCAATTATTATAATATACTTTCTTTTTTTTCTTTCCTTCCAGACGCGGATAGGTACCTAGGTTAGTAAAACCCTTTACCCGTATAATCCGGCCACAATTCTAGCCAACCTCGACCCTGTGCTTGATCAGTGGCAATTATTTCAAGTTTCAAAAGAAAGGAGGTTGCAGTTTTGTTTTTCATATATACAGAAATATTCATTTGAATATTGTTTATAAACAAATCATTCGAAAATCATTTATTGTCATAGAAAGTGACAATAAATGATTTTCGAAAAGTAAACTATTAAATAATTCTTTAAAATTTTGATTTCCAGGTTTTAAATAATAAAATAAAGTGATTAAAATGTTATAATAATAAATAAAAATTTGAATAGAAGATCTATACAATATTTACAACATATAGGTTCCAAAATATGAAGAAAAAAAAGATTTTCGAATATTATCATTATCAGAAAGAAAATTCATAATTTGATTTTAAGTGTATTGTTAGTTATGAAATGTTTTTGCCAGGTTAGTAGATATTCGATGCCTGAGTATGCCATGAGACTGTAAGATAGTGCTCTGGAGTGCCCAGAATGTACAGTGATCATTATCTGAGGTGTTTAGATATTTGAAATAACGTGGAAAAGGACCAGATTTCTTGTTTTCATGGTCTACTTTATTAATAATTTTATATAATCTTCCTCACTTATCTGAATTGTTCCAATAATTTTGCCAAATTTGTGATAAAGAGTTGACTCTTGAGATGTGAGATCGGGAAGGAGTAATTTTGTTTAGTTATCGTCTGCATTTTAATTACCTGTTCAGTCGCAATGTGCTTTAATCCATATTATAATATACTAATATAATGCTTCATAGAATAAATGTTCTATATTTATATAATATATCGTATAATTTGTCCTATCGTCAAATTTATATTATATATTGCCTAATTAAACCCATTGATACACTAACGTAAACAAGTAATTATGTTGAGATCTAAGAATAGAAGACTAAAATATTTCCCCCCTCTGAGGGTGTATGGTAACCCCTTCAAATAGCATAATTTTTCCTAAATCTTTCCTGAAATAATATTTTCAGGGAAGGTTTAGTAAATTAGAATAACAGGCAAGTGAGTGTTTTCATTCTCTTCAAAGTACTCCTACCTTTAGAGGAATCTCCTGAATAACCATTTTTTCTTAAAAATTTCCCCTAAAATTACGATTTTAAATGTCTTTAACTTTTCATGCGAATGAGTTTTTCAGAATATTTCTTCTACAGATCCACATATAATGCGTATTAAAGTATTTAAATTTCGTCTGCATTAATTAGCATATTTTAAGGGCCAAGGTAGCCTGGTTGTTAGGGCACTGGGCCCATATCCAAGAGGTCGTGGGTTCGATCCCTGCCCACCGATGACACCCTGTGTAGTAAATGGTGACTGATGCACAGGAATTTGTCAAGTCACAAAGTCCTCCATGTTCTCATAATAAATCATACCTTTGGGGGTACTGATCCAGAAGTTTCCTTGTCTTCTGGATTGGGTTCAAACTTACAAGGCTACGGAGTTGAACATTGGTTGTTGTAAACCCAAAATTGGGTCGGCTGTTCAACGATGGTTATAATTAGCATATTTGAGATCAACCCCTCGAACCATTAATATTGAGTCCTAGAACACGAAGATCCGATCATTAGATCAAAAATTATTCAGGGTAGTCCGTTTTTTTTCCCCCCCCGCACTTTATATATAACTAACTGCATCTAACGTCTAAGTATATGGATGGTTGACCGGTCAAAGCTAAGCACAGAAGACGCTGGGATTCGTCGTAAGACTTCCGATTGATGTTTACGCTTAAACATGAAATAGCGTGGTATCCAAAATTATTATACTAATAGTGTTAATGCGTTCTATCAATCTAATTTTCAGCAAATGAATTCAGAAGACTTCGCAAGCATACTATGATGGAACCCAAAAATATCAAACGGTGATATTTAACACAAATATAGGCAAATAAGGGATAAACATGGCAAACCATGCACTTAATGTTCTGATATTAGTTTTCTTAAATTTGTTTTTGACTCAGAATCAGTTCAACTTTGTAAAAACTGCTATGAATGGTGGTTCCGCAGTGGATTGGATGGTAAAGACAAGATTCCCAGTAGAACACCGAAGTAAAGCACCACTGGTTGCGATCAATAGGAGGTTGGGTGACAACTTTGATCAGCCTGCGTAGGGACCGAGGGTGTTCGGTATCGGTTCTCCTTAAACGGTTCTACCGTAAAGTTCTCGGCTTCACGCGCAGTTCGTCGGACTACTAAAGCAGGGGAGTCCCCCCCCCCTGCTGAGAACCAAAAATGCGATGGCATATCTTCCGTTCATCCTCAGGGATGTGTCCCAGACCGTCGCCAATGACCTATTGTGCTGCTCTAGTGTGACGCAAATAAAGTACTTACCTACCTACTATATGACAAGTGAAACTGACAAATATGAAACATTACGTGTGATGAAAAACTTGAAAAAGAGAGCAAAGAGTTCAATGATAAAAAATATTATCCAATAAAGTAATGCTTAGTAGATTCTTTAGGGAAAAAAATCCTTAATTTCACCACATAGACTTATTTATGCGGGCTTCAATATTGGCTGAAATAATTGAACTTCTTTAAAATACATTGAATTAAGAAATTATAATTTAAATAATTAAAAGAAAAATTATTATTTTCTAAACTAAGTTTGAAATCTTTAATTGAAAGAAAATCTGTTTTAATATTGCAAATAAATTTAAGAATTTGACCAATTAAAATATTTTTAAACAAATTTTAATGTTTGAATTTAAATGTGGTTAACTAATAGCATTAATTCTCTTCTTTTACCTTAACTTAAATTCTCTTCTTTTACCGTTTAATCCAATAAAATTTCTTTGTTATGAAGACATTTTATTGGATTAAACGGTACAAGTATTTCAATATCTACTAAGTATTTCAACAGTATATTTAGAGATATACAAAATTGGAGCTTTTGAACACTTAACATTTGTATAAGTCTTTATTAAATCAAGTCCTTTAGGATAAATACCTTTTAATTACATCAAAATTATAACAACCAAAAATAACCGAATCCTCAATAAATTTAAATTCAATTAAGAAATTATGGTGTAAAAATTTTTATTCTTAAAAAATTTAAGAAAATATTAGCAAATGCACTTGAATAACAATTTTTCATTGAAATAACTTGAATTTTTTGTAAAAACATATAACATTAAATAGAACTTTCAAAAATGTTTATTGCATAAATTAATTCAATCTTCCCTAATAATATCTTCATTAATCAAATATTTATCAAATTTCTAAACAGTTATTCTTTAAATTATTACGTGGTTTACTTGTAAATAAATTTTCAAAATTACACTTAAGAATACTTTTAATTTTATTGTAATTTAAATATTTAATAACTTCTTGGTTGTTATTTATAATAAAATATTTATTATAAAAAATAATTTCATTTAAAATGATGTTTTAATATTTAAAAAGTTTTTTCCAAATACAGAATTATAACATCCTGTACTGCAAGTAACAGATTTAAATTTAACTGGTTTTTTGTGGAATTTAAGTGATGGAAACAAATAAGGATAATTAATGCTATTGATTTCTTTAATTTTTCTTGAAAAAACCAAAATGTGGTTCTCAAGTTCTTTTTTAGAATTTTTAATTTTCCAAATGTATTGTTATTTTCATTTTTCATTAAATGTCCAAAAATTTTTTTGCAAATAAAGCAAAAATTATTAGATGCTTTGTCGAAAACACAAATAATGAAATTATATTTCTATTAATTAATATATTTAATAATAGAATTCAAATAAAAAACGTAGTATTTTATATTGTCCAATAAATGTAATTTAAAATTTTATAAAACTTCCTAGTGCAATTTAGCATCCAAATAGAGTCTCGGTGCTACCATCTAGTGTAGCAGTAACGAGACGTCCAAATTAACATGGCCAACGGTATCTCACCCATTGTGGTGGTCCTGAAAGAGTGGATACCACTTCTGGAGAACGCATTAGGTCTGCTCATCGGAAAGACTGATTGTGCAGCTCATGGGAAGTAAAATAAAAAATTTTATAAAACGCAAAATTTCCATTCTCTAAATCCCTCTACAGGCCAGTTAAATTTTCCAGAACACTTTGCAATAAAACAATCCAAATCTTACTAATAAAATCAAGAATAAAATTTTAATTATATTTTATTTCCTTGATCTAAGCTTATTCCCAAATACCATAATAAATCTTAAATCCTCATTTCTGATTTAGTTAAGGTCACCTGTTACAATGTGTTCAAGATCTTTGTTTACAAAATCCTTATAATGCTTTAGTTCTCGTAAACAGGTATCTTCTAAATCAATCAGATTTTTACTACAGTAATTATGTACGTAAATTTTAAACAAATAGAAACCAATTTTTTTTATAATTTGGAAACATAAATTTATCAACAGCCATAGGCAGTAAACCTCTTTCAAAATCTTTATCAAGTTATCTTTCAAATTAAAAACTCAAAATTCACTTTTAATTCTGTAAATTTTTAAAAAATCAAAATTGTTGTTTGATAATTTTTGATAATTGATTGATAATTGTTGATTGATAATTTAAAAAAAATCAAAATTTAGTAAGATTTAATAAAATATATTTAATATCAGGTGTAGAAAAATTTGTAATTTTTAAATAACCTTAATCATCCATTTCAACACATTTACCAACAAAAACAAACCACGAACACGTGCAACAAACTACGAACTACAATAACAACGAACTACAATAACAGCGAACTACAAACAACAACAACAACGAACTACCAACAAAATTAACAACGAACAACCAACGATAACAGCAAACTACCAACTACAATAACAGCAAACTACCAACTACAATAACAGCAAACTACCAACTACAATAACAGCAAACTACCAACTACAATAACAGCAAACTACCAACTACAATAACAGCAAACTACCAACTACAATAACAGCAAACTACCAACTACAATAACAGCAAACTACCAACTACAATAACAGCAAACTACCAACTACAATAACAGCAAACTACCAACTACAATAACAGCAAACTACCAACTACAGTAACCACAAACTACCAACTACAGTAACCACAAACTACCAACTACAACACTAAAATATTATTAAACATGAAACTCCTAATCTTTTTATTATTTTCATTAACATCAAATACACACAGTTTTGAAAAGAACCAGATTATATTTATTACTTTTTTCCCCTCTGCATCCTCTCAATTTATTTGAAAAATCATTATTAAAACAGTTCAGTTTATTGTAATTACAAACATTATTTGAATCAATGTTACCTTCTCCATTCAATGCACTTAAATTTTTGAAGATCTGGCAATTTATGTTTTATTTGGCTATTCTAATTGTAACTTTATCATTATATTTCTTATATGTGAACGTGTCCTTATTAGAGTGTACTTTTGCCTTGCGTTATTTTTTTTTTTTTTTTTTTTCTTTTTTTTTTTTTTGCAATATTGGATTTTTATCTTTATTTAAATTTTTGGGATATTGTATTTTCTTATTTAGTTTTACCATTATGGGGCCTTGGGCACACTTTTGGTTTAACCACTGACTACAGAAAAGTTCCAGTGCTTTAGCAGACAGTGTGTCCCATGAGGAAGTGTTGTTTTTGCTAGCATTCATAACTTTAAAATTTCGTTTTGCTTATTTTTATTTTCTAACTTTCTATTTAAATTGGTTACATAAGAAATTTTTTTTTAGCTATTTCAGCGCTTTCTCAATTTCATTTCTTATTTTAAAGTTTTTATCTTAAAATTTCTTTAAATCAATTTCATACTTTGATTGGATTTCATATTTTCATACCTGGATTGGATTACCTGCAATGAGCAATCTTGTTTCGAAAACAAAATTATTTTATGATCTGGATTTTATTGATAATTTAATGGAGTTTCTGGTCCTATTCCTGCAATGGCCAGTTTTTTTTAAAAATATTTTTTTATTGATTGTTATATATTAAATTTTTTTTTCCAGTTTAATTTATGTTAATGCTGATTTTTTTCATACCACATGAACTGTCACGAGGGTTCACAAGGGGTTTTGTAGTTAGACTTGATAAAGTGTCTGCTGTGGTTAATAAGCTATCTGATCAATTTATTATTGGCCATAGATGGCGCCACTAGCAAACAAGAACAATCGCACCCCCTCTGCCTAAACAGGCTTACATCAACAACGTCAATTGCTTTGTTATAAAAGCTTGAAAAAAAATACGAAATTTTAAAAGAAAATACAAAAATTGTCTTACTTGTCCCGCAGCCCATTTGCACCAAATTTCTGATTTTAGTAAATTAATTTTTTCAAACACAAAAATATGTGTCTTTTTGGATGTAATACGTTTTCACTTAACTAAGTACATGTTTTCCCTATATATTTAACTAAACGAATTAATAGTCATACATCACCCATAAGAAAAATCTTTCATAAGCATGATAACTCTGATATCGAAATTGAACATTTTCAAAAACATTCTTTTAAAGAGATTAGTATTCTCATTCTTAAAAATATTTAAGATATAAGCTTGAAATCAGAATATGAAAATACTTCTATTTATAAATTAAACTTGAATCCCCTATGGTGTTAATAGTAAATTAAATGGAGAAGGTAGAAGGTAATACAGATTTAAATAACGTGTGTGTTTATTATTAAAAGTGTTCAGTTTATTATAATTTTTTATGTAAATTGAGATGCAGAAGAAAAAGATAAAGTAAAAATAATTTAACTTGGTTCTTTTTCAAACATTGGATGTTAATGAAAACAATATTGAAAAGAGTAAGAAATTATTTTTAGTAATAAAAAATTCAGTGTTGAAATGGATCATTAAAGAGCATTTAAAAATTATAAAATTTTCTACATCTAAAATGAAATATATTGTATTAGATTTTATCACATTTAAACTATCAATCAACATTTTGATTTTTAATATGTTTTGGAAAATTAAAAACTATTTTTGTGTTCTTAATTTTCTTTGATAAAGTTTTTTAATGGGGTTTACTGCCTATGTTTGCTGATGAACTTCACCCAGCGTTTCACAGTTAAAGAAAATATAGGGTTTCTATTTGGTTTAAATTCTGTAAAACTTTAAAGAAAAGAATTTGCAATTATAATTTCTATAATAAAAATCTAATTGATTTAGATGATATCAGTTTACGTGAACTAAAGCATTATAAGGATTTTGTAACCAAAAACTTTGAACAGAAATGAAAACATAAGATTTATTATGGGACTTGGGATTAAGTTTAGAACAAGAAAAAAATATAATTGAAATTTTATTCTTGGTTCTATTAGTAAAGATTTGAATTATTTTATTGCAATATGTTATTGCAATTTAGTGAATGAAAATTCTGGTTTTATATAATTTAAAATAAAACTTCTTTGAACCATAATATAAAATACCAGGGTTTTTAATTTTTTCTAATATTATTAAATCTATTTAAAAATTGAAATATACAATTTTATTTGTTGTTGACAAGGCATCCTATAATTTTTGCTTTATTTGCAAAAAACTTTTTAGACATTTATAGAGTAAAGAATGATACTTAGGACAAAATTAATAATTCTAAAAACAAACTTGACAATCGAATTTCAGGTTTTTCAAGAAAATTGCATTAAAAATCAATAGCGTTATTTATCCTTATTTATTTCCAACAGTTAAATTCCACGAAAAACCGTTTAAATCTCGATCAGTTACTTGTAGTGCTTGGATGATATAATTCCGTTATTGGAATTTTTTTTTAAATATATAAACATTATTTTAAATCAAATTATTTCTAATGATAAGCATTTTATTATAATGGACAACCAAGATGTTATTAAATATTAAAATTACAATAAATAGTATTCTTAAGTTTAATTTTGAAAATTTATTTACGAGTATACTACACATTAATTTAACGAATATTTGCATAGAAACTTTTCATAAATATTTGATTAATGAAAAAATTTTTAGGTTATATTGGATTAATTTATGTAATGTAAACATTTCTGGAAGTTATCTATTTAATGGTAAGTGTTTTTCAAATTCAAGGTATTTCGATGGAAAATTGTGCATTTGCTAATATTTTTTTCCATCTTTATGAACATAACTTTTTACAACATAATTTAAGCTTAATGGGTTTTGGGTTGTCATCTTTATTAGTGGAGGAAATAGTGGCAACCGTGAACTCTTGCAGTTTTCTTCAGGGTAATAATTCAATGAGTGTACTAGCTAGGCTAGTACTCTAACAATTGAGGTCAATGATGCCCTTTATGTAAAAATATTTAAATTATAAATTTAAATTTTGTGACATACCAAATAGAAGAAAAATAATTATTTATAAAACTAGTTAATTTAAGAAGCTTTTACTAGGATTTAAGAATTTCAAATATCTATAGTACTACTACTTTCAGCACTACTCATTTAACCATGTATTTATTTTTTTAGTAACATTGTCCGTACCATACATTTTATTTCTGAATTTTCTATATTAACTGTTTTCGAAATAGTAGATTGTACTTTATAAAAAAGGATTGGTCTTCTCCATTTCTTTGATCTGGAATAAAACTTTTTATTTCGAATATTTTATCTACTGTAATAGTTGCTTATATAATGTCTGACAAAAATCTGAAATTTAACTAATAACTTTGGAATGCGCCTTGATCAGCCATGTAAAATCGTTTAACAATAGTTTTAATCTACCATTCATAGCAGAATATTTTCTTCATTTAAAAAAAAACAAACGGATTTTTAATACTGTTTCATAATTTTTAAAATCTATGTTATTTGGCTGCTCTAATGCACAAAATTTGGTAAGATACCTCAAATTACAGTAATTGATTTAAAAAAAAAAAAAAAAAAAAAAAAAGCACAGCGCTTCTAGTTTTTTTAAATTTCATGATAGGGGAAAGAGCGCTGTGATTGAAAAAAATAAAAACTTTAGAATAAAGTGTAATAACACATCAATTATTGAGGAAAGGATTTAATTATTTGCTCGTTCTGCTGTGCCATTAGAAAACAGTATAAGACGAATCTTAGAATAAAAAGAACTAATTTAAATTGCTCGTGAATTGAAACCTTAATCTCAATGACTGCTCTAATCGACTTTTAGTCATCGTATCTTTCATTTATATACGAAAGGCAACGAAGATAAATGAAAATTTGACGACTTGCGGATCATTTTTATCTCTTGCTTTCAAGATTAGAGCTTTATAACTGTTGTTGAACAGCAAACTCAATATTTTATGTTTAGAACTACTAGTGTTCAACTTAGTAGCCTTGTAGTTTTGAGCCCGATCCAAAAAAACAAGAAATCTTCTGGAACAAGTATTTGAAGAAATTTGTCTTCGTGGAGGATTTTTTGATGGAACTAACTTGTATTTGAGTTACATAAAGAGGAGAACCGTAAACCTCTCAAGGTTTACCTGACGGCATGGGGACTCTAACCCATGATCCGTTTACCCCTGGGGATATTTTACGTCAGCTGTGTGGTCGGTGCAAGCCGCATGTGGAATTCGTACCGACCAGCCATCACCGTGATTCGAACCCGGTTCACCTCATTGGGAGGCAAGCGTTCTATCCCCTGAGCCACCACGGTTGAGGACAACGTATTTTATTTTATAATCGTCGTTGGATGGCTGACCCAGTTATTTGGTTTAACGACTATAAATGTTCAATTCCGTATCCTTGTCATTTTGAACGGGATCCC
Source organism: Parasteatoda lunata (assembly GCA_949128135.1). Classification (NCBI taxonomy): domain Eukaryota; kingdom Metazoa; phylum Arthropoda; class Arachnida; order Araneae; family Theridiidae; genus Parasteatoda; species Parasteatoda lunata. The sequence continues at coordinate 114,031,654 of OX421970.1, forward strand.
AAAAGAGAAGAAAACTCCTGGAATAAGAAGTCGGAGAAATTTGCCTTCGTGGAGGAGTTTTTGATGGAACTAACTCGCATTTGCGTTACATGGAGAGGAAAACCTCCCATGGTTAGTCTGACGGCAACGGGACTCTAAGCCACGATCAGTCTTCAACTGAGGATATTTTACGTCAGCACTGACGTAAAAGTCGTCAGTGCCGACAGTGAGGCCAGAGCCGACGTCTTTTTATCCCCTCCCAATTAAACGTATCAAGTTATTGTATTATTTTACAATAAGTTTTAATCATCGATAAGTTATTACGAAATTGCATTCGTTAATGAATCCTAAATTTCCAGAAATTCTTACAATTTTGTTTCAAAAATAACACAGGCGTTGCTGCATTATACCGTTGAGATTAACTAACAGAGAGAAAATATTTTCGGATAATCTGGATGAAATGTTTAGTTAGAGTCCTCCTCAAACCACTTGTCATCTGTTGGTTTAGGGAAGGAGGGTGTCTCTAGTACCCCGGCAGAACAAAACTTTTCTTCTGCAAAGTTTACTTTACGTGATGCCAATCATATCGAAATCTGTATTTTCGGTCTTTTTTTTTTTTTTTTTTCTTCCTGTTATCTAAATGCAACTACTCACTGAATTCGGCTTCATATCGAATTCATTATTTTTTTCTATTTCTCTTCCTTCAAACTGCATGGTAGATATATTTTTCAAGTATGTGATAGTTTGATTTTCATTATAAAATAGTGATAAGTAATGATAAAAACCAAATTTCAGCAGTTACACGACGGTTATGAAATAAAATAAATCTCACGAAAACTCCTTTCAAACTATGAGTTTTCAAAATCGTTTCGCCTTACGTCTTTTCAAATAAGCAACAATACCAAGACTATTTGAGAAATGAGGCCTTAAATTACAAAGTAAATCTATTATAAAAGTAGTTAGCGTGGCCTAGACTAATTTTTCTTAATCCCAAATTTGAGGAAAATTTCTTTTTCTTCGAACAAACGAAGCCATTTCGACGTCACTCGCGGAAGTGTAATTTGCATCTTTATCGCTTATTGACACGTTCGATATTATTTAGAAAAGGGGTGTCCCGACTATCCCCAAAGATCGTGCTCCTATTGGCCTTGTTTTCAAGCAGAAATTGATTTTGAAATGTAATGAGCCATCCTTTTTAATCATTTTACCTGCTTCCGGAACTTGTTACATTGTGGTTAGCCTTCCATCAGATGAATATAGAGGGTCGAGAGCCACCCTTTTCTACTAGTTATAATGATTGAAAAATTCAAATGGTCTGAATAGTTATAATTTCAGCGAATTATTTCAATTGATTGATTAATCTATCTAAGCTATTATCTCTATAATATGTTTTGTGTTGATAACTATAAATACAGTCTCTGGTCAAATAATTAGACGTACTATAAGATTTTATGTAAAATCTTAATTATCAGGTGCTACTATACAGCTTTATTGTTTTTATGTGACTGAAACCGATTTGCACTTGTTTACTTTAGTGTATCAATGGGTTAAATTAGGCGATATATAATATAAATTTTACGATAGGATAAATTAGACAATATATTATATAAATACAGAATATTTATTATATGAATCATTATATTAGTATATTATAATAATTAGATCAAATTATTAAACGCGCAGTAGTTTTTTAATAATTACATGATTTACACGCATTTGTATGCAATACTTTTATATTTAAATTTACATGTAATGGGTTTTCATTCAAGATATTTTTTATGTACTTCCTATTTGTATTTATTTTTAACGTATTGCATTATAATGTTAACCAATTGATACAGGGGCGTAGACCGGTTTCATCCGAGTAAATGCAATACAGCTGTATAGTATATCTACTTTATCTTCGAAAAGAAGCAGTTTTATATATATGCTAAAATTTTAAAAGAAATCTTGATAGTTACAGATATTTTATTTTTTTCGAAAAAAATGCTGGAATGAAATGTCTTACGTACCAGGTTTTTCTCTTTTCCGTCTTGCTATAAAAGGGCTTTCACCCATGGCTGTAAGCCCTAAAAAAGGACAGGCTGTTCAACACTGGTTATAAAACAAATAAGATGAAACTCACTAGATAGTGTTGTATGTAATATTTTGTCTGAAAACCATATTTCTTACCATATATTAAAAGCTATTGACTGTGTCGCAGTTTTCCATTGTTGTCTGGGCATTTTTATTGGTCAGAAAATTGCGTGGTAGGATCCAGTTTTTCCTCATTCATTTCCATGTTATTTTGGTTTTCAGACTGCGTAAAATTAATAAAAGTCATAAAGATAATGTTTTTCTATAAATATTTTTGTAACCCTAATATAAAGTTATTTTTCTTGTACTGCTCATAATACAATTTTAAATAAAGAGTTTGAAACTAAGAGAATTGTTTGTTTTTTTAAATTATTATTATAATATAATTCTGCTCTACATTTTAAGATAGTTATTTCGAAAGGTGGTCTAATCTTATTGACCGTTTTACGATCATTATTTTTGTACAAATATTATTAATATACTGTTATAGATTACAGTTAGACCTGTTAAATGATTTAGAAAACGATGAACATCATTCACAATGAGAAGTAAGCAAAAATAGTATTTAATATTTCCACCCGTTTGATGAGCGAAAATATTAAATTAGGGTTGTGAACTTATATTTGTTTGAACAATATAATGTTTTAATAATATAAATGTTATTTTTAAAAAAAATGATTACTTAGAAAAATTACTTCTGTTCACCAACAGATCTAAATATTTATATTACTTATCTACATATAAATGAATGTTTCTGTGTGTGTGTCTTTTATGGATTTTAAAGCTATCTGATCGAAAACTATGAAACTTGGCACACAGATAGTTCAAAGCACGAGAAAGGTCACTATCGACATTAGAACATTCTACGACTAATCGTTCTAGTGGGATGAGCGAAAAACGAAATGGAATTTCCTGATTGGTTAAATGTTAGCCATTGTTTTAAATATAACTGTAGACGATTCAATTTGTCACATATTTTAAAGAGAACATTAGTCATTATTTCTACCTTATAGCTGTATTTGTTCAAAAAATAAGAGTTAATTGCACGTATTTAAATACTTACTTTTAAATTCACTATGTCAGATGAATTCAATGTTCAACATTATGTGGTATCACGCGTGGTCTACCAAATTTAAAGTTTTCTGGTACTTGTTGACTGGTTTTTTTATTTATTACATTTCTTTAGAAGCGCGTTTCCCAAAAAATTTGTTTATTTAAAATCAACGTCAATAGAAAAAGTACCTAGGTATATTTAAAGGCAAAATTAATGGGAATGTGGTACTAATTCGTTCAGTAGAAACGTAAAAAATCGCCATATTTCTGACGCCATATTACTTATATAATTGAAATAAAAGAAATAAGTCATGTACTAGAAAGCAAAAAAGCAAAAGTAATGGAGAAAAAAAATATTTTTCTCTCTTGGATGTAGTTAATTTACGTCGCACTAGAGCTGCACAATGGGCTATTGGCGACGGTCTGGGAAACATCCCTGAGGATGATCCGAAGACATGCCATCACAATTCTGATCCTCTGCAGAGGGGATGGCACCCCTGCTTCGGTAGCCCAACGACCTGCACGCGAAGTCGAGCACTTTACGGTAGAACAGTTTAACGAGGACCAATACCACACACCCTCGGTCCCTACGCAGACTGATCCAAGTGGTCACCCACCCGCACACTGACCGCAGCCAGTGATGCTTGACTTCGGTGATCTGCTGGGAACCGTGTCTTAACGATCAGTCCACTGCGGGACGTATTTTTCTCTCTTAAAGAAGCGTCAGAAATCATCACACTATCATTGATTACAACGATGCTTAAATAATGCTGGTAAAATTTTAATTAACATAAAAATACTTATGTACTAAAAAGCGAAATTAATGGATTAGAGATTATTATTTTGGGAAGCCATAAAAAGTCACCGTATTATTATTGACACTAATGCTCTATTGATATTATGTATTAATTGGAAGAAAAAAATAAGCTATGTGGTAAAAAGCAAAGTTAAGGGAGAAAAGGTAAATTGGAAATTCATTTAGGAAAACCGTAGAATATCGCCATTCTAAGCTTAGTTATTGTGTACTACAGACTACTTGGTAATTGGTGCAGTATTGTACTAATTGGTAACTGTGCAGTTTTGAGAAGAATTCTGCTACGGAGTTTAAATAGTTTCAGAAAATATTTTAGCCAGTGATAGCAAAGACAGTGCATTAATGTTTTAATGAATTAGAAACAAAAAACTTTTCCGCCACAAATTATATTTTAATAGTAAATAAACGGGTTGATATAGAAATGGCCATGCTCCAAAATCCTTTTGAAGTTTTAACAAGAGTTCTATTTTTTAAAATTTAAATTCGGATTTAGTTGGCTGCCACTGACGAATGTATTTTTCCCTAAATTCAAATGTTGAAGGGTTATGTAAGAAGGGTTATGTTTAAATAAGTGTTTTACGGCCCCTCGAAAGAGATATGTGTCTGAGAAAATTACTTGCTAATGTTCAATTTTAACTATCATGAGTTGACTGCGAGCAATAGTATAAAGCCAAGTGATGCTAAATGCATTTTATAGTTATTTGAATGGGAAGAACTCCAAAAAAAAAAAAAAAAAACGTCAAGCCACCGTAAAGGGCAACAAATATTAAATAAAAAAAAATTTAACTATTTTTAGCTATATTAATTGAAAAACATAGTGGAAGAATCAGATAAGTGACTCTTTTAGAACGAAAAAAAGGTGTATCTGAACTATTTTTTTACAAATTTATTAGAAGGCGGACTAATAATTCTTTGCTTTATTTTATTTACCACTGACTAATTTGATATATCAAGTATACTAAAAATTAATGTGGGTTAATAAATTATGTTAAGATTAAATTGATGACAAAAACAGTTACATTAAACAAACCCATATTGATGCAACCACTTTTCGTTATTTTCTTTGAGCCATTAATAGCCCTAAAAATTTCTTACTCCGATTTTTCGCTAATCTCTTTAATTATGTCGGTATAGGATTTTCAGTTTTGAACTGGATTTCGTAGTGTTTCTCGGTGCTGATTTATTGATTTTTTTTTTTCTAAATTCACCCCGAGCTAAGAACGGGTATTCAGCAAGTAGATAATGAAATTTGGACGTGGGAAGTAGAGGCACAAGCGTAAGCAAACATGACATCTTTTAGTACCCTGGTCATATTATCAGACGCACTATAAAATCCTATGTAAAATTATAACTATCCGGTGATACTATACAGCTTTATTGTTTTTACTCTGTTTTCGGTTTACATTTATTTACTTTCGTGTATCAATTAGGTTAACATTGTAATTCAATACGTTAAAAATAAATACAAATAGGAAGTATATAAAAAATCTCGTGAATAAAAACCAATTTCAATACATTTAGAGTACAATTGGTGTACAAAAGTACATTTGGAATGCGCTTACTATTTTGCTAGGCGATTGCATTTTTTGTTACAATGCTTGCAAAATCTTAATGAATCACTTTAACAAGAAAATTCGATCATCACCTTACCGACTTTTAATCTGCTCACCTCGCGGCACGATGCAGTGTCACTTTCGTGGCTGCCATAACAAAAGTGTTAATTTTATACGCAAGTTGCAACACTTGTCGGAATTAATTTTTGTTGAAAGATCGTACAATAAGGAAGACAAAATTCATAACCTAAACAGAAACGCTATTGTATGAAATTCTAAATATGGAGGATTCAGTTTTCTCACGTTAATTTTCATATTGGTTGGGTTGTCGGCAGATGTTATATATAAGGTCTCGTGCCCTAAAATATCGCTATAGTACTTAATTTTTGTAACAGGCGATTATTGGTAATTAAAGGCGATAATTGAAATTGAGTAGATAAAAACTGAAATTTTAGTCTAATATTTCAAGTAAAAATTTGAGGTCATAGTAAAATTGTTATTACGTATTCTTTATTTAGATGGTTAATAAGTAGTACACAGTTGTCTCTGTTTTAAAAGTAACTTTGAGTTACACAATGTTGCCTGCTGCTCTAAGGCCCAGTAAAGAAAAAAAATGCTATGCAACTTTTACCGAATTTTCCAGAATATTTTTTCAGGCTTTAATTTACTCGTAGGTTATTCAAGATTTTTTCAAGCATCTCCACATCGAACGCATCGGAAAAAATATTGGAGGGACGCATCGTTTTTCTCAGCTCTGAATTGAATATGAATACTTATTTTTATTTAAGAAGAAATGGGCTAAATTGGGCCGTTGGGGATTTTTTTCCCTCTTGCTTTTTCTATGAGAACATCGACGATTACGTAGAGGTACTTTGCGGTCGAGATTAGATTTTTAGGCGGCTTATCACTGAGGTTCTTACATAAGACCGTCGGTTTGAATTTACTTAAGGGAGGGTGGGACGTTGTCTAGTTAAATTAATATTGAGTATTTTCTCCCCTCTCCCATGTTGATGGTTCTGAATTAATATCGTACATGATTCTAAAAGAATTTACTTTAGCTTGAGATCTAAATCTCTGAAGTTCGTTTTTTTCTGGTAGTTTATGAGATCTTATTTGTCAATTTTGAGTATAGAGAGGTGGAAAAATGAAATACATTTTCGAAAGCTAAGATATTATGGAAAAATAAGTTTCCCTTAGGAAAGTGTCGCAAACCTATGGAAACAAAATAAAACTTTTATATGTCAACACAAACTTATGTTTCCCTTATGCAGGGCCAACAAATTATTAGCCAGGAAAATATGCAATTATCAAAAGTATTCGCCAATATTCCGAAATCTTCACGAAATGCAAATATTAAAAATTTTATGATTTTTTTTTCTCATAGAAAACTGTTTTACTGTAGTTTGTTTCAGGCTCATATTATTTTAACCGAATTCTAATAGGTTATACGGTGCATGTGCCGAAAATTACTGCAATCGAATGAAAAATACTGATTTGTTTAGAAAAGCTCATTTTGAGGTAATTGTGAGGATCGAGTTCAATATAAATTTTTCTTCCCTGTGGAAAAAATCATTCGTTAATACTTACGATTTCAGATGGCGAATGCTTAGCGGGGGCTCTGCTTATGGAAATGTACACCATACATTTATGGTAAGCTTATTGGCCATATTGTTATGCACGCAAGGAAAGGGTATGTTATTCATATAATTTCAAGGAGCAGAAATAAATCATGTGTAATGGAAAGAAACAATAAATCTCACGTTTTTATCAATTGCATGTTTAGAAAACTACAGATTTTTTAAAAAATAGATTAGCAAATAAAGAGAGTTGATACTTCGTAAATATAATTCTTGATCAAGAAATTCAGGGAAATTATTTAAAGTTCATATTCTTTTCATAGAAAGTGTACTCCTCTTATTGCTTCGTAATCATTTTAAATGTGTTCGAATTCATCTTTGCATTGCATTTTTTTTTTTCAGTCGACAGTAGTTTGCTAGGTGTTCTGGCAAGATTGCCCACTGTTCCGCACGTAACAGTTCACAACGAAACAACATAAAACTTAATTTTAACCCATTGTAGATCTGTATTATTTAAGATTTACATAAGACGAAAAAGTAAAACAATGTTTCTCCAAGAGTTACTATTAAAAAAAATTTCTAAATTTATCGTAGTTATTGACAGCTAAAGAATGCGGAAATTGTTTTTACAAATTTCTGTATTTCATGCAGCGAATTCGACGTTCATAAATTCCATATGTACCATTTGCTTCATTGATATTTGAATAATTTCTGGGCTTTTTATGCGTATTATTTTTCATTAATAATTGAAATCGAACATAATAAATATTATCTCTCTGGTCAATCATTCAAAGTTTCAGTATTTTGTGTTTGATCAAGATAGGTTATTTTATAGTAGTGTTGAATTTTCTTGAATTCCTAATATATAATGTATTGTTTTATTTCGGTAAAATGTAATACTGTCTTTATGCACTTCTTTCAATTTCATTTTTAATTTATTTCTAAATTGAAAAAAATATTTTGTAATTTATCATATTCAGCATATACTAATTCCTCAAAATATTTTTCTAAGTGATGATTTTGTTTTGTGTGGTCAATTTAAGTCGAATGTTGTGTTTTATATTTTTTTAAATATCACCGTTTCTTTTTTTTATTTTTATTTCTTTTCCGTGCTTGTAAATCTAACATTTTATCATACTTGTGATCTTATAATTTATTGTATCCCAAACTACATATGCAATCGGATCAGAAGGTTTGTGAATCAACTTTTTTGGTTGTGTCGTGCATTTTCTTTTCATACATTATTTGTCTGTCCCTCACATTAAATGCCTATCTTTTAGATTTTTTCATTTGTTTCATCACCTGATATCAAAAATTTAAATTTTTCAAACTTCTGAAAATTTTTAAAAAAAAATTCGTTGATTCTTTTAGTCCTTTTCTTTCTGTTTGTGATATATCTTTTGAAAAGAGCCTGAAATACATTGAGTAGTTATGAATTCAAATCCCTTGTATGAAAATATAAGTTTTCTGTTTTTGTTTTCAAGGTCTTTAAATTTATCCAAAAAATGCATCCTGACTTCTTAGTATACTACTAAATGAGCAGTTATTCTAACTACTTCTTATAACTTCTCAGATATTCATAATCTATATTTTGCATTAAATTTAGTGCGTAAATGAGTTTTATTTATTTTATCACATATTTATTAAACTCGGTAAATCTACCGATTTTCAGTGTTTTCTTTTTTGAAAAAGTTGCATAAATTCAAGGAATTCGTTCAATTCCTTGAATTTAAATAACTTTTTAAAACAACTTTTTTTCCCAAAATTTAAAAATTTATGTAATTGCTTATAGGAAAAACCCCATCTTTTCTGCAACGTACGGGGGACAGCTATTTAATGTAATTTCAACAAAATTTCCTTAATAAAAATTTGTTTAATTTCACTTGAGCATAATGAAACAGCTAGTAACTTGTGTAGTCGATTTACCATATCAAAATAAAATTAGAGTTGAAATCGCACATCCTAAATCTCTTAGAATATCAATATTTGACAAACTGGTCAACTAATTTGAATCTTTAACAGCTGGAAACAACACATTTTTCAATTCCTACTATTAGTTTACACTCTCCCTATATCTTGTATGCTCGGCTACAACGTTACTTAGCCTCGCATCGACTGCGGTTGAAGCACGACCTGTAAGTTGCAGTGCTGGTAGCTGCCGGAGTTAAAGTTCGGCTTGTACGTTGCAATGCTGTAGCCTCGGCGGTGGAGGTAGTTTATGCTCGGCTCCAACGTTACTTAAAATAATAAGGAAAAAACTATTCGTCAGAATTTAATAAAACTTAATATAATACTTATTAATATCCTTGCAAATCTGTTAATGTACTAATAGCTTGAGTTGTGCAAGATAAACTTTTTTTTGTTATCAATGATTTTTCGATAAAATTAGATTCAGTATCATTAAAAAAATTAAAGTTTTAATTTCTGCTTTTGTAAAATATATCATAACTTTTTTTTAAAATTACCGTTATATTCTTGTAAACATTTTTTATCATAAGTTGTTACAGATAGAAATATTTTAAGTTAATTTTATAAATTCTTAAGTTAAAATTAAACAAAAGTAGTATTTTAATGCCTAAATTAAAATGTCTATGTGTATGAATGAAATTTAAGACAAATATCGAATTTTCAATGTACCAAAAATTAAAAATTATCGAATTTTAGGATTTTTTTCCCTCTAGAAGGTTTAGTGTATAGAGTATATATTTATTGAATAGTATATAGGTTGTATCCAGTATAATAAATAAATTTCCCTACATGAAGAATTGTCTATCAGAAAGTTAAGTTAAAAGCATTGAATTTTTTCTTATCATCAAAAGTGATACCTCAATCAAAAGAATTTTTCACTATTTCAAGATAGAGTGCAATTGGTCCTCTTACAGTTATGTAAATTTAGAACATACACTGTCCCAATTTGAGGATTATTTTGTAACTGCTTTTTGCTATAGCTTAAAAATATTGAATGAAATTGAATAAAAGTTTCAAAGCAATTTTAAATTAACTGCAAGATAATGATTTTAAAATTGAACAAAAAAAATCGTCAAAAAATTAAGCGAGATATGAGCATATTAAGTATTTATTTTCATATTGCACATGCGCGGAAAAGAAAAAAACAATTTTTTTCAAAATTTTGTCGGAAATTGTAGTTAGCACCTCGTAAAAGACAACCGATTTGAAAATTTAAAAAAAATTATACTGCAAAATTAGGAAAAAATATTTTTGTCAGCGCAGGTGGCAAAGAACTATACTTTAAAAACGTATGTTTTCCTCAATTTTAATGTTGTTTTTTTTTTGTTGTTGTTGTCTAATTTTAACATGTTTGTTGTTAATGAAAATTTTCTTCTTTTATTTTATTGAATATTTTTGATGTTTTAGGAAAAAAGTCTTATAACAAATAAGTTTTTATTGATTTATTTATTTTATAAAAATGTCCCTATTTTCATAATAAGCAAGCTAATCTTACGAAATTTTATAAAATTCTTACACAAAATAACATTGTCCTTTGAGTAATAAATTTATTGTTATTATTAATATACAATTTTATTATTGGGATGGAACACTTTTAAAATGTGTTTAAAAGTTCGCTTTTAAATATTTTTGTGCTACATTTACTGTAATTAATGGTTTGCGTCAATCTCTGATAAGTTTCTTTTTTAAAATGATACTTCAAGACTGCCTATGTGTAGTTTCTCTACATTGTCAAGAATTCCAAAAAAAAAAAAAAAAAAAATTTCGATCTCGCAATTATGGAACAACCTATTTACAATTAAATTGCTAATAAATTAATATTAAAAAATGAGTGACGAAAAGGATGCTGTTCTTCGTCGTGTTTAGTTCCTAACATGTGGCTGCATTAAATCACACTAATTTACTAATTTTGCTCTAAATAATCAATAAAAAACTTTAATAAACACACTAAAAAAACTGAAGAAATTTCATATTTAATTTACTTTATGTTTTATCTGAGAGCAAAAGGGATTAAAAATATCACGAAATAATTCTACAATACTGATATTTTAAGTACAATAAAAATTCTTTTAAAAATAATAGAATGGAAAAGAAAGCTATTTAAATATCCCGAATTTTATTCCTCTTGTTTTGTAAAATCATAATGTTTTGTAAATAATAAATATTAACGAAAACAATAAATAAATTTTTGAACGTATTATGATAAATAAGTTTTTAAAAATAATCACGCGGAAAAGAAAGCAGTCTTTAAAAATCCCGAAATTTATTCTTCTTGTTTTGTCCAATTCATTTGTAGCAAGTTGTAGCAATTCTAATCGCTATAATCGCGATTTTTCACTTTTCTTGCTTCAAATAATGATTGCTTATCTATAGTTGTAGAAAACTTAATTCATCTCTCGTGCGATTTTCATTTTATAAACTCGTGCTTGACTTCGTGTCTAAAGTGAATATGAATAAATGTGAATATGAAAAAAATGAATAAATACGATTAGATGTAACTAGTTACAAATGCTAACATAGACATCGAAATTCTAATCATGCTGCCTGTAGAAAAAAAAAACTCTGGATAATAAAACAGCTTCCAATTTGAACTGTTAGAGTGATGTAAGATTATCGTTTTTCATCATTAACAAGTAAAATGCCTTCTCATATATTATTTCTTATTGAATCAACATGTTTTGTGTTTCTAAGTTTAAATATTTTTTTCCAAGTATTGTTGATTTATCCTCAAACATATAAGGACATATAAACCCTATCCTTCAAACATATAAATCCTATGTTAATCTTTCATTTTGCAGCAATTAACATAGTAACAAAATGTTCCTCTTTAGAAGTTTAAAACTTGCATATTTTATAAACAAAATGTATGTAGTTTTTTATGAAAAAAAAATCGACTTTTAAAAAAATCATTAGAGACAAGCGATCTCGGGGGTCGTAGAGTGGATCGATCTGACGTGGTGTCCACTATTAAATTAAAAAATCATTTGAAGGTTCGGATACTCTCACCGTTCAAGTTGAACCTTAATATCATGTGTCGGAAAACCGAGAATAAAAAGTAACTTAAAAACCGTAAAGAACAGGTTTACTAGTAAACAATTTCAGCTAGTTTTACAAAGATGTGAAAGCAAAGACGTTATTTTGAATTGCTCTGTTTGTTTTCTTATAATTTTGTTCATCTATGTGCCTTACATTTAAATGTTATTAATTAAAATATCTTTTTTTCATTTATAAAATCGAGTAGAGTTTCTTATGAAAGATTTAGGTGCTTTTGATTTGTAAAAGTTCTCCTTATAAGAACATAGCCCAATCCCTGATATTGGCAGGAAGACACTCATCCAAATAAAGGTAAGGTCTTTTATTTACCTTTTCTAATGATGAAAATTACCTTCTCGTGAAGTTGGAACATTCAAAGTTGATGCTTTCCGACAATAAGGTGTACCGCAGTGGACAGGTTGTACAGACACGGTTCCGAGTAGAAAACAGAAGTCAAGCATCACTGGCTGCGGGCAAGGTGACCACCTTGATCAGCCTGCTTAGAGACCGAGGGTGCGCGGTACCAGTCCTCGTTGAACTGTTCTTCCGTAAAGTTCTCGAATTCGGGTGCAGGTCGCCTGGTTACCGAAGCGGAGGTGCTATCCCCTCTTCAGAGAATCAAAATTGTGAAGACATATCTTGCTGATCATCCTCAGAGATGTTTCCCAAACAGTCGCCAATAGCCCATAAATAAACTACAACTACGCCGATAAAGTATCTCCTGTTAAAGTAACATTAAATTTAATCAAGGCTACGATTGAACACGCTATGAAATGTTTAGATGTGTATTAGACACATGTTTTAACTAAAACTTTATTATTATGATTTTCGTTCTTACAGGATACGCTTCTCAGTAAATGAAACAGAGAATGTCTTTGAGATACAAGTTTCTTCGTCCATCTCACTCTTTCAGACATCCATTATTTTACTCGTCTCTTGGTCAGATCGAAGAATCCCCACACTCAAGGCAACAAACAAATGTCCATCCACACTGGTCATCTTTATTTGACAAACTTTTCTTCTTGATTCGTAGTAACTGCAATGAAATAATTCGGATAAAAGTGGGCACATTTTAACCCATCACAGTTTTATAAATTTAAGTGAAACATATCAAAAGTAATTCCTTTATAGAAAAGAAAATGGTAATGAACGAACCATGTGTTGGTGATTAGATAGAAACAACCATTGGGTGCCGAATTTTAAATCGGTACTGCATAAAAATACCACGCGATTCCCCCATGGAACTTATTTATATTTTGGCAATGCTTGTGTGACGATACTAATATTAAAAATGTATCATCAAGTATATTCGCTATATTATCGTTTTTTATATATTATGTTACAAATAAGGACCGTAATGTTATCGCATTGGATAATTATAATTACCAATTATAATCGAAACTCTTTCGTATTCAATTTGTATCGCATCAATAATGATCGCAATGATATCGTATTTGATGCACCTGTGTACATTTCGAGTAATATGTTAAAACAAAATCGGGCATTATTCATACGAGTTGGAGATTTCGGATTCAAAAATCTGATAACAGAAAAGTATCTAAAATTCAACACTTTCGTATTCAATGTGTATTTTTATCATTAATAAGTGAGATATTATCGTATTTGATGCACCTGCGTACATTTCGTGAAATCAGTTAAAAACAGACTTACCGATATTTTTCTTATCTAGGAATCGTGAAAATCCAAACTCAAAAACTGGTAGGTATAGCGCACGATTCTGTTTTTAACTGATTACACGAAATGTACACTGTTGCATCAAATACTATAATATCTCGATCATTAATGATAATACTCATTGAATTTTCTTAAATTACCCGTGTGGTGACCGGGTTAGAAAGAATAGTCCCACTGTAGCTCATGCATGTCGTAAGAGGCGACTAAAATGGGTACCCAGTGTCTGGGTATATATATCTAGGTACCATTAGGGATAACAATAATACACAGTGTCTAAGCATCATTAAGGATTCCGATATTATCGCATTTGATTGGTCTGAGTAAATTTCGAGTAATTTCTTAAAAACATAATTGGACGTTATTCCTACGAGTTAGTGAAGTTGGATTAATGATTGTTATCAATAATAATCGAAGCACTTTCGTATTCAATGTGTATTGTTATCCTAAATGATTGCGATATTATCGTATTTGATGCCCCTGTGAAAATATCGGGCGATTCTTAAAAACAGATTCCTGTAAAAATTTCGAGTAATCTCTTAAAAATAGAATCGTGTGTTATTCATACGAGTTGGTGATTTTGAATTCATATATCCAATAACAAAACAAAATCGAAAATTCCTTCGGAATTATCAGTTTGAGCAGGCAAGTTTTCACATAGTGTTGCAGAAAAGTTTGAGCCAGGTGACATTGAAAACAGAATTAAATATACCAATTCATTCAATATTCATACTTATGTAACATAATATTCATACTCATATTCAATAAGTATCGTCAAATATATTCGTTACATTATTGTTTTTATATGTTATATGCTACAAATAAGCACCGTAATGTTATCGCATTGGATAATTATAATTATCAATTATAATCGACACGCTTTCGTATTCAATGTACATCGCATCAATAATGATCGCAATATAATCCTTACTGATGCATCTGTGAAAATTTTGAGTAATCAGTTTAAAGCAGAATCTGGCGTTAATCCTACGAGTTGGTAATTTTAGTTTCGTAACTCCTATAACAAAACAGTATCGACAATTTCTTCGGAATTATCGGTATGAGCAGGCAAGTCTTTCACATAGTGTTGTCTAAAAGGTTGAACCAAGGGAAATCGTGAACAGAGTGAAATATACTAACTCATGCAATATTCATGCTCATATGTTACATAATATTCATACTCCATATGTTACATTATATTCATACTCATATTCAATAAGTATTGTCAAGTATATTCGCTATATTGTCTTTATATGTTATGTTACAAAAAAAAAATGGCCGTAGTCATATCGCATTGGATAACTATTGTTATCAATTATAATTGAAACATTTTCGCATTCAATGCACATCGTTATCATTAACGATCATGATATTATCGTATTTGATGCACCTGTTTACATTTCGAGTATTCTGTTATAAACGGTATCGGGCGTTATTCCTACGAGTTGGTGAAATTGGTTGCATGATTGATATCAATTATAATCGAAACTATTTCGCATTCAATGTACATCGATATCATTAATGATCGCGATATTATCATATTTGATGCACCTGTTTACATTTCGTGTATTCAGTAAAAAACAAAATCTGGCGTTATTCCCACGAGTTGGTAATTTTGGATTCATAAATCCTATAACAAAAAAGTATCGAAAATTCCTTCAGAATTATCGGTGTGAGCAGGCAACACTTTCAGATAGTGCTGTCTGAAAGGCTAAACCAAGTAAAATTGTGAACAGGGAGAAATGTACAAACTCTTACAATATTCATGCTCATATATTACATAATATTCATGCTCGTATGTTACATAATATTCATACTCATATGTTACATAATATTCATACTCATATTCAATAAATATCGTCAAGTATATTCGCTATATTGTCTTCTTTATATGTTATGTTACAAAAAAATGGCCGTAGTCATATCGCATTGGATAACTATTGTTATCAATTATAATTCAAAATGCTTTTGCATTCAGTGAATATCGCTATCATTATTGATGGCGATATTATCGTATTTCATGCACCTGTGTATATTTTGAGTAATCTTTTAAAAATAGAATCGGGCGTTATTCATACGAGTTGGTGATTTTAGATTCATAAATCCTATAACAGAAAATTATCGACAATTCCTCCGTAATTATCGGTATGAGCTGGTATTGTGTTTTCTAAAAGTTTGAACTAAAGGAAATCGTGAACAGAGTGAAATGTACTAACTCATACAATATTCATGCTCACATGTTACATGATATTCATTTTCATATTTTACATAATATTCATAGTCAAATTCAATAAGTATCGTCAAGTATATATTCGCGATATTATCTTTTTTATATGTTATGCTACAAAAAAATGGCCGTAGTGATATTGCATTGGATAACTATAGTTATCAATTATCAAAACGCTTTGGTATTCATTGAATATCGCTATCATTATTGAACGCGATATTAATCGTATTTGATGTACCTGTGCAAATTTCGAATAATCTGATAAAAATAGAATCGGGCGATATGTATACAAGTTGGTTTATTTGTTTCATGATTGTTATCAATTATAATCGAAACACTTTGGTATTCAATGTGTATCTTTATCATTAATTATTACGATATTATCGTATTTGATGCACCTGTTTACATTTCGTATAATCTGTTAGAAATGCTGTCGAGTGACCACAACGTCTAATATGACTTGAAGTGCTCACGGGTGGAAGGAGGGAATGCAAAATTTTCAATCAAATTAATTACCGAAATATGACAGATACTCAAAGGTGTTAAAATTTTCACGTACTTACAATATTCATGCTCATATGTTACGTAATATTCATACTCATATTCAATAAGTATCGTCTAGTATATTCGCTATATTGTCTTTTTTATATGTTATGTTACAAAAAAAGGCCGTAATGTTATCGTATTGGATAACTATTGTTATCAATTATAATTGAAACATTTTCGTATTCAATGCACATCGTTATCATTAATGATCGCGATATTATCATATTTGATGCACCTGTTTACATTTCGTGTATTCAGTAAAAAACAAAATCTGGCGTTATTCCTACGAGTTGGTAATTTTGGATTCATAAATCCTAAAACAAAAAAGTATCAAAAATTCTTTCAGAATTATCGGTATGAGCAGGAAACACTTTCAGATAGTGCTGTCTGAAAGGCTAAACCAAGTAAAATTGTGAACAGAGAGAAATGTACAAACGCTTACAATATTCATGCTCGTATGTTACATAATATTCATACTCGTATGTTACATAATATACATACTCATATGTTACATAATATTCATACTCATATGTTACATAATATTCATACTCATATGTTACATAATATTCATACTCATATTCAATAAGTATCGTCAAGTATATTCGCTATATTGTCTTCTTTATATGTTATGTTACAAAAAAATGGCCGTAGTCATATCGCATTGGATAACTATTGTTATCAATTATAATTCAAAATGCTTTTGCATTCAGTGAATATCGCTATCATTATTGATGGCGATATTATCGTATTTCATGCACCTGTGTATATTTTGTATATTTTGAGTAATCTTTTAAAAATAGAATCGGGCGTTATTCATACGAGTTGGTGATTTTAGATTCATAAATCCTATAACAGAAAATTATCGACAATTCCTCCGTAATTATCTTTATGAGCTGGTATTGTGTTTTCTAAAAGTTTGAACCAAGGGAAATCGTAAACAGAGTGAAATGTACTAACTCATACAATATTCATGCTCATATGTTACATGATATTCATTTTCATATTTTACATAATATTCATAGTCAAATTCAATAAGTATCGTCAAGTATATATTCGCGATATTATCTTTTTTATATGTTATGCTACAAAAAAATGGCCGTAGTGATATTGCATTGGATAACTATAGTTATCAATTATCAAAACGCTTTGGTATTCATTAAATATCGCTATCATTATTGAACGCGATATTAATCGTATTTGATGTACCTGTGCAAATTTCGAATAATCTGTTAAAAATAGAATCGGGCGATATTTATACAAGTTGGTTTATTTGTTTCATGATTGTTATCAATTATAATCGAAACACTTTGGTATTCAATGTGTATCTTTATCATTAATGATTACGATATTATCGTATGTGATGCACCTGTTTACATTTCGTATAATCTGTTAGAAATGCTGTCGAGTGACCACAACGTGTAATATGACTTGAAATGCTCACGGGTGGAAGGCGGGAATGCAAAATTTTCAATCAAATTAATTACCGAAATATGACAGACACTCAAAGGTGTTAAAATTTTCACGTACTTACAATATTCATGCTCATATGTTACGTAATATTCATACTCATATTCAATAAGTATCGTCTAGTATATTCGCTATATTGTCTTTTTTATATGTTATGTTACAAAAAAAGGCCGTAATGTTATCGTATTGGATAACTATTGTTATCAATTATAATTGAAACATTTTCGTATTCAATGCACATCGTTATCATTAATGATCGCGATATTATCATATTTGATGCACCTGTTTACATTTCGTGTATTCAGTAAAAAACAAAATCTGGCGTTATTCCTACGAGTTGGTAATTTTGGATTCATAAATCCTAAAACAAAAAAGTATCAAAAATTCTTTCAGAATTATCGGTATGAGCAGGAAACACTTTCAGATAGTGCTGTCTGAAAGGCTAAACCAAGTAAAATTGTGAACAGAGAGAAATGTACAAACGCTTACAATATTCATGCTCGTATGTTACATAATATTCATACTCGTATGTTACATAATATACATACTCATATGTTACATAATATTCATACTCATATGTTACATAATATTCATACTCATATGTTACATAATATTCATACTCATATTCAATAAGTATCGTCAAGTATATTCGCTATATTGTCTTCTTTATATGTTATGTTACAAAAAAATGGCCGTAGTCATATCGCATTGGATAACTATTGTTATCAATTATAATTCAAAATGCTTTTGCATTCAGTGAATATCGCTATCATTATTGATGGCGATATTATCGTATTTCATGCACCTGTGTATATTTTGTATATTTTGAGTAATCTTTTAAAAATAGAATCGGGCGTTATTCATACGAGTTGGTGATTTTAGATTCATAAATCCTATAACAGAAAATTATCGACAATTCCTCCGTAATTATCTTTATGAGCTGGTATTGTGTTTTCTAAAAGTTTGAACCAAGGGAAATCGTAAACAGAGTGAAATGTACTAACTCATACAATATTCATGCTCATATGTTACATGATATTCATTTTCATATTTTACATAATATTCATAGTCAAATTCAATAAGTATCGTCAAGTATATATTCGCGATATTATCTTTTTTATATGTTATGCTACAAAAAAATGGCCGTAGTGATAGTACATTGGATAACTATAGTTATCAATTATCAAAACGCTTTGGTATTCATTAAATATCGCTATCATTATTGAACGCGATATTAATCGTATTTGATGTACCTGTGCAAATTTCGAATAATCTGTTAAAAATAGAATCGGGCGATATTTATACAAGTTGGTTTATTTGTTTCATGATTGTTATCAATTATAATCGAAACACTTTGGTATTCAATGTGTATCTTTATCATTAATGATTACGATATTATCGTATGTGATGCACCTGTTTACATTTCGTATAATCTGTTAGAAATGCTGTCGAGTGACCACAACGTGTAATATGACTTGAAATGCTCACGGGTGGAAGGCGGGAATGCAAAATTTTCAATCAAATTAATTACCGAAATATGACAGACACTCAAAGGTGTTAAAATTTTCACGTACTTACAATATTCATGCTCATATGTTACGTAATATTCATACTCATATTCAATAAGTATCGTCTAGTATATTCGCTATATTGTCTTTTTTATATGTTATCTTACAAAAAAGGCCGTAATGTTATCGTATTGTATAACTATTGTTATCAATTATAATTGAAACATTTTCGTATTCAATGCACATCGTTATTATTAACGATCTAGATATTATCGTATTTGATGCACCTGTTTACATTTCGAGTATTCTGTTATAAACGGTATCGAGCGTTATTCCTACGAGTTGGTGAATTTGGTTGCATGATTGATATCAATTATAATCGAAACTATTTCGCATTCAATGTACATCGATATCATTAACGATCTAGATATTATCGTATTTGATGCACCTGTTTACATTTCGAGTATTCTGTTATAAACGGTATCGAGCGTTATTCCTACGAGTTGGTGAATTTGGTTGCATGATTGATATCAATTATAATCGAAACTATTTCGCATTCAATGTACATCGATATCATTAACGATCTAGATATTATCGTATTTGATGCACCTGTTTACATTTCGAGTATTCTGTTATAAACGGTATCGAGCGTTATTCCTACGAGTTGGTGAATTTGGTTGCATGATTGATATCAATTATAATCGAAACTATTTCGCATTCAATGTACATCGATATCATTAACGATCTAGATATTATCGTATTTGATGCACCTGTTTACATTTCGAGTATTCTGTTATAAACGGTATCGAGCGTTATTCCTACGAGTTGGTGAATTTGGTTGCATGATTGATATCAATTATAATCGAAACTATTTCGCATTCAATGTACATCGATATCATTAACGATCTAGATATTATCGTATTTGATGGACCTGTTTACATTTCGAGTATTCTGTTATAAACGGTATCGAGCGTTATTCCTACGAGTTGGTGAATTTGGTTGCATGATTGATATCAATTATAATCGAAACTATTTCGCATTCAATGTACATCGATATCATTAACGATCTAGATATTATCGTATTTGATGCACCTGTTTACATTTCGTATAATCTGTTAGAAGTGCTGTCGAGTGACCACAACGTCTATTATGACTTGAAGTGCTCACGGGTGGAAGGAGGGAATGCAAAATTTTCAATCAAATTAATTACCGAAATATGACAGATATTCAAAGGTGTTAAAATTTTCACGTACTTACAATATTCATGCTCATATGTTACGTAATATTCATACTCATAAGTATCGTCTAGTATATTCCCTATATTGTCTTTTTTATATGTTATGTTACAAAAAAAGGCCGTAATGTTATCGTATTGGATAACTATTGTTATCAATTATAATTGAAACATTTTCGTATTCAATGCACATCGTTATCATTAACGATCATGATATTATCGTATTTGATGCACCTGTTTACTTTTCGAGTATTCTATTATAAACGGTATCGGGCGTTATTCCTACGAGTTGGTAATTTTGGATTCATAAATCCTAAAACAAAAAAGTATCGAAAATTCTTTCAGAATTATCGGTATGAGCAGGCAACACTTTCAGATAGTGCTGTCTGAAAGGCTAAACCAAGTAAAATTATGAACAGAGAGAAATGTACAATCGCTTACAATATTCATGCTCGTATGTTACATAATATTCATACTCATATGTTACATAATGCAAAATTTTCAATCAAATTAATTACCGAAATATGACAGACACTCAAAGGTGTTAAAATTTTCACGTACTTACAATATTCATGCTCATATCGCTGGTTCAAAACTAAAACGACACATCTGCAAACGTATTATGCCTGCAGATGTGTCGTTTTAGTTTTGAAGCAGCGATATGTTACGCAATACAGGTATTCATACTCATATTCAATAAGTATCGTCTTGTTTATTCGCTATATTGTCTTTTTTATATGTTATGTTACAAAATAAGGTCGTAATGTTATCATATTGAGTAACTATAGTTATCAATTATAATTGAAACATTTTCGTATTCAATGTACATCGTATAACTATTATCGTGTGAACTATTAAATTATAATAGTATTAAAAATATAAATGTGTAAAACGTTTAAACAATTTTATTGATATTTTTGAAAATTTATGGTTTTCTTAAAAACTCTTAATGCATAATTTATAAAATAAATCATTTATCATTTAGATAACTGTGCATTGTGTGTAATAATATATGTATATATGCCATTGTTAGTTTTTAAAGTGTGAATCAAAATAGTGGTAAACAAATCATTTAGGTAGAGATTTAAGTGTGTATAACTTTTAAACGATTTCATTGACATTTGTGAAAATGTTTGGTTTTCATAAGAACTCGTATAATTAATTTTATCAATTGTTTCATCATTCAGTTTACTTTGCATTATGTGTACTAAACATGTAACTTCCGTTATTTCATATAATTTTGTAAAAAATTTAAACATCACATAATAAACTTGTTCTTTGCAAACACATGGTATTTTGCTGTTTTTAAAAAAACAGGTTGTAACTACAATAATTCCAAATAGTTTGAAAATAAAAACTTTATTAAATTTATACTATGGAAAATATTTTAGCTTCACTGATTGAATATTTTTTTGCAAATAGTTTAAAAATATAAGACATACATAATAAACTTGTTTTCATATTGTTAAAAAGAATGGTTCAAGCGATCTGCTCCACTGATTAAATGCAGTCATATAAATAGTTCAAAACATACAGATAAAATTTCATAGTGTTCATTAAAAAAAAAAAAAAAAAAAAAACTTTTTTTCATATTAGCTACTGCCATTTTGGCTACGAATTTTCTTCTTTACTTTTGCGGGGAAACTTGTCCCTGATTGGTAAAACATCGTTGTGACTGCAGATTTTCCTTGTAACTTTTACGGGAAAAATTTGTTCTGTTATAGCCAAAAGCTGTTGAAGATACGGATTTCTTTCATAATTTTTACATCGAAAGCTTGTTTTTGTTTGGGTAAATACCGTTGTGACTATTGATATGCGCACATGGTAAAAAGTCGCTGAAGTTACGGATTCATCTCGTGAATTTTACTGTTTTCCACAACCAACCCAGCTGCCGGTTTAAACCCGTAATTTCAACGGAATATTTTTTTACAGTGATATACATGTCACTGAAAAGGAAAAAATACGCATCTTTTCTGGAAAATCTTTCTCCATTGAAGAGTTCGTTCGTTAGCGTCATTTTTAAGTTATTAATCACATGCATACTATGATTTGAGTGAGTGCCAGCTAACATTAATAACGCCACACATACTAACATGCTAATCTCATAAAACTAATATATATGTAGATGCTGGATGCGTAATGCATTTTAAGTAAGGGATAGAGCACGTTAAGTTGTCAGCACTTAAAGTGTGACTTTACATTTCTACTTATCCTTTCTTCGTGAATGATTGAATGCAGTGTCTAATGGCATAAAATCCAAAGCAGGATATGCTGCGCCGAGCAATACAGTAAAACATTTTAAAAGGCAAAGTGCACACAACACTTTAACTGATAAAATGGCATAAGTAGGTGAATAGAATTAGATAAAAGGTATAAATAAAATCAGATAAAAGGTATGATTAAAATCAGATACAATGTATGAATACAATATAAAATACACGCATTATTTAAAATGGTAGGAGTGTGATAGGCAAGCAATAAAATTGAAGATGCAAAAAAAAATATAATAATAAAATTGTGGATGCATTAAAAGCTTTATATACAGTTAAGAATACCAACTGCACGTAAATACACAAAAATGTTACGATAATAAATGCCATCCAACAAATCTTGTATCCGTAAAATAGAAGTTCGGAAACACGTTAAACGCTATTGGTTATTGCATAGAGGAAGGAAGGTTCTCACAGCAGCAAATGAAGGTGCGTCAACCGGGTGTGACCAATTCGAAGACTGGTAAGTTTTACGTCTGCACTCCGCAAGTGCAGCACTGACAAATGGTCGAAATTGGATTTAAAGCTCTATCGACCATTTGTCAGTATAACTTAATTCCAACTTCTTAAACAAGTTTTGTTTCTAGGCGTTAATTTTACTTTTTGTTTAAGCAAATTTTCGTCTCAACTGTTTTAGTGAATTTTCAATCTTTTTGTACATAACATCAGTTGTCTCCTGCAGCAATCAGACTATTTCTTGCACTTTTGTTTCCAAAACTCTTCTCATCATTTCGAATTACAGAATAAGAAAATTAATTAAGATTTATCTTGTGCAGATTCTATCATTAAAATCTAAAGTAAATAGTAATTTTTTTCTAATTTTACATCATGCATACGTACACTCTTATATTTATTATGGCTTATCAGTTTGAAAGTTTAGATTATAAGACTAACATCAGTAACATCAATAAACTTGGTAATAATCAGGACAAATCTATTAAATTCCTACTTAATAAAAATGAATTAATTAACCTGAAACACCACCAGTTACTAAACATATCGTAATTTAGTTTTTACAAACTTTGTTTACATTTTTTTAAAAACTCAAATAATTGTAACAAAAAAGACAGTTATTATAAGAACCAAATTTATTTCATACCCGTGTCAGAATGTTTCGAAATATTTTTCTTCAGCAGAACTTTTTCCCCCCTCTTTGCAGAATTATATTAGAAAACTGCCATTCTCGCACATCGGAGGTGGTATCGGAGGACTATTTTTTTCTATTTTTTTTTTTTTTTTTTTTTTTTTTTTTTTTTTTTAGAATAAAAAAAATTCCGCACTGACTGGCTTTAACTAGAATTTCAAATTGATATTATAAAAAGTAATTTCCAAATAGCAAAAATTTAAAAAGGTTAACTATACAAATATTTTTTAGAACAGAAGAATATTGCCAATGACATTAGAGTATCTATTTTTTTATATTTTGATTTTCAAAAAAAATCTCACATTTTTAACTAAAAAATATATATACTGTTCTTTTCTATACATAAGGGCTAATTTGTAAACAGAAAGCGCTTCTGTTACTTTAAATTAGTAACACATATATTTGCTACTATTAAAAATGTCTTTTAGAAAGGTTTTAGCACGAGAGAGAATTGTAGCAGAGAAAGCTAAAAAATTCTTCCACAGAGCCCAAGCATAATAAGAACGATTTTGTAAAAGTTTTCTGTATTTCTCGCCAAAATGCTTTAATTTACCCCTTGATGAAATTCAAAAAGCAAATAGTTTAAATAATTTCTAAAACTTTTACTTTTTTACTACATAATGTTGAATGTATTTTATTATAAGAACTCCGTGAACCCTTTTTAATATTTTAATCTTTTTTCATAGTTAATCTTTTGAGATTGTATGACTGATTTTACTTGCTTTAAACCAGACACTCTTGCTTGCCATCTTCAATATTTATATTTTAGATTTGAATATTCTTAACGTTTTTTGTGTTTGTTTATTTTTTTACTTGTCAATCTCCTTTTTATACTTATCTAGATACTCGCAAGTGATTCGTTCAATTAATTATTTCTGTTTTTTTCCCTTGTATTTTATTGCGTAGTCTTGAATAAAATTTTCGGAATTAATAAAAAAATTTATTAATAAAATAACGGAATTTATAAAATAACAACAAAATTAATCAAAATATTACGGCTTTCTTTTAACATGTTTAATTACATTTCTTTCTTTTCCTTCTTGTTGAACTGTTTTGAAAAAGTGGTTCCGGATTCAGTTTGTTATCGCAAGGTATGCCTTAAAAATGGTGTTTAACTTAATGGTGTTAATATTTATGGAGCAATTGGCCTATAATGTAAATAATCTGGATAAATGTTTAACCAATACTTGGTGCAAAGTTTCCAATTGCACCATCAATTGGTCAAAGGAAAAACTGGTCGATAGGGCTCATGTCATAGTGGCCGTTGGTTCGATCCCCGCAGGCCGAAGGCTCCCGTGTAGTAAAGGATAACTAACGTGTAAATGATGACTCCCCGTGTTGTAAATTATGACATTGAATCTGTAGGGTCACAAAGTCCTCCATGTTCCCATGACAAACCATACCTCTGGGTCATACTGATCCAGGACTTCCATTGCTTTCTCGATTGGATTCAAAATTAGACGGCCACGGACTGAACATTAGTAGTCGTAAGTCCAAAATTAAGTTGGCTATTCAACGAGGGTTTAAAAAATATAAAATAAAATTCTTTTATAAAGATCGCGATGGCTCAGGGGAATGAACGTTCCCCTTCCATTTAGGTGAACCGGGTTCCATTTCCAGCGATGGCTGGTCGATACAAATCGGCATTTGGCTGGCTCCGACCAGAGTGCTGACGTGAAATATCCTCAGTGGTAGGATAGATCATGGGTTAGAGTTCCTAAGACGTCAGGCTAACCGTGGGAAGTTCTCTTGGTCTTTCTCTCCATGTAACGCAAATGCGGGTTAGTTGCATCAAAAAAAGTCCTACACGAAGGCAAATTTCTCCAAATACTTTATCTTGTTTTCTGGATTGGGTTCAAAATTACAAGGCTAAGAAGTTGAACATTAGTAGTCTTAAACCTGTCGGCTGTTCTGTGTCGGCTGTTCAACAACAATTTATCTAATATTTACTCATTATATGATTCATCCATTGTGAATCAATCAAAGGCAGTATGATTCCCAAGTGATACCTTATGTAAATTTGTCGCATAATCTAATGCCAAAAATATACATTTTTTATGTCAAATGTTCATTCGTCTGCACTGGGATCCTATTAACTACCAGAATTTTGCACGCTAAATCAAAAGTAATAAAAATACCGCAAAAGTGTATTTTTCATTAAAACTGTTCCTCCCCTTTGCGATTACAGTTAACTGTAATATATAAATTTAAAAAAGATTTCTTTGAGATATTGCTATAACACTTCCCAGAATGAAAATCCAACCAACTGTTCAAATGTAAGGGTAATCCTTTTTTTGTGCTAACTGTACTTTAGACATGACATTAACTATTTGAATAAGCAATATTTTTCTCACTTAATAACCAACTGTGCATAATTTTATAAAAAATAACCCAATATATTAAAAAAAATAATTAAAATACTACAATGAAAAAAAAAAAAAAATTACTAACATTGAATGTCAAAAATTTTTTACATGAAAAAGTATACAGGTTTGCGATGCTACGTGGAGCACCTTCGACAGTACAATAAAAATATTTCTAATTATTTATTCTTAAAAAATAGTTTCACTTACACAGCTACAAATGCAGAGGTAGGGCACGGTTTTATCTCTTGAATTTGGCAATCAGTAATAGATACTTTTATCCCTAATGGCTTTGTAACAAAAATCAAATTTGTGAAATATATAAAATAAATATTATATGTTATATAATATAATAAATTAAGTGCATAACATAAGTTTTACAAAAAAAAAAAATTATACAGAGTCATTTATCTTACATTAGTAGAGAGGTAGAAATTTACTACTTAAAGGTGTTTTCAACTTTAGGTTATTGCTTATAAACCTGAAGTATATATTTTTACACTTTTAGAAGTATTTATTCAATAAACTAAGATGTTTCATTTAACACTTCAGGTTTCTCTGGATTTACTTCAAGTGTATTTTTCGACTGTAGTATATGTCATTTTTTACTAACGTGAGGTATTTTATGTTCTACTTCAGGTAAATATATTTCAACCTCAATGATAAATTTTCATGCTTGTAGAGTTAATTTTTTTATCAACTTAAGGTACGTTATTTTACACAACAAGTTATTATAGATGAACCTCAAGTGTATTTTTCGACCGTTTGATAGGTTGTTTTTTATGAACGTGAGATGTTTGATATTTTACTTAAGGTTATTATTTTTTAACCTCAAGTGTAGATTTATATAGTTGTTGAGGTATTTATTTATCTACCTAAGGTGTCAAATCATTTACACTTCCAGTTATTATAAATTTACCCCAAGAGTATTTTTTGATACTTGGAAATGTTATTATTTTTTTTAACGTGAGGTGTTCCATGTTCTACCATAGGTTATTATTTCGTAACCTCAAGTATATATTTTTGTATTTTTGGGGGTATTAATTTATCTACCTAAGATGCGACATTTTACACTTATAGCTCAACCTAAATCTTCATTAATCAACCTGAAGTTTTTAATATTACACTTTCAGCAGTAATTGCTTCCTTTTTAAGCTATAAAAAATTTCAAATACAGAGTTTTTCTGTAATTTTAATAGATTCAATAAAATTATCTTGAAATATACTTGTCCGGATTCCACAGGTAGAAAGCTTTATTTGTGGAAACTAACATTTTATAAAGATAGATGTCTAAGGTGCTTGAATTTGTAAAGGTATAAAACTGAAAATTTAAATAATTAGTCAGCTGATATTTAAAATTCTTTTTTATTTAAAACTAAAATTTCTTTTTTTTATTTTTTATAAACCAATGAAATTATTTTAAATTTTGATTCAATCTCCCTTGTGGAAACTTTGGAGTATTGAAACCTAAAACTAAAAATTACCAATCTGCAAAAAAGTCTTAATTTTAATAATGTCGGTAGGTTTTAAAATATTAAAAATTGGAAATTGTTTTTTATGATTTAAATTAACTAGATTAAATTCATTTTCTTTTTCAAAAAAATGACATTCTACTTCTGTCATTTCTTTTCAATACTCGTAGCTAAAAGCGTTTAAATGTGTGTCAGGTACCACAGCCACAAAATAAAACACACTAAGAAAAGTACTACCATTAACAACCTTTTCAGAAATTCAAATATTTATTTCCAATCTTATTAGGAAATTTAAACACTTTTTATTTTTCCATAATTGAACTTACATCTTTCATTATTGTACTTGTAAATTTGATAATTAGACTTTCTTTTATTTTTCTGAGAAATCTTTACAGAAACTTAATAAGACTAGTCTATATTTTTGAAGTATTTATTGAGGTATTTATCCAGTAAGACCCGTAATAAGCATCAATACTTAATACAATTGGTTTACCGCATTTTTAAAAGTATAAATAATATCTTACACATGATATATCAATTTAAAAAGAATCTAAGCTTTGCATGTTAACTTAAAACAACGGAAGCACGTCTTTCAAACTAAAATTTTATAATTTGAATTATTATAATTATAAATAAAATATCAAAAATTTTTTAAAAAATTTGAGAATGCGAAATTAAAATGTCGTACTTTTAGTTTGAGAGTTGATTGAGAGAAGTTTTGTTAACTGGGTGGCCAAACGAGAAGCGTTTGTGATATTTCGATTTGATCCAGAGGTTATTGAGATACCGGTTTGAGTCTAAACATGCTGAATATGACAAATCTTCGGGGGAGATAAATGGAAGAATGGCTCGAGGAGCATTGGTGGATTGTTTGGACCGTCGAGAACGTTAGAGATTTCAAAATTGCACTAGCTGAAACGATCTTATTTTGTAAGAGGAGAATACTATGAGGGGATTTTTTGATTAGCCTAGATGAGAGCAGTGATTTCGGATCTACTGTCCGATAAAATAACATAATTGAGAAACTCGGTGGTCAATTTTGTGATTGCAGACCTATTTAGTTTGGTCAATAATTCACCGGTGAAAACTGATTTAACAGGATGGATTTGAGAGATATAACACATAATGTTCTTTGAATTTAGCGCCGCAATACCTATGTTCGTACTGGATTTGAAGCATCCAGAATGGTAAAATCTTTCCAAAGGATGTTAAGGGTTTCCTGATAGAAAAAGAGGATTTCGTTGGAATTTTTCGTAGTTTGATATGGAAGATGAAGATATACATGAAGACTGAGGTTCGAGAGATTTTTAAGAAAAACCGGAAAGTGAAAGGGGATGATGTTATATTTACTTATTTCTTTTTGGTTGAAGATGTCCTGAAACTTGAGAAAAAAGTGGTTTTTTTTTTTTAAATCTATGAAAATGGAATTTATGCCAAAGGTGATTCATTGGGGAGTGAGATCCAAGGGAACAGTGGCGAAGTTTGCTGCTAAGAAAAGTCTGTGCGATATTGAGGTAGTGCCAGCTTTATTTATTTATTTATTTTTCTTCTTATTTTTTTTTTTATTTTTTATAGGGAATAGGAATTGGCATCCAGAGTGTGAGTTCTGCTCAGAGGCTAGAGTTACAGATAGTTCCCACAACTCGGAGATGTGATTTTATCGCAGAGAAAAGGCTTGGGCTGTCATACTCTAACATACTTTTATTGTAGAGTTTACAAACTGAATCTGAATGAAGCGATAGATTTGGGACCTCCATCGCGTACTACAGATGCAGCGAAGTGCGTTAATCTTCTTTGTGGAGACAGCTTCTTTGTCGAGAATAGGGATTAGTGTCCAATGTAAGAGGCCCGTTGATGCTAGGAGATAAGAGTTATAGATTATTTCAACTACTCGGAGATGTGATTTTGGCTCAGAGAAGAAGATTGGACGGCAATACTCTAAACTGCTTCTGATTGTAGTGCTTACAAGCTGAATGAGTTGATAGGTTCGGGAACCCAATTCCGTGCTTGAAATGCAGCGATTGTATTAAAAGCTTCTTTTCAGATATTGAAAATGGCACAGAAAAGAAATATTTTTCGTGTAGATTCAGAGGGTTTTGAGGGAATTGACTTGAAAAATTTGTTCTTTAAAAATTTTTAATTGATTTTATGCGAGAGACATTTGTTGGAGTAATTATTAGCTGATTAAAAAAATCATGATAAAAAAAAGGATTTGTAATCAGTTATTTGTGAAAAAAATATGAATGAAATTTTACGCTATGCGTGCGCAAGGCAATTTCTTCACAAGTTCACATTAATTATTAATCTCCCCATTTAAATATTTTTTTCTCCCATTTAAATATTAATACTCCCCCCTCCCCATTTTAATATTCTAGAAGCCAATTTTTTTAAAAAAATTAATAAATATAAGTTTCTTCGGCTTCTACTAAATAAAAACAGTTATAAATTTAGATTCTTCAATAGAAAAATATGTAGATTAATATAGTATAAAAAATTTATACCTCATATTTCAAACTTTTTTTCATTCTCAATTAAATTGAATTTTAAAAAATAGTGTTATAGCTTAGGCTTAGAATATTAATCAATCGTCACCAATTTCAGTTTAAAATGGAAATTTCTTGCTAAGTGCCCTAGTCGTCTTCTCATAACGCAAAGCTTTTGAAATAAACTCTTCTTCTGGGTGTCATTCGCTGATTTTAAACTCTTTTGTCCACGGATTTTTTTCTGCAAGATTTTTTCTCTTCCCTTTAGATATCTAATATTTATCTATCGATTTTTTAGGATGAATTATCAGTACTTGTTTCACTCGTATTTTCCAGCTAGACCTTTGACCATTTTAAACCCTAAATAACTTCCAGACCTGTGAAAATATATATGAGCCCTCTGGATGACCTGCAGCACGCAGTTCTTTGACTCAAAAAATATGATGGCTCCGAATCCCATATTTCGAAGTTCCTTACTGCATCAATCTTTCTATTTTCTTCAAACCCAGTATTTTTATCTTAGTTCACAATACTTTTACATTCTTTTTAAATAGAATGATTTTGCAAAGAACTTACCCAACCACTAATGCTATTTTAGCTTCAAAGCACAAATTTCTCTGTAAATCGTTGTATCGCTACGGAGTAGAAAGGGTTTGAGATAATAGTAACACAAGCTATGCAAAATCTCTCTAATCATGTAATATGTGGAACTCATTTTAAAGAAAAGAAAAATAGGGTTTTTTTCTCATATCTACAACAGTTTCTATATGGGTTATATTATGACTTTTCGTTTTTGCGCTTATCATGCTATAAACCATTTTCTAACCTTTGGTTCACGAACCCCCAGGCGTCAATTAGGAGCATAAAGAGAATTTAGGAAAATGTGATTTAAATAGAAATTTTAAATGACCATGGTAAAAAACTATCAAGATATATTTAGGACAATCAGTAGCCGGAACGTCGAAAAAGTATTTTCAAACGCAGCACTCAAAAATAATTATATTCAATATTAATTTTTTTTTTAAATATATATAACCGACGTTGAACAGCCGTCCCGATTTTGGGTTTACAACTATTAATGTTCAACTCCGTAACCTTGTCATTTTGAACCAATCGAGAAGACGAGGAAACTCGTGGATCAGTACCTCCAGAGGTATGAGTTTTTATGGGAATATGGAGGACTTAGTAACTCGACAGATTTAACATGCATCAGCAACCATTTGCTACACGGAGAATCTTCGGCCGACGGGAATCGAACCTACGACATCTTGAAAATGGGTCCAGTGCCCTACAAACCAGGCTCTCTCGGTGCTTACAAATTTTTATTTAACAAAAATCTTCCATATTTTTCCAATGGAATTTCATTTCAAATTTTTGTAGTATACGAATCAACAATTAAATAGAAAAAAGTTCGCATGTGCTTCACTTCCTTACAGTATTTAATAATTGCAGGTCAAAGAGCAAAACTTTTGAGCAATTAAGTTATTTTTATGGCATATTATATTATGATGATAGCGAAATTTTAATGCACATCAAATATAAAAAGGAACAATTCTAGGAAACACTTGAACAATTAAAAAAGAACGTTCGGCAGGAAATAAAAATTAAATTGGCCGTGTCGGAGAAATGTATCGCGTTGATAAAGCGAGATGTCAGAGACAGGAAATGGCTATTATAAATCTTTATTCCAAGAGTAATAGTTTAATTTTTATAATCACATATCCATTGCATCGAACGGAAAGCACAATCTGATGTTATAACCAGATCTTCAAATTCTAAGACTAAATTTTAAAGGTAATTAATTAGTGCAGACGATATTTTAAGTTGCCAAATAAGACACAAAAGCGTACTTTCTCTAAATAAACATATACATTTCTTTTCTCCGACGGATTTGGCTTTCTGACCCTTTAAGCATACGGGATAGCCGGATTCTGGGTTCCAATTGTTTGGTCAGGAAGGCCTAAAGATTGGACCCCTCAGAGTTAATTTTAATTTTTACGCATTTCCCCATATCTCAATAAAATTCTCAAGAAAATGAAATGTATTGTGATCAAATCCGTTTATCCAAAGATAAATCTTTAGTAAATAATAATTATTAATAATAAATATAATAACTTTTAGAAAATATTAACTGTTTTTTATTTAAGAAGATTTGAAGAACTTTTGAATTGTAAGGTATATAATTTTTTTATAATTTTAAAAAAGCAGTTTTAAAGATGCAAAATGCCAACTTTCAATGAAATCGATCAAATAGTTCCTGGAAAATCGAATTTTCAAATTACGACCTTTTCAAAATCAATTATTTTTACTTTATTTTACTTATTTATACATTTATTTTGCGCACTGTACAACTTTTTTTTTCTTAAAAAAATTTCAATTGAACTCGAATGTAAATTGGTTTTTAAGTATTCAAAAATTTGAAGAAAAAAAAAAATAACACTTTTATGAATTTACGTTTTAAGTTTACATCTAGACCGGCACTAACAAGTTAGAGTAACTTTCGTGGACAAAGAGAGAGTTACTATATCATTTCCCAATTCGGCCATCAATGTGGAACTTAATTTTAACTTTGTATTTAAAATTTTACTCTGGAGTCAAAATTTTTTAAGGTAGTCTATAAGAAAAATATAATTACTAACATTTTTGTGTGAAATAATGCACAAATTTATAATTTAATTCTCGTAAGAACTAAAATGTGATGAAGAAAATAGATATTATGACGTCTAGCGCACAATTAAACTCTTAGAAATTATAATACTTACTTGAAATAACTAAAATAAGGTGTAAAAAATTTTTTTAAGAGGAAAAGAATTCATTATCTAAGTTTTTTATAATTTTTTTTTAAAATATAAATAAATAAAAAAAATATTTATCAATATTCGACAGCTAGGGAGAACTTAAGCAACATACTATGTTTAAACAAGTTTTAATGTAATCGATTTATTAGAAATCAAGTAATCTTGCGTGTCAGGTAAAAAAAAAAAAAAAATTTAATCCAGAAAAACAAATTTAACTACAAAACATTAAGTAAATAATTAGAAAAAAAAAACGTGAGTTTGTTGACGTTTCCAAATTAAAAAATAGGTTTGTTTTCTGTTTCCAGTGTTTTTGCTTTACCTTTGGAAGTTTCTTCACTATTTGATGTCAAATTATTCAGAATAAAACAGATCATTTACACATTTTTTTTCATTAAAAAAAAACCTTTTTTAGACCAATGGTTTTCAAAAAGTGTTTCACAGTAAATACACTGCAAAAAATTTCGAGCTATGTTTCGCCAAACATTGGTATGCTGGCTACAGAAATTGGTGTTCTGTTTTACTATATACTGATGCTTTCACTAGCTCCAAACAACGAGAGAAGGTTGAACCAAAAATGGGATTTTGAAAGAGCCTAAAAGCAGCGAAAAGTTGCACTAAAAATCACTGTTTTGAAAAGAAATAAAAGCGGAGGAAGGTTGCACCATGATTTAGTATTTTCGAAGGGAACTAACTAAAAGTGAAGAAGGTTGGAAAAGTTTGGAAAAAAATTACTGTCATTTTTTTAACAATTAGTAAATGGTGGTGAGCATTTGAGAAAAAGTAATAATTTTATTACATATTCATTATTATAGATTTTTCTGGTGCTTTTACTTTAAGTACATCACATTTTCAGTTAATTTTAAAAAACACAACAAGATTTAATAAGATTACACACAAATCAAGGTTTTGCCGGCAGAAACTGGTTTTTGCCATGCCAGTGGCAGAAACTGGTTATAATCGGTAAAAACCGGCAAAAACTAAAAAAAAAGTCTATATTAGTTCTAGTAATTGCTTAATGACATTTTGTTTAAGTAAACTGAAAAATGTAACTCCATGTAACTGTAACAAAGTTTTTAATTCATTCTCTGTAAATATTTATTATTTTGTTTATATTAAATATAAAGCGTGCAGTATAAGAAAGTGAAAAGAAGTGACATACAGATTTAAACAGGCAGTTACTGATTATCATTTATTAACTTATATGCTGCATCCAAAGTATTTGCGATTGAAATTATCATGTGCTCAAGAAGAAAGTGCCAGAATTTTACTCGCCAATAATAACTCATATTTTGCACCTTATGTCATAACTTTACAAAACAAATCGGTTCCATTTCCTGAAACTTATTTTTCCAGTCAATTTTTGACAACTACTCCAGTTGTTACATGGTGGTCCAGTTTTAAAAAATATGCAATAAATGAAAGTTTTATAAATCTTGCTTGTTCCTTGATGGCAATGCCTGCTAGTTCTGCTGGACTTGAGAGAATCTTCTCAAATTTTTCGTTCGTGCATAGCAAATTGAAAAATTGTTTAGGTTTAGAAATAGCATCAAAACATATCTTTTGTTATGGATTACTGCAGAGTGCAAACAATGTAATATTTGATTTTGAATGGTGGTAATTTTGTAAATAAAGTGTAATTTTTTCACCGTTTAATTGTTTTTATTATCCATTGTCAATCTCGGTACTTACTTTTATGTCATTTTCAGAATTTCTTCCACAAATGTGGCAGAAAAGGGTTTCTGACATGTCAGTTTTTACCGTTTTCTACCAGTGTTTTTAACCACCTGAGCAGAAACTTGCCAACCTTGACACAAATAAAACTTTGGAGCCTTTTCACAAAATATTAATTGTTTTTCCAAACACAGGTTCTTCATTCTAAAAACTTAAACTATACACATTCCTTGTTTATAAGCTGTTCTTGAAACTAGTACTTTTGAAGTTTGAAGAAACTATTTATGACCTTCTAGAATTCTGGTAATTTCGGCAGAATAAATATTTTTATTAATAAGCTTTGCACTGGTTATAACAATATTTTTTCCTAAGCTTCTTTCTTGATAAAAAGCATTGAAGTTATTGGTGCCTTTGTGCTAAAAAAAGAAGATTAAAAATAATGTAATTTTTGGTAATAAAATATATAGGAATTGAAATAATTTTACAGAAGAAACAAAATTTGAACCCTTACACTTTTGAAACATAGAAAGATCAATCAAATCAAGTCATATTTTAATTACTATTTTTAGATTACAATATTAAAAATAAATTGAGAAATAGTCGTTCTTATGTAGATAAAGGGTTCAACATTTCACCATTTAAAACATTTTTTAGAGACCAACTATTTTTATCTTAAGACTCCTTTCACCCATAAAGATCCTGAAAAGGAAAGTTATGATATTTTAAAATAGTATATTTTTGTTGTTTTTAAAATGAGTCAAAGCACCCAAGTAGAATTTCTCCTCGTGATAAATTTTGTATTGAATTTCATGCAGGGTGACCCCGCAAATATTTGCAGAAGGTACTGTTAAAATATTAAATGATCATCACTTGGATAGATTAAAGAGTTCGTGTGGATTCTAAGGGGGTGGGAGGAAAACACAGTTTCCATGACAACGGTTGCCTTTTTGAAATCCCAAGTGCTAATTTAAAATTTGAACGGAAATATAATTCGCTTTGAAAATTTTACAACAAAGGCATTTTAGAATGTATAGACAAATATGTGCGTAATTATGCGACATTACAAGCGAAAATGAGCAATATAGAACATGGAAATCAAAACAGAAGCATAGATATCGATAAGAAGTTTATATCCTAATAGAAAGTACATACGATTTATTTTGTTCGGTAGAATGCAATCAAACCGCGGAACTAGAACATTTTCTCCAGCAGTAAATTGTTTAAGATTGCCGTTTATTTGTCACTGGTATTGCACTTTCTGTGCGCATAAAATGGATGTATCTCCTTAGTGCCTGTCATAATACAAGATCAATCACTCGAACAAACGGACGTCACGGTGAGCTTTTTCATCACTGGTCTACTCTATATCCATATCAGGGAGTAATATAGGAGATTTATATTTATATCTATCTGCCTTTATATCTATGATCCATATAATAATTCTCTATATAATTCTACTCTATATCCACGCCCTCTAGTGAGCTGTGGTGTTTCTTTATTGTAGTTGTTTCTTTATAGCAGCTGTACATAATTTGTTCTTTTTTTATTTGATTTTTATATAAGTTATAATGATTAATAATAATTAATAACATTCTGTCTCTTTGCTAGAAAAATGTGAAATTAGCAAATTTTATAACACATTTCTTTCCGAATTTTTTTAAGATTTATAATTTGTAAATTTTAAAATTTAAAAAAAAAAAAAATATGTTTTAAATAATTAATTCTTTATACCATTCTGAAATTCAAATACTTGAAATTAAAAAAAAAACATTTTAAGTACTTACAAAAAATAAATGAATAAAATAAATAAATAAATAAAATAAAATAAAGAACTTTTTAGTAAGCAATCTAAGCTACCGAAAACATTAAATTTCATATAAAGCACAAGAAACTGGAAAATGATAATAATTGCTGAAATATAGTCTGTTAACGTTCAATTAGTTTGTTAATAAAACGTTTTCTTGGTTTTTATTTGTGCGTTATGGAAATTCTACTTATTTTCATTCAAAAAGTCTTTCAAAATATAATTTTACACCTTTGTTTCAACATTAAGTTACTTTGTTATCTGGGTTGTGTACAAAAAAGTACAAACATAAGAAGAGCATTTCACAACATTTACTAAGATGACAGATTGTCTGTCAAGGATGATAAAAAAAAAAAAAAAATTATTATATAAAAAATTAATTTCATTGCGATAATGAACATTTAGCTGTAATGCTATAACCGTTCAGCAATCTAAAAGACTTTTTCGTGGTTTTCCTTTGTATATAACGCAACACTTCATTTTACAAAATTTTAATTTAATTTTAAATAATATATAGGTTATTACAATAGCTTTCATAAATATGATATTACTATGATACTTAAATTGCAAGCTACTTTGATTTCTGGGTTGTCTTAATAATTAAAAATATAAGAAGAGTGTTTCACAACATTCCCTAAGATGACAGATTATCTGGCAAGGAAGATTAAAAAATTATTCATTATTAAAAATAGTTTCATTGTCATAACATTTAGCTAGAATCCTATTACCGTTCAGCAATCTAAAAGACTTTTTTTTGGTTTTCCTTTACATGTGACGCAAAATTTCATTAATTTTATTTTATCTTGATTAAAATAAATTATTCTTATAACTTTAATGATGATAATTGTACTCCGAGTAACTTATGAGTAATTTTCATTTCTGGGTTGAATAAGAAGGACGTTTCCTTATATTCACAAAGATGATAAGCCATCTATCAAGTATGATAAAAAAATTATTGATTATTTAAAAATAATTTCTTTTAGATAATGAACATTTAGTTAGAATACCTATTACCGATAAAAGCAATCTGAAAAACATTTTTGTAGTTTTCCTTAGCATGCAAGGCAAAATTTAATAATTTTAATTTTATTTTATTTAAAATAGGTTGTTTTCATAGCTTTCATAAATATAATTGTATTTCGATACTTAAATTGCGGCTTATTTTGTTTTACGCGTTGAGTTAAAAAGAAGAGCTTTTCGTTATATTCAGAAAGATGATACCTTATCTATTTCATAATTTTATAACCGTCGTCGAACAGCCGACCTAATTTTGTGTTTATGACTACTGATGTTCAACTCCGGTAGTTTTGTAATTTTAAATCCAATTCAGAAGACAAGGGAACTCCTGGATCAAGTATTGAGAGAAATTTGCCTCTGGGGAGGACTTCTTGATGGAACTAACCCGCATTTGCGTTACATGGGGAGGAAAACCACGAACTTCTCCCACGGTTAGCCTGACCTCAAGGAGACTCCTGATCTTTTGAGCCACAACGGCTAGGCCTGATTAAAAATAAAAAATTGTTGCTTATAAAAAATAATTTCGTTGAGATAAGGAACACTTAGTTGAAATCCTATTACCGCCAAGCAATCTGAAAAACATTTTCGTGGTTTTCCTTTGCGTGTAACGCAAAATTTGATAATTTTAATTTCAATTTAATCTCTGTTAAAATTAATTATTTTTATTAAAAATTACTTGGTTAAAATATATTATTATTAACTTTTATGAACATTGTTTTACGCCGATACTTAAATTGCGAATTACTTTGATTTCTGGGCTGAGTTAAAAATTAAAAAAATATGAAGACCATCTCTTTATATTTAAGAAGATAATTGGCTGTCTGTCGAAGATGATAAAAAAAAATGATTCATTATATTAAAAAAAAAATCATTACGATTACTAAGCGTTTAGCTGAAACTCTTTAAGTGTCAAGCAATTTGAAAGATATTTTCGTGGTTTCCCTTTACGTGTAACGCAAAATATGATTGTTTTCTTTAAAAAAAACATTCATTAAGGCAGTAATGTTTAAATATTTACATAAATTATGAGTTATTTTAGCTTTGTTCCTTGTTGACCCAAAACAAAATGAAGAGCATTTGATTGAGGTTAATTCTTTAGCAGAGTAGACAGTCTTTTGCTGACATTAAGAAGTGATTTGGCAGATTTCG
The DNA here is from genome assembly GCA_949128135.1 of Parasteatoda lunata. Classification (NCBI taxonomy): domain Eukaryota; kingdom Metazoa; phylum Arthropoda; class Arachnida; order Araneae; family Theridiidae; genus Parasteatoda; species Parasteatoda lunata. Next base: position 114,070,552 of record OX421970.1, read on the forward strand.
ATATGATCACTAGATTAAAATATATCCCAATAAAGACAAAAAGGATAAAAAGTAAAAAGAGAAAAACGGAGAAAATTTAGAAAACTATATTTATCATAATTTCTTGCTACGAATAATTATTTTAATGAAAAAGATTTGTATTTTTAATTCTCATTGGAAAATTTAACAAATTTACGGTTGCATGGCTTATATTTTTTAAAAAAATGTGTCATATAAAGCATTTTTAATTATAACGATTTTAAAATGACAATAGTAAACTAATAAAATTCAAAGGGTTTTAGTTCTGAACTCGTTCTGTTAAATCATATATTTAACTATAAAAAAATTCAAATATAAGCATCTATACTTCAGTTATAATAGAACCAGACGGTTCAAACTAGTAACTATGGTTTGAATAAGCAAATATCCTTCCTTCGGTTTTCGGTTAGTTCTGAAAACCGAAACTATAGTATATAATTGCCCATAATCTGAATGATCTCTGGTTTTATAACTTCAATAAACAAACAAATAAACTGCGAGTAATGTATGGAAATCTTTACAAAATAATGTACTGGTTTTCAGAAATAAAAAAATTTTAAGTGCTTTTTAATGATCAACACTGATTACGCGCAATGCTTAGGTACGGCGGGGATGTCAGAAAATAATAAACATAAATATGCGAGTGCAACTTTCTGTGCGTAAAACCGGTCTGTCAAAAACGTGTTGCTTTTCTAAAAAAACCCGGGAAAAGTTAAATGTCCTTATCCCCTATAGTCACTGCATAGTACGAAAGTTTGGTGCAGTCGATTGCGCCATAAACGCATTTCTTGATCACATTTACCTATTTATGGCGCAACCTAAATAAAATAATTTTTAATTTATAAAATTTATGGTGCAACTTAGCATCAAGTATTTGTTAAACATTTACCCCGATTTTTTTACAGTGACAAATTCACAGGGCTTTCCTGAGGGGATTCCCAGGGCTTTATCAATGGATGGTGTTTCCGACACTAGGGTGCGCTGCAAGCTGTATGCCGCTTATACTTCCGGGTTACTGTTTCCGGTGTATTTTAAAGCCAACTCACAACGTGATCATTATGTTTTAAGATTCTTGCAAGCGTGCTATTAGAATACTTATTACTAAATTTAATCTTGCTCTTCGAACAATATGCTAACACTAACGTAAGATGGTGTACGGCTTGCAAACACGAACAAACAGTAACAAATGGAATAAGGTCAAATCAAGATTGCCAAAAAAGCGAGTTATTCAAAATCTAACAACCATGTCACCTTTTTTAACAATATATCTCTAAATAACTAAAACAAATTTTCACTTCAAACTCACCAGAATTACATAATAACATTAATGTCTTATGAAATACGGCAGATTTGAGCTCAGGAATTATCTAATTTATTTCTTTTATTGAAAACAAAATGATCCTTTTGAAAATATCGCCTCGCAGAATAACATGTAGTAAGCAGCTGCAAACTTTCTAACCGGAACTGGAGCAGGTATGGAGCTCGAGATTGCTATTGTTTACATTTCTACTAAAAACACGATCCATAGTTATTTCTGAGCCGTGATGGCTCAGGGGATAAAGCGTTCCCCTTCCAATGAGGTGCACTGGGCTCGAGTCCCTTCGATGGCTGTTCCATATGAATTCAGCTTGCACCAACCACAGTGGTGACGGTGACGTAAAATATCGTCAGTGGTAGTCAGGCTAACCGTGCCGTCCAGCTAACGGTGAGATATTTTCATGCGTGGTTTCCTCCACATGAAAAGCAATTGTATTTCAGTTTCACCAAAAAATCCTCCACGAAGGGAAATTTCTCGTAATACTTGATCTAAGATTTCCCTCGTCTTCAGGAATGGGCTCAAAATTACAAGGTTACATAATTGAACATTGGAGGTCGTAAATTCAGAATTGGGTCAGTTATTCAACGGCGATTATAAAATATATAATTATTTGCCAGTCATTCATAAGTATTTCTCATCGAACATTAAAATTCAAAATATAATTACGGAACTAAAAATAAGTAATTATTTCTCTCCGATTACCATTCTAACAGTTAAAAGAATTTTTTTTTTTTATTACCATAATTCAGATTATTCCATTCAATTTAAATTACGCATACGAAAAAAAAAGAAGAAAAAAAAAGAAAACTATTAGTCCAAAAACTACTCCAGGGGCCCTGTTATCAGCTTCACGGAATCTAATTCCGATCGAAATGAGTGACGTTATAAATCCGTGAATGTCAATTAGGCCGTATTACGAGCTCTTGATTCCACTCGGAACTAAATTTCGATGCGAAATAAATACGAATCCGATTCTGACAGGTTTAAGAGTAAGCGAAATCTAGATTCCGATAAGAGTTTGTTTATTTTATTGATCAAAATGGTGCTGTTTTCTGTCATTACTATCGATTAAAGCCTATTACCGATAAAAGCAATCTGAAAAACAGTAGTTTTTTGTAGTAGTAGTTTTTTGTAGTTTTTTTGATAATTTGAATTTTATTTTATTTAAAATAGGGTATATAATAAGGGGTATTTATAGCTTTCATAAATATAATTGCATTTCGATGCTTCAATTTTGGCTTTTAACTCAAAATAATTATTTTATTTTACGGGTTGAGTTAAAAAGAAGAGCTTTTCGTTATATTCAGAAAGATGATACCTTATCTATTTCATAATTTTATAACCGTAATCGACCTAATTTTGTGTTTACGACTACAGATGTTCAACTCCGTAGTCTTGTAATTTTAAATCCAATCCAAAAGACAAGGAGAGTCCTGTATCAAATATTAAGCGAAATTTGCCTCCGTGGAGGACTTTTTAATGGAACTAACCCTCATTTCCCTTACAAAGAGAGGAAAACCACGAAAACCTCCCACGGTTAGCCTGACCACAAGGAGACTCCAGATCTTCTGAGCTACAACAGCTAGGCCTTTTTAATAATAAAAAATGATTGCTTATAAAAAAAAGAATTTCATTGAGATAATGATGAACATTTAGTTGAAATCCTATTATCGCCAAGCTATCTGAAAAACATTTTCGTGTTTTTTTTTTTTTTTTTTTTTTTTTGCGTGAGAAGCAAAATTTGCTAATTTTAATTTCAACTTAACCATGGTTAAAATAAATTATTTGTATAACTTTTATAAACATTGTTTTTCGTCGATACTTAAATTGCGAATTACTTTGATTCTTAGATTGAGTTAAAAATATAAATACAAAAAATGTAAAGAGCATCTCGTTATATTCGCAAATATAATTGGCTGTCTGTCAAAGATGCTAAAAAATGATTCATTATATAAAAAAATTCATTTCGATTCCTGAACATTAAGCTGTAACTCTTTAAGCGTCAAACAATTTGAAAGATATTTTCGTGGTTTCCCTTTACGTGCAACGCAAAATATGATTGTTTTCTTTAAAAAAATAATAATAAAAAAAAAATTAAAAAAAAAAAACATTCATAAAGGCAGCAATGTTAAAATATTTACACAAATTATGAGTTATTTTATCTTTCTTCCTTCTTAAAACAAAACAAAATGAAGAGTATTATAAGAATCTCTTAAATGCTTTCGTAAAAGCTGTCGAAACAGAATTTCGTCTTTGGGTGGCAAAATGGCAGCGTGAAACAGAAGCAGGACTTGAAGTGCCCAACGATCTTTATAAGATTATTAATGCCTGTATCGATTTGTACCAATCAATCAATATGTTATTGAGAATTTTAATAACTCTGCCAGTTAGTGCAGCGTTCCTTTTCAACTCTTCGACGTCTCAAAACTTGGCTTAGAGCAACTCAAAATCAAGAACGATTAAATGGACTCGCATTATTAAACATTCATCGAGAAATTGATTTGGATGTTGAAAAAATCATTGACAAATCTGCCAAAGTTTCTAAAAAAACGCATTACAGAATTATTCATGCATTGTTCATTATGAAAAAAAAATAATAATAAATGAGAAGCCTAGCAATAAAAACCCCATTTTTTTTTTTTCAAAAAAAAATTTTTATTAAAAAAAATTATTGTGGGGGGGATCTGAGTCTATGACCCCCCCCCCCCACAGGAAAAATTTCTGGATCCGCCCCTGAAAGTGAGATACGTAAAGAGTGAAAATATCTTTCTTGTATAAATTATTGGGGCAAAATTTTTCATATTGCTGCTAACCCCTCTTTCTCATTTAAAGAGTCATAATACGACCTCTTTCTCATTTAAAGACTCATAATACCACCTCTTTCCCATTTAAAGACTCATAAAACCACCTATTTCCCATTTAAAGAGACATAATGCCAAATATTTCGAAAAAAATTTTAAACAAATATGCTTTTGAGTAAGTGAAAATAGATGAGCAAGGACAAATAAAAAAGATTTTAAAAATCTTCTATAAATATTTTTGCACAAAGCTATATATTTTAAAAAATTTTGATACATATCCTTTCACATGAAATTAACATCAAGACTTTCTTTGAAGCCAAAAAAATTAAAAAAATCTTGAAATTGTCCAGGAAATGATCCCCTAAAATGCGGCAATTAATAACGGTATGTAAATTAAAGAAAAAAAAACATCATAAACCGCTGTAGAGTGTTGGATCTTTTAAATATAAGCGGCGTAAAATTATTTTACAAAATTTTTTTCCAAATCATTTACAGCATCTCCGATTTTAGCGACATCTGCATTACGAAAATAGATGGGCAAGGACTAATAAAAAAGATTTTAAAAATCTTCTATAAATATTTTTGAACAAAACTATATATTTTAAAAATTTTTGACACATATCCTTTCACATGAAATTAATATCAAGATTCTCTTTGAAACCAAAAAAATTAAACAAAAGTCTTGAAATGTCCATGAAATGATTCCCTAAAATGCGGCAATTGAAGGCATAGCATAAATAATTTTTATACTTATAATATGCTTTGTATTATGTAGTTAATATATTATGTTTTGTGATCAAAATTGTTTAATACTTTTGCCCTATATTTCAATTAAACAGCTGAGTTTGAAAAGTGAAATGAAATATAAGAACAGTAAGAATAATTTATAAGTTCGAAAGTGGGTACAAATAGTTATAATTGAAATATCAATATTAAGTTTTTTTTTGATAATAATGTTGTTCGACTTAACCATTTATTCTCTAAATTAGATTGCATTTGATAATTATTCTCAATTTTTTTCACATTTTGTTCATTAAAATTGATTGATTCTTGCACAGTTGAAAATTCAGGTACAACTTAATCTTTAAAACATTATTTTTTTCAATGCAAATTTCGAATGTTTTCAACTTCAGAAATTCCATTTAAATCCATCCTGTTTTCTTGCTACATTTATATAACAAAGAACTTTTTCATTAAGTTTTAATTTTCAGATCAAAAAAATCCTTATTGTCCGCATTTTCTGTTTTTCAATTATATTTTGGTAATCATTATTTTAAAGTTTTGATGTGAAAAAAATTAAAATTTATATACTTATCTAATTGGTATTTTTTTAATGTATATATTTATATCCTGGTCTAAAGACTAATAATTAATATTTTTTTATTTATATTAATTTTGGAGTGAAAATTTGTAAATGAAAAGAAAATTATATGTATGAAAGAATTAATGAATTTAAACTAAATAAATTATATTATTGGAGTTTCTGTCATTGCAATTGTGCCAAATTTTATGAATTTAGCGAGATTCAGCAGACTTAACGAATTTTCTGTTGTAAATATGAATGATTTGTGATGTTATATAAAGATTTATTAAGAATGATGGTTATGAGAAAGAAGGAATTTTTATTTTTATTTTTCATTAGAATTTTTTTAACTGCTAACAATATTAAGTAAAAAGAATGTAAATAGCTCGAAAACAAATACCTTGATAATAAGTATCTTGCTACAACAAACAAGTATCTTGTTAACAAATATCTAATAATAAGTCAATTTTAATTGTTACTTAAATTGAAATTTCTCTCTCTCTCTCTATCTCTATCTATTTATTTCTTTCTCCCTATATCTATCTCTATCTCTCTTTCTCTATCTATCTATCTATCTTTACTTGGTGAGATTAGACATTACGTAGTGTTAGCATTTTCTAGTTTTAAATGAGATTCAGAAGTAGCAAAAACAAAAATAAGTTAATCATAATTTTTGACAGTCTTACGAAAACTATTAAGGTGAGAAGCAGCGGTCACTTCTATGATAACTTACGTTTGTTCTTTGATTTACGCTTGTCCAAAAATTGTTCTTTGTTTATGTTTCATTTGCAGTGACACACATAGACTTAGTTGCCCCCCTCCTGCAAAAATTATAAATGCTCCTTTTCTTAGACTAAGCACAATTATAATTTTTAAAAATATTATAAGAGACAAGAACACTATAAAGAGAAAAACGGGAATTTATAATCATTCATTTTATTCTATTTTAAAATCATTCATTTTATTCTAATTTATATAAATTTATAGATTTTAATTTAAATTATTTTAATACGAATTAGCAAATAATTATCAATAAACGCGATGAAAAGGCGGGATTTAGAAAAGTACATTGTATACACTTAAGTGAGTGAAAACATTGAATTTGTAGTGTATCTACCACTACAAAATTCCAATTCACTAGTGCATAAGGCTTTCTATGATGGGGTGCCTTTTCACAGATGAAGGTTGACATGGTCGATACAACTCTCCCCACATTGGTAACCCGGACGTAATGTGAACACGCCTACTTTGACAGAAACTTTCACTTAGATTTGAACACGCCAACTTTGATGGATTGTCCACATTTGACAGTTGACTTGTGACTGTGACATCATCCACCTCCTCACGCTGTTGCTACTCAGTCTCAATCACACACTACGTTGGCCTGTATACATTCGACTGCTAATGGCAACACAAGAGCTATCATGACCCTGAAGTCAATACAGCTCTCACGATCAGCAAATGTACGGTGATCTTAATACAGCTCTCTCGGCTTCTCACAAAACAACAATGAATCAACTAGTGTTATCCGAATTCTATCACAGCTATAATTGTGGTGGGGGGGGGGGGTACTGTAGTGTATCCACCACTACAAAATTCCAATTCACTAGTGTATAAGGCAAAGGCGTGTTAACTCGATTCTATGTTGGGGTACTCATAGACGAAGGTTGATGGAACGAAAAATATATCCCCACAAATTTATCTACTACCTTTCTGAATGAATGATCTGCCCAATTATTTAAATACAGCAATAATGCCATTCTTAAGTAAACATAAGTGTTTTACACACAGCAGCTATTTTCATCAGTGAATTCTTTTAAATAATTCTTTCTTTTTATTACACCTTCAACTAATTCCTTCTTTTTTATCACTTAACTTTGCAATATATTTGCATATAATTTTAAACATTAACAACTGAAGATAATCAAAATAATACTTTTCAAAATAACATTTCCTTTTTATCAAAAATAAATAGATTTATCGAAAAATATAAAGATGGAGAAAAAGTGATGGCTCTTTTTTTATCACATCACGTAAAATAGAAGTATATTTTAAAATAAATTAACTGTAATGTTCTTGAATGAAAGTAAAAAATAAAGAGATAAATAATTTTTTGCGCAACATAACTGCAAATTAAATATTTTAATGAAAGAAATCGTCTAAAATGATTTAAAATAAAACAAACACATTATAGCTCAAAACAAAATTCGATATTCATTTAGGATAAAGTTTTATATATTCTTAACCCTAGGATATTGATAATTAGTGAATTATAAGAGATTCTATGAATGACATATCATAAAACGTTTTTTTAATTACTTTTTTAAAATAGCAAAAATTAGAAATTTAGTTCAAAAAAATTTAAAACAGATTAAATCTCACAGTCGAATTTCGCGTTTTGTAATAATATTCTCGTATTCAAAAAATAAAAATCGAGACATAAAAAAAAACTCATTGATTTAATTTAATTGAAATTCGGTGAAGAATGATTTAAAAAAAATCAGTTTAAGAAATTAAAGAAATTCTAAAAGGTAATATGTGATGTCTATTGTTGCATCACATTATTTTATATCTCATGGTATTTTGCAATATTGCACTTTACGTGGTAACATAATCAGTATTTTAGAATATTTCTTGTTTTATTTTATTCTCTGAAGTGTGCCTTTAAATAAAACAAAAATGGCGGTTATTTATTTATTTTTTTTAAAGATTTGACAGCTGAAAAGAAAATGCCATTTAGAATGTTTTAGAGTTTATAGCGTGGAGGAAGGAATCCCACATCAAATATGGATGTATCCTTGTGATGTTTTTCTCTACATTGTGCTTCAACTTGACAAGCTTATATAAGCCGTTCTTTATAGTGAGAACACAAGTCCCTGATGCATAGACTTTCAAAAATGTTTATAACTTATTTTTTTTAAATCAACCGTATAAATATGTACGTTTGTGCACAGTTTAGTCTTCTTTAGCTATGCTTTACTCTCTACACTTTCATTTAAATATTTACGTATCAAACGTAACGAAATTCAATATAAAAAAGTCCCGCAGTGGACTGATCGTTAAGACACGGTTCTCAGCAGATCACTGAAGTCAAGCATCACTGTCCACGGTCAGTGTACGGGCGGGTGACCACTTGCATCGGTCTACGTAGGGACCGAGGGTTTGCGGTATTGGTCTTCGTTAAACTGTTCTACTTCGCGTGCAGGGCACCAGTCTACCGAAGTTGGGGTGCCATCCACTCTGCAGAGGATCAACATTGTGATGGCATGTCTTCGGATCATCCTCAGGGACGTTTCCCTGACCGTCGCCAATAGCCCATTGTGCAGCTCTAGTGCGACGTAAATTTATCAAAACTTCATTTGCTATTATCAAAACTTCTGCTGCAGAACAATGAATATAACAATGCCCCTTGCTGTAATTTTGGGAAACTGACCTTCTAGAACTCCCAATCATTACGGTGTTCCAATTTACTTTCTTGCTTTATTGAACTTTGTATTTTGTACTTTAATTTCCGTCGCACTAGAGCTGTACAATGGGCTATTGGTGATGGTCCACGAAACATCCCTAAGGATGATGAAGAGACAACATACATACGTCGCATCCAATTTTCACATTCACACACTATCCATCCATCCACAGGTCGTAACTTTCACCTGAACTAGAGAACGATCAATTTCCCATTCAGTACACCGAGAGTTATAATTTGTTAGGGGAACATGGAGGACAGAGTTAACCTGCACCAGTCACCATTTACTACACGGAGAGACTTCGGTCGGCGGGGATCGGTTTCACAACTTTTTGGACATGGGCCCAACGCTCTGTTAACCAGGCTATCTCGGCTCCTGTTTTATTGAAATTGCATACATTTACAAACTTGTGATCTGAATTTAAGCTAGTAAACTTGAACGAGTTGTCAAGTGGAAGGACAAATAGTTTAGAGAAGGGCATCACGGAGAATACATTCAGGGTTACGGTAGGATTCGAACCTACTACCTCGACGATTTGCCCGAAAATGGTATGCCGGGTTATAACGTTTGGCCAAGGAGGTCTCTGTTCCAATTCATTTTATTTATTGTTTCAACATACATGCTTGCTTGTATGCAGGCTTGTATGCACATGCAGGCTCGTATGCTCAATTAAAGCTTATAAACACTTGTCAAATACGTACAATACAGAGAAGGACAGCATGAAGATATATCTAGGGTAACATCGGGATTCGAACACGCTACCTACAAGCTTTGCATAACGTTTGGCGGATGATACAGCTCTGCCACAGTGGCCTCTTCCAGCTGTAGTTGTAGTTCATTTACGTCGCACTAGAGCTGCACAATGGGCTATTGGCGACGGTCTGGGTAACATCCCTGAGGATGATCCGAAGACATGCCTTCACAATTTTGATCCTCTGCAGAGGGGATGGCACCCCAGCTTCGGTAGCCCGACGACCTGCACGCGAAGTCGAACACTTTACGGTAGAACAGTTTAACGAGGACCCATACAGCACACCCTCGGTCCCTACGCAGACTGATCCAAGTGGTCCCCCACCCGCACACTGACCGCAGCCAGAGATGCTCGGTGATCTGCTGGGAACCGTGTCTTAACGATCAGTCCACTGTGGGACAGCGACGTCTTCCAATTTAAAGTTTTATGTTGTATTATAAAATAATCGTCATCGGAAATTTTATGGAGTATAATATGCTTAAAGTCGGATTCCTCTGTCCTAAGATTTTGTGACCAGTATTGCGTCTAGAGTATTTCAATTAGAATCTTAAATAAATGCGAAATGAATATTTCGAAAAAGTTTTATACTAAACGTATTATCTCATCCAAATTTATTTTCAAAAATGGATAAATTGTGTCCTAAATGTCGAATACATTTCAGAGGAGGAACTGTTTTTAAACAACATCCTTTTAAGGTAAGTAAAATATTAAATTCGTTTTTTAAAAAAAACTTTTTGCACGTGTGTTAAATTGATAGTTTTAAATAATTTACTTGTTTTTTCACTTATTTTTATTTAGACCGTTTTTCTAACAGGCAACTTTAAAATAGTTTAAGATAATAGTGGAATTCTAATTTATATAAACGACAAAACCTTGCTGATAAAGCTTTGTACGTCGATATTTTTTTGGCAATTCTAGAATTTTTCTCTGCCTTAATTATTTAAAGTAAACAAAAACGGAAACAGACTCCCTTCATTAAAATGTAATGTGTTTAATATTTCAAGGAATATATCAATTTCATCTTTTTTTTTGTTAGAATAAGTGTTCTAGAGTTATGTGTTGAATCTTGAGACCCTTGAAAGTACATATTTTATCCCCACTTTAAACTAAACATGCTACTTTATTTATGCTTAAAACTACAATGTTTTTTCATACAGATGTTGTAAGAGATCTGAAATATATTTTTGAGTTTAACTTAAATTGTTTTATTTTTGCCGGCTTTCTCTGAATCCAGAAATTAGCACATCAAATTTTTGATAACTTTTTTTATTAAAAATAGTGTTAAAAATTGAGTATTAATCAAAAGGACAGATTTAAATTCATTTAAAGCATTCCCGCACAACGCTAAAGGATGGAGCTTAATAAAACATAATTCAAAAATAAAAGAATGTTAAGGTTAACATGGCTAGAATTAGTTTTTTAAGCAAAGTATTTTCTTGGGTATAACACTAGTTTTCTTTTTTTTTTTTTTTTGTTGCAATGTTAAGCGAACTGGTTTCTTTTGGAATGAGGCTTTCACTAGGAAAAGGAAATTTTAAAGAAAACAAGTGAAAATTAAAAATAATCTCTTGACTATTTCAATAAAAATTATGTCTTATAATTGCGCGTATGCTTATTGTGCATTGTACAGTGATCTTAAGGGTCAATTATGAATATGATATTTAAACAATTAGGTTGCGAAATTTTACCCTAACTTATGCTATTAGAATAAACATACATTTTTATAGATTTGGATATTTTAATCAAAATTTGGGTGGCACTCTCAATCTAAAAAATTATTTTAATGTATTTTTTTCTCACGTACATTACAATAGATAAGCTAATTGAAAATTTTTTGCACCCAATTGAAACTAATTAGATAATCTTGTAGTTGAAAAGTTTAATAAAGACAAATTTTTATTTTAAACTCCGTAACTTTAAAATACAAGATTTAAACTGAGTCTGTGAAAGAGTGTTTAAGAAGGAAATTTTTTGAATTAAGACTTTTTAAACTGTAGATAAATCTAAAAATTTCTTCCCTGACTAATGAATGTCCTTTTCTTACAGCGGAAGCTTCATTACTACTTTAGCCGAGAGCGTAGTCTATAACGACTCTTCTACAATCAGAATCATCAGAAGTCTGAACTACCTCAAAATTCCAGTCAGCAGCGACAACGAATAGTTTATGGCTGTCTACCTGCAATCAAGTTTTGTTACATTCAACAATAAGTTAGTCCATATTTTTCTTAGCACTTAAGAATTGTTTCACAACTGTTTTGTTAAAGTGGTAACAAAGTTTTCTTCATTTTGGAGAACTGACAATTATTTCGAAATAACAGTTGCTGTTTTTTGTACAGTTTAAAGTTTGGTATAAATTACGGAGGCAAATATGTCACTCGTACTAATTGTTTCCTGTTTTGAGCCACACGTATAAAATTAATATGGTTTTTCGGTCAGTACAGAACTAGTATAGAGATAACAACGGAGTCAAATAACAGACAGCTAACGAATTTATTTAACCTATGCATTCCTGCAATTTAGGCTGTATCTATTCTAATGTTAAAATCTGTGAAAATTGTAACATTTTTAAAACTAGGGATGAAATTTATGCCTTTTTAAAAAAATAATTTTAAATGCTTTAGCAATCCAATATTTATTTTGCGAATACTTAGACTGAAAATCTTAAGTTGGACTTCTATTTGTTTCTTTGATTAATGGTTTAAGTCTTTAGGTTTAGTTAATCGAAGGAATAGTAATATGAATTGGGGCATTTAAATTGTAATCTATGTTAACTCTAAAGTCATTCAGTCTAGATCAATAGTTGAATAAGCAAAGATTTATAAGTTTAATTAAAAGTTAAAAAAATCTTAAACTTTAATTTCTTTAAACATTTCGATGTTATAATTTGTGACAATTTTTCTTTGATGTGCATTTCAAGTAAACAAACAATAAATTAATCTCGTATGTATTGATGTGTATTTAATGGTTTTTCTTAAAACATTCAGAAATCTTACTTCCGTGGTGTCGATTTAGTCTTTTAGTTCTAGTCCTCTTTTACTTTTTGTCCTTAGTTTAAACTTGTTTTATTTTCCTATTTGAAACACTAATTGTTATGTACACCGAGCAAAAATGAAATTTCTAATCTTAATACAAACTGCACAATTCGTTTGGTTTATTTAAGTAAAGAAATCGGAAACATGTTTTAGAGTATAAAAAACTTTTCATGGGATCTTCTTAGCCCTTGTTTAGCCTCAAAATTTTGGATTTTAAAGGAAATCTGGAAATTATATGGTAGGTCTTAAGTTTATTTGGTGCTAAATTCACTTGCTCATTTACCCCATATCTAACTTTTAAGACAATCAAAATTTTGCCAAAGTTTATAAAATTAGTTAAAGTTAATAACTAGTGTCACATGTAACTTCATTTAATACAAGTCAATTTTTAATTTATCATTCTCTTAATTGAAAAATTTTTCAGAAAAGTTGGTTCAACCAACTGAACCAAAAACCAAAGTTGAACCAAAATATCGATATCTTAACCACAATACTGTATAGTAATTTGAACTAACCAAGGATTAAACTTGATATCACGTAAGATTTCGTAAATTTTGAGCGTATTGAACAGTTCATAATGTTACAAAGCATAAAACATCGCGCAAATAACTTAAAATCACATTGATAATTATTCCCTGCGAATCAAGGCATCAGTAGTATTTATTTCGCTAACTGGTTTGAATCTGTTTTTGAGATGAATTTCTAAAATTGTAAATACCTTAAAAATTTTCAGGAAAACATAAGTTTAAGTTGAAAGTTTTATCCTCAAATATTGAAAGATTTTTTTTTCAAAATGCATACTACAATAAGTCATTCAACTATCGTTTTGTAATTACTTTGGATAAAAATTTCTTCTAAATTAAATTCCTGGGATTTTGAGTCCTTGCAAAATTTAAATTTAGTAATCAAAATAAATTCTAACTTTTTAGAGGGAAGTCACATCTCTAATTTACATAAAGAAATCTGCGAAATTTGAAACAATTAGAAAGGTCAAAATTGTGAATCGAAAGTTTCTAATTCTTTAATTTGCATGTTTAAACATGTTTCCTTTAGCATAATATCGACAAATTTCCCTTAACAAACCAAACATATCATTTTTATTGAACTTAAATTCTTACTTTAATATGTCAGATGCAGCTCAAATGGTATAGTTAAAATTCGATAATTTACTGAGAAATAACTAAAATTGTGTTTTGAAATTTCTAAATTTGAATCTGAAAAGAGTATAAAGAGTTGGAAAATTAAACTAGTAGCACAGTTGAACTCCTAAACAAAAAAAACAAAAAAGTGAGCTATAAATTTAAGCAACATTCAAAACGTTTACAAACATCTCAATGTTAATATCTACATCAAGGAATACTTTTAAAACAGTTGAAAGTATGTTTTAGGAACACTTGCGGCACTTACGAGTTTTATAAATGTTTTGTTACTACTTTATAAAATGAGTTTGAAAGCAGTTTAAATTATGTATTTACGTAACATCAAACATGCTTATGGAAGACAGTTTGTGTTGCTTAGTTGTTCAACCGATTTCTATGTTAATTCTTCTGAGCTATACGAATCTTCTTGTTAAACAAACATACAACTAATAAAACTGAGCTCAATTTTATTCTCTCAAACGATAAAATCTATGTACACTAGTGTTATACTGAATCTGGCAATGACAGTTTTTAGAAATTCCAAAAGAATTAATCACAAGATGTCGCTGTGGAGGCGGTACTACTTAGTGCTGTCTTTCCTATTGTGCCATCTGTCCTCTTCTATTTGACGAAGGTTCATAAGCCTATTTTGATCACACGATCCTGAAAATTTATGTAATTGCAATAACCAATTAAATTTAACATTTAACATTCGCCTCATGTCTTATTGTTTTGATGAGCAATAAAGCGGTAGTCCATGATTGAAGTCTTATTTTTCAATAACTTTGATCACCCTTTTTTGCTTTACAATTGTCACAAGTAAAACTACATTAGATAAATATATACCCGAAATACAGAAACTTATTTATAGATCACATTACATTTTACTTTTAAATAACAAAGTGTTATAATATAATTAGAGCATAAAATAATTATTTGTACAATATTGCTTGAATTGAGATTAATATTTACAAGAAAAGCGAAATTAAAATAATCTAGTAAATAATACATTAATATAAAAGAGTGTAGTAGAACTTTATATTTTGAAAGGATGTAAGTTAAAATAAAGCATTTTCAATTACTAAAATATATTTGAACTAAAATTCGTGATGTGGTACTTGTTGCCTCTCCCTCGAAATTAATTTTCTCAAGGCGTTGCATCTTTGTTGACGGCCTCTTATTATTACTTTTAGTACAACCATGCATAATTTTAACCTAATTTAAGAAAATCACTTAAAAATTATTTTAAACAAAACAAACTTATGCTTTGTACCAACAAAAAATAAGTACTGTATATTTAATGTTTGAAAAATTTTTTTTTTATTTGATATAAATCATAAACATTTGAAATACTATTTAAGTTTAATGATGGAGTTCATGAATATTTTTATACGTTTCTTATTTTTATTTTTTGAGCGAAATTAAAATGTATAGCAATTTTTAATGTAGTAGCTTTGCTAAATAATTAAATATACTTTTTTTTAACATGAGAATGTTTTTATGGAACCTTCATTATTCCAGCAATAAGAACCCAAAGTAAATATATTTTGTTTTGAATAAATCAATGGTTGTCATTATCTCTTGTAAATGTATTTTTTTTTTTGAAGGGGAGTAAAAAAGATTAAATATTAAGCCTTTTTTAGTAGAAAAAAAAGGCTTATAATTGCATTATTACTATCTTGAAAGAATCCTTTCTTTTTAGACGCATGCAAATAACTTAACTTTTTGCTCAATATTTTGTAAAAGTTTTTCAGTGAGAAAAAAGTTTGAACATATTAAAATATCTAGACTCAAAGACCTTTATGAATTTAACTTCGAATTCGCTATTTTAACTGAGAAAAACTGAAATTTAAAAAAAATATATGCAATAAATTATAATTCAATAATGTTAAATTTTTTACTTCTAAACAAAAGGAATGTACGGAGCGCAGAAAACAAAGCAGATTTTAAGTATACGATTTTTCAAAAATTGAATAATTCATAAAATAAAGGATTTAAATACTCAAAATTTTGGTGTTACTAAATATTTTTATAGTATATCAAAAATTACTATTCAAAATATATTCTGTTTGAAGTAATTTTTTTTTTTTTTGAAAGTAAACACAATTACTATGCTTTTGTTTACGGTTATAACAAAATATTATGGCGAGAAAAATATGATCAATTTTGCATAGTTACCGTAATCTAAACTAAACTTAAATAAACAGAACGAAATAAAGAAGCCGGTAAATTTTTTTTTTTTTGAAATCATCATACTTGTAAATGACCACCAAATATATCAGTTAAGACCAGTATTTTTAAACTGATTGAGAAACAAAGCCTTTTAATACATTTTTCTTGAATCAAGCGAAGGTGATTAAAGAATATAACTTTTTAAGTACAATTTTCCATTCAAATCAGTTTTTTGATCTCTTAGCAGGTTTTGAATTTTGATTATTAAAGAAACTAACAGATGAGCACTGAAACGTGCTGTTCAATAGTCATTAAAAGCAACTTTTTCAAAACTTCAACTGCAGGCTTCGATTCCGACGATAATTCCTTCAAAATTTTTCTTCTTGAGCTGGAGCCTAATTAAGTAACTTCCACACTGGCAAAAAAGAATAAAAAATAAATTTCTATCTGATACATGAAAGATACAGGATAATCCAAATAAAATGGTGTCGTTTAAGTGCACACGTTTTATCGTTTTATGAAGATATTTACTACGTGGTTTGTGTTATTTTCTTCTGTTTGAATCTAATTACAATCTGAGGAAAAAATAACTCGCTCACTAAAACTGCTTTTGATTTGCAGGTTGCTGAGATTTTTTTCTATGATATTCAAATTCTAAGATGAAAAGTTGTTTAAGTGTAATTAGGAACAATAAAAGCACAAAAAAGTTTTATAATTGAATAAAAATTAATGATTTAAATGTCATTCAAACTAATTAAATTAGTTCTTTTATATTAAAGATATATCATGCTGCTAACGATTTTTACTAACAAAGAAATAAAAATAGGGAGGTCTCGTGGTTTAATTGTGATTACATTCTTGACGTGCGCAATCTGCGTGAACATAAGATTTTGCAATAACTCGCTAGTTAAAAATTTCAACGTAACCATTGAAAAGAAATCGCCAAATGAACGGTAGTTTATTGCGATTTTATATCATTAGGGATATAAAAAAACTAATTATTTCTAAATCTGATAACTTTTGTAAAAAGATTCAAAATTCGATCAAGTTTGTTCAATACTTGGAGTTACGTCCTAATGTTATTTTTAATATGCTTATTAATAACTAAATATATGAAAAGAATTGCGGGGATACTTTTAGGACCACATGGATGTTACATGAACTAAAATGAGAAATTAGTTTCAATAAGCAGTAGTGAAACAAAAATGATTTAACTTGCTGTATTTGATATGTTGCAGTAAATTTGCCCCACTTTAAGGTTACCGTATTATGGTTGAAATGATTTTCCTGACGTATATGCATAACATCTTTTACTTTACCTAGGCTGAACTTGAGCAGTCATTTCTGAAGTTGCAATCTTGTTTTACTAACGCATATATAATAAATTATATGTAATAGTTAATTATATATAATGTTTAATTATATATAATACATAATCAATAAATAAATTTACAAAACGAGGCTGCTATTACCTGCTTATTTTATAATAAACGGTGAAAAGACGAGATTAAGCAAAATACTTCATGTACAATAAAATTGTCCTGCCAAATTTTGTTATCGAGAAGTTGTGAAGCAAACTTGTTTCTGAAAAAAAGTAATGTCATCTTTGGATGTAAAAATAACTGTTTTAAAAGAAGTTAAAATTTCAATTTTTTTCGTTATGACTTGTCAAGGAGTCTTTTCATTAGCAGATCGACAAATCTAATATAATGAAAACTAAGACGTAAATTGCAATATCTAGATTTATGGAGAAGCATAATTTTTTTATAAATGAACAACTAAGCATAAATCTGAACTTGCAAAGTGTAATCGAATTTTAGAATTTTGTTTTATTCAGCTCAATTGTTATCAATGAAATGGTTAATTGAAAATACGATTTGCGCAGAACGTTTAAAAAATCGATTAAGCAGAAAGACATTGTAATCCATTTAAAGCAAATTTCTGACAAAAAAAAAAAAAAAAAAATATATTACACGCTTTATAAAACTTATTCAAAATATGTTAAAAGAAAAAAATGCATTGTTTCTGCGTACATACTTTGATGAAATATGCTAAAATCTGTTTTTTTAGTTCTAAAAAAAATTTCCATAACCTCAGTAGAGGATAGACATAATCGTTCTTGAACTTCCCAACAAAATTTTCTCCTTTTAAGACATTGCTTGTTAACTGAGTTGTTTATTTTTATAAATTTTAACTTAAAAATATCTGTTTGACAATTAGTTTTTCGCTAATCATGACAAATTCGAATATTCAGTTGAACAAAGATTGGTTAAAAAAAAAAGTCAACTGTGTAATTCGCTTTGGGAATTTCGTCCATACTTTAGATAAAATACCACATTTTGTGAAATTTAATTTATTCTATAATTAAAGATCCCTAATCGTGCAGCCCACAAATAAATAACTAATATGGTTCGGCATTATATTTCAAATGCAATAAATTTTGCTAATTTACGTTCAAAGTTATCAAGTTATCTGAAATTAGTTTTGCTTCTATAAAGCTACAAATTGTTTTTTAAAATACTTCTAATCTATTTTTGTTGAAATGTACAAACTTGAAAACGCTATATATAACAGGGGTTCACGTAACTGTTGCGACAAAATTCTAAGGAAGTTAAGGCTCATAGCCAGGATTAAAATTTCATAGGAACTCATGCCCAGAAATGTCATCGTACGCAGTTAGGGGCGCTTCTCTATTATGACCTATTTCTCAAGCATACAAAGAAATATTTCATAATAGGGAAATTCCCCTAGTGGTGGATAATAACATTGCTGGGAATGGGTTCCTATGTAATTTTAATCCTGATGATATGCTCTACCGAAAGTCCCATTGAAACATTTTGATTCTTTGTGCTGGTTTCAGCGTGATTAATGATGGTCCAAGACTATTTCATGGTCACCATCATCCAACATTTTCCATTATGCGTTCATGATACACAGATCATGGGTTAGAGTCCCCTTGCCGTTAGGTTACCCAGGGAGAATTTCGTGGTTTACCTCTCCATGTAACGCAAATGCGGGTTAGTTCCCTCAAAAAAGTCCTCCACGAAGGCAAATTTCTCCCATTACTTGATCCAGGAATTCCCTTGTCTTCTAGCTTGTGTTCAAAATGACAAGGCTTCGGAGTTGAACATTAGTAGTCGTAAACCCAAAAAATTGGGTCGGCTGTTCAACGATGGTTATAAAATAAAATTATATAAACTATGAGTGGGCCGGAATAGCCTGGTTTGTAGGGTATTAGGCCCATGCCCAAGAGGTCGTGGGTACGATCCCCACCTGCCGAAGACAATCTCCGTGTAGTAAATGGTGACTGGTGCACGTTAAATCTGTCGGGTCACAAAGAACTCCATGTTCCCATAACAAACCATACCTTTTGGGGGTACTGATTCAGGAGTTTCCTTGTCTTCTGAATTGGTTCAAAATTACATTAGTAGTAGACTCAAAATTGGGTCGGCTGTTCAATGACTGTTATAAAATAAACTAATAATTGGGCCGAGATAATGTGGTTAGTAGGGCGTTGGACCAACACCTCCTAGAAGAAGGAAGGCCTCAGCACGGATAAATTTAGTAGTCCGATATGACGAAGTTAACTGCGCAGTTGACGAAAAATAAAGATGTCATTACGTTCGGGGTACTAAGCTGCGCAGGGGTTGAAAATACTAAACATGTCATTACGTTTGGACTACTAAAGGATATTTATGGTAACCTGTGCTGAGGCCTACTCTTTCTAGGAGGTGTTGGTTGGACTCGTATTCGGATGAGTGGGAGTTCAAATATAGCCGGCCGGAAGATATCCGTGTATAAAGTAGTGACTGGGGCACGTTAAATCTATCGGGGTCATAAAGTCCTCCAAGTTCCCATAACAAATCAACACCTCTGGATACTGATCCAGGATTTCCGTTGTCTTCTAAATTATGTTCAAAATTACGAGGCTACGGAGTTAAGTATTGGCAATCGTAAACTTAAAATTGGGTCGGCTGTTTAACGATGGTTATAGAAAAAAAATATATATATAAATAATTTTTATTCTTTCAAACTCCTTGCATATGTTCAACACGTTTTCATGATTTCAAGTTTCTAACTCTTATGGATTTTGAGCAGCAAATGTAAAAAGAAAAAAATGCATCTAAAAATGAAAATAATATGTATTCAGAATTTCGAAAAACAATAAATAAATAAACTTTGTTAAACATGTAATGGCTCATCCAGCTTGCCAAATTTTTACTCTGTGTTTCGAATGCGCCTATGAGATTAAAATGTGTTCCTCCTTCACTATATATGTGTAATAAACAGAAAATTTCTGCATTATAATCTCATTACAATCAATATATTTAACAATCGAGTCATATTAAAAAAAAATTTCAATAATTTAATGTTAATACTCAACAATAAAAAATGATGACTGTTTACTTTATTGTTGTAGTTGTAGTTTAATTACGTCGCATCACCCTAGAGCTCCACAATGGGTTATTGGCGACGGTCTGGGTAACATCCCTGAGGATAATCCGAAGACATGCCATTACCATTTTGATCCTCTTCGGAGGGGATGGCACTCCCGATTTGGTAGCCTGATGACCTGCACGCGAAGTCACGCACTTTATGGTAGAGCAGTTTAGTTAGGACCCATACCGCACACCCGCGGTCCCTTAGCAGACTGATCCAAGTGTTCACTCACCCGCGGTCCCTTAGCAGACTGATCCAAGTGGTCACCCACCCGCGGTCCCTTAGCCAACTGATCCAAGTGGGTCACCCACTCGCACACTGTCCGCAGCGGCAGTGATGCTTGGCTTCGGTGATCTGCTGGAACCGTGTCCTAACGACCCATTTACTTTGGATAAATAGAATTGAACCTGTAAGGGTCCCATCATTTTCAGTAGTTTAGTTTTTAGAAGCCACATATTTTTTTTATCAGTACTTGAACTTACGATTATTTTTACAGGCATATTCGAACCCTCTATTATTTTGTTTGTTCTCGAACATCTCATCATCGGTAACCCAGTATTTTTTTTAAACTTATTCAAAACCTGCTATATTTTGATTGATCACCTTTGGAATTAGGCAAATGTTTTAATTAAATCAACTTATGGTTTTTTTTAACGTAATTTAATTTCTAAGTTAGCTTATAATATTTGCTCTCCGTTTACATCAGTATTTTTTCACTTAAATTGCAAACTTTGACAAACTATGTTTTATAAATTTTTATGAGCAAAAGATGACCTTCCATCATTTGGCCCACTTTATTCGGAAGGAAGAGTTTTTAAGAGTCAATGTCACTGTAAGATTCAATGTAAAATCTTAATTATCAGGATAATACTATACAGCTTTTACGCGACTGAAACCGGTTTATACTTGTTTACCTTCGTCTATGAATTGGTTAAATCAGACGATATATTAGACGATATATTATGTAAGTATAGAATATTTATTATATCAGGTATTATATTAGTATATTATAATAATTAGACCAAATGATTAGACGCACTGTAATGTTTTAATAATGACATGTTTTGCACGAGTATATGCAATACTCTATTATTTAAACATACATGCAATGGGTTTTTATACGGGAGATTTTTTATAGAACTCCTATTTGTATTTATTTTTAACGTATTGCATTAACAATGTTAACCAATTAATATACAAACGTAAACAAGTGCAAACATGTTTCAGCCGCGTAAAAACATTACATCTGTATAATATCACCTGATAATTAAGATTTTACATATAGAATCTTACAGTGTGTCTAATAATTTGGCCAAGGATTGTAAATCCTTCTTTAAATCCTTCTTTACTTCTTTTTTTAAAAAAAAAATTGTTATGGTTGGTAATATACAATATTTTTTACTGAAACAATTATAAGAAAAATTTGGAAGCCCTTACAAGCTCGAGTTGGGGTTCTGGTTTATTCCTGTGAATCAGTTCCTGTTAACAAATAATAATAAAATAAATGTTTTTTAAAACCACTTCATATAGATAGACTAATAAAGTGAAAGTTTTAACTTTTTATAACACTTTAAATGAAAAACGGTAATGTATCACATTAAAAAAAAAAAAAGAAAGAAGAAAAACGACGATGAATTGCTTGAGGTGATAGAAGCTTATGGCAAAAAATAATTTATATATCATGGCAGCCAAAATAATTTTAAATCTAATTCAGAGCATTATTTGTGGTACAACATTTACATTAAGAAGTTTTTAAATTCCGTGGGAATTGGAGGGTAAGATATCTTGACAAAGAAAAAAAAATTAATTGCTAATTGGTTTTCTTTCTCCCTTTTTATGTGATTCATCCTTGGCGACTATTTTTAATTCCATTTCGCACCAAATTTTGTTCCATTTCAAAACGGGGTCTACATTTCTTTATAAAAGGGTAATTACAACAACGCCTCTTTTGTTAGCAGATGTTTTACTTATCAAATTCTGTAGTCAGGAGTCTATAAAAAAAAAAAAAATTTCAAAAAAATCGTTTTCATTCTCGAACAAAATTTTTCTTTTACTTTTTTCTTTCTATGAAACAGTTTTAAAACGATTTTATAACTCTAAAGAACATATACTTTTCTTTAAAAACATTACATTTAAAAATAATTATATTTAAATCACTGTTTCTTAAAGTGCTTGCTTAAAAAGAGAATTTAAAGTGATTAAAAAAGAACTCAAACAGTAATGATATTCCTCACTCTTAAACTATTAAAATATAATTACATTTATTAAAAATTACACAACATACATTCTTAGAACTTCGAAATCAGAAGGGAAGGTAAAAAAAATCTTCGAATTATCAAAAATTCGAATTTAGAATGAATACTTGGAAAACGCTGATTTCGCGAAGTTATTTAAAAAGAAATAAACGTTCTTTAAAATTGTTTATTTTTAATGATTACCTGCGAGTTGTATCATATTAAAATAATTGTTAATATGATAAATAAGATATATGATAAATAAAATGGGTACAGTAAATCAGAAACGAATCGACACTTTTGAGAGCAATGGATTATTACTTTTCTGGGGCCATCTCTTTACAAACAATATTCACACGCTGTTGAAATTTTTACTTTTTAAATTATAAATTAATGATTGATTTATACATACTTTAAGTATTAATTCTTAGTATAAATTAAAAGTAAAAAAAGTATTTATCTACCTACATCTATGATAAAGTTCAGCAACAAAAAACTATCACTCTGAATAATTTTTGTTCTCATGATAGAATTTTCGCGTATTAAAAACCGAACTTAATGGTGTAAAGGAGTAAACTTAAATATGCTAATTAATTAGTGTTAACTATTAAGTTAATGAAATCAGTTTAACTCAACCTTTCGAACTCAACCTAACGAAGTCAACATTTAACTCAATATTTTGGAATATTAATTGTTAATTCCATGCAGTAGATGGAATAAAAAGAGTTTTCATTAAAAAAAAACCAAATGCACATTTTTTCGTTTCTGGGGCGGCTTCTTGGTTTGCGTAAGTTTTGACCAACCTGATTGCCTGGTTAGTGTAAGATACTATCATAATAAATAATTATAAATTAATCAAATATTATCATTTTGAGCCGCGATGGCTCAGGGGATAGAGCGTTCGCCTTCGAATGACGTGAACCGGGGTTCGATCCCGGCAATGGCTGGTCGATACGAATTCCGCATCCGGCTTGCACCGACCACAGTGCGGACGTAAAAATATCCTCAGTAATAGACGGATCATGGGTTAGAGTCCCCCTGCCGTCAAACTTACCATGGGAGGTTCTCGTGGTCTTCCTCTCCATGCAACGCAAATGCGGATTAGTTCCATCAAAAAGTCCTCCACGAAGGTAAATTTCCCGCACTGCTTGATCCAGGAGTGCCCTTGTCTTCTGTATCGAGTTCAAAATGACAAGGCTACGGAGTTGAACATTAGTAGTCGTAAACCCAAAAACTGGGTCGGCTGTTCGACGACGGTTATAAAAATATAAAAAAAAATATTATTATTTGCTATTATAACTAAATCAAATGATCAAAAGAATTCATTCGCCCTTAGGCTCCGTGGGGAATATTCATGGTTTCCCTCTCCATATAGGATCATTTGATTTTTGGGTTTACGACTACTAATGTTCAACTCCGTAGCCTTGAAATTTTGAACCCTATACAGAAGACAAGGGCACTCCTGGATCAAGCAGTGCGGGAAATTTTCCTTCGTGGAGGACTTTTTGATGGAACTATAACCCGCATTGGCTTTACATAGAGACCACGGAACCTCCCACGGTTAGTCTGGCGGACTCTAACCCATGATCCGCCTAACACTGAGGATATTTTACGTCAACACCGTGGTCGGTGCAAGCCGGATGAGGAATTAGAATGGACCAGTGATTCTGCTGTTGAGCACAAAAAAAGTTTATTCAGGTAATTAAATCACTGCATTTATACTCATTTTTATTTTAATTACAGCCGAGCCAATTTGTTATTCCAAACAAAAAAAAAATTTTTTTGGAATTTGTTAATTTAAACTTCAACTTTGTATGCCGAACTCGTTAAGTAAAATATCTTAGAAGACACCATAGCCATGTGAAGTAGTAACTATAATATAAATTGGATTAAAGCACACTCAGGCATTGAAGGGAATGAAGAGGCCGACTGGGTTGCTAAGGAAGCCACTAAGCTTGGCCAGATTGATTTTGAGATCCCGGGTGAAAAATGTGAAATTAAATCTTACATTAAGAATACCACTTTTAACCGCTGGAGAGATGACTGGAGGTCTAGTGATAAGGGAAGACAAACCTATAAATTTTTTAAAGACCCTAGCATAAAGCGCCTGCAGGCCAATTTTTACTTAAACCAGCTCCTTACTGGCCACGGAGTGTTCGGGACCTATCAACAAAAATATTTCAGAAAATCAGCTTCATGAAATTACTGTGGAGTGAGACAGGACATTAAACATTTAATTAAGCACTGTCCAAGATTCCGGGCACTTCGTGGAACCCACATGAATAACTGCGAAGAGGAACATCAATTCTTTGCTATATTGACCTGCAGGAAAAATGTGACTCAAATTATTAAACAAACCCTCGAGGACATTTTAGCCCCAGATCAACTGACCCCAGTCATGAGCCAACAATAGTGCATGTCATCGTTTATTTTTACTAATCAACTTTTAGCCTTACATTTTAAAATTTTATCTACTTTTGATTTTAGATTTCATCGACTTATAGTCAGACTTTTACTTTAGACACACTTAGGACTTTTAGCTTTCATTGATTTTAGTTTTGAGATTTTTTATCTCTTGTTTCCTACTATTATAATCATTTAATTCTCGACATTTACACCGGCACCATTGAAATTCATTGTCTTTAAAACATGTTTTTAAATTGTCAAGTGTTATAGTTTATCCATTTTTAACTGATCACCACCAATGTCATTTGGCAAAATTTTATTGTAATTTTAGTTTTTAGAGAAATGTTTATTGTAATAATTTTACTTTTATCTCCGTATACCCCCCTGGGGTGGGTCGGAGTTCAACCTATATAATTAAGTAAAATATCTGACTGTAGTTCAAAACTAATTAGGGGTGTTAGGATTGCAGGGCCCCCTGAAATTAAATCTTAATTTAATCTGAATTTAAAAATTTAGAATATTTAATCACAGTTTGTGCTGTGCATTTTGCTTGGCTACCATTAAATGTTCTATATTTTGAAGGATTCAAAAATTATTATTTCAACTTGAAACCAAGTTTCAACTCTTTACAAAAATAATTTCTTTATTGTTTATTTGATATTCGTCTTCTTTATTGTTTATTTAATATTTACGCTGGATTCTTTGAGTATTTTTGGAACATTAACTCGAACATTAAGAAGGAACATTAAACCAGTTTTAAAAAAAACGCACTATTCAAAAAAAATTTTTAAAAATAGAAATTTGTCCTTTTATTGTTCCTTTAATATTTATTCTTCAGTAGACTACTGGATTTTGCTGATGTTTTTGAGTAATCTGAAATCATAACTGAAAAATAGTGCAGTTTTCTTATTATGATGACTATAAAAATTCCCTATGCGTAGAATATTTAGTACAATGGCATAAATTATCATGAAATTTATATTTTATATATTCTACTGGATTTTTACCTATCCATGTTGGCAGCTATGTTTATTTTTTGTGCTTATTTTCAGAACTCTCTTTTTAAATTAATTAAAAAAAATCTTTTAACTATCTTTTATGAATCAAATAAATATTAATATTCGAAATTATGAAAAAATTGTTTATGTTGCGAAAATTATAATTGTTTATATTGTTGTGTATAATGTGAATCATAACGTAGAAAATATTGCTGTCTTTCTATTTTGATGACTATAAAAATCCCTAAAATTCCATATGTGTAAAATATTTAATACTTTGTGCAACAATAATCATGAGATTTATATTTCGTAAAATCTACTGGATTTTTTCCTATCCATATTGTCAGTTATGTATACACTAAATTAGGGGTGCACAACCTTTTTGAGTGAAGGGCCACATGCACAGCAGATTGACCATTGAAGAGCCGCATGCCAAAAATAAAGGCCGCATGCCAAAAATATTTCGACGAACATGTTGGCAGCAATTGTTGGTTGTAATTGTTATATAAACATCATTGTTCTAGGCACTAAATTCTTTTTGTCAATTAACCTTGTAATATCTTTGCATAAAATTGAATACTTTTAAATGTTTAAAATGAGATACTGCAAAGCTCATTACTTAGGGAAAAAAAACAGAATCAAAATCAATTTATCAGGAAAAAAATTTAGATAAATTGAAATAATTAAAAATTAAGAAAATTCATGTTTTTTTTTATCATATTACATAATACCAAAGTCCATTTAAACATAAATTTCAACATTAAAGAATTTTTTCGTAGAACTAAATTTTTAAAAAATACATATTTTTGTTATTAAAAAAATGCAAGTTAAATACTTTGATTTAAAGAAAGTTTATAGTGACAGTGTTAAAAATTATTAAATTTAAAACAAAACCCTTTCAGCAGAAAATAAGAATTACCATTTAGTAGGGAATATACCTTAACTTTAAAATATTTATTTGAAATTAATTATAAGAGGCAGGGGCTGAGAGAGGGAGGAAAAAGAAAGAAAAAAAAACATTTATTTTGAAGGAATTATTTTCCTTAATAATAAAAAAAACTATTAAGATACTTACCTACAACTTTTTGTGGCCAATACTTTTTTTTATAAATGACACTTACTAGTTACAGTTTCACATATATATTTGAAATCAATTAAAATTTACATTACTTTATAAAACTTATTTTGATTAAATTTTTTAAAATTTAACGATACACAAATCATTTCTCGGCATATGATCATAAATGATATGAAATGGTCTAAGTAGGAAGAAAATGGTTTTAAATATTTTTTATTTGTTTTCCTGTAATTTGCAAAGTTTTTAAATATTGTGATAATTTTATCTACTTGATAGCTTTTTCGAGTTATTTATTAAACAAAAATTTAAATGATTTTGTTTAAAGACTGCTCTGTAATTTTGAACAGGCCAAATTTATTCTTGAAAACTATCTTTCGACAGAAGCCGTTGTTGTGGGCAGTATTAAACTTAGGGCAAATAACTTCATCAATTTTGGAATCTGTCCAAAATGGTATTTTTCCTTTCCTGATGATACACGTGAGAATACAAATCGTGATAATCGTGTGAATACAAATAGCGATGTGTTATTTTTAAAATGCTTGAATACAAATTTTTATGTGGAATTTTTAAATTACGCAAATAAAAAACGCGATGCGTGGTTTTCAAATAGCGTGAATACGAATAGATATTAAGTGGCTTTTAAATTGGGAGAAGACTCACAGCGTATGAGTTTTAAATCGCGTGAATATGAGTCGCGATGTATGGTTTTTAAATCACGTGAATATGAATCGCTGTGTATGATTTTTGAATTGGGGGATTAACAAGGTATGATTTTTTAAATGCCTGAACACGAATCGCAATATGTGATTTTAAATCTCGCGAATACTTATCGCGATGGATGATTTTTAAATCTCGTTAATGCGATGTGCCATTTTAAGATCGCCTAAATACGAATTACGATGTGCGACTTTTAAATTGCAAAAAGAATCATAACGTACGATTTTTAAAACGTGTAAATTCTAATCGGGATATGTGATTTTTAAATCATATGACAACAAGAAGATATGTGCGACTAAAAAACATGCACGTGTTACAGCGGGAGAATCCTTTTTGGCCCAACGTCACAGGTGTTCCTCGCTCTAAGTTCTCCCCCTTCCCTTTATAATCACAGGTTTGGAGTTGACGCTAATCCATCGCACTTGTCATTATCTTCCTTTCCATAGGGGTTGATAGTTTATTTTGAATTATGTTTTTGCGAAATGGACCGCGTTTTATATAAATTTACACATCTCGTTTTTTTAAAAAAAATTCCCTTCAGGATGGTACGTAATTACTTTTTAAGTTAAAAAAAATAAATAAATTAAACTGAATCGAACTTCACGAGTCGTAATATTGTGTTAAAATATCAGGATATTCTAAATCAGAATAATGGGAAAGAAAAAAGAAAAAACTTTCGAAAAACATCTTTGTATTTATGTTAAAATCGGCACAAATAGAACATGTAAAAAGTAATTATTTTAATGCACGATTCAAAACTCGCGTGCTGTCTGACTAGTATTAAAAATATCAGAATTTTTTTTAAATCGCAAGGAAAAGCGTAGTAATAACTACCAAAAAAAAATATCAAAATCCTTTTATATTTACAATGAAATCGGCTTAAATAAAGCGCGTCAAAAAGTGATTTATTTAAATGCGGGTTTGGAGATTAAAATGCCGCAATAGGGTATAAAAAATATCGGGACTTTAAAAACCTTGTAGAAATGTGTAGCAATAATTGCCTAAACAACGATTGAAAAATAATTTGATTTGCGATAAAATCGGTACAAATAAACCACGTCGAAAATTTTTTTTACCTAAATTAGCGAATCTTTACTTGCGATTCGTAATAATATCGTGTTAAAATATCGAAAGATTAAATACCATGCGGAAATGTTTAGCAGTGACTGCCGAAAAAAGGATCAAAAGTCATTTAGATTTGCTATGAAGTTTGCGCAAGTAAAGCGTTTACAACTTTAAAAAATCGCGATTTCAGAAACTTCGTGAAAATGGGTAGTAATAACTACTTAAAATACATTGGATTAACGATGAAATCAGCATACTTGAAGAACGTCAAAAGTGATAACTATAAAAATTCGAAATTCCTGTAACCTGATAATGACGTATTAAAAATGTTAGGATTTTCAAAACTATGCGTAAATCCGTTGCGTGAACTATCGAAAAAAAGTGATCGAAAAAGTACATTGATTGAGATTGGGTGCGTCAAAAACTAAAATGCGAAAATTTCAAATTTCTTTTTCAAAAAATAGATTGAATAAATGTTTTTCATTTTGTTCAGATTTCTACCGCGGGCCGCAGGTTGTGCACCCCTACACTAAATTTTGCTAAAGATTAATTCCTGATTCAAGTGAATTATTCAATGATATTTTTTTTTTTTTTTTTTTTTTTTTTTTTTTTTTAAATTTTCATTCGCCTTTTATTTCTGCAATCATAATCAATGCTCTTCTTTCATTTCTAATAACTGCAACTATGAGACATCCCTCATTCAAATGTTCATTTATGCTATTTTCCACTTTATTACATTTTGAATCGTGGTGGCTCAGGAGATAGAGCTCCCAATGAGGTAAATTGGGTTCGATTCCCAGTGATGGCTGCTCGAACCAAATTCCGCACCCGGCTCGCATAGACGACAGTGCTGACTTAAAAAATGTCCTCAGTGGTAGACGGTTTGAGTCCCCTTACCATCAAGCTAACCGTGGGAGGTTTTCGCAGGTTTCCTCTCCATGTAAGTTAAATGCATGAGAGTTCCATAAAAAAGTATTCCATGAAGGCAAATTTCCCCCAATACTTAATACAGGAGTTTCCTTGTCTTTTGAATTGTGGTTCAAAACTGCGGAGTTGTACACTTAGGTTGTACAATATTTATCAAATTTAAATGGGTCAGCTGTTCAATGAGGGTTATACATGGTGCGTAGCACTTTTAAAAAGTGCTTATTTTCGATTTTCGTTTTTTAACAGCCTTTAAATGTGCTTTTTTCATTGGGTGTTTTTAAAAAAAGTGCTTCATTTTCCCTTTTTCGATTTTAATTTTTCCTTTTATTTTATGATTGTATTGTCTTTGAAAATTATTTTACGTTTTGATAATGTATATACTGCTTAAAATATTTTTTGTGCTTATTTTTTGTTGAAAGATTTGGCTACCTACCCTGTTATAATATAAAATGTTAACATTTTATTTGTTGTGAAACAATTTATATATATACCGATCTAACATTTCGATATTTTTATTTAATTTATTTTCTGAGGAATAAAAGCGTCATTTTGCAACTTTAAAATTAGAGTTGTTTTCTGGAATGGGTCCAGAGATATTGTGCTCTGGAAAAAATCCGGATTTCCTGATTTTTAGCTAACCGCGATCCTGAAGTTTTCGGGACTCCAAGGCCGAAAAGTTTCAAGAAATTATCGATCACATTTATGCATAAAAATTCTTGTATGTTTTATTTAGAAATATTAGAACTAGCATTTATACTTGGCATCGCTTTCATTTGTAAATATTTTTACTGGCAGAATAATAAATGTGATTAGACATAAAAGTAATAATTATCCATTTGAATTATGCTGCATATAATTTATTTAGAATTTCATGTCTTGAAAATTTCAATAATTTAAATTTATGTAAACATGAATTTTTTGAAATGCGTCATTAATGATTTTACTCAAGAAAGTTTCAGGAATTTTGAGTTGGTTTTTCAATGCATAGTTTCAATTTTCGTTTTTTAAAAGCTCTCAAATGTGCTTTTTTTTATTGTGGGTATTTTTAAAAAGTGCTTGATGTTACCTTTCCGAAAAAGATTTTTTCTCTTCCATGTTGATTTTCGGTACGTATTATGCAAAAGCGTGTTTTTCTCATTTTTCTATTAAATGTTTTCACAATTTATTCAACCACAATTCATTTTGGTCGAAAGACACATTCGAAAACTCTTTTCCCAAAATAAACTCAAAGTCTATTAAAATAGAAAAAGTCAAGCATGCAACGCTTTCGGTTGATGTAATTAAGTATGCCAAGATAGTCGAAATGTGAATTAATGAAAAACATATATTTCTTTTTTTATTCCCTTATCAGCAATTTTCCAGAACATGCCACTCCCTTTCACCAACAACTCGTAGTTTCGAATGAATGTTCATTTATTTTAGTTTTGAATTTCTGGTTTATTTAAATTAGAAATAAAATCTGTTGATAATAAACATTGGATCGACTTAATTCATGAGATAATCTTTCTCTTTAGTTTGAAAGAGTTTAGAACCACCTGATTTTTTTTTTTTCTGAGATAAAGAATTTAACTGAAATTATAGAAATACAGATTTAAAAAAAATATAGTATACAGTCCCTGGATAAATTATTAGACGCACTTTAAGATTCCTTGTAAATTATCAGGTGATACTATACATTGTTTTTACCCAACTGAAATCGGTTTGCTCTTGATTACGTTCGTGTATCAATCGGATAAATTAGACGATATATAATATTAATTAGACAATATATTATACAAATACAGAATATTTATTATATCAGGTATTATATTAGTGTATTTTAATAATTAGATGAAATTATTAGACGCACTGTAGAATTTTAATTATTACATGTTTCGCACGAGTTTATATGCAATACTTTTATATTTTAAACATTAATGTAATGGGTTTTTATGGAGGAGATTTTTTTTCATGTACTTGCTTTCATTAGGCCACTGAACTGAAGTATTCTTTTAAATTACATGTTTTCTCCGAAATCCCATTTAAAAAAATAAATTTAATAATTTCTCATCTTCCGTTATGTGATTGACTTTTTCCAAATCTCCAAAATGCGAATCTCTAAATTTTAAAAATTACATCCACGTAGCTGCCAGCTCTACCGGATTTTACCAGTTTCTCCTGGTTTACCGGTTTAGTTAAAATTCTCCGAGTTTTTGCAGATTTCAGAAAATTCCCTAAAACTGAGAAAGTTTCCTAAAAAAAAATCCCTATTGAAATAGGATTTCTGTACAGATTATTGCTTGAATATTAAAATGAGTATTACTAATAGTAATACATAATGAAGTGAACCTCATTTATTGAAATCAGTTCAAAACTTTTTTTGTTTTTAGTTATTGTCGTAGTTCATTTACGTCGCACTAGAACTACACAATGGGATATTGGCGACGGTCTGGGAAACATCCTTGAGGATGGTCCGAAGACATGCCATCACAATTTTGATCCTCTGCAGAGGGGGTGGCACCCCTGCTTCAGTATCCCAACGGCATGCACGCGAAGTCTAGCACTTTACGGTAGAACAGTTTAACGAGGACCCATACAGCACACCCTAGGTCCCTACGCAGACTGATCCAAGTGGTCATCTCCCCGCCCGCCCGCACTCAGACTGCAGCCAATGCTGCTTGACTTCGGTGATCTGCTGGGAACCGCGTCTTAATGATCATTCCACTGCCGAACTTTTTATGTTCTAAAATTTTCAGTTTATTTTAGATCAGAACTCTATTTTTAAATTAATTGAAAAAATCTTTTAACTATCTTTGATGAATCAAATAAATATTAATATTCGAAAATAAAAAAAATTGTTAAATGTTGTGAAAATTGTAATTGTTATGTATAATATACTTAATGTACTTAGGTTGAAGTATTGTACTTGAAAAAAAGATGAATCGACACATAAGATACTTACCCGAGATTCCACCCTGCTGCTGCTCGGTTGCCACTCAGACTGAGGGGGTATGTTTTTTTGACCACTTTATCTTGAGTATCAAATTGTAATTTCATACTTTTAAGGCTACAGTGGACTACAGTGGAAAAAAAAATCTATTTTCTAATTTTGACCATTTTATGTTAATTAAATGATATAAAAAAGCATACTAATTATTAAAATCGTAAGAATTTGTAAAACTTTTGGCAGTAATAGTGTTATTTTGCTTTTTTATTACAAAAACTTGCTATTGGGAGTGTTTCTCAAAACAAAAATTTTTCATCCAACTGGAAATTGGAATAGTTCCATGCGCTGTAATTTTGATGACGATTCGATGAAACTTTTTTGACACACTCTTTAGATATATAAAAAAAAAAATTTTAAAGAAAAAATTTCATAATAAGGTGCCGCAACATATTTTTTATAATCATTTCAATGTTCCAAAATGTCCATTGAGTTTTTTTTTTTTTGTTAATTTTTTTTTTTTTTTTTTTTTTTTTTTTTTTTTTTTTTGCCGAAATTTGCTTTTCCTACTATATATGAAAATTATTAGAAAAATGTGTAATTTTTTTTTTTACAGTTTGAAGAGATATGTAAATGTAAGAGATATAAGATAGATAAATATGTAAGTTGAAATTAACAAATAATCTTTAAATGTAATGAAAAATTTAGTGCAACGATATTATTTAATCTTCAAAATAAATCAATAATTTTCTTTTTTGAAAAAATTTAAATTTTTCATGTTATAGCATGAATTATGTATCAAATTAAACTTGGAAATTTAATTTTGTTGCAATAAATATTAGAGAAATAAGTTTTTAGTTTATAATTCTTATAATTTTTTAAAATTATTTTTAAAATACTGTATATTAAAATAAAATTTAAAATAACATTTAACTCTGTACATAACTATACCTATTTCTACTCTTTTGTAAAAGAAAAAAGCATTTAAAAAACAAAATGAACACTTTGATGTTTTTAAATCAAAATACATTATAATATGCGCGCTAAATGTAATTATTTACTTTTAATTGCTTAATTATAAGGAGCTAAGTTAAATATGATTTTACCAAACAAAGAAATAAAATTAATGAATTTTTGAATCTAAGATGCAAACCTAAGTGAACCGAAGATATAAATTACGCGATTTATAATTAATTTTACTTATAATAATAAAAAAATTTAGTGAGTTAACATAAAATGATGAAGTATTTAAACTAAAATAACATATTTTGGTTTTGTTATTTGTTTCTTTATTTTAAAAAAAAGTGTTACAAAATTCCTTATAAGAACATACTCTATATTTGTTGCTTGATACATTGATAGTTCTCGACTTAAATAATATTTTATATGAAGAAAAATATTAATAATCAAAAAGAGAATGATTCCCTTTTTATTTTCAGAAATCAAAATAAAATACAGATAATCATGATAAATAGCCACACTTTTGACAAAATAAAAATAATAGCTAATAACAGGACCTATTATCAATAATAGAACCTATAATAACCGAGTTAATATTTTCCTGAATAATAAATGTACAGTAATCAATAAAAAATTTCCTAAATAAAATGAATATCCGAACGCTTTTTCCTATATAATAAAGTAATTTTCTAATTAATAAAAGAAATATTCTTCGGCTTATAAATTTTATTTAATAACGGAATTTATTAAAAGATAAATATAAAATGTTATCAGGTTCTTTAGAAATCATAATGTTCTTTAAAAAAAAAAAAAAAAAAAAAAAAAAAAAAAAAAAAAACAATTGAAAGAAAAAACATCATTTCTAGAGCGAATTATCTTTTAAACTTCAGTGATTTCTGAATTTTTGTCATTATTTTTATTTTTTTTATTTTATCAATTAAAAATTTTAGCTGAAGTAAGCCAATCATTGGCGAATTTTATTTTTAAATTCCGAAATGTGAACAGAAAAATCAAGAGTATTTCTTTCCTTTCCGATAAACAAGAAAAGTATATTTAGAATATAATTCTGCAGAAGAAAAAGAAAAAACAAATTATTTGCTTTTGTATTTTTGTAATTTAAATTATTAATGTAGTTGAAACATCGGTTATAGAGTCATCTTCTAGAAATCCGTTTTTTATTGAAATTCATTCAGTAAATCTTTATTTTTGAGTTCACATACGCGAACTATACATTTCAAGCTTCCAAAAGAAATAATTCGCAATTATTTTCTTATGAAATGTGTTATTATGAAAGAAAGATGAAAAAATTCTTAAAAAATTTGCGAAAAGAGCCTAAACCACGCCTCCCATCTGTCCTCTCTTCATTTACCAATACGAGTATAAGTTCTAGAAGGGGGGATCTTTTGGGGGGTTAGGAGAAAAGCCTCTTTACTTTCTTTGAATAGTTGAGGGGTTAGATAGCTTAGGGGTCTTCTATTGTGGTTGAAAATAGTTTTTATTTCATTCACTTTCTTTAAAAGGAGTTAGGATGGAAGACTTTCTTTCGAATTTTCAATGTTTTTAATTATTATTTTTTCTTAATTTTGGCAATAACAACTTATCAAAACATTTTAGGATAAATATATTTAATTAGTTAATAATAATAATAAAACATTATATATTTATATATAAATATATATATATATATATATATCAATTAAGCAACTACAAAAAATTTTGTAATTACCCCCATAGACATAGCTAACAATAATTATGCAATCTTCTGTAAAAAATTCTTTGTAGAACTTTTAAATACGGAGTAAAAAAATAGCAAAAATTTTAAACTTCGTAATTTAAATATTAATATTGTCATTAAATTTTTTTTAGCTTTATATAAAAGGTTAAAATATTATTAACAATATTATTAAAGAAGGTTTTTCTTGGATTATCACTAATAATCCACCGATTTTAGAATTTATTAAACATAATAAAATTAATTCTATTGCCACTTATGATTTCCAAGATCTTTTCAATAGCATTCGCCTTTCTAAAACTAAAAGATGTCCTTTTGAATTATTACTATGATTTGAAAAAATCTTTAATTGTGATTTTGATTATTGGGAAATTCCAATAAACTTTTGTCTTTTTAAAAATTATCTTTGAAATGGAAAATATTTTTACTTTCTAATTGATGAAATACCGGAAGGATATAATTTTTCATCTCTCTTAGCTAATTTATTTTTGCACTAAAAAAAAATTGTACTCTTAATATTAAATTTGTTTTTAGATTTATTTATGATTTAATTATCTTCAATTTTCACGAATATACTTTTTTATTAAATAATATTTACCCCTAGGAATTAACCTCGCTTCGTAATCATGGTAATAATTTTAATTATTTTGGATTTGGGTATTATAAAAGAAGAAAATATCTGCTTTGTTGGTCTATTCGATAAAAGAAATTATTTTTATTTTAAGGCAAATAAGCTAATTACTTGGAATTCTAATGTTCTTAAAAACATCTATTTAAATACCATTTTTAATCAAATGAATAGAATTAAAAGAATATGTAGTAATGTTTAGTTATCCAAGAAACAAATAGACAAAATTTTATAAAAAAAAAAACAATGGTTATCCAAATAAAGTAATTAAATTCTATATAAAAACATTAAGTTAATTGTATGTTATTGTTAATAAATTTACTAAAAAACTTCTTCGTTAATTTATACAACTTTTACCGTGTGCAAATCCACTTCGGGCAAATCCTTAGCTGAAATTATGTGCATAACAGGCAAATCATATTTCCTCCTCTCTCTTTTCTGTTTTATTTATTTTTGTTCTTAAATAAAAGTTAATTTTCTAAAATTATTAATTGGCAACCTCTTTAAATTATCCAGTATAATATTACCTTGCACACATCCATTTTCTGGCCCATCCTTGGTGACTAACAAATCAAACGCACTTCAGTAAGAACGCACTATGAAACAAAAACCCTCTATTTACGCTTTTACCCCAATTTGCGCTTCTGTTTTCATATTTTATAATCTGGTAATCATGTTGCGAAAATATTTTAAATAATTCTTGAAAAATTTCTCATTCATAGAAGTTCATTTAAATTCACAACTCGCTTTATAGATTTCGTTTTCTGTTTTGTTCTGTTTCGCTTTACATTTTATTGTCTGTTTTTGCGTGATACTTTTTCCTAATGTTCTGTATTCCTTTTGTTTCAAAAATTTTTTCGAGTGCTCCTCACATTATTGTATTAATATATTTTGCTTTACTATATTGATTCAATATTAGAAAGCATTCCTTTTTACGGATATAATGGTGTGAGCTGATGAAAAAATTATATATTTTATTTTCCGGAATTTTATTATTTTTTCTTTTATTTTTCATTTTGACTGTCTAAATAAATGTGAATTTTCATGTTGTTCTTCCACATTACATTTACAGCGTCAACCGATATGTGATTTATATTTTAATTTCTTCACTAGCAAATGCTAACTATTTCTATGCATCATATAATGTTGCTCAGATTTTTATGTTCATATATATATAGATTGCTAGTTTTAAATATGGATATTATATTTTCCCATTTCGTAAATTTTCATAACTGTTCAATAATAATGCATTTTTCTGAAAATACTTTTTATTTTCTTTACAGTGCTAACAGAATTAAATGAACATATTTTATTTTAGTATTTGCAAATCTAATTTTTATTACTGTGCAGCGTCGTGTATTTTCTTGAAAAGGAAAAATTTTTTCACTGTATAATTTGTTTTAATTATTCACATTTTATTTTCCCATTTTCAAATCTCTGCCACTATTTAGCATTATGTGTTTATTCGAAAAGATACTTTTTGACTGTGTCAATCAATTTGATTATCCTTGTAGTACTTCCACATTTGCAAATTCTAATTATTTTTTAGTATTATGGTGTTCTAAAGAAATATTGCTTTCACTCATTTATAGTTCATATGTTTTTGCCAGTTTTTCTTATTTTTTACCATTTTCCAAAAAACGTTATTTTAGTAGAAGCAATAATAGGTTTAACATATTATTTTTATAGTTGCAACTTTGTGTAGCTGTTATGTTTAATTGTAAAAAAGGTTTTTTTTCACCGTGCGACCGGATATAAATAAGTTTTTTCGCTATATTTTCACTATTGCTGCAAATTAATTTTCTGTAATGCATGTATGCTGTATTTATTCTTGTCCGAAATTATACTTAAGTTTTTTATTTTAGTATAATTTTCTCCTTTTATTATGTTTTCAGTCTGAATTATTCGCAGTTAATGAATCAGGATCGGTATTCTGTAAAAATAAGTAGAACCCGAGATACAGTGAGCAGCTAAAAAAATTAGTGGTTCATAAAGTAAACTCAAATTCCTTTTTCGCAGGTAAAATTTTTTTAAATGTTTCAATCTATGTCATACTTTTAAAAGTATATAATTATAACTTTTTATTAAAAATGGAGCAATACATATTTAAAGGCGTGTTTAAAATGAGTTATTTCGTTGAAATGAATAATACGTGTGGGTTACGTTAGATATTTATACTATAATTATCTGTCATTATTAATACGTTTATTTTTAGTATTTTATTACAAAAAAAGTTTTATCTTAAAGAAAAAAAAAAAAAAACGCGTATCTTTTGTTGAGAAACTCTTTTTTATATCTTGCGGGAAATTTCGATAGATATTTAAAAATGACGGTAAAATGTTCACTTTAACAAAATAAATGTTTATTTCAACTTTTAACTACTACAAAATGCCCATACTTAATTACCATTGTATTATTTACTATGCCAATGCTACCTTTTTGATATTACATTCCTTTTTTCCATCCGTGATAAAATAAGAGTTTTGCTCTTGTTTATAGCCCTTATTTTGTCACCATATGTAAACATAATGAAATATTGTACATTTCTTGTGACTCAAGTTATACTGTTTGTAATGCACATACACATGTAAACTATTTATATATATTATAAAATAAGAGTTTTGAGTTTGATTTTTAGCCCTTTATGTTGTTGTTGTTGTTGTTAATTTACGTCGCACTAGAGCTGCACAATGGGCTATTGGCGACGGTCTGGGAAACATCCCTGAGGATGATCCGAAGACATGCCATCACAATTTTTATCCTCTGCAGAGGGGATGGCACCCCTGCTTCGGTAGCCCAACGACCTGCACGCGAAGTCGAGCACTTTACGGTAGAACAGTTTAACGAGGACCAATACCGCACACCCTTGGTCCCTACGCAGACTGATCCAAGTGGTCACCCACCCGCACACTGACCGCAGCCAGTGATGCTTGACTTCGGTGATCTGCTGGGAACCGTGTCTTAACGATCAGTCCACTGCGGGACCTTTATTTTGCCACCATATGTAAACATAATAAATATATTGTAATGCACATATACATGTAAATTATTTATATTCTCTATTTTGTATTTTTGTTATTTATATTTTCTCCTTTTTATGCTTTTATCTTTATTATACAGAACTAAAAGATCAGGATCGTTATAAATAAAGGTTTTATGCTTTTAATTAGATAATTTTTTTAATTGCATGCTTTGCCCACGAAAATGGAATTTTTTGTAATATTACAGACATTTTCTCTATTTTTGATTTATTATTTATTTTTTTTGTGTGCGAAGTTCTGACATATGTTTACAAACTTATCTGCGTTATAAATAAGTTTATACTTCATTACGTAAATAAGAAATATCTCAAAGTAGTTCGAGAACATTTTTTTCACTCAATTTAGACCCCCAAAATTTCACACTAGTGGCCATTTTTTGTTTGAAATTAAGTGTCTCTTAGCTTTTATATGTATCTGTATGAACAGGTGTGTGTTCATAGATACACAATTAAAATGAAAGTAGAGAATTCAAGATGTGATCAAAACAAAATTTTAAAACTGTAGACAAAGTAGAATGACAAAAAAAACAAAAAAAAAACGAAGTTTGCTGATTATCAAACTACACGCTACCAGATGTTTCATCTGAATTCCATCTTTATAAAGCTGAAGTAATATGAAACATGTGGTGAAAATTCACTTTAAAAAAGAATAGTAAATAAATAAAAATAAATAATACTAAAATACAAAAATAAATAATAATCAAACAGAAAATTTAATAATTCGAATAGAGATTGAAATGTATGACACAGAAAAAAATATAAAATTATTGAAACAGAAAAAAATATATAATTATTTTTCTGTTAAAATATTTTTGGTTTTTTATTTTCTTTTTCCTTTGCTTTAACACACATGCACTCACCCATATTCACATGTACGTATGTGTCTTAAACTGTTAAAAATGAAAGAAGAAAAATTCTCAGACAAATACACTTCAGCGAAATTACAAAGCAATAGAAATAAATTATAAAATTTATCGAGAAATTATTATCCTTATTTACAGAAAATAAAAACTTACCGGATGGTGAATGTAACATTGAAAAAGATACGTCAAAACAAAAATTTTCTTTGATGCAACCTAAAAAGCGTTTGATTTTAATTTTATAATTTTTTATTATTATTTTTTATTTTTATAACTTTTTATTATATTGGTATAAGTTTTAATCATTTTCTTTAACTCTGTATTATAACTTTATAAACTGCCTACGTTTTTATAAATTATATTTTTCTCAGAATTTTTATATTTCTTCATATATTTACAGCTCAATATACTTAGCAGTTCTAGCGCCGATTATTAAAACTAAGTTACTTTAATTAATTATATTAATTCCACACACATAAATAAAAATTTATATTCTTCTTGGTGTTCTAATTTGAAACGAATTAATTGTAAGATATAAGTTAATCCCCATTATCTTTTAAACACCTATTAATTATTTACATTTTTAGTTAATGTAAATAAATAGTTAGAATGATTTTTCTGGATATTTCACAATGAAACTAAGAAGGTGTTTAAAAATAAAAGACCGCGAACCCAGAATCACTTTACGAAACTAATGCTTACATTGTTCAGTTTTAGGGAAATTGGGATAGTGTAACTGACCCTCTATCATATATCACTGTCACTGTACCAATTCACTCCTCCCTCAAAGCGACGCCCCCATAGTGCGAGACTTACAACTGATTTTGCCAATTCAGGTTTTTTATCTGGGTACTGCATCCTCTTAAGGAAAGTGGTAGTACAATGCTAATGTGATATAACAATAACCCAATAAGTCCAAAGAGTCACAAAGTGTGAGGTTTGGATAAATTGGAATCACCAAAATTTAGAATAAGGGTCGAACTAAAATAAATTAAGGATTAAAGATAAATTAGACAAAGCCATGCTATATCCTGATACAGATTTAACCATTAATTAATTGAAAGATGATGTTTCCAATAAGAAAATCTAATAAATTCAGATTCAAGTATGCCCATAACAATAATCAAAAGGTACTCACCACATTCATGAGGCAAAAGGTAATAACTATTAGCTATAAAGATACAACTAAAAAAATCATACCACTCTTTCTCTTCAACTGAACATTTATTTTCGTAAAACATTTTGTAAAACCACTTATTTTGTTATTTCGTAAAACAAACAATATATTCAACACATTTTGTACCACAAGAAATATCTTTTTCTAAAAAAAGAAATGAGTGACCAGAGAATTGAAACAAAGACGTCATGCATGAAATTAAAATAACGAAAACGAGGAATTTAACTATATAAACAGATGTTCATAGAGAGAAAGCTTAAATTTAAGAGAGTGCTAAAAAAAATTAAAGGTAAAAAATGAAGCTATTTAATTTATAGAAATTAATTTTATAGATTCAATTAAAATTATAGGTTAGGAAGAGAATATAAAATTTCCCTCGATACGGACCGAAAGTCCGCATCTCGGAAAGAAGTCACCAGCCATAAGGCTCGAGAAAGAATGTAATAAAAGTGATTCGTTAACTTGGTGTTGGACCAGAAAAGTTACATCCAATTAAATTTAAAGAGGAGGAGAGTTTGAAAATTAAAGGAAAGAGATTGGTTAGTTAGCCCCCCTATCAAAGACCACGTTGACAAAGGTCAACCAGAAAGGTTAAAAGTAAAAATAAAAGCTATATTGAAGAATAAAGCTTTAAAGAAAAATTAAAGGCTTAAGTAAAAGTAAAGATTAATTTGTCACTTTACATTAAATGTACATGTGACAGTAATAAAGTGGTAAAATAAATGATTTGAAGTATTTAAAATTTAAATAATATTATAAAAAAAATTCCGATGTAAATTATTATAAAATTAAAAAATTCCTAAGATTATAATTTTTAATGTAGGAGTTTTGAAGTCGTTCATAAAGATATTAAAGTTAGCTTTATTATTTGTGCTGGCAAATAGACTGCTAATCACTTTAAGTGGCCCGGAAAAAAGTCTGTCAAAATTTCTTAGAATATCACAAATTTAAAAATGTCTGCTCCTTACCCAATATCTTCCAGGCATTTTGCTTCCTCTAAAAGCTTCAAAGTAATGAAATTTTAGAAAGTTTTTTTTTGTTTCTTTGTTTTAATTGTTTCCTTGCAAATTAAAGTGAAGTAAAATTAAAAATTAACTCATTGTGTGTGTTTACTCTCTACCTTTCATTATATTTAAAACATTTATTAAAATTTCTCACCATAATTATTTTTGGATTTTGTTTACATAAAAAAGATAAAATTAACTTCTCAAATTTGTCTTTGAGTTTTTCAAGTTGAGTTACTTACTATTAGCTTAAAATGACTGTTTTCTCAACTTCTAAACTAATATGTCATTTTCCTGGTATACAAAATTTGGTGAATTTCTTATTTATTTTTTTCTTGAGAAAATGTCAATAAACTACACTGCTGTCTGTAAGATATTAATAAATGTAACTAAATAAATATACAAAAAAAATTATTTTGAAGATTTTAAATTTTGAAGAAATTTTTTTTCCGAATTGTCATGTTTCCATGGAATCACCCATATATCCTTTCGATTTCACGAGTTTACGATTTGAAACATAGATATGGAAAGATAGACTCCCAGCAGCAAAACAAATCATGAATCCACAACTGAAGCAGATGCGTTTTCAACAATAAAAAGATTTATTTTTAGAAAACTGCACACTTTTCGGAATCATTTTAAAGTGGAAAAAAGTTAGAAAAAAATATTTCTGTAAGAAAAAAAAGTAGCGCATTTTTAAGATTTGTAGCGTTCAAAAAATAGTGAGTAGCCCAAAAAGTAGCGGGTAGCCCAAATTCAATTTTCAGTGGCGGGGACTTTTAAAAGTAGATCCGCTACTTGTAGCCCAATCTGGCAACACTGTAGCAGATATCCTGCACGTGATAACATTCAACGAGGAAAGGGGGAGTGGTTCTATCTACGTAAATCACTCCTCTAAGGTTAACACCAGTTTTCATTTTTCGCCCCGCCCACTCCTCAGGAATATTTAATTTCAATCTTTGACCTTGATTTAGATGACATTTTACCGAATGCTTGTTGCATCACTTTTCTTTGATTGAAGTGCATTTAACGATAAAAGAAAAAAGCTTCTCTAGCCTTTTTTTAAACATTATTTATATTGCCGATATTTTTTTTGTTTTGGAATTGAAAACTGTTAAAAAGAATAAATAAGTTTCGTAAAGAAAACTTTTGAAATTCATTTAGTGAAGAAAATACAGTCAAACCCCGCTATAGTGAACACTGTTTATAGTGAACTCCCGGATATAGTGAACAAAATGTTCGGTCCCGTGCCTTTCTTTACACGTATAATGTAATTTTTTGTGGATAAAGTTGGATATTATGAACTTTTTTTCTCTCCGACTGATTTTTTAAAAATAATTTTGAAATGTCCACTTCAAAATAAATACTTATACAAAATAAATACTTTTTTAAAACCATGTATTGAGTGGAAAGTAGCGATAAGCACTTTTTCCTGTTTGTTTCTTTTATCACACTTTTCCATTCCCAAAGGCCAGGCAGAGATGTATGGACACATTTTTCCATGCATCAGCTAATAAGAACTTTTTTTCTTTTTTCTTTTTTTTTTTTCGTGTGTACAAAAGACGAAGAGTAATAAAAAATAAAAGCAAGTGTACACTTTTTTTGTTACTACGTAATATTTTTCAGTAATTTTTGTATTTCTTTTTATGGGCCATTTATTTAAATAATGTATTAATAAAAAGGAGCTCGGAACCATTTGTTAAAATTGTTTGCGGAACGGAACTCCCGGTTATAGTGAACAGAAATTTCGGTCCCTTGAAGGTTCACAATAGCGGAGTTTAACTGTACATGCTTAATATCCTTAATATTTATTTATTTATTTATTTATTTTTTTTGGAAGAAAGTTAAAAGAAAAACATATTTCTCTTTGTTATTTTATAGCATTGTGCATCGAAAATATTTACTATGATAACAAAGAGGTTAGAAGGGTGCGTAGCGTTTTTAAAAAGTGCTTAAAGGTGCTTATATTCAATTTTCGTTTCTTAAAAACCCCTAAATGTGCTTTTCTTATTGGATATTTTTTTTTAAATGCCTGGTCCCTTTTCGAAAATGAGATTTTTTTTTCTTTACTAAGTCGTTTTTTGCCACGTATAAGGCAATAGCGGGGTTTTCACTTTGTTCTATTCAACGTTTTCACAACGAATATCCCCAGAGGTATGATTAGTTAAGGGAACGTGGAGGACTTTGTGACTCGACAGATGTAACGGGCATTAGTCACCATTTACTACACTGGGAGTCTTCGGCAAACGGGGATCGAACCCTTGCCCTCTTGGACATGGGCCCAGAGCCCTACCAACCAGGCTACCCCCTGCTCTCGTTCATAAATATTTTATTTTATAATCGTCGTTGAACAGCCGACCCAATTTTATGGGTTTACGATTGCTAGTGTTCAACTCCGTTGCCTTGTCATTTTGAACCCAATCCAGAAGACTCTTGGATTGAGTATTGGGAGAAATTAGCCTTTCTGGAGGACTTTTTGATGAAGCTAACCCTCATTTACGTTACATGGAGAAGACCACGGAACCTCCCACAGGTAGCCTGATGGCAAGGTGGCTGAAACCCGTCTACTACTGAGGATATTTCACGTCAGCCTCGTGGTCGG
Source organism: Parasteatoda lunata (assembly GCA_949128135.1). NCBI lineage: Eukaryota > Metazoa > Arthropoda > Arachnida > Araneae > Theridiidae > Parasteatoda > Parasteatoda lunata. Next base: position 114,115,344 of record OX421970.1, read on the forward strand.
TGCAAGCCGGATGCGAAATTCGTATCGCCGGGGATTCGAATAATATGTTTGCAATGATCTAGAAATGATTGAAAATCTAACTACTACCGCTGCTAATTTTCGATTCCATCATTAAAGACCGGAAAACCAGTGAGTAGATAAAAATAAAAATAAAGTGAAAGATAAAAATAAAAGAATAAATTATAAAACAAATGCTCGTTATAAGAATTAAAAAAACAATATTATTAGAAAGAGATCATCCATGAGTTTTAAAATTTGCATGATTATTTAAATTGTTAAAAAATGTTAAGTGAATAAGATATAAAATTGATTGTTTTTTTCCTTTTAGATGGGGGTGGCTTCAACGTCCCGAAAAAGAAAAGGGGTAAGTCATGTTCTTTTTTTAATAAAATTTTCGATATTATTTATATATATAAAATTACTTTAATAATAAATATGGCTATAACTTTGAAGATAAAATTTAGCTTTTTTTAGTTGAAAATGTATGTAGCATGTACCTGATAATGTTGTGATCTCTTCTTGCTTTCCATGCAGATTTCTTTCATGGTAGTTAAGATTTATAAAATAAATAGAGATTTTAGTTTACAATATAAAGGTGCGTCAATTGCTATTTTAATTATGTCTAGTGTTTAGGACACCTGTTTTGAGATGTTCAAATATTTCAAAAGGTGATTTTTAATTTAACGAATTTTCCATAATACGGACTTATTATGGGCATTTAACGACTTCGTTAAATGGAGGTCCGACAGTAAATACCAATTGAAAGAAATTGTTGATTATTGAAAGCACACCTATCTTCAACCTTGATAAATAGTTAAAATTCGGTTGTTTTCCTTGAAATTGAAACCAAAATCAAATATTTTGTAGAATTAAAATTTTTGTATATAAAAAAAAACTAGTACCCTCTTTGTTGTCAGCATTTTCCCCACCTCATCTGTTAATGTAGAGGCTTGGAAAACACATAGGGTGGTGTAAGATGGTGTCCCGTCTCTTAAGTGAAGATAGGGAAGCCCTATGTGGAGCAGGCATCAAAGAGTTCTTTTTTTTTAATCCTTTTTTTTTTTTATAGAATAATTAACGTAGATTTAGAGTTAAAAAATTTATGATATGAAATTTTATTTGTATAAATTGTTTATGCTTTCTATATAAAATTTTCTAATATTTTTTATATTTTCTCTATTAAATTTTCTACTAATACCCTCTTTGTTGTCTGCATTTCCCCCTCCTCATCTGTTAAGGTAGAGGCTGGGAAAACATGTAGGGTCGTGTAACATGGTGTCCCGTCTCACTTTAATTCTAAGGTTAAGTTTGATCTCATTTCATTTATATCATGTACCTTAACCTCTTCGAAGTCCAAAAAAAAAAAAAATTATTCCAAATGTAGAAATTATAATCTAAGAAAATATTTCTACTTCTAGAAATATCGTGTGTACATTCTTATTGATATTAAATGAAAAAAAAAAAAAAAAGATTTGTAAATAAATAATTGAGCAAAATATATTTATTCATAAAATTAATTGATAAAATATTACGTACTTAAAATTAAATTATGACAATTTTTTAAAAAAATATTATAAATTAATTTTAAGAATTGTTTAAGTTTACTTAACGCGTAACACATTAGAAGTGTTATTTAAAATGTGTCAATTGAAATTATTAAAAATGTGAGTGATTTTGTTTCCATTATTCGTTCGAAATAAATATTTGCGTTCAGCAGTATAAGCTAAATACCAAATATTTGTACGTTGCATCTCTAATTTAGTAGCAGCAATTGCTGTTTATTTTTGAAAATTTATTATTATTATTTTTTTAATTTTAGAGTGTTGAGCATAATCTTGTATCTATTTACAATTAGAAAACTTCTTGAATAGGGTTTTTGCAATAACAGGACCCTATTTGCACGAATTACCAAAAGCAGAACCCTGGTTGAAAGAATGTGACTTAACGCTCATTTTATATTCCCAAAATTACGAGTAATTTTTTCACAATTTTACAAAAGCGGGACCTTTCACAAAATGTACAGTTTCTGGACAGTCCCCTAAAAAGTTTTTTTTTTTTTTTTTTTTTTCTTTTTTTTTTTTTCTTTTTCGTTGAAAGAATTGGCTACGCACCCTGTTTAAAATTTTATTTTTGCAATAAAAAACCATTTTCTAACTTTTATAGTACTATAAAGAACAAAATTAAGCAGTCAAAGAAATTTTCAATTTTTGGTCCATTTTTCTTAAATGTTTAAGGGTTAAAAAAGTATTTGACTATAAAATATTCTTTTATATCTCTAAGAAGCGGCATTTTATTTATTTATTTTTTTCATACTTGCAGGACGCAGAGAGTTGAGCTGGACCCAGTGGCAAGTAAGTAAATTTTTTCTCGACTTATAATCATTACACTATGTTACATTTTATAACAAGCACAACGATAATTGAAAAATAATCCCATGTACAAAATTAATTATTATTTTGTATTGGTCAAAACATATTGCATGCAGATTTTTACATAATTTTAAACTGTGTAATTTCAAATGATAAAATAAATTTTTGAAGTTAAATTATGAACTAGTTTGAGGTAGGAAAATTTAAAAACATTCTTTTTTAAAATTTCTTATCTTAGAAACAATTTGACCTATTGTGTTTAAATTTATTTCTTCATCATTTAAAATCACAGAGTAAAACTATTTTTAAAAAAAAAATTTTTTTTCCTTAGCACTCAAATTTTTTTAACCGTCACTAAATGAAACAATAAAAAGAACATTATTAAAATGTTCTATTTCCGAGGGATTATCTTAGGATAATCCAGGATTTTTATACCAAATTTTTTCTGGATACTATTTTGGGTCCATTTTTGTGAAAAGGAATACTTATGGGGAAAAAAAAATTTTTCTGTAAAATGAACACTATTTTTGTACGAATTTCTTAATTAAGTGCAAAAAAATTAGTTCTAGAAATCTTTATATTTATGTTTAATATTTAAAATAAGTGTACTATAAGATTCCATGTAAAATCTTAATTATCAGGTGATACTATACAGCTTTGTTGTTTTTACGCGACTGAAACCGGTTTGCACTTGTTTACTTTCATGCATCATTGGGTTAAATTAGACTATATATCATATAAATTCGATGATTATTTAAATTCGACAATATATTATATAAATATAGAATAACTATTATATCGGGTATTATATTAGTATATTATAATAATTAGACCAATTAGACACGCTGTAGTTTTTTTTAATATTTGCATGTTTTGCACGAGTTTATACGCAATACTCTTATTTAACCATACATGTAATGGGTTTACCATACATTCAGGAGATTTTTATATACTTCAGATTTGTGTTTATTATTACCGTATTGCATTACAATATTTACCAATTGATACACTAACGTAAAGAAGTGCAAACCGCGTAAAAACAATAAAGCTGTATTGTATTTTATTTTATATATGTCGTCGAAAATCCGACCCAATGTTTGGGTTTACGACTACTAATGTTCAACTCCGTATCCTTGTAATTTTGAACCCAATCCAGAAGACAAGGAAACTCCTGGATATTGATCCATATCCCCAAAGGTATGATTTGCTATGGGAACATGATGGACTTTATGACTCGACGGATTTAACGTGCATCAGTCGGAGAGTCTTCGGCCAGCGGGCGTCGTACCCACTACCTCATGGGCATGGGCCCAGTGCCCTACCAATCTGGGTATCCTGGCTCTCCCAGTGATTTTGAAAAAAATTCCTTCTGATATTCCTAAATTCTTTAAAATGCCACTCAAGTACCTTCTCTGATATAGCTTTTAAATTAATCATCACACTATAAAAATCAGGGTGAACAACGGTTTTAAAAAGTGCTCATTTTTGATTTGCGTTTTTTAAAAGCCCTTAGAGGTTCCTTTTTTTTTAATTCGAGGTTTGTAAAAAGTTCTTAATTTTCTATCTTTTCAAAAAAGATTTTTCTTTACGGCGTCGATTGTCGGTCTAAATTACAAAAATTGCATGGTTTTCAGAATTTTCTCTGTAAAGGGCCAGGATAGCCTGGTTGGTAGGGAACTTTACCCCTGTACGAGAGGGCATGGGTTCGATCCCCGCCTGCCGAAGACTCCGTTAGGTGACTGATGCACGTTAAATTTGTCGAGTAACAAAGTCCTCCATGTTTCCATAACAAATCATACCTCTAGGGTTATTGATCAAGGAGTTTCCTTGTCTTCTGGATTGGTTCAAAATGACAAGGCTACGAAGTTGATCATTTGTAGTCGTTAAACGCTAAATATTTTGTTGGCTGTTAAACGACGGTAATATTAAAATAATATAAAAATTTTCTCTGCAATAATTATCAAAAACTTGTTTTTTTTTTTTTATCAAAATTTTTAAATTTTATTGATTTTATGTTTTTAAATTAGGAACTTTAATTGAAAAAAAATGTTTCTTACTGCACAGATCGTAATTATTAATTTTTTTTCTTTCGGAAAGTGATTAAAAATATTTTTTTGAGTGTTTAAAAGGGTGCTTATTTTTTGCTGAAAAATCAGGCTACGCACCCTGATTAAAAATTGTAACTTCATGGGTATTGTCACCCTTTAAATTACGCCCCTGATTTTCAAGCACAATTTTTACATCAATATTTTTGTCTTTTTAAGGTACCTGGCAGCTGGACCCTCAAGGAGGAGGCAATCCTCTGCTTCAAGTGAGGAGGTGAGTTCATTTTTCTAAATTATAATCAATCATTTTTAATATTTTCTGTTTTATAAAGCATCTTTTTTTGTTGATTTATCTTAAAGTCCTGTGGCAGAATTTTTTCGAGCTATCTGCGACAAAACTCTCTAGCGCTAATATCTTTCTCTGAAAGATACTTTTAATAATAACAAACATATAATATACAGGATATCTGCGCACCTGGAAAGTCATAGATTTGGGTATTGAACAAAATTTTTCATGAAATATCATAATTTTAACTGTTTTTGTTTTTTCAATCATGGAAAGTCGTGGATTTTGGTTGTCGAAAAATCTAATTTTAAAAATGGAATTTGCCCCCCTCCCAATTTCGCAGTGCTTCGACTATCTGAATTTGTAACAAAATCCCCACTCAAATCATATTTTATTAAGATATAAAATAATTTTATCATGTTCTTTCAAAAAAGAACATCGTTTCAAGAGCGAATTATCTTTTAAACGTCCCTCATTTCAGAATTTTTTTATATGTTTATTATTTTTTTATTTTATTGATTTAAACTTCTAGTTTAGGCTTTTTATATTACACTTACTTTTAAGAAGAAATAAAACAAGTTTAAATAACTACATATATCTTACTGCATTTAGTTATTTCTTTAAATATTTTTTTTTACCTATTTTATTGCTTCAACTCTTTCTTTACTCTGTTTTTTAAGTTTAAAATCTATAAATATGAAGATGCAGAGTATAACAGTTTTGGTTATATCTATCGTTTCAATTAATGTTATTATAATGCTTTTTTAAATGTATTGTCGTGTATTTGTCAGCTAAAATAGTAACTTCGGTAAGTCATGAAAAATTCTTGGAATTATTAGTCACGTAACGTTATGAAAAGTCATGGATTTGAAAATCTTAAATGTAGCAGTTATACTCTAATATGTTACTAATTTAAAATAAAAAAAGCGCTGCGTTTACGAAAAAAAAGCAAACTATAGTATATTTTTTTTAATTGAACATCTAATCTCGGTAGTTAATAAAACTAATCTTTATTTTTTATTTTTTTTATTTTTTTATTTATTTATTTATTTTTTTTTTTTGCAGACACATATTCGTTTACGTCAATTCAATGTAAAAAGTAATTTTAAATAATTATATTTTTTATTATTTTATTCAATAGGGGTAAAAACATTTTTATTTCGACAAATTTCGCATCTTTTAAAATTATATTATTTTAAAAAATAAATGATTGATCGATTGAAAATATTTTAATAGAAATTGGTGGAATCTCTTAAGAAATTAAATATTTATCTTATTAATTAAATATGCATCTTAGAAATTAAGTATGCAAAAAAAGAAAAAAAAACTTGTTACCGCCTAACTGGGCAAAAATGTAAATTATATAAACTACCATTTAAATTTTTTGTGTCATCATTAGACAAAATAATAATTTTTTTTCTTCGTGGAATTATCTTTAGGTAAAAGAATTTTGAAATTGTCATCAAAATTTCTTCCATTGGCTCAAAAATTCCCTAAATAACACACCAGGGTGCGTAGCGTTTTTAAAAGTGCTTAAAGGTGCTCATTTTCGATTTTTGTTTTTAAAAGCCATTAAAGGTGCTTTTTCATTGGGTGTTTTTAAAAAGTGCTTGATATTCTCTTTTCGAAAAAAGAGATTTTTTTTCTTCTTTACCATGTTGATTTTTGCCGCGTATTTTGCAAAAGCGTGATTTTTGCATTGTTCAACGTTTTCACAATTCATTCAACCACAATCTATTTCGGTCTACCGTCGGTCCATAGCGTATGAAAGCGAAAATCATTTAATATGTTTAATGCAATACTTACGAGTCCGCGTGTGCGTCTACTGAGCTGAGTTCGGTGAGATGATTGCTTTCTCATGTGCAACTCTGCCGCATTGTGCAAGATTTCTCAATGTGAGGCTTCATTTTCCACCCTCTGATATCGAACCGAAAAATCTCTATCTTTTTTTCGGTGGCTAATGTAATCAAGACTTGCGTTCTTTGTCAGAAACTAGTTATTTTATCATAATCATGTAAAGTCTGAAAATTATTTTGCATTTTCTTAAAGTATATACAGTCCCTAGCCAAATTATTAGACACACTATAGATTTTATGTAAAATCTCATTTATTAGGTGATACTATACAGCTTCATTGGTTTTACGCTACTGAAACCGGTTTGCACTTGTTTACGTTTGTGTATAAATGGGTTAAATTAAACGATAGATAATATAAATTCAATGATTAGATGATATATTATATAAATATTATACTAGATATTATATTAGTATATTATAATAAGTAGACCAAATTATTGGACACACTGTCGTATTTCAATAATTGCATGTTTTGCACAAGTTTCTTAGCAATACTTTTATATTTAAACATACATGTAATGTGTTTTTATTTAGAAAATTTTTTATATACTTTTTATTTGTATTTATTTTGAACCTATTGCTTTACAATGTTAACCAAATTATACAGGAGCGTAAACAAATGCAAACCGATTTCATCCGAATGAAAATAATACTGTTGCATAGTATTACCTGATATTTATAATTTTACGTAGAATCTTATTGTGCGTCTAATAATATGGCCTAAGTACTTTAGTAATTAGAAATATTTTCTTCTGATATATAAGGTTCTGAGAAACAACTTGAATGCCTAAAGCTTCCGTTTTCATGTTTTTTGTGTCCATTACGCAGAAAATCAGGATTAATAAAATGACTTCCACTAAATACTATGAATTCCCTATAATACAGCTATCCCATGCTTAATATATGACATCTTAACACATCATAACCGGTCAAATGACCGTTTAAGAGCTTTTGCATCGAAAATGCGCTTATCATCATATCGTTTTCGCACATATGAGTTCATGACTTTTTCTAACAATTATGTACAGTTAATATTCTATTATTATATTTTTTGTATTTTGCTTTTTTCGAATAATACTTGTCGTATACCTATTTCTAGCATAACCGGTCATTTGACCGGGAGAACTATTTATTGCTTTATAAGGTTATCGCATCAGAAATTACGATGTCATGCGTGTTCAACGTTTTGCATTCGATGAGTTGCACATTTCTGCAAAGACTGTTCCGTAGTGAGTTCAATCAGAATAACTGAATTCAAATTTAAGTACCTAAAATTTTAGATTGGCATTTTTGTGTCAGAAAAAGTGACAAAAACTAAATGTTTTGGTAAATAGCTTATAGTAATTTATTTTGATAGCTTAGTAATTTTTTTTGATAGCTTATTTTTATTCAAAAAAAAAAAAAAAAAAAAAAATGTCGAAACAATCAAGATAGTGCAAGTTCTTAGAAGAAAGAATATTAATTATAAGAATTATAATTTTATATATTCTTATAATTATAAGAATTAAAGAAATAATAATAATTAGAAAAAATATGTTTGAAAAATAATGTAAAAAATGTGCGTTGAGCAATGAATTCACATTCTTTGTTTGTAATACATAAAAATCGGCAATAAACAATTGTTTTTTTTAATTTATTTATTTAGTAACATCCATATTTCATACATTCAATCAAGAAACATAAAGTCCGTTCATTTGACCGGCTATGGTAGAAATAAGTATATATTAAGTGTTGGTATGTTTCATGTTAAGTTTTTAAAAAAGTCACTGTTTGATCATAAAATATTATTTTATGACTCTAAGAAACGTGCATTTATTTACTTTTTTTATAATTTCAGGAAGCCTGTTCAGCTGGCCATAGTCTTAGCTGGTAAGTAAACTTTTTCTCGACTAAAACAATCCCAGATAGCAAAATAAGAATTATTTTCACTCGTTTTAGGGGGGAGTGGCTAATCGAGAAATTTTAAATATTAATTACAAAATAACTAGGGTGCGTAGCATTTTTAAAAAGTGCTTAAAGGAGCTTATTTTCGAATTTTAAAAGCCCTAAAAAATGCTTTTTTATTGGGTGTTCTTAAAAAGTGCTTAATTTTCCTTTTACAAAAATGAGATTTTTTTCTTTACCATATCAATTTTCGCCTCGAATTATGCAAAAAAGCGTGGTTTTCACATTGTTCTATTCAACGTTTTCATAATTCATTCAACCACAATCCATCTCAGCCTGTTGTTGGTTCGTAGCTTATGAAAGCTCTAATTATTTTACGAAATACTTGCATGTTCGAATACTGAAGCTGGATTCGGTGGGAAGGACTCTTTTATTGTCATGAGCAACTGCTGCATTTTGCAAGAGAGATAATCTTAAATAATGGTTAAATTAATTATTTATAATTTTGAATAATTTTTTTCAATAATTGTGAAAAGGAACTAATTATTATTTTAAAAAAAATTGAATGATTCACTCGGTATTGAATATATTTAAAATTGTGCATAAATTGTTTTTATGTTGGCTAATATATTTGCGAAAAGAGTTCTTTGTCAGAAACTTAGTTATTTTATCATTATCATGTCACTTCGAAAACAGTTTTGCATAAAATGCTACTGAAGTACCTTCTCTCATCATTTAGCTTTTAAATTTACTTCGACCATCATCACAAAATATAAAAACAGGGTGCGTAGTGTTTTTTAAGAAGTGGTTGATTCTATATTTTTTAAAAAGAGATTTTTTTTCTTTGCCGCATTGATTGTTGTTCTAAATAACAAAAAAAGGTGCATGACTTTCACAATTTTCTCTGTAATAATTATCAAACTATTTTTTTTATTTTTTATCATGATTAAGCAAAGTTTTCTAATTTTATGTTTTATATATTAAGAACTTTAAACGATAGAAATTTTTTTTTTATTATTTTTTATTACTGCACAGATCCTAATTATTATTTTTTTTTTCGAAAGGTAATTAAAAATATTTTTGAGGGCGTAAGAAGTACTTAAAAAGATGCTTATTTTTTGTAAAAATAGACACTAGCTTTGTAACTTCATGGGTATTCTTGGTTTCTTTAAAAAAGTGCTTGATTTTTTATCTTTTAAAAAGAGATTTTTTTTTCTTTGCCGCTTCGACTGGCGTTCTAGATTTTCACAATTTTCTCTGCAATAATTATCAGAAACTAGTTATTTTATCATTTTTATATAAAGTTTTTGAAAATATTTTTTTAACTTTATGCTTTTAAGTTAAGAACTTTAAATGATTGAAAAAAAAATTTATAACTGCACAGATCCTAATTATGATTTTTGTTTTGGAAAGTGATTAAAAATATTTTTTGAGTGCTTAAAATGTACTTAAAAGACGCTTATTTTTGCTGAAAATCTTTCTACGCACCCTGAATAAGAGTTTTCATTGTCCTTGGATATCTTTGGTTTAAAGATGTTATTTTAACAGGTTTAGATTTTTCTAGAATAATATGTGTGCATATTTGAGTGCAATGTTTAATTAGTTAAAAACTGACAGTTCTTTTGTAACTTTATGGGTATTGTCACCCTTAAACATATTGGCATGCACAATTTTTACATTTATATTTTTGTCTTTTAAAGGATTCCGGCAGCTGGACTTCCTTCCAGGAAACGGCAGTGTGTGACCTCCGATGATTCAGTAGAGGTGAGCTTATATATAATTCAGTCATATTGTCTGTTTCGATCTATATCTTTGAGTCGTAAGGTTATTGAGAAACCAGACTGCAAATTAAAATTTTTAGATGTAATATACTATCAGGGATCTGTTAAGAAAAAATTAATCCCTCCCCCCCCCACCGACAGTTCGGGACAAACTAAGTTTTCCTAAGTTTAAATTCCAAATGTAGTATTCTAAGAAAATATTTCTACTTTTACAAACATCGTGAGCGCATTCTTATTAATATTAAATCACAATTTTTTTTGTGAATAAATAATTGATCAATTTATACTTATTCATAAAATTAATTACGTGAATAAAAATTAATTTGTGGCAATTTTTTAAATAAAATATTATAAATTTAAGAATTGTTTAAGTTTACTTAATGCGTGACACATTAGAAGTGATACATAACTAAGTTGTGTTATTTAAAATATGTCAATTGAAGTTATTAAAAATGTGTGTGATTTTGTTTCCATTATTTGTCACATTCTTACAACCAGGTTCCGCTTTTGTGAATTTGTGCAAATAGGGTCCGTTATTGCAACAAAAACTTTTTCAAAGAGTTTTTAAATTGTAAAAACATACAAGATTATGCTCAACACTAAAATTATAATTTAAAAAATTAACATTTTAAAAATAAACAGCAATCGCTGCTACTAAATTAGAGGTGCAACATACAATATTTGGTATTTAGCCTATACTGACTGCACAACACAGAATATTCATTTCGGACGAATAAAGGAAGAAGCGTCTGCCGAAGACAAAAATTAGTTCGTTTACATCTGTCTTTCTACCCCCCCCCCCTTCCTGGGAAGGGTTTATTCGATTAACAAAACTATAATGAAGATAAACAAATTTGTTAAGGGTCCGATTAGAATATAAATTATTTTGTGAAGGGTCCGTTTTTATGAAAAGATATTTTGTGAAGGGTCCGTTAACGGACCCAAATTTCTTCTCAACGGACCCCTGGATGTGGGTGATGGCAAACTGCAAAATATGTTCCCAAGCGCTTATAAATATTTTACCAAGAACTTTTTTCATCGAATAAACTAAATGATTGTTGAATTAGATTTTAATTTTCTTACTAGGGTGCAGGTTTTCTTATTAGAGTGTATGTAACATTTATTAATGTATGAATGTATAATTATAATGTAACATCTTATGTAACATTTACTGAGAATTTAAATAATGAAATTAAAAGAATTTTTTTTTTAAACTTTTATTATTTGTTTTATTATTTTTTTAAATTTTATTATCCAGCTTTTATGAATACTTTTTTAAAATGAAGTTTCTAAAATATGCATTATCCCGTGATACCTTTAGTTCATAAGCAATTTATTCAATTTATTCAATTTATATACAGTACGATTTTATTATATAAATTCTTTGTAAAAATAACTAATGCACTGATTAATTAATTGTAATATTAAAAAGAAAAGTCGCAATTGTCACATTTGTAAAAAAAAAAAAAACTTTAATTATTAGCTGTTATTAAGTTATTATTTTTTTGTCGTGTCGATTGTCGTTCCAAATTACAAAAAATGCATGATTTTCACAAATTTTCTCTACAATATTTATGGAAAACTAGTTAATTTTATCATGATTATGTAAAGTATTCGAATATGTTTATGGAATTTTATTAATTTTATGTGTTTAAATTAAGAACTTAAACCGATAGAAAATTCTTTTTATTACAGCACAGATCCTAATTATTATTTTTTTGGCCAGTGATTAAAAGTTTTTTTTTTTTTTTTTTTTTTTTTTTTTTTTTTTTTTTAAGTTCTTAAAAAATACCCCAAAGGGTCTTTAAGGTAATTTTTATGTTGAAAAATCTGGCTCGCATCTTGCCTTGACTTCTGGATTGTATTAAAAATTACAAGGCTATGGAGCATAGTCCCAGAATTGGGTCCAAGGGTTATTATTTATTATACACACTATGAAAATGTAAAAACTGCGGGGAAAAACGTGATCCTAATTAATGATCCGGTACTTGAAATAATAGCGTACATCTGATAATGGCTACATACAGTCCCTGGCAAAATTATTCGACGCACTATAAGATTCTATGTAAAATAATTATCAAGTGATACTATACAGCTCTATTGATTTTACTTGTACTTGTTTGCGTTCGTGTATCAATTGGTTAAATTAGACTATATATAATATCAATTCGACTAGTGGATAATTAAACGATATATTATCAAGGGTCTGTTTAGAAGAAATTTGGCTCCGTTAACGGACGCTTCACAAAATATCTTTTCATAAAAACATACCCTTCACAAAATATTTTTAATTAAAAACGGACCCTTCACAAGAGACCCTCGATAGACATTTATGTATTATTGCAAAAATGGGCGGTAAAAATTGACTGATGCTAAGTGTTCAGTTATAGTTACTTACGAATCTACTGGCAATTGACATATATTACTCCAATATTTTGTTAATCATAAGTTTGATCTCATTTCATTTTTATTATGTACCTTCACCACTTCGAAGTCAAAAAAATATTTATAAATTCCTAATGTAGCATTCTAAGAAAATATTTTTACTTTTATAAGCATCCTGTGTACATTCTTATTGATATTAAATGATACTTTTTTTATAAATAAAAAATTGGGCAATATATTATTCATAAAATTAATTGATAAAATATTATGTAAATAAAAATTAACTTATGTCAGTTTTTTAAAAAAATATATATAAATTTGAGAATTGTTTAAGTTTACTTAATGTGTAACACATTGGAAGTGATACATAACTAAGTTGTGTTATTTAAAATATTTTTGTGTGTATTTGTTTCCATTATTCGTCCGAAATGAATATTCTGTGTTGTGCAGTATAGGCTGAATACCAAATATTTGTATGTTGCATCTCTAATTTAGTAGCAGCAATAGCCGTTTATTTTTTAAAATTTAATTTTTTTAATTATAATTTTACAGTGTTGAATATAATCTTGTATCCATTTACAATTTAAAAACTCCTTGAAAAGGTTTTTTGCAATAACACGACCCTATTTGCACAAATTCACAAAACAGAACCCTGGTTGGAAGAATGTGACTTAACGCTTATTTTATATTCGCAAATTACGAGTAATTTTTTCAAAATTTTACAAAAACAGGACCTTTCACAAAAAGTCTGAAAAGTCTCTGATTATATAAATTATTATATCAAGTTTTATATTAGTATATTATATTAATTAGACCAAAATTTTCGACTCACTGTAGTTTCTTAATAATTATATGTTTTGCACGAGTTTATATGCAATACTTTTAATTTAAACATACATGTAATGGATATTTATTCAGGAGATTTTTTATATACTTCCTATTTGCATTTATTTTTAACGTATTGCATTACAACATTAACCAATTCATACAAGAACGTAAAAAAGTACAAACCGGTTTCAGCCGCGTAAAAACAATAAAGCTGAACAGTATCACCTGAAAATTAAGATTTTACATAGAAACGTCTAATAATTTGCTGAGGGACTGTATATATATAGAGAGAAGATGCTTTAACTAGACAAAGCAGTTATAGTTAATATTCTTTTTCCAACTAGGGTCGGACCTAGCGTATGAGGTCACCAAACTTTAATCTGGAGCATTCAGTATCCTATTCAGTACTTGAATTCAATACTTTTTTCTCTTGATTATTAATAAAAAAAATTTCTTTATCTTTAGGAGTCATCGTCTGCAAAAAAGAGACTGCGTCGAGAGAGAGAGAGAGAGAGAGAGAGAGGAAGGCAGAAGATCTCGAATACAACAGTTTTATGTGATTATGCCTGCATTTTTCCTGAGATAAGTTCGACATGCTGAATTTATTTTCAATTAAATATCTTTTCTAGCACAGTGTTTCCCAAAATGTGGTACGCGTACCCCCTGGGGTACGCGTTTTTATGCCATAAGAAACGAAAATTTCAAAAAAAATTATTTAAAAACAAAGCTAACCATGTAAATTTACAATTACGTATTTTTCTATTGGTTATTTTTTGCAGAGTTAATAATTAGTGGTATCAACAGCCAGTTGTGATTTTTAACTTTTGTAAAAAATTTTGATAGAAAAAAATTCATTAATTTTTTTTTATTAGTGGTACACAGCGTTACGAAAAATTTAGAAAGGGTACACAAAAGTCGTGTAAGTTTTGGAAAAACTGTAGTACAGGGGGCGTAACGTTTTTAAAAAGTGCTTTTTTCGATTCTCGTTTTTTAAAAGCCCTTTAAGGTGCTTTTTTTATTGGGTGTTTTTAAAAAGTGCTCAATTTTCTCTCTTCCAAAATGAGATTTTTTTTTCTTTTCCGTGTTGATTTTCCCCACGAATTAAGTAAAATTACATTGTATGTAATTATGCGAATCACATTTTAAGAACAGTTCCGAAATTTCGGTCTTGTTCTTACAAAACTGAAAAGTGAATTTGGAGCACAGAGGGATTTAAAACTATGTTTTTTTTAAATTACTTGCATTGTGTGAAAGAGTTAATATCAGCTTTCATTAATTTCAATTTTATGTATTAGATTATATGATATTAGATTATATAAAGAATTTATTATTTGATTGTGAAGTGTTTACTTATAAGATAATTGTTTTTGTATCTCCAATAATTAAACAAGTTAATGAATGGGATAAATTTTAATTTGACACGCTTTAATTTATAATTATTTAATATTTTCTACACCAAAATTTGGGTTTTTAACAGTAATTTTCAAAACAAAGAGTTTTATGTTAAAATAATTCAAAAACATAATTGTTGAAACACTTGTAATTTTACATATATGTTAATTTAAAATTACTTCATATTTTATAATAGCTAATAATAATCCTTAGGCAAAAATTTTGAGTTTTTGACAATTTTCAAAAACTATGCCAAAAGGTTTTTTTTCACATGACGGTTAAAACCGTCAAGCGTCAAAATTTGCCGATCCTGCCAAATTATATATTTTTTATAAATTGCTTTAAAGGTGCTTATTTTTTGTTGAAAAATTTGGCTACGCACCTTGTAGTAACAAAATGCTTCCAAAAGTGTTTCGACTCCTGTTTCGCTCTTTAACAGGTTGCTTAGCGTTTTTAAAAAGTACTTATTTTTGATTTACGTTTTTCAAAAGCCCTTGAAGGTGCTTTTTTTTATTCTGGTTTTGTAAAAAGGTGCTTAATTTTTTATCTTTTAAAGAGATTTTTTCCTTGCCGTATCGATTGTCTTTCTTAATCTCCCAAAAAAAAAAAAAAAAAAAAAGCATCATTTTTCACAATTTTCTTTGTAATATTTATCCGAAACTTGTTATTTTATCATAATTATGTATCGTGATCTTTTTTTATTTTATTGACTTTATGTTAAATCAAGAACTTTAGAAAAAAAAAAATTTTATTACACAGATCCTAATTATGTTTCTTTTTGGAAAGTGATTAAAAATATTTTTTAAGGGCTTAAAAAGTGCTTAAATAGCTGTCAACTTTACTGGGTTTTCCAGTAGACTACTGGATTTTTCCAGTTTCTCCTAATCTACTGGTTTACTTAAAATTCTCCTGATTTTTGTACATTTTAGTAAACTCCCTAAAATTGAGTAAGTTTCCTAAAAAAAATGTATTGAAATGAAATTTTTTAACAGATTAATGCTTGCTTGCTTGAATAATAAATAAGTATTATTAAGACATAATGAAACGATTCTTATTTACAGAAAACAGTTCAAAACATTTTTAATTCTAAAACGTTCAGTTCACAGCTCTCTTTTTAAATTAATCAAAAAAATATTTTTAACTATGTTTGATGAATTAAATGCCTTTTAATATTCGAAATTATGAGTAAACATAATATATAACATTTCAAGTTATGTTTAATGTGAAATCATAACTGGAAAATAAACAGTTTTTCTATTTTAATGACTATAAGTGTTTATTTTTTGTTGAAAAATCTTACTACGCATCCCTTCTCCCCCCCCCCCTAAATTTATTCTCTATTCTTTATATATACCTAGAGAATACAAGATGTAATAATATGTTTAATTTATTTTTAGCTGCATCTGCGACGGATGGAGCTGTTCGGGTTTCTGGACGAGTCAGAGGAGGGTGACTCTGATTCTGGTTCCGATTCAGGTTCTGATTCGAGTTCTGAGTCAGTTTCTGACTTAACTTCAGATTCTTCTGAGTCAGACTCTGAATCAGGTTCTGCTTCTGAATCAGTTCTAGAATCAGTTCCAGAACCAGTTCCTCCTCCTGTCCGTCCCAGAAGTAAGTTTATTTATTTTAATCTAAGGCTATCCCAGCTAAAAATAAATTGCAGAAAATCTACAAAAAGAAAAAAGCAGTTTGATTTGGCTAATTCCGCTGCAGAATTTTTGTAAGTAGAAACGAAACACGAGTATAATTTTTAAGTGTCTAATTTTAGGCCCACTTTAAACTATGTATCGAAATCTTAAAGTTTAAGACGCTTCTGAACTATAAATAATTACAATTAAATCAAATGAATTTTTCTTTAATGAATATAGACATCTTCGTTATCAATATACATGTTTAGAATGTTTACCTAAATATGAGAAATTAATATATAATCAAAAATAAAATAAAATGAACATTATAAAAAGTTGATTTACCAACGAAGAAAGCAAGATTGAATTCTTTCAATTTTACAGCCATATTAAGTAGGTTTTCTGCAGATTCAACAGAAAATACGCTTCTGAAACGATGACTGCATAAATACTTCAAATTTACTGCAGAATAACCATGGATCTAAAGTTTTTTATTATTATTATTATAAATTCATGATTTTAAAAAGATTTCACTTAAAGATAATAAAATAAAAGATAATCAAAATAAATTACTGATAAATTACTTCACATTAGCTGCAAAATAACTGCAGTTTTATTACAGTTAAGATTGCACTACAGAAAATCTGCAGTGAACTCTAGAAAGGCTACGAAATTACTTCAATTCTGTAGAAAAACTGCAGTTTATTTTTAGCTGGAATTTTCACTCAAATTTAGAAAAAAAAAACCAGTTTTCTCAGGATTTCTTTTCATAATTTCAAACAATTACTTTCATAATTATGAAGTAAACCTTTGTCATACTTGCGAACGTTGGAGAAATAGAAAAGCGGGCATTTTACTAATCTACAAATTTTTGAGTTTAAGACTACTGATGTTCAACTTCGTAGCCTTGTAATTTTGATCCCATTCTAGAAGACGAGAACTCCTGAATCAAGTACTGGGAGAAATTTGCTGTATGGAGGACTTTTTTATGGTACTAAACCGCATTTGCGTTACATTGTGAGGAAAACCTCCCATGGTTAGCCTGACGGCAAGCTGACTCTAACCCATGATCTGTCTACCACTGAGGATATTTTACGTCAGCCCTGTGGCTGGAGTAAGCTAGAGGGGAGATTTCCTTATCCTGGTCTGTGGCTGAAAAATCGCCAAGTCTTGGCAACTTCCGGGCAGTGACCCGCGAGAAAGGGGCAAACTCGAAAAGTATAACTCGTACCCACCCCCGGGCAAACATCTACATATTTTTTTAAAAAAATTTGAAAGCTTAAAATCTATTTGGCAATTGAAGATGTCGTGAGAGATCACGATACGGAAATATCCTCAAGCCGTAATTATCCGCAAGTATTGGAAGAAATTTGCTTCGTTTAGGACTTTTTTTTAATTGAACTAAACAGCATTTGAGTTGCATGGAGAGGAAAACCTCCTACGGTTAGCTTGACGAAGAGGTGACTCGAACCAGTCTACCACTGAAGATCACTGTGGTCGGGAAGCCGTATGCGGATTTCATATCGATCAGTCATCGCTGGGATTCGAACCCTCATTGGAAGGCTCTATCTCCTGAACCACCACAGCTTGACACTGCAGTACGGCACAGTCTGTTGAGGTATAAGTGAAGTGCCATCGGTGGATATTTTATCATCAATTTTTTAATTTCTTCTACCAATACGGAAAAATGTGAGAATATACAGATAAACAGGAGATAGTCGTACAAAACAGGAGACTTGGCAGGTATGCATAAACAACCGCATCTCTCGACCACTCTTTCCTGTATCCTATTTTCCAAAATTATGGCTATACCCAATATGTTATGATAGTCAAAAATACAGTCGAACCTCTATTTAACGAAGTTGCTAAACTCCGATAAAAAGTTCGCTATATGGAAAATTAGTTAAATAGAAATTCACCATTTGAAATACTTAAACAACACAAAACAGGTAAATTCATAAGCTCTTGACATTATTAAATTATCAGTTGATAAGCCTTTATCTTGTAAATTATTATATAGTGTCGCATTGTTTCAAATGATTTTAACATTCTATCATTGTGAAGATTTGGTGATATCTTTTATCCTTTTCCTCACAATTTATTGCTGTAGTGTTTTTATTTTTCACACTGTCCCAAAATATCGATTCAGTTAATGTTTGTGTGGTTGTAACATCGAAATCAATAAAAAGAAAATCATCAGTTCGTTATCATTCATTTCGTAGTTTTCTCTTAGCTGTACCCATATGAAGTTCTTCTAAAGAAATGTCAACCACGTCCTTTGCACTTTCTAAATTCTCCGCGCTGACTAAGAATCCAGCTTTAGCAAAACTGTTACGAATAGTACGATCTGTAACATCATAGTTCCATGCTTTAGAAATTTCTGTAATGCTTTTGATTTTTCGCATGGGTTCTTGTATGAAATGCAAGCCGAAAAATAAAAGGATTTTTACTGCTTTTTCTAAAGCAGGCTGCGAAAATCAATCTAAGGTCATTTCCCCCATAAAATGCGTTAACAAGTTTGAAATGTTCCGAAATATTTTGGGAAACAGGGAAAGTAGATTTTAAAGAAAAGTTCGATGAATAGAAAATCCACTTCGCTATTTGGAAGTTATTTTACGATGAAATTTCCAAAATGTTCTTGGTTCCTCGTTTAAATTCGCAATAGGGAAGTTCGATAAATAGAAAATCCACTTCGCTATTTGGAAGTTATTTTATGAAGAAATTTCTAAAATGCTCTTGTTTCCTCTAAAAAAAGAAAAAAAAAATCCCAAAAATAGAAAAAATTCGCAAAATGGAAGATCGTTAAATAGAAGAGTCTGATAGTACACTTTTTCCTACTGCACAAATGATTAACATTCCATGCATTTTATTAAAAATTCTAAAAATAATTTTTTTTTTCTTTCTATTACAGAACCGAGGAGCACACGTCTGCAGATGTTGGCCCGGGACTTCTACTCTGCCCCTCCGTGCACCACAGTTAACGAGGGTCTTCGCTGTCATACCTCTTTCATCCCTGGTTCTGGTTTTCATTTTCCCTCCCCATAGACTCAAAGCCTCAGGTGATTCTTCATTGCTTACCCAGTAAAATAGCCTGACGCGATTATTGCCGCTTTTACACCAAATGTTTATTACCGATGAAGTTCAGAGAGCAGAATATATAGCAAGGAAGAGCATGGCGCTCTTCCTCATATTTGGGAGGTGCGCTTGTAACCTTTTCAGCAAGATCATGCACTTTGTTTGAAACTGAAAGAGAACTGAATATTATTTTTAAAAATATTTTTTTAAAATAAAAGTTCGTTCTTTAAAAATTTTTTAAAGAATTTCTTGTTTTTAATAACATAAATATTCTTATTGGAGAAATTTTCATTTTAAATAACATTATTTATATTTTTAAGGAAATGTTATTTTTAAAAAATCTAAATTAATTTTTTTTAAATTATTATTTATTTCCATTAATGGTTGAGAGGAATTATTATTATATTATTATAATAGATTATTATTTTATAATTATATTAGAATTATTATTATTTTATTATTTTTTTAAATATTGCTTTTTTTTTAAGAAGATCAAATCATTTATAAAAAATTCTTATTTTGATGAATATTATTTATTTTTAAAAAATATTCTTTTCTATATTTAAATTCTTCTTAAAAGAAATTTTTTATTTTAAAATATAATTTATTTAATAAAAATATTACTTGTTTGAAGATTTTAATTTCATGGTACATTTATAAGTAAAAATTTTTATTTTTTAAATCTTATTTTACTCTTCCTGCTAGCGATTTTTCTAGTAAATTTTGTTCAAACATTTATTACGCATGATTAAACATTTATAATACTTTTAATATTAATTAATATTTTATATTAATTTTTTTAAAAATATTAATATAAATTTCTTAATGTATAAATCTTAATATTTTTGAAAACTATTATCTTTGTTTATATCAAAACATAGTTAAATTAAAGTAATAAATTTTAAAAAAAATTGTGGTTAAATATTTTAACTTTTAATCAAAATAAGCTTTAATTTTTCTATACATGGGATGTCAAAAACTAAGTTGTGAATACCTCTTGATCTAAGGCAGGGGTTTCCAACTTACATGAGGCAGGGGGCCACAATTAAAAACACCAGTCAAATAGCGGGCCGCAACTTTATCAAAATTTTATATAGGACTTTTATGTTAGAAGGAACAACATTAAATAATACTGTCAGATTTTTAACAAGTTCAAAACTATTGAATTACAAATAAAAATAAGAAGTAGATTTTTACCTGAGAAATATTTTGTTTTTGCACAGTTGGTAAGTTAAATTTCAAGAAACGAGAGTTAATTTTTTTTAACAAGAAAAGTACTTTAAACCCATATAGAAACATCTAAGGGAAACATGGTTGAAATTGAAAATATTTTTCAAACCATTTGCCACTGTGCAATATTCTCAGCAGAATAAAATATCCTCATCGGTAGACAGATCAAGGGTTAGTGCCACCTTGCTGTCAGGCTCACCGGGAGAAGGTTTCGTGGCTTTCCACTCCATGTAACGCAAATACGGTTAGTTCCAGCGAAAAGTCCTCCACGAAGGCCAACACTTGGTTCAGAAGTTCCTTTGCCTTCTGGATTGGGTTCAAAATAACAAGGATACGGAGTTGAAGTAGGATTAAACATATGAAAAGTTTAAAACTTCAATGCCTAAGAATGAAAGTTTTTGAAATGTAAGCGCCTCTTAAATGGATTGCATTATAAATTTTATTCTTATTTGGTTGAAGTTATCTTAAGTTATTTGCATTAAAAAATGTATAAGTGAAATGCATTGATAGAAATAAAGTAGTTAAAATTAATATTTAATTTTGCAAAGTTTAACTCGAAGTTGATGGTTGACAGTTAGCAATTTCTCATAAATCTGAAAGAAATTTACTTTTTTTTTTCGTTGAATTATTTAAATAAAATTTTCACTTATAATATGGAGCATTATAGTGGAAATTGCTCTACTGAAAATAAAATTTATGTTATAAGTTAAATATGTTGAATATCTCATAGAAAAGGAAAATAAAAAAAAATTAAAACATTGAAATCTCAGTTAAGTAAAAATACTATTTTTTTTTTTTTTTTTTTTTTTTTTTTTTTTTTTTGTAAAGGGTATTTTACAGATGCTTTGAAATAGGAAAATATTGAAGTTATTTTGCCTGAAAATTCAAGTTTAAAAAAAATTACGAACAGTTTTATATAATATTCTAAATTTTTAAACTTATTTTCTAATCACTTAATCTTTTTTTTTTCCTTTACTATAAACGAATAGATTTTTAATAATAAATAAAAAAAAATATTATTTCTTCATTTTGAAAATTTTTTTTTTTATATAATTAATCCCCTAATTAGTCGATTTTGACATCTTAAAAAATACTATTTATTAATATACTCTAAAGAAACCATTTAAAAAACTGTTCAAAAAAAAAATCTATTTACATATTTATTTCGCAAATCTCCCTTTTTCTAAACTAAGAAAATTGTATTACTCATTAAGTAAAATTATGAAAGTTGCACCTACTATTTTTATTAAGAAATTACGAGTTTTATTAAGAATTTATTAACATATTACGATATATCTTGATTCTCACAATCAACATATAAGTCAGTGAATAAGAACTAATATAAAATAAATCAGCATTAAGTAAAATTAATATTTGGCTATGTTTAGAACTAATGTTCATTACAATTATTATAAATCTGTAGACAACGCATATTCAAAAGAAATTTTAACTTAGAAAATACACCCAATTACCTTCTTACGTTAATTATTCTTTAGTAACTTTCGAATCTTCTTAAGAAATAGAACATTCCTCTCACAAAATTGATTCAAAATTCCATCGTTTATTTCAATACATAAGCGAAGTCTTTCAGTGCTGTGTGTACGCACTATTTTCTCAAGAGAAATGCTCTCGCACGCATTTATAATTTTGTTAGAGAGTTCTCTCAAAACATTAGATATTGTTGTACAGATAACGGATTTTAAATGTTCCCATTAATAGAAATCTAAAGTATTGAGATATGAAAATTTCGGTAGCCACCAAAGTCAAGCATCACTGGCTGTGTTCAGTGTGAGGTGAGTAGCGACTTCGATCAGCCTGCGATGCCACAGAGGGTGTGCTACATTGGTTCTCCATTAACTGTTCTACCGTAAAATTCTCGACTTCATACACAGATCATCTGACTACCGAAGTGGAGTCGCCCTTCCCTCTGCAGTGGATAAAGGTTTGATGGCATGTCTTCGTATCATCCTGAGGGATGTTCCCAAGATCCCTTAATGGATGGCTTAAATGGATTTTTTGAAAATAAATTTTAAAAAATTAAGAAAAACAATGATTTTTGAAAAAAAATCAATTTCAAATATATATGTTATGATTATAAAATGTCATGATTATTTTTTAGTTCTAATTTAACAAAATAAAGTAAATTTAATTTATTATTATTTATTTTAAATATGCCTTCTTAAGTGAAAAGATAAATAAATACTTTTATATTTGAATAAAAAAAAATAAAAGATAAAATTTTTTTAATCTAAGGGCCCCAAAAATGTGAGTGGCCTAGGGCCCCGCGTACGCTTAATCCGGCACTGGTCAAGGCTTCCATAGTCTTCAAATATGCGCTGTGCAAAGTGTTTCGATTGTAATCTTCCTTTGCTGAAATTCCATGTCTGTAACAGAGGGAAACTTTATTATATTGAGAGTAATACATAATTAAATCAATGAATTCTTCTTCGCTAGAACAAGGCACATTGATATGAAAGTAATAAAAAAAAATTTAACTAAAAGTTTCCTTGTTTTCAAAAATATTCATATATCTTTTTTTATCTTCTCTTAATCAGGCTTTTAATAAATATTTAGCATATTTGTCACATATAGAACTCCATATTTAAGGTTCTTTACATTAAGCTTCTCCATTTAAGGATGAAAGAACATAAAAAAAATTGTTTCCTCAAAAATTTAGTATTGAAGAATAAATAAAGAAGGATGTATATAAAAGTATATTATGCCCGACTTATTTTCAGTATTATATTTTATTGGCAGTTTGAAAAATATGTTTATATCTTCTTCAATGCTTAAGAAAATTTAAATAATTCATCTACCATATATGATCTGATCGAGAAAGCGTTTTAAG
Organism: Parasteatoda lunata; assembly: GCA_949128135.1. Lineage (NCBI taxonomy): Eukaryota > Metazoa > Arthropoda > Arachnida > Araneae > Theridiidae > Parasteatoda > Parasteatoda lunata. Next base: position 114,138,951 of record OX421970.1, read on the forward strand.
GAATGTTCTTACTGCAGCTATTGTGCATGAAGTACGTCTTATATGCAATTTCTAAGAATTCTTATTCTTTTAATTAATCCATCTTAAAAAGCATACAGGTGAAATGCGAGTGCAAAGACGGGCGTGAGAATACTTAGAAACATTACGTGAAACAAATTGCTCAAGAATCGTGCTTTACTAAAGATTGCATAGCTGCAGTGAGAATAGTTCCCCCCATTATTTCGCAGTTTCGATTTCTGAAAAGCGAAAATAATTTAAATCTATATTTTTTTAAACATAACATAATTTTAACAACTCTGATAAAATGCTTTGCCCAGGGGGGCTTAAATCCTAACCATTTAACTGGAGGGTACAGTTTTTTGCTCTGTAAGTTAATTATTTGTTTGCTAAAAGTCATTAATGTGAGAAATATTTTAAATTTGAAGCAAATATATATTTTTTTAATTTGTATTACACATGGTGCGTAGTGTTTTTAAAAATTGCTTATTTTTTAGACTTTATTTACTTCACCGGACTTTTTCTTTGAGCAGTATATTTTTTTATTAAGCAAACTAACTGTTTAAATGCGGATCATCCATCAATGTTGACGTGTTCATATATCACGTCCGCTGGTCACCATGTAGGGATTTAATTTTAGACTATGTCAACTTTCATCTATCAAAAGGTACCTCATGACAGATTCTAGTTAACATGTCTTATATACTAGTGAATTGATATTTAATTTTTATAGTGGTAGTTACACCACAAGTGTTTGCAAAGTATTTTAAAGGTGCTTATTTTTTATTGGGAGATTTGGCTACGCACCAACAGAACTTTATAGATAGTTTATTTTTTCTTGAAATAAAAATGAATTTTAATATATTTTTTCAGAATAGATTCAAATTAATGTAACATTCGATTCATTGATAATTTTTTTTAAAACTCTTTAGAAAATATTTTATGTTGGTTATTTGTTTCATTTGACTTAAAAATTTTTAAGTGATTCAAATTATCTTTCTTACTTTTTAAAATGAGTTACATATTTAATAAATGTAAAGTGTTTTATTTGTTACGTCACTTAGCAGGATGATAAGGAGTTTTATTTCAGTATGAAGTTTAGTCAATAGCAGTAGTACATAATTATTAAAATTTTCTTTTTAAAAAAAATTACTTCTTATAATTTTTAAATTTTTTTCAATGTTTGGAACTTCAACAAAAGTTAAAAATAAATAAATAATAGTTAGCAGCATATATTATTACTTTCTATGTGATGATGCAGAACAATTAAGATTAAATTAAATCAATATTTGTTCAAACAAAATATTAATTACATAGTTGCCAGCATAGGATTACAACAACTACTACATTGGATTTTGCAAGTTTTACCTGGTCTACTAGTTTAAAAAAAATTCTGGTTTTTGTACAGTTTTGAAAATTCCCTAAAACAGAGTAAGTTCCCAAAAAATCGTTATTGAAGTAGAATTTTTACTCAGATTATTGCCTGCACGAATATTTAAATAAGTTACTATTACATAATAAAGCGAGCATCATTTTTAAAATTCAGTTTAAAGCTTTTTTTTATGTAAAATGTTTATTTTTATTAACTACCTTTTTAAACTAATTAAAAAAATATTTTTACCATCTTTGAATTAATTGCGTATTATTATTCAAAAATATGAATAACCATAATACATACCATTCCAATTTCAAGTTTTTCAGTTAATCGTAACAACAGTTCAGATAATCATAACAGTGAACAAAATTCGTTTTTCGACGATGTTCTTTTTTACGTATTATAATTGTCTCCATCAGGTTGCTGATTTTACTAAAATTGCTAGACGAGTCTAAAAAGGAATATTCTTTAGAAAAAAATAGTTTTCTGATGTTACAGATAATCAGGGTGCGTAGCGTTTTAAAAAAAGTGCTTATTTATTATTTTTTTTTTTTTTTTACGTTCTTTAAAAAACTTTAAAAGTGCTTCAGGGTTTGTAAACAGTGCTTAGTTTTCTATCGTTGAAAAAGATTTTTTTTCTTTGCGGTATCAAATTACTTTGCGGTCGTTCAATGATGAACGACAAAAAAATGAACGATTTTCACAATTTTGCTTGCAATATTTATCAGAAACTAGTTTTATTTTATCCTGATTATGCAATGTTTTTAATTTTATTGATTTTATGTTTATAAATCAAGAACTTTAAAATGATAGAAATTTTTTTTTTTTACTGCACAGAGCTTAATTGTGTTTTTTTCCTGGAGAGTGATTAAAAATATTTTTGAGTGTTTAAAAAGTACTTAAAAGGTGCTTATTTTTTGTTGAAAAATCTGACTACGCACCCTGGATCCACATTAAGTTGAACAGCCTTATTTTCTTGAAATACATTCCTTTTGGGAAAAAAAAACTTTTTGGATCAAATAAAACAGTTTTTTAACTAAATATGTACAATTTTTTTATTCCAATGTTATGACGGTATTCTCGCATTTTGTAGGGGGAAACACTCTAATTATTTCCTTTTTTGCATTTTGTAAATAATTAGATTAAAAAAAAAATCGTGATATCCGTAGCAGTAAATCGGACTCTTCATAAAAGGGTTACTTGAATGCTCGCTTTCATTTCGTTGTGGTAATAAATAATATCATATTAAAAATATCGGATTTCAAAACTATGTGGGGAAAAAAACCCAAATTTTTTTACTTCATTAATTTTTATTTTTCATTGTTTTCAAATGAGAATAGAGAAAGAATTTTTTTCCCACTCGGATGCGCGAGAGAGGCATCTTTTGAATATAATTCTGAAGAAAAGATAAAATATTCAGAAATCTCTGCAGAAAAAGAAAAAAAAAAACTTCTTACCTCTTAAAAGAAATATCTTTTTGCAAGAGCTCTGTAATGATCTGCTACAATGTCGCCACGGTGTCAAGAGGTAAATTTAAGAAAAAAAAAAAAAAAAAAAGAAAAAAAAAAAAAAAATTTCTAACTGCTTTTAATATTTTTATTTAAACAAAAAAAAAAAAAAAAAAAAAAAAAAAAAAAAACATGTTTCCAACATTGTTTTTTTTATTCGTTTGCTATACTTAAGCAAGTAAGGATTTTTAAAAATTTTTTTTTTTAATTTTTCAAATGTAAGCATAATTTTTAAAAGCTCTTGCTGTAGCTCTGAAGATAAAAAAAAAGTAATTTGATAACTTAATACATTAAAAAAAAACCTGCAATGCGTCTACACTGAATATTTATTATAAATCAAGATTATTATAGAAAACGATAGGATTACTACAGGTGTCATAAAAAAGGATGCATTATATTAACAAGGATTGGCATTCTCTATCTCAATTTTGTGTTACAAAAATATTTGCCTACATAGGCAAATTCATAAGGCGAATTCAATTGTTTATTTCTGAATTCACTTTATCAAGTTTTATTTATTTACTTTTTTTTACGTTACTTACTATTTACAATTTTTTAATGTATTTCAGCCTTTCGTTTTAAACAGTTTTTATTTTGATAAGAAACATGCGTGATATATACATATGTGATACAGGTATCTTTTTATTTTTAAGCAGTAACTAAAAGTGTCTATAGCATTATAATGGCAAGTTAACTCTTATAATAATGCATTCATAGGATTATAAGCTGAATAATAATAAACCAAAAAATAAGCTGAAAACCTCAGTGTTTTGGCTTAATAATCTGAGTCAAGCTCATTGTTTTTAAATTAAGTAAAATTGAAAATCGTATGAATGGGTCTTTTGAATTAAACAATAAATTTTCTATTCAGTTGCTTCAAATTTTAAGAATGGAAACAGCAACTGCGAGTACATTTAAACTTTGCGTTCATATTTCTAAAAAATATTTTTTTTATTACTCAAATGTTGAAAAACTTTAATAGTAAACTGTTACAAAGACAAAACCTTTGCTATTATTTTACACATACTCATTTTTTGAGTTTATAAGTATCAAAAATATATAGTTCAGTACGTCTTAAAATTCTTTTTAGAAACAGTCATGTAAATTAACACATTCATCTTTTGTTCAAATAAACAAACAAAGCATTACATTAGAAAAGAAATGTGATGCTTTAAAAAATAAAATATATATTATTGTCATCTAAATTGTTTTAAATTTTATTTGGAGGACTAAACAATGTATCTCCTGATCAGTTTTATTATAAAAATTCGGAGTCGACATACTTCGTCCTTATCGATGAATGTGATAATTTCTTAATCAGGATTTTTTCTGAATTATTTTTTCTTCTTAATAATCTAAACTTTCTTCAGGATATTTTAAAATGTTTTGTACTTAGATTCATAGAGTAAAATTTTTATGCATTACATATTTTTCAACGAAAATTACTTTTCTTTATTTCATTTTTATATATAAATGACTTGCAAACAAATGCTGTACTATGTAAATTTTTAAGAGAGCAAAGTGCAAATTGTTTTTATTTTTGAATTTGTATAAAATGTAAAACCCTTTATTGCTACCCCTTGGAATGGATTGTTAAAACTGGAGAAGTTTTGAAGAATTGAACTCGAATGAATTGAACAGAAATTGAATTCGATTACAGACCAGTTGGTGATTATTCTGCGCATATTCCGGAATTTTCCGTATCATGTGATGAAATAAGATAAGGGGTCTTCCTTGGGTCTTTGAAAAAACAAATTCTGAGGAAAATTGTAGGCTCTGTGAATGAAAATAATTTATGGCAAACATTTTGTTGTTGAGCTCACTGTTATAAAGAACCGTTAAAACATATCGTATGTGATGGCTTAGACACTTGATAAGCACACAATCCGGCAAAGAAGCTGGCTTTATTCACAAAACCTCTAGCTCTACGAAAGGAGGATAGAGTTAAAAAAGATTTTGCCATGTTAGGTGTGAGAAATCTGAAAACAGATGCCTTGGATATATTGTGACCATCCCTGACTAGGACGGCCTTGGCCTCTTCGAGACTGTGGTTCCTCATCGATTCTTTCCATGTTGGACTTGATATGTCTAGGGAAAGTGTGGCAAAACCTTTGGCACTAAGAAAGAAGGTGACAGGAAGATCTTGGCATGTTAGGTGTGAGTAGACGGATGCCTTGGCTGGACAATGACCATTGCTGACGATCTGACTAGGACGGCCTCTTCGAGACTGTGGTTCCTCGTTGATTCATTTTGAAGTTTCATGGACAATTGAATTCTTTCTTATTGAACACTGTTGGGCAGTTCTAACTTGTGATGTCCAGAGCAAACATTGCTCTTCAGTATGAGTGCTCCTGTTCTGATTCTCATTTGCCTAATATGAAGGATAACAAAATAAGAGAATCTAAACAAGAGAGAATCATGCAGAATATAATCTTTGCCTGTTGGAATTACTGGCATGACTACTCAATATTGAATCATCACCTGTGTAATATGCAAGGTGCCCATCTCAAGAACTGACTCATGATATTGGAGCATGGATGGTGTCCATCTCAACAACTGAGTCATGATTTTTTTTCCTTCTCTTCTTATGACAACTCTGTGGGCATTGTTATTTTATATTGTACACCATGCACCTTGATTTCTGCTGAAAAGCAATATTATTGCAGTATATTGTAAGTATATTGTATTATCTTAACTATGAACTACTTGTTCTCTTTGGTAAAACAAATGTACATAAAATTACAGTTTGCATTAAAAAAAAAAAGAATAATTGAAAAAAAAAAAAAAAAAGAAATGAAAAATGCAAACTGAATATCATTGCTTTTTTTCCTAATTATGTTACATTTAATTTTATTTTGTCTTATCTCCAAACTTTTAATTGTAAAATTTTTTTTATATGTGTATGTGCGTTGAAAAACTGCACTAATGTTTGCTAGTCATATTTTCAGCATTTTTTTTATTCTCATTTCAAAGGTGTTTATTAAAGTTTAATTAATAGTTTGCACCAGAGCCGCTTTTAAGGATGGGCCCAGAGGGCCCTGGCCCAGGGCCCCGAGTTTTGATGGGGCCCCTAAAAAGTCTAAAATCTTATCGCATCAATTGTTTTTTTTTTAAATTTTTAATTCTAACTCATTTATAACTAAAGAGGGCCCCCAGATCCCACTTTTTTATTCAGAGCTGGGGCCCTCTGAAGCCTAATATATATATATATATATATATATATATATATATATATATACATATATATATATATATATATATATACATATATATATATATATATATATATATACATATATATATATATATATATATATATATACATATATATATATATATATATATAATTTCTTTCTTACATTGTACAATATAAAATAATTGTTACTCTTCACTTTTCTAGCGAAAGGAGCAATAAAACGCTCTTTCCACTGATGAAAATATCCCCACTTTCGTAGCAACCACCCAGAGAGTTGTCAAATAGCCTCTTCACTTTACACTGCGAGAAAATGTTTTTAGCTTCTTTTTATTGCCTTGGGGCTCTTTTTTTTCCCTAAAACTTCAGAAATATCAGATATCCACAGAAACCCCCTTTTGTCTCATTTCTGGTCATAAATTTCTAGGGCTGTAAATAGAGGGAGGGTCTTGTTAGAATTTCTTTGGGTCTTCAGATTTCCATTAGTGCCTTTAAATTGGGCCCTGTTCAATTCTAAATTTTCTTTCTTACAAAGTTTAGATATTTTTTCTAATTTATTATAAAAGCTTTTTTTTCCCTTTAATCATCCTAAATGTTTCAACTAGCCTAATTGTTTAATTTACTTAATTATTGTAGTTGATTTTATTTTGTTATTTTTCAAATTAATCGTAAGAGAATCCGTGAACTAGGAATTTCTATATCAAATTTTCGTAGGATATTAAGAAGACATAAATATTTCACTTTGGAGGTAAGCAAATATTTTTATTAAATCAATTTTGGTTGTGGTTAAGGAAAGCATTAAAGTTTTTTATATATACATTGTGATATTTTTGTTTATTTATTTAAATGGCGGGCCTCTATTCAATTCCTTCTTTGACTGGCCTGTCTGCCAAAACGCTCGATTTGGTCTGTTCTGGATGAAATTGAGATGACAAATCTAATTTTATTTTAATTTTACTTACAGCTAATAAACAGAAACACATTTGATTTTGTTTAATAGAGCATTGAAATCAAATGATCATCAGCTAAACAAATGTTTAAACAAGAGAAAAAAATTGTTTAAAACTCCTGTATGACCAAATTTTCCAAGTTTCCCCTAAATATGAAATATGTTTAATTTGTAATATTATATTTCGTACACAAGATTAATTAATTTAGTTAGCTTATGATTTTATTGTTTATTGATCATATTTGTTTCTATTTTTAACTCTTTGTATTTTGTTGTTATTATGTGTTTAAAGTTAATAAGGCTTCTCAATTTTTTAATTAATAAGGCTTTTAAATTTCCAAATCAAAGTCGAAACAATTTCTTAAAATTGTAAATCTATATATGAAATTTTGACAGCTTTGTTTTTACTTTAAACGTGTGCATTTAATTTAATAAAATAAAAATAAATTTAAAAAAATGAAAAAAATTTAAATAAATGACTGAATAAAATAAAAAAAAACGTTGTCAGATATGATATGATGTAAGATGATATATCTTTTAAACAATTTGAGTATTAATAAATTATTTAAAAATAAGCAAATGTTTAGTTTAAAAGGTAAAAAAAAAATTGGTTTGTTTAGAAGGTGATTGCTCCATCATTCGATCATGAGACTATTTAAAAATTGTCGTTAAGGATAAGAATTCTTTTTTATTTTACTTTATTGTAAAAATGATATATTTAATACTTTCATGTGATATGCTGCAGTTTTTAATACCTAACAGATGACTGAAATTGTCAATTCAAAAAACAATTAATACTTTTGAACATGAATTTAAATAACTCCATACGTTTTGTTTGGCTATCTTATTTTATATTATCGCAGTATTTAGAGCAGACAGTTGCTTGTGGCTGTGGATAATATAAGTAAAGGAAGCATGCAAAAAAAAAAAAAAAAAAAAAAAAAATCAGTTAATGCCCTCAATATTATATTTTTAAACTTCTCGCAAAAATGTAAAATGTAGTAAAAAAATAACTGTCGCAAACAAATTAATATTAAGTAAGAACGAAACAAAAATGATATCAAAATATGCTGAATCACTAGTGAGACAGGTGGGATGAAAGACATCGAAACCAATTTGATTGAATAGTAAAACTAGATGGTGTTTCTAAAATCCGGAAATCAATCAGGCTTCAATATTTTTTTGTCACAAAATTTATCAGGGGCTACTCGTTTGATTTCAATATGGGCTATGTTTTTTTATTTTTTTTTTTATTTATTAAATGTGAAACATTATGGACAAGGCATCGTAAATGTTTTGCTTTATGGACAAGGCATCGTAAATGTTTTACTTTATGGACAAAGGGCAAAATCTCCTTCTATCATTACTAATAGATTTTAGAGAAAATATTGTAACCGCTATAATAGCATTTTAGAAATGTTCATTTAAGAGTATCGTTTTAATTTAATATAAAACAATGTATTAAATTTATCATAGTTTTTAATTTTAAACGATTCCTGTAAAAAAATAACTAATATGTAAAACTTAATGTTTATCAGAACTATGTAAAATCATAATGTAATGTATCATATAATGTAAACTCAAATGCATTTAAAAGTTATAAAGAAATAAAAGAAAATGCATATGAAATCAAATGAAGTCAGAAAACAAAAAATCAAAGTATCACTTATCCGTCATAATGAATTTCCTACACTGTGAGAATTAATGAACATCCAAGTTGTGGTTGAGTTGTGTTTTACCAAATGAATCATGAAATGTGGCTCAACTAGCTTTTCTGATGGAATTATCTGTCATGAAAATTAAAAATATTATATTTTTTTGTGTTGATCAACTCTGTAGTGCCGAGAACAGAGTTTACTTTTCTAATAGTCCAGAATCAAAAATTGGAGAGAGCAAAACACTAAAAACTTTATTGATGGTCAATGGAAGTGGTGTTATCTTTGGGTTTCGAACTCCCGCAAAATCCGTCATAAGGAGACTGTAGCTGGGTACGTACTGTCAGCTACAGAACGTACCCAGCTGCAGGGGGTTTCATGTTGTGGGTCTAATTTGTGTGGATAAAATTTTCATTGTTTAACTTGTATTACGCGAAAACCGATTCTTCTCACAAAGTTAGGTTAGAATAACATCTTTTTATAGTAATTTTAACTGTTTTAGGGTAATTTAATTGTTTTAGTTGAATATAGTAAATAACACCTAAATAAATTGAAACCATCAGTGTCTATAAAATGGTATTGTTTTAATAAAATCTGATTAATTTAAAAATACTTTTTATTTTAAATTTGAGGTGTTCAAAAATATTAAATTAAAATAATTTTTTTTCTCTTTTTAGCATTAGATGTCTTTTCTGGATCGTAAAAAGCTGAAATCTGTTGGCATTTCTGTAAATGATGAATGCTTTTCCCATTCGTTGGTAAATATCCTATCATTTACAATTTTTTCACTATTCAAACTGATCTAACTTGGTTAAATAAAAATGTAAGTGCAAATCTGCACTTAATGCGTTGGTCCTTATACATTCAAACTTATGATTGTAAAATTATTCATATTAATACAGCGATTCTCAACCTGTGGGACGCGAGCACACTAGAGGGGAGGCGCGAAAATATCCAAGAGAAAATATTATTTAAAAAAATTGATTAACTGACTGAAAAGAAAGCACACATACGCATAGAAAACAAAATACATATTTAATAACTTATTAAAGTAAAATATCTTATTAAATCAAAACTTAGGGTTGGTGAGCCTAAGCTTTGAGGATTTTTCCTAATTTTCTGGTTAAGTTGTGTGTGGCTGAAGTTTTTTTGCAAATTCTTACACCTATCTCTAATACATATCGCACATACTTTTAATTATAAAATAAAACTTCATTTATTCTATATTGCAATTTCACAATTGTAGCTTTTGCCCATAAGGGGGCCCATATAAGGTGTATATTTTTTATATAATTTACTACTGTTACAACCGTAATTAACATAATATTCAGACCAGGACTCATTTCTTTCGAAGCCAAAGCTTCTCTGTGGTTCATGCAATGCGTCCAGGCGTACTATGGCGATTTTTGTTTTATAAGTGCTTGTACACTTTGGAATCTTCCTGACATTGAACGAACACCATCGGTGCATATTTCAACTCAATTATATATCACCAATTCGACGAACAACATTCAATATCACCAATTCGACGAACAACAGTATCATTTGAAAGAGGTATGGACTGCAGTTGTTTTGAAAAATTATCTCCAAACATAGTTTATTTTATATAGAATTATCTTCAAACGTACTCACTAACACTATGAAACTTTTCCAAATGTCGTTTAAGTTTATTTGGTTTCATGCTGTCTGCTGCCAACATTTTTGAGCAAATGATAAACATGGGCCTTTCTTAATCATTTACTTCAGTACTGGTAAACCCAAAATTTAAGTATTCTTGAGAATATTTTCTTGATTTTATTTTCGGAACCATGCTCGTCCGTGTACTTGTTAAGACTTGACTATCGTCTAATGCTCGCATACTTCCCCTTAAAAATTTATCCATGAGTCTGCATAAATCTGCTGCCGTGAATATTTAATTCGGTAAATTGCAATTAACAAGAAATTATATATATAACATTCACATTCACGATAGATTCGATATAGGATCAACTCGAATGAGACTGGCTGGAATTTAAACTTGTGTTATCAAACATTTTCCTTCTTCCTATGAGAAAACATTTGCTCTGCGTATATTCGAGACGCTATCGGTGGTGCGGATTCCTTTCCACAAACATTACTTTTTCTTATTGTTTAGTTATGCGACTGTTTTATTTCTTTTATTATTCAAAAAAATTTATTTTCTGTTTCTAAATTTAGCTCACCCCGTCTAGGTTAACTTTCAATAACGAATTTTTCTACTTTCAGATTATTTTAACTTTACCTCCCTGTTTGGCTTTCATTTTAAATATAATATTTAAATTTTCCTCGCTTTCACTGGCTTCATCTGTTCACCGTCCCATTGGCAAAATGCAAGATTGAAGATGATTTCTTCCCAACGTTGGCTCGCTTTCACTTTAGTTTCGGCAGTTAGTTAAAAATATTTTAAAAACAGAATTTAAAATACTCAATATATACATTATTGTTCTATACATTTTATTGTGAGGGCGGGAGGCGCGATGAAAATTATGATTGGAAACAGGGCCGCAAATACTGAAAGGTTGAGAAACGCTGTATTAATATTTTCTTTATTATGTGTTCATTTGAAATTCTGTAAAAATAATGTTTGAATATTTGTATTTGTATGCTGTGTTTTCTTATATATGATATTAATTATTTGATACTTTAAAATAATGTAACAAATTATTTGATACTTTTAAAAAGTTTAACTTTTTCATTTCCTTATCTGAAAAAATTCTTGGGAAGGGAGGAGACTGTGATATCTCCTTAACCACAACAAGAAAATAAATAGGATATTATCGTTTGACTTATCAAATGGAGCTTGGTACCCGAGTCAAACATGACTTTTGACCATTCATTGAGTTCATAACAATCAATGGTTACATTGCATGAAAAAAGTTAATTTTGAAATTTTGATTATGTTGAAAAATGCAGCCCAATAGGTCTGATGTCTCGTATTTTTCTTCTAGATTTTGGTACAGAAGAATTTCATTGAAGTTGTCTGTATTGTATTTTAGTCCCGTGTCAAAAAATTTCTGGTTTAATTTGATGCTTGAAATATTAGTAAATTTTTTCCATTTTAAGATCTTGTCGTATTGAACCATCTTGTATTAGCTACTTATCTCAAAACGTCAGGGAATAACGCGTTCTCCTCCCCATGAGGTGACTCAAGTTCGATTCCCATGGTGGTTGGTCGATACGAATTGTGCTCCCGACTCGCACCAATCGCATAACTGGCTTGAAATATCTCCTGGGGTAAGAATGCTCCTGCCATTGGGCTAACCGCGAGAGTTTTTGTGGTTTTCTCTCTCCGTGTAACGCAAATGAGGGGGTTCCATCAAAAACTAGTTTGTCCTAATGCTTGAACCAGAAGTTCCCTTATCTTCTGGGTTGGGTTCAAAATTTCACTGCTATATAGTTGAATATTGGTTGTTGTAAACTACAAAATTGGGTCGGCTTTTCAACGACAGTTATAAAACCTTGTTTTAAGAAGTTTCTTGATTTGCGTTTTAAGAAATTTTGCCCATTCTAGCAATGGGATAATGAGTCTTAATCAAAACATGGACTAGTGGCTTTAGTTTAATATCTAGTTTTGATTTAGAAATACTATGATTTTGCAGTGCTGTGATATTTTTGGTGAGATCGGTACTCGCCTTTTCATCTGAGGTTGATAGCCAATGGCGACGGAAGAATGATCCCAAGGGCCCGCCAAAAATGTTCAATTGGTAGCAAACTACTAATCAAAGCAATTTTGAAAGCACTTCAATTTAGATAATATTCATATAGCATGTATCAGACTTTATTAAATTAATTAAACTTCCAAGCCTTTGTAGTAATCAATAAAAATTTAATGATACATTTTTAAAAACAAGGAATGAATTTTACAGTTTTGCATCCATTTAAATATTTAGGCAGACTTTGGTTAAACTCTTCTTACCATCGGGCTAATCGTGGGAGTTTTTCGTAGTTTCTCTCTCCATGTAACGCAAATGTGGGTTTGTTCCCTCAAAAAAGGATAGTTTGTCCTAATACTTAACCCAAGAGATTCCTTGTCTTCTGGTTTGGGTTCGAAATTACAAGGCTACAGTGTTTAATTTGATAGTTTTAAACTCATAACTGGGTCGGCTGTTCAACACAGTTATAAAATATAATAAAATCATACGTTAAAACGTATATTTCGTTACCAGTTGGCGAAATATTTTCACAAAATCCTAGAAAAGTTAACAACTCTATTTTTAAATGATATATATAGTCATATAGTAGTGCTCTGGAAACGGGGATGCGAAGCGGCCCCTATCCTATCTCTCATGAGCTTGTTTTAGCACTGTGATGTCAAATTTTTTAAATTGTATTACCACTTCAAATTTAAAAGTTCTGATAAAAATTAACGCAGTGATTATAACATTTGAACTGTTAAATTTCCAAATTATGTGTCTAAACTAAAGGCTCAAAAATCTTAACTAACTATTGTTAGAAGATAAACTCAACTGAAATTGTTATTCTATCTATCGTGAATTATTTAGCATTTTGTGAGTTCTTCGTGGTTAGGCAGTGTGGTAGCTATGAGTGTTAGAAGATAAAAAGGAGAATTCTGACAAATCACATTCGCAATAAAAAAGTAAGGTGGTGTTAAATAAATGTAATAATAACTAATAATAAATAAATGCATAAAAATAAAATAATATTAATAATAATAAATAAATAACTTTATCACAAATTTTAAAATCAAATAAGGAGATAAATAATGAAAAATATCTTTTGTTTATAAGACAACAAATTTCCCGTAATATCTTACATTTTTCATAAATACTGGTAACTTACGTTTTCGTTCTTAGCATTTATTTATTGCAAATATTTCGTTTTCTAATCAATCATAAAATCATTCGAGTGTGTCAATTTTTTTTTAGAAATTATTGAGTTATTAGAAAATAGCAATAACTCTTCTTTAATGCAAAGCTACTCGCGTGAGGAATGTTGAGTTAAAAATTAGGATTATTCAAAATATTTTAGTCACTTGCTCTACCATAAAATATCAATTTCAGTAGAGTTCGTGAACAAGTGTGCAGACCAACACACTATTTTGTGGCTGTTATTATTAGTTATTTATTAATGGATTTTATTGTTATTTTGGCTACACGTAGAATTGAATTACCATATTTAACTCATCCGTAACCAGATTTAGAAATATCTGCGAGCAAATAGAAATTATGAAGCCATAGCAGTTCAGGGGATAGAGCTCTCACCTCCTTATAAAATAATTAATTAAAGTTGTAAATTAAAGTTAATGCTAAAAACCTTTTTTTAAGATACCATTTCAATGCTTCCAGGTTTTTTAGGACAGAGTTTTCATGGAAATGTATTTGTTTTACAAATATTTTATAGTGGTGATCGAAAGAATATTAAAAGATAGTAGTTTTATCTTCTTTTCTCTATCACTATTAAATTTTTGAAGTCTAATATTTTGAAACCCTTTCTACGTTGTAAATAGAAATACATTCAAACTACTACGAAACTCTTGTAGTTTCAGAAAATATTTTTCTTGGTAGCAAACACTATCTCGTTTCTGCAAGATCAATTCTAATAAAGAAACACTTTTGCTACCACTTTTCTCTTTTTTATTTTGAATGAAAAGGAATCGTCCTTTAATTGGATGATGAGCAGAAATATGTGAAAAACATATACTTTTAAGCCATTTTACTTATGTTAGTAATGCGAAATTGTTATATCATATATAAACAACACTTTTTAGAAATACTAAATTGAAAGAAGGCTTTAAACATCAATAAAAATAGATAAACAAAAAAAACAAATTTTTTATAAGACTTTTCTTTCTTTGTTAGAAGAAGAGACTCAAAGTCTTTAATGGGGTTTTTTGTTTTATTTATTTCTTTTTATTTTTTTAAGATAGTGGCCTGTTTCCCATAAAATTTTAAAAAACAATCGCTCAAGCATCGTGTAGCTATTGTTCTTTAAAGTAAAAAAAGGTGTATTGTTGTGTTTTGTAACAAAGAAAATGTTTTTATTTCTGGGATTGTTTGGGGCATGACAAAGTATAAAATTCATAATTTATTTGAATAACTCAAAATTTTTTTATTGTATTTGTTTTATCACAGTATTTTTTCAAGTGTGTTTCTAAGAATTTATAATTACTAATATTTATTTAATCTATTGATTATTAATTTTTTTGTTATCAATGTATTTTGTACTGTATGATGCATCATCAAAATTTTTTTATAAATCTAAATTCGAAAATTCTCTCATAACGCAAAAATTATTCGATAATAAAATTTTGAAATTTCATGCACATTACATGAAAATGATTTATTTGATAATAAAATTTTGAAATTTCATGCACATGACATGAAAATGATTTATTTGATAATAAAATTTTGAAATTTCATGCAGATGATATGAAAATGTTATTTTTATATGCATTGATTAGCTTTTGAATCATACTGTTTTGCAAAGTACATTTTTTCTTCCACGTATTCTAAAAATATCATGCTCCTTTTTGAATGAACTTCGATATAGTTATGCCTATTAAATTATCAAAGTCATTTTTTTAATTGTTACATAAATATAGTTTTACTGACAAAAAAAGGGCTATTTTAATCAATTAATATATATTGTAAATAAATAGGAATATGTATAGTAAAATATAAAGAGACTTTTTTCAAAGTTTAAAAATCTATTCAGAAATTTCCTATCTTCAAAAATCTATTCAGAAACTTTCAAAATTTCCAAACAGTTCGGACTTGAAAAAATTTAGACATGGTAATCTTTTGAAAAATTCTGATGATCGTACTTGGAATACTTTGAAAAATTCTGAAAACTAATTGGACAGTAATATTTTAAAACTAATTGGACTTGAAAAAAAAATTTAAAAGTTAGAAATATATTTAGGTATTTTATACATCGCAAGGTAAATATTTTGAAACTTAATAGATTTCTTTATAGATTTATTAGAATTCAGAATATCGTAGTCCTCAGCTATTGAATATTTTTGGACATCTTGAGAATCCATATTCAATATTTAAAAAATGTAAGTCTTTTTTGAAATATTTCGAGACTTGTCAAGCCATGGTTGAATGTTGCTATTCAATACCCATTTTGAGTAAGAGTCACCAGACTTGTGTCATCCGGAAGACTTTCCTCAACGGGACGCAACACTAGGGCATGTGGCATGGTTCCTATTCATCCCGTTAATGTGTTGCAAACCCAATGATGGAAACGAATCTCTGCCCGAGTGGCCGGACACGCTTCAATACAATGAGTTTTTTACTACAATTTTTTCAACCAACTGCAGTCTTTGAGATTTTTAAACATCTCTGACTTGTCAGTTTCATCCATATTTGCAAACTTTGAATTATTCGATATTGGTGTGTAAATTTGGATACACAATGAAAATCTTTAAGGAAACGTTTTGAAACTTTTTGATGATGCATTTAGAACTCAAAACGTTTTATTTTTTTCTTGAGAAATAAACAGTTTATTTTAAAATAATTTTCAGAAATAATTCTCAAGCTAAGACTAGATTTTGAACATAGTCCAAAAAGAGTAAAGTTAAAAAATAAATCTTGTTAAAATTTCACGATTTCAAACTCATTTTGCTCAAATTTACAAGTCCAAACTGAATCTTGTTAAAATTTGATTTTTTAAACTCAATTTGTAAAATTTACAAGTCCAAACTGAATCTTGTTAAAATTTCACAAGTCCAAAAACTAGTCAATTAATATTTGGAATTTTATATCCCAGAATATGTCAAGTTTGGATTCATCAGATGACTCTTCAGGCGTATTTTCAAGACTTATTATTTCGAATTTTTCGCATCTCTTAAATGATTCTTTAAGTTTGGATTTATCAGATGACTCATCAGACAAAGGGTGGTCAGACGATGATGATGAACTTTTTGAAGAATGTTTATATTTTGAAAATTTTTGAATATTGTAAATATTTTCAGGGCTGACCCAAGTCCATGTTGACAAGCGAATCACCATGACAAAAGATCCAGTGGTTTATCTAGTATGGAGACGACAGCATTGTGTCGCTTGAGGACTGCTTTGCGTATGTTATTTTAAATTTATTCACTTTCAACAAAATACATTTTATCATCTTGTATGTAAAACACTATTATGCAGAAAAAATATATTAAAGTATGCTGAAAGAATAAATTATCTTTAAAATAGTAAATGTTGTTTGAGCTCATTTGGAGAACTTTTTCTTTTTTAAAACCAAAAATAGTTTTTTTAGAAGTATATTAAGATCTTGAAATTGAAACTTTGTGGATGAAAACATTAAATTGAACATTTGAACATTGAAACTTTGTGTATCTATATTTAAAAAATATTTTGAGAAATTAAAAGATGATTGATTGAACTTTGAAATATTATATTTTTTTGAGTAAATGTTGTCTTAAAATTCTAATGTTGATTCCATCTATAAAAGTACACAAGTTTGATGCTCATGGTTTATAGTAAAAATACCTATGTGTTTACTTTTCAATAAATAAATACAAATAAAAAAACCAATATAAAGCATTTATTAAAAATGGTAAAAAGAAAAACATAATAAATACAATTTTTTTTCACAACTGTTGACTTACTCTTGAACTATATACATGATTACAAAAACATTTAGTAATAATAAAAAAATAACATTTTTTTACAACCACCAGGTGTGTGCTGCAGGAAGTTTTAAATATTTATACAATGGTGACCAATTTATGTAATCACGTTTCTTTTGGATAAAAATCCTCCGACATCATGTATCGATCCAACATTGTTAAATTTTTTTTTCAAACAATTGTTTTGGAATATTGAGATAGTCTATTGCATCTTGAAAAGCGGATCGTATTTTAAGGATGTCATCTACTGAGAGAAAAAGTGTCTCCTCCGTTAAATGTTTTATGTAATTTTCAATGATGTTACAATGGATAATTTTTTTTCGTCATCTATACTAGCTAAATCATCATTCATGAAGCACAATATTTTAAACAGGTTTGTCATTTCACTGATTACATTGTCTTCAACATCCGAAAGAGATATGTCTTCTTGAAGAGTGACATCTCGATGACTGGTCAAAAACTTTAAAGTTTCTAGCAAACATATTACTGTAGCATCCATTTTGACTCAATTGAAAGCGTGGTTCCAACCTTTAATGTGGTTCCAATTTATATCATTTCAATGTGATCACAGCGCCACTTTACTTGTGCAAGAGCAAAAAAAAAAATTCCATTTTTCGATGTGGTTCTAATTTATATCATTTCAATGCGATCACAGTGCCACTTTACTTGTGCAAGAGCAAAAAAAAAAAAAAAAAATTCCATTTTTCACGCAGTTGTATTTACAATTGAATTATTTTAAATAAAACATTTTGAAACTTATGCAACTTATTAAACATAGCATTAAATAATAAATAACCATAATTTGTTATTAGATTTAGAACCAGTTTTAGGTAGAACAGGTGCTACACTTGGAATCTTTGGGTTTGAGTTTGAGGATGGTGAGGGGGGTACTAATACCTTTTGTACTTTAACGGTTGGTGCTGCATATGGAGTTGCGGGTGATTCCGCCACGTGGTGCAGATCATAAAATAAAATATACTTATTTTTTGGTTTTAAAAAAAGTAAATATATAAAATGAAGTTTATACCAAGCAAATGAGACACCAAACATTCTTATCTTGATCTTTTCTTTCAATGATGAAACCACTGGATCTGAATCAGTCAGGCTTCTAGAACAAACAAAAATCTTTACCTTACAAAAAATTATCAATGGGAACCTCGATAATAGAGGTAAAAACAAATATATTTTCTTACTTTGATAACTCTGAGATTTCAGTATCTGAGTTTGTAAGAAAAATCCATGAAATAAGTATGATCTTATATCATAATAATAATTTTATTTTGAAAAATATGAAATACTTTTAGTGAAAACACTGAAAGTATTTCATAATATTATTCTAAATATTCTTAACACTGAAGATAATAAAAGATTAAACCAATATATTAGTATTTATATATATTGTCTAGTCAATTCTTAATTGATCTGCTATAAATTTGTTACAAGCATGTACTTCACTAGAAGGAAAAACAAGCTATAGTTAGTCTAAAGTAAGAACTCCTCTAGCTATTCGCCTGGACCCGTGGCGGTGACTATGGTAACAGGTATAACTGGGTGATTCACACGAAATATGACAATTCACTGTCCCTTGCTCCAAGATCTAATACTATAATACTAAAAGAACTTTTATTTTTTAAAAAATTAATAAATAGCATTGCTTTTAGCATTTTAAAATAACTTTGCTCTAGCATTGACTGTTTTGTATAGTTAAAAAATTTAATTTAACTTCAAAATGTCATTTTCCTGGCATGTCCCAAACAATGTTTCCAATAATAACTAGCTTCAAAACTTCCTATAAATTTTTCAATATCTAATTTTTTTTATTATCTCAACCGGTGTAAGCATTTCTAGAATATACGCAGAGGGTATTATTTACAAAAACTTCATTTAAATAAATTTTTTCTGTCAATAATTTGTTTGTTCCAAGAAAATCTGTCATTTTCCTGGCTACTTTCATTTAGTGGTTTATAACCAAAATGGATAGAGCCAGCAATCAATATCTTATGTTAATAGATTGATTAGATACCCTCCTATATGAACATGTCTTGTTGCATGAATAAAGAACCAATTTTCTGGTTCAAAATCTATTTCAAAAAATTTTTCAAAGTGAGTAGGTTTTTGTGTTGTCATTTTCCTGGCTTCTTAAAACCCTTAATAACATAAACTACACAGATTTATCTGAGTTATTTTAAGAAATACTGTTGTTTTCTACAGAATATAAACGTCTTAGGTGAAAGTATTTAATTAAAGTAAA
This sequence comes from Parasteatoda lunata, assembly GCA_949128135.1. Taxonomy (NCBI): domain Eukaryota; kingdom Metazoa; phylum Arthropoda; class Arachnida; order Araneae; family Theridiidae; genus Parasteatoda; species Parasteatoda lunata. The sequence continues at coordinate 114,158,499 of OX421970.1, forward strand.
GTTATATGCTAAAAAATGGCAAATTATTTGTCATTACCCTGGCTGTCATTTTCCTGGCTTATGAATGCCAGGACATTGAAGTGTTACCAGAAATTTTTCTTAACTGCAAATACTGAAAGGAAGGAAAGCAAATATTAACCTAACACCAAGTTTATGTATGATTGTAATATGCTTGGATGTAATCAAAGTTATTTATTTATTTATTTAATAATTGATTATTATCCACAATTTTTTTCTGTACATATCAGCAAAAAATTTTTTTTTGATTCTTTCTACTGTGGATTAAAAGAATTAATTTAAGCAATTTATGGTCCATCTAACATAAAGGCTTAAGTTGAGTTACTTACTATTAACTTAAAATGACTGTTTTTTAAACTTCTAAGCTAATATGTCATTTTCCTGGCATTCAAGATTTGGTGAATTTCTATTTTTTTTTCTTTTTTTTTCCGGAGCAAATGTCAATAAACTACACTGCTGTCTGTAAGATATTAATAAGTGTAACTAAAGAGGTATACAAAAAAAAAAAAAATTTAGATTATTTTGACAACTTTAAATTTCAAGAAATTTTTTGGTCCATATTTCGTGAGAATCACCCAACTATTTCAAGTACTTCTACTTGAGGGCACACTGTTTAGGACAGGGTATTAATGGGTTCGGTGAAAGAAAGGGAATCTTCTATTGTGTTAGCCCTAGAGTGAAGAGAAACTACCCTCCAGGAAATGCGTTATTCTTGTCTCCATAGTAGCAGAGAGTCTCAGAATTTGTGTCAGTGGGAGTTCTTACCATAGACAAGCTATTGGTCACCATAATCTCAACCTAATAGCGCTGTTTTAAGGAAGCAAATCTATATCGGAAGGCAACGTTAATTTATCGATGCCAACCATCTGGAGGCTAAAACAATGTTGCTGAATGAAGAGATAAAATACTGCAGTAACTGCTATACCACCTAATTTTCAAAATAAAAGTGTTAGGCCTGTATGATAATAACAGAATACATGCCACCATTGTAGAAGATAAATAACGGAAATTTTACTAGCGACATTTTTAAGGCTTTGAGTAAAGTTTTGATCATGCATAATCATGTAAATCAATAAAAGAATTTTTAAATTGGAAATAATATAAGCATTTACATTTAGCAAAGTAACAAATATGTATATAAATCTTAATCTAAAGAAGATTTTTTAAACTATTATTTATAATTACTTAAACTATTAACACTCAAACTACTGCAGTTCTGGCGATAGCACCATTTGTTGACGAATAAGTGAAGTATTTTTGCCATCAACGGATATTTTATTACCAAAATTCTTTATATTAAAATTTCTTCACCAAATACGGAGAAATTTGAGAATATATGGGTAAACAGGAGATAGTCATAAAATACTGAAGTCTTTGTTATAAAACAGGAGACTTGGCAGGTATGTAACAGGGAACCATACTTCCCGGAGGTAGAAATTGAGAAAATAAAATATTACTGGTCTGTGGGTCAGTGACTAAAATATAGAACACATTTAATCAATCACAATTTATCAAATAATATCAATACACATTTTCCCTGGTCAGTGCCCTCTGTTGCCCCCTTTTACCTATAAATGTTATCAAACTTATCTGTATAAAAGCACATAAACAAAACATTCATGTAAGAAGATTAAACTAATTACTTACCTGCTTTAGACCATTTATGACTTATCTCTAAATTTTGAGGATGCGCAGATGAATCTCTGGAAGAAAAAAAAAAAAGACAAACTTAATATTTTTATAGGTAATGCATGATAGTTTTACTAACTCTTTTTTAAGCACACTTGCTACTAACCAGAAATGCAATTTTTTTTCCAACAGAATTTTACAATGAAAACAATTTTCACACTTTAAGAAACTAAAGTAATTTTGTAACTTAATGCTATAAGAAAATAAGAGTAAAAACTGGACATGTTTGCTATCATGACAAATTTCAAAGTCATCCTCAAAATGCTTATATTATGGATACAAAAATTGACAGGTTATAACGAGTTAAAAATTAGTAAGGACTAAATCTAAATTTTTTGTAAAACACACTTTTCTGAAGTATGAGCAATATTATACAAAAAAGGGTTTATTTAATTTATTTCTGATATCAATACAAGAAAGCTAAAATCTAAGATTGTTTCCTTGTTAATATTTAAATCCCATATTTTATTGATGGTATTCTCTTCTGGGCACTTAATAATTAAAAACAATATTCACTGTTATCTATGTTAAAAGGTTTTGCATTTCCTTCTTCTTGCAAAAACTGGTTACAATTAAACTTTCTAATCAAACATTTCCGTCCAAGACCAGGGGTTGGCAACCTATTGAAACGGAAGAGCCGAAAAGTGCAATTTACAAAATTTTTCCAATTTTTAAAAAGCCACTAAAAATTTTCAATTTAATGTTATAGTATTTGCTTATACATATTTGGTTTAAAATAAACCGCTTTAAATACAGAATATTTATTCATATAAGAATACAAATATAGGTAGTTATATTAATGGGAGCATTGGCTTTACATGCCATTTAAATGTGCTATTAAATCTTTCTTATAACTTGCTGTTTTAAGTTTCAAGCACGACACTAGATTTTTATTTGTTAGTTGATTTCTAACTTAACTTTTAAATATGTCGACCAGAAAAATCGTCAGCACACCCCATACAACTTCTAACTTTCGTTCTGAGTTTTGATAGTAAATTATTAATTTATTTGTATGGAACCGGAGAGCCGCAACTTTACATCAAAAGATTTACATGTGGCTTGAAATCAAAATACAGTCGAACTCGTCTATAACGAGCACAAAGGGACCGTAACATGTACTCGTTAAATCCGAGTGCTCGTAATAAACGGGTACTTAAGGCAGGTGTGCAACCAGAAGAGGGGGCGGGGGGTTTGGGAGGTTAAATGATTGAGTTTACTTAAAATTTAATTACAGACCTGCCAACCTTAGAAAATAAAAAAGCAGGAGACTCTTTCTGTAACACGACATAGCGCAATATTTAAAATTAAACCTGATTCACATTTCCTACAAGAAGTTTATTTCAAAATATATTATTTACATTACATGAAATAGACCACAATAAGATTCTGACACTGACTAATAAAGATATGTGTTCTTACTAAAAAAAATTAAGGTTCTATAGAATTATATTAAAACACATCTTTTGATTTTTTAAAATTTAGGAAGAGGTTCAAAATTAACAAAATATGTCAATAATGAATACAATACTTTATAAATGTTTAACTTATTTTTTTAAACAGCTACTGTTTTAAAACTGCAGATGTTGCTGATTTAGCATTATTTAAAAAAAACTGCCATCTATAGAAAGTGAAAAAACATTTTGCCTAATGGTATCCAAGATATATTTCCTCTCCGATTTTGCCACTTCATCGGTTATTGCTGTTGTTTTGGTTTGCGCACACTGTAATTTTTAGCGATGTTGCTATCGGGGAAATTTTTTTTAAATAAATGCCCAGTATGATCTGAAGCACATGTTGAGAAGGAAATTGCACAAATTGTTTTTTTTCCTCTATCGTGCACTAAATAGAAAAAAGCAGGAGAAAACACCCTGAAGGCCTATGGGCGAAAATTTGAGGTAGAAGCAGGAGACTCCTGCGAAAAGCAGGAGAGTTGGCAGGTCTGTAATTAATATTTACTTACTTTAATTACATTAATTTAATTAAATACTTTTCTTAATTTAATGACAACTAACCCCCTAACCAGCCGATAAGGCGCGAAATCGATACGTCACCACCTACTCTCACGTGACTTTTCTTATGCTTTAGATTAGAGCGATAAGGGCAATTAAGTTTCAGTTCGCGTTTTTTTTTTAATTTCTCGCGCATTTCTTATCATTTTGAAAAAAAGATGAAACAGAAAGACTAGAAAGATGAGAAAAAAGATTGCAAGACAGAAAAATATTGCTCGCTAAAAGCGACATCTGTTTCATTGATCCAACCAAATATTCTCCCTCGTTAAATCCGAGCTCGTTATAAACGAGTTCAACTGTACATGTTCAAAAGAAGTAAATATGTCCTTTTTGCATATTAAATATGTGAATTTGTTTATAATGACAAGCAGCAATTTCATTAGCTATTAATGAAAGGTCTTTTATTGCACATCATTCTTAACTTTATAGAGATAATTAAGCATCCCATAACTGATATTCAAATTTGAAAGAAAAATGCTTGATTCTTCCTACTATTTATAAGTTCACATCAAGCATTGTTCATTTAAAAAGTAAACAAAAACAATAAATTGCTTAAACGATAATTTGGTAATTAAACATTTTTTTTAAAATAATTTTTAAAGAAAAAATAAATACTAATTAAACATGCATAACAGCCAACATCATTAGGAAAAAATGCAGTCGATTTTACAAAAAAATATAAATTTCATGATAATTGATGCAAAATATTTTAAATAAAGGGAACTTCATAGACATCAAAATAGAAAAAATTGAAAGATTTTTCAGTTATGATTTCACATTCAATGAACTGGAAATGTTATATATGATGTTTATTTATAATTTTAAAGAGTCACAATTTTACAATCAATAGGCACTTAATTCATCAAAGATAGTTAACTCAATTTTACAAAAGAGGCTCGCGTCATAATGTATTAGTGACACTATTTAAATATTCAAGCAAGCAATAATCTGCACAAAAATTCTATTTCAATAGGGATTTTTTTAAGGAAACTTACTCAATTTTAGGGAATTTTCTAAAGTGTACAAAAACCAGGAGAATTTTTATTAATCCAGGAGAAACTGGCAAAATACAGTAGTCTATTGGAAAATCCAATAGAGTGGGCAGCTATGTACACACATAAAAAAAAAACGAACAACACATGCAGAATTAGTAGTTGTAGCAACTGGTAGGGCACTGGGTCCATGCCCAAGAGGTCGTGAGTTCGATTCCCGCTGGCTGGTAAAAAGTGACAGATGCACATTAAATCCGTCGAGTCACAAATTCCTCCATGTTCCCATAACATACCTATGGGGGTACTGATTCAGGAGTTTCATTGTCTTCTAGATTGGGTTTAAAATTACTAGTCTAACGAGGTTGGCATTAGTAGTCGCAAACCCAAAATTGGGTCGATCGTTCAACGACCGTTATAAAATATAAAACAAAATCAAGGGACAGCAATCATACTCATGATTTCAGACCATGAGCCACCATTAATTCTATGGATAAAGTTCTGCCTATGGGGTCATTATTGAGTAATATCTTGTTCCGAAGCAAGCCGAGGAAAAATATTAAATCAATACGAATTTTTCATAAATTTAGATTTCATTTTTACTTGATTAAATTATTAAAAAAAAGGACAAAATCTTGTATTAGTGTGCAGCAATATACCAACCTTATAAGGTACACTGAAATTATCAAAGCATTTCTTGAAAAATAATAGTATAGCTAACACTGAAAATAAAGTATGCCAATATATACAAATAAAATAAAAGTAATAACTACACGGCCTTTCGAAGCTGCTCCAAATCTGATCTATCTTTTTCAGACGTGTTAGGAATCACATCAATTTCAGAATATAAAATTTTAATTAAGGAAACATTGTAATTAGAGAAGTATACAATAACAGACTGTGGAGCTACAGAACGAAATTACAATGTGACTTTTAACCTATGGTTATAAGTTTTGGTTCGAGTCGTCAAGAAAAAGGAAATCTTTTTCTTTGGTCTATTGTGTTAGCCCTGGAGTGAAGAGAAGCTACCCTCACTTAAATGCGCCAGTCTTGTTTCCATAGCAGCAAACAGCCTCAGACTTTGTGGCGGGGGGAGTTCTTACCATAGACAAATTATAGGTTTAGTGCAAAATGCAAATTGTCACTTTTAATATGTTAAAAAACATATTTTAACTGTTATCATACAAACATCATAAATGTTTCCATATAATATGCTATACTTTTTTCATTGCAAATAGAATAACTCAACTTCTTTTTTAAGCTAAATTTGCTAAGTTATTAGTATAAAATGATGAAGCAACAAATTGGGATTTGAAACCAAATAATTCTGCCATTTGACTCAAAAATTAAAAACAAATGTTTGTCTAAAAACAAAATGAAGTATGAATTTTATAAAATTCTTACACATTTTGCAAATAAAAAATATTATTAAAAATCTTTTTTTTTTGAAATCAAAAAACTTATATTAAAAAACTTTTTTGCTTAAAAAGTACTGAAAAGAATAATAAAAGGAACATAGCTCAAAATATTTATTTATAGTGAAAGTGTTTCAAATTTAAATATTTAATTAAAGCAAAAATATTTCTTCTTACTGATTATCCTATATGATTTAAATAAAACAGAAACTAGCAGTTTAGGACAATCCCCTTTGAAAATAAAATAGAAAAAGATAAAATAGAAACTTTCGAGAAAAAATAATAATATTTCTATAAAATATATTCTTCTGCCACAAGGACCTTGAAATATCGAATTTTGTAGAACTCCATACTTCAAAGGTCTCATGGCAGAAGAAAGTTTCATTTTAGATTACTTATTGTATGTATTTTTATTTTGCCTTTCAAATGATATTCCTAAAATTTCAAAAAAAGTGCCAATTTCAGTACTCCATAGCCTGGCTGCGTAGCCAAATCTTTCAACAAAAAAAAAAAAAAGAAGCTCCTTTTAAGTAATTTTAAGCACTCAAAAAATATTTTTAAGCACTATATACATTAACAAAACACAAAATACTTTTCATGATCAAATTACTACTTTTCTTGATTATATCTGTCACCATAAAAAGATTGAGAGATTTTTCGGTTGGGTTTGAGAGGGTGGAAAATGAAGACTTGAAATTGAGAATATATTGCAAAATGTAGCAGAACGAGAGTGCTAAAATCTACTGAACTCAGCTCAGTTGACTCGCAAGCATTTTATCAAACATGTAAAATGATTTGCTCTTTCATATGCTATTGACCTACAGTAGGTCAAAATGGATTGTGGTTGAATGAATTGTGAAAACATTGATTAGAACAATGTGAAAAGCTCGCTTTTGCATAATATGTGGCGAAAATAGACATAGTAAAGAGAAAAAATTTCATTTTAGAAAAGGGAAAACTAAGCACTTTTTAAAAAACACCCAATGAATAAAGCACCTTTAAGGTCTTTTAAAAAACGAAAATAAGCACTTTTCAAAAATGCTATGCACCAGATTTAAACAACAATAATTGCTCAGCATAAAACATGGTTCCCACTCTTTTATGAAAGAAAAAATTAAGCACTTTTATCAAAAAATTAAGGACTTTTTTTTTTAGAAATTAAGAACCTTAAAAATGGCATAATGATGATTTATCATCAAATAAAACATCATAGATTAATAATAATAGATTAAAAAAATGGAATAGTTTTTCTTCAAATCAGTCATCCTTTAAAAGATTAAAAAAAAAGAAACTAAATAAAGAAATGCTTAATACAAATAATCTGTTTTCTAATTAAAATTAAATTGCATTTAATCACCTCACGTAAGCTTTCAAGAATATAAAGAAAAAAAGAAAAACTCAAAGAATGCAGATTAAACATTAAGATTTTCTATTTTAAAAATTGAAAAAAACTGAGTAAACAGATAGAAATATATAAATTAAGAAGGTAAATTCATTAAATTAATAAAAATATTATTTTGAGTGACTAATACTAAACCAAGACAAAAAGAAACTAACAAATATAATTTTATTGAAGTTAAGACAATTATTTTAGACTAAGTAAAACCTAATTACAATTGACTAAAGATTTATTAAAATCACAAAATATAAAAAATTTAATGACTAAAATCGGAATATATTTAGTACCTAACAATCAGGAAAAAAGAAATAAATAAACTACAAAGAAAACTTATTAATTAAAATTAAGAACTGAGAAACAGAATTGATAGTTAAAATAAGTGCTAACATAAATATTGAAACACAGGACAAGGCAGGATGAAATGATCAATTGAAATAAAAAATTCCATATCTAAAAATTGAAAACGAAATGAAATAATTAATTAAGTACAAAATTTATTGTGAATGAAGGGAAAAAAACAACAAAACGTAGTGAAATCAGAAACATATCATTTATAAAAAGAGATAAAAATCTTTATAAAATAGTCTGCTTTTAGTTATAAAAAATTGTATGCTTACATTGATGGGTAATGTTGCACCTCTGAGGAATTAGAATTTATTCTATTAAAAAGTAAAAAAGTATTGTGTCTCCTATAGATACTAAAGGAACTAAAATAATAGACCATAAAAAATTTTGTTCCTAATAATTTAAGTATTGTCTGAAATTATAAAACAATAATTTGTCATATAAATCAAAGGTAATGAAAATTGGATGCAAATATGGATTGATATATATATTACTATTATTATAAAATAGGGAATAATGAAAAATTTTGTCGAATAGTCAAATATCCGGAAAAATAAATCGGCCGCCTACCCAGTGATCAAACAACATAAAAAAATTTAAAAAAAAAAAAATCCTCGAGAATTATTGTTGTTTATGTAAAAATAGGCTTGGGCGTTGTAAGAAATTTTATATCGTAATAAATCGTCAGTCAGACATCGCGATTAAACATATGCTTGAAATTTATCAATCATAAACCTTTAAATCAATCAAAAATAAATAAAAGAAATAAATCTAAGACAAAGAAAAGTTAATTAAAAAAAAATTGTTCTATAACATCAAAAGCATTACTTAATTTTTTGAATTAAAATAAAGATGGATTGACTTAAGACTGTCTTAAAGTAAAAACAAACACAAGCTTTATTTTAACTTTTTTTTAAAATTAAAAATGACTTAGATTTTTTAAAAATAATAATAAAACTGTTATAAAATATTTTACATACATTAAAAATTAAAAAAAAAAAGAGAAATGTCCACTTAAATAAAACATTTTTTAAATTATTTGTTGAAAAAAAAAATGTGCTTTTGAAATACCGTTAGGCTTTTGTTAATTACTTATTTAAAATAATAAAGTTGTATTGACTAATGGTCAAATGGTTTTAATGTAAAAATAAATGTAAATTTATTTATTATTGTTTTCCTTTTTGAAAATGAAATACACTAAAGATTTAAATGTTTAAAAATAATACTGACTATCTAACAAATTATTAAACAAACACATATTGAAGGAATTTTTAAAAAAATATTCTATATTTAAGAGTACTAGTGATAAATTATTGAAAACCATTAAAATATTGCTTAACTTTTTATTTAACTTAAAAAAATTTAGTCATTTTAACTAATAGCTAAACTTTTTTTTTTTAAAAAAGAATGAAAGAAAGAACACAAACTTTGTTTTAATTTCCTCAAAAATAAAAGCAAATCATTTAAATGTAGGCTTTGTTTTAAATTTTTTAAAACTAAAAGCGAGTGAAAATTTATTGGTTTAAAAACTAATCAAATTGTATCAAATTATTATATTTACGTGAATTAAACAAATTTAAAAAAAAAAAAAACTAACTTTTTATGACAAAGTATAAATTACTTAAATACAAAATATATAAAATATTAAATTGTATCCCTTTTTAAAAAAATCAATAAAGAATCTTTTTTTTTTAATTCATGATTTCTTTTCAGTAATATATTAACGAAAATTTAAGATAACAGCGATTGCACAGCGATCGCCAAGTAACGGTAGGTCTGCTGAAAATAATTCACAACGTTAAATCTTTACAAAAAAGAAAGTTATGAAATAATTCGCAACGATCGCTAAGTAGCAAAAGTCTCACTGAAAATAATTTACTTGAAACGTTATATCCCGTCGAAATAAAACGCACAGCAATGGCAAAATAAGTCCTGTTGAAAATATTCTTCAAAAATCGTAAAATCTCAAGGTCAAAAATGGCACATAAAGAAACTATGCATCGCATTCTATATTTCAACGCTGATCCTCGCTCTTTGTTATTCAACATCACAAAACGAACATCATCTTCGTAGCTAAAAATCAACATCTTCGCAGCTAGACGAAATCAAAATAGTCTTCGTCAGAGCGGTAATAGTGTTAGCATTTTATTTTATAACCGTCGTTGAACAGCCGACCCAACTTAATGGGTTTACGGCTACTAATGTTCAACTCCGTAGCCTTGTAATTTTGAACCCAATCCAGAAGACAAGGGAACTCCTGGATCGAGTATTGGGAGAAATTTGCCTTCGTGGAGGACTTTTTGATGGAGCTAACCCGCATTTGCGTTACATGGAGAGGAAGACCACGAGAACCTCCCACGGTTAGCCTGACGGCAAGGGGACTCTAACCCATGATCCGTCTACCACTGAGGATATTTCACGTCAGCACTGTGGTCAGTGCAAGCCGGATGCGGAATTCGTATCGACTGGGATTCGAACCCGGTTCGCCTCATTGGAAGGCGAACGCTCTATCCCCTGAGCCATCGCGGCTCATAGTGTTAGCATAGGCAAGAATCCTCGCACGTTAAACTGCGAGCGTCGTCTTAGATCAGATTCCTGATATATAGCCTAAAATAAAAGTAATTATATCGGCCTGCCGATAGTTTGATAAAAAGTCGATAATACGCGATATATCCATTTAAAAGTGTCTAAGAATAGTGCTCGTTAAAATTGCTGCATCATAACAAAAACAAAAGTTCTTAGTTTTTTTTTTTTAAATGGGAAAGCCAAACAGAGCTAAAAACAAAAAACCGTTTTCAATTAAGAAAAATTTTTACGTTGAAAATGACGAAAAAGAAGGCTCTTTAAAATATGCTATCAAAATAATAATAATAATAAAAAATAATAAAAAACAAACAAACAAAAAAACACAATTAATTAAAAAAGCAACAGAAAATTTTCCTAAATTCTAAAACAAAACTTGCAACGTAGAAAATAAATTTTCAATTTTACCGGTTATCTAATTATCTGTATAACTTTAAAAGAAAAAGTGGAGATAAAATATATCAGGAACACTGTTAAAATACCACGCTATAAAAAAAAAAAAACTGCAAACATTTCACTCTTTTTAAAACAAAAAGTGTCAATGATAAAACGATGAAAATGACTTTCCTGATTAAAATTATACTTCGCCGAATATTCGTAATATCCCTAATTATTAAAAATAGAGTAATTTATAAAATTCAATTTCAGAAGAAAATATAATAAAATGAAAAAATCCACTTTGCCTTGTGACGATCACTAGATGCTGTTAGCCATTCCTTATATTAAGTGTCCATAAATTATTAAAAACACACTTTCCTGGCATTTCTAACAATTGAAGTATCAAAGCTACCATGTGTGCTATCAGAAGAATTGAATTTCTTGAATCCTATGGATGTAAAAGGTGATAGAGTACCTAAGTACTGTCTAAAAATACGTAAGACCTCTACCCACCTGTAGTATCACGCTCCCCTCTCTCCACAAAATTTTTTTTTCTTTAAGAATGATCCAGAAAAAATATTTTAATGAAAAAAATTTATAATAAAATAAATAAAAAATCAATAATGGCACGTTTTCTTCCACATGCTTGTAACTCCTACTCTCACACGCATTCAAAATGTTCTACCCTCAATGTAGAGTCTCATTCTAGGCGACAGACGTACTTTTCAACAGCGGATATTTTCCTGAGATAAAAAAATTGTTCCAACCAAATAGTGATACTAGAAATTAAGGACTTTTAAGAACCTCGAATCAAAATTAAGTACTTTTAAGGGCCCTTAATTTTCAAAATAAAAACTAAGCAGTTTTTAAGGACTTTTAAGGACCGTGGGAACCCTGTAAAATTATAAAAGTAAAGGTATCTTGAGCACCACAGGAAAAGTAAATGAAATTTCTAAATAAAAATCATCATCCATGGCTGGACAGCCCAGGGTGAGCCTTGGCCTACTAAAGAAGTTTTTTTTCCAGGCTAACCTTTTCCCTGGTAGTTTTACAAATAAAAATACCTTCGTAAAATGACATTGTTTTTAAAATACAAATTAGGTATTGATGGTTCAAAATTAGAATAAAAAGGATATTGAGGGTCCCCATAAGCTATTGTATCATCAACATCTACATTCAGATCTTCATCTTCAGCTGTCTGTCTAACAGAATCTCCATGCAAAGCTGTTAAACATAAAGGAAATAAAAGAATTATAATTTCACATAAACACTGATCACTTGGAATGGCCAATGATAGACACATCATAAAAATATACTGAGTTCCTTTCACACAAATTAAAAATTACTTAAATTCATTTTAAACAACAAAAGATAATTTAAATGGAATTCAAATTTTACACAATCATTGATCATTTGAAATCAGGGTTGAGGTTTTGGATGTCCTAAGCTAAATTTGGACAGGACTTGTGAGTGTTACTGTCCAAAACTGTCCTAAACCTTGAACATTGGTGAGAGGTAAAAATTCTATATGCGTAACCAATGAAATATTTGAAACTTTTTATGCATTTTGCTTTGACTTATTGAAGGAAAACAATATAATAAAATAGGAAAAGATTTAAAACTTTAAAAGCTCCACAAATCAATGAACGAAAGTGAATACCTTTAAATATGAATAAATATGTTTTTAATACTGATAAATGTTTTTGCATAAGAATAAACAATGCAATATTAAAAATAATAATAAACTTTTTCAATAAAACAAAAACTTTTCTTCATTTTGTTTCTTGTTCAAAAATTAACCTTTTATTTTTCGCAAAATTTTTTTAAAAAAATTTTGACATAATTTAAGTAAAAGGGTTTTGCACAGAACAGTTTAAATCTTGTTTTAAACCGTGAATTAATCCATTCTGTCCTAAACCCTGCCAACTCTGCTTGAAATTACCACAAAAAAAAGGTTAATGATTATGTTAGAAATGAATAATTAAATTTTATTAACAATTAGATAAATTTTATAAAGGCAATTATAATAAAATATTATTTAAAATCATTTTGAATAATATAACTGCACTAAAATTTTTTTTTATCATACATAATATATACAAATGCATCATAATTAAATACTGAAGAAATAATAGAGCCTCCCTTACCTCTTATACTTATTATTATAGGTTTACAAATATACAGGGGTGATTGTGAACCGTAAAATTTCCTGAGTAAAATCGTGAATGATGCATTTAAAAAAATTTATGTCTTTATAATTTTAAATCATCAATTTTTTTTTATCATACATAATATATACAAATGCATCATAATTAAATACTGAAGAAATAATAGAGCCTCCCTTACCTTTTATACTTTTTATTATAGGTTTACAAATATACAGGGGTGATTGTGAACCCTAAAATTTCCTGAGTAAAATCGTGAATGATGCATTAAAAAAAATTTATGTCCTTATAATTTTAAATCATCGATATTTTGAAAATATGAAATTCTAAATAAATTATATGCAGCATAATTTAAATGAATAATTATGTAAAGTTTGACTTTTTTCTCAAATTTTTTTATACTAGAAAAAATATTTACAAATGACAGTGATGCCAAGTATAAATTCTATTTCTAATATTTTTAGATAAAATCTATAACAATTTTTATACATAAATGTGGTTGATGATTTATCGGAACTTCCGGACCACGGAATTCCAGAAACATCTGGATCGCGGTCAGTGTGGACCTCTGATATCCGGGAACTTCCAAATCGCAATCATCGAAAAATTCGGAAATCCAGATTTTTATTCGGAGCACAATTATTACTGAATATATCTATATAGAGTAATCACTTTTTTTTTGTTTTAAAAGTAGGGATGGATGGGTATTAGTAGTAATATAATTTTGCTAAATGAAACTTATTAGCAGAGCAATATATTTATAAATAAAATTAAAACTATAAAAATTTCAATCAAGGAGTTTTTTATAAAAGCATTTGATTCAAACTAATGATTTTTAAAAATATTAGTTGATTTAAATTGATTTAACTCATTTTCGGCCAAAGGTGCGCAAATGAACCATTTCAATAAATATCTTTTTAGAAACACTGACGCATATTTTTCACTAATTTTATTTTTCTACCGTTGTCAAGCGTTCTTAAGACACCCAAAACTCAATAGTTATTCAATTGGAGTATACTCTTTCTGTTCAGAAATTTTTAAACTATTAAAGTTTTTTTAACGGTGGTTGACAAAGGAAAATTTTGGAAAATGTTTTTTTTTTTTTTTTCCAATGGCAGGCACTGAATTTGAATCTTTGCCTATGAAGATGCCAGAATTGTTGCTCATTGGGCACCTGTGAACCAAAGTCACGGAGGCGAGCAACATTGCTCACGTCACAAACCCGTTTTTAGGGTGGACTACATTCACACACAATAGAGGACAGCACAAAGAGAGAGAGAAACATCCATGCCCAGAGCGGGATTCGAACCCGCAGCCAATGGCTTCGCAGTCAGGCGCGCCAACCGCTCGGCCACCTGGCCGTCATTTTTGAAAATGTATAATTAGTCCTTTTGAGATTTATCATTATGTTTTTATGCTGGATTAAAGTTGCAAGTCAGTGAATAAAAAAATTCCATAAAATAAACAAGCATTTAACTAAATGGTTTGTTCAGTGATTTGGTGAATGATGCATTTTATTTCCTAAATAAAATTTTAAAAAATATTTTCTTGTATATCTTAATGAATATAATGTTAGCATATTTCAATGAAAATAATACCACATTTTATAACATTTATATGCTTGGCTAAAATGAGTTAAATCAAGTTGATTTAACATGTTGAATTCCATGGGAGTCAACGGTGACCAGCACTGAGTTTGTTCGTAGCGCCACGGGGGTCACCGGTGACCGACGAAGCCAAGATTATTAAAAACACATAATTTGAGTCAATTTTGATTACGAAAATTAAATGTTTTGATGTAAATAATATTTCATCAAAATATGCAACGCCTACTGAGAAAATTATTTTGGCCAAACGGGCAAGCCATGTAAAATTAGCGTGGCGTGTTAAAGAAATGAACCTAGCATTTACTGAATTCCCATTAAAAATACATGCTGAATTCAATAAAACACATTTTAAACAAAAGAAAAAGTAAGTTTATACGATTTATAGAAAAAACAAGAAGTAATTCTTACATCTATAACCTCCAAGAACTGAACTAATAGGCCGTATTCTAGTCTCATCACCAATTTCATATTCTTCAAAGCTGTCAGTATCATCAACATTATCAGAATCTTTGTCCTTCAAAAAAGAAGAATATTTAGTTAAATCTATAGTGTGTCTACAACCACAAAGATACAATTCCAATTCACTAGTATAAAACAAGTTAACTCAATTCTACACTGGTGTAAGAAATTAAGAGAATTCACAAACTTGGTCGATTATCTCTAGAACTATTGGACCGATTTCAATGAAATTTGATAGGTACATACATCGAAACAATACAAGACAAATAACCATTCAACAGATGCCCACACGCATCATCGTGTGTAACACTAAATGGAGTCGGAAGGCACGAAACAGCGGTTGCAGAATAAACACAAAAAAATGGGTTAATAGGGGGTATGGTCCTTTCTTACAGATATACAGGCCTTGATGCATGATTTCATACCTCATATAAGGCAGTTTATCATTTCCTGTGGCAGCTGGCTTGAGTTATCCTGCGGCAATTCCAACCTTCCAACTCCTATGAGTTACGCACGATCACACATGTGTATTACACTTGTTGAATGGTTATTTGTTTTGTATTGTATCAATGTATGTGCATATCAAATTTCATTAAAATCGGTTCAATAGTTCTATAAAGATAATCGACCAAGTCTGCAAATTCTCTTAATTTATTACACAAGTGTTGCTGGGATACCTTTAGATAACCGAAAGATGGCATAATTGATAACACTCGCCCTACATTGGCGGACATCATCTGTACACGCCTACTTCGACAGATGGTCCACTTTGAGCAGTTGTCTTGCTATTTGTGACTGCGACATTGCTCTTATCACGCAAAGCCGGTCTGTATACACTCAATTGCTATTGGCAACACAAGAGCGATCACGAACTCAATACAACTCTCACAATCAGCACTCAAAGCCCGGTGTACAGCTCTCCCGGCTTAGCATGAAGCAGCAATAAATCAACTGGTGGTATTTGTCATTGAATTCTATCATAGATAAAATTCTGGTGGGGAAGTACTGTAGTGTAGCTACCACTACAAAAATACAACTCCAATTCACTGGTATATTAGTCATATTAACTCGATTCTATGTTGGGGTACCTTAAGATTAATGAAGGTTGGCATAGTTGATAACACCTTTCCCACAAATCTTTAAAGAACAATTTTATATTTACTTAATCATTTCTTAAGGTACTCGATTTAAGCTGTGTATAGAATGTCAACTGTAAAAGTTTTTGATATTCCAAGTCACAGTAAAGATGAAAATAGA
Source organism: Parasteatoda lunata (assembly GCA_949128135.1). Lineage (NCBI taxonomy): Eukaryota > Metazoa > Arthropoda > Arachnida > Araneae > Theridiidae > Parasteatoda > Parasteatoda lunata. The sequence goes on from OX421970.1 coordinate 114,174,812, forward strand.
AGCTGTTGAATACATCGAAACATTTATCTTTTCCCGCAAAAAACAAATAAAATAATTTTTAGCGTGCTAAAAACTTTTTCTTTTCTTGAAAAAGAAACTATGCAGAAATAAACATGTTTGCCCACCTAAATATTAAATCAGTACAGTATATAATGAAACACAACTTTTTGTTAAATTTTTTTTTAAGAAGTAAAATAATAATATGGTAAGCTCGTAAAAATCTTCATATGATATGATGCGTTATCACTGGTTTTATTTATTATTTTTTCATATTGCAATGATATCAAATGCTAAAAACTCACTCCCTTTTCGAACTTGTCTGAACTTTCAATACGTTATTCTTTAGGGAGAACATTGACACAAGATATCAAACATGAAAAAGATAGCATATCAAAAAGTAACAATGAAAAATATTACACGTAACGATAGTTAATAAATATGATATTGTATGTGTTGATACATTTTATTTGGATAACAAAAAAATGACAGACGCAAGAATAGTATGAATTAGTTAAATTGTAAAACTATTAGAGATATTTTCTGACAATACATAGTGATAATTAAATTACTAGTTATAGGGACAATGGCAACAACTGAGAGAAACAGCAAATTTTATTTAAAAGAGGAATGAATAAATGAGCAGAACCTGTATGCAGAAAGCCACATGCGTATTGATCTCTTTGGCTGTACCAGACATTCTTAAACTGCAGACAGGACATTTCACTTCATTCTTTGCTCTCGCAGAATATCTTGCTACACGAGCTGAATAAGATTATGCTTTATTAACAGGTGTGCAATACAACAATATTTGATGCAATAATTTTTACTCAATGAATTTCGAAGAAGTATACAAATTATATCGATTTTAACTAAAAGGTTACGAAGTTTTCATACCAACTTTCATTTCTCTATACAACATAAGAAGAGGTTGGTCTAAAACCGTTATAAATAAAATATATTTTTGAAGGACAAAAAAAGAAAAAAAAAATCCTTAACCATCAAGGAAGTTCTAGTTGCATTAACACATAATTATTTAAAGTATTTATTCATACATTAATTATTTGTTCCATTTTGCTTAAAATAATCTTGAACACAGTAAATATGCTGCTTAATGTGCTTTAGTGAATAAACATAATTCCCCCAATTATTGGAATTGGGGGAATTAGATTTTATTTTATTTTATAACCGTCGTTGAACAGCCGACCCAATTTCATGGGTTTACGACTACTAATATTCAACTCCGTAGCCTTGTAATTTTGAACCAATCCAGAAGACAAGGAAACTCCTGGATCAGTACCCCCAGAGGTATTGATTTGTTATGGGAACATGGAGGACTTTGAGACTCGACAGATTTAACGTGCATCAGTCACCATTTACTACACGGGGAGTCTTCGGCCGGCGAGGATCGAACCCACGACCTCTTAGACATAGGCCCAGCGCCCTACCGACCAGGCTATCCCGGCCTGGGGGAATTAGATTGGACAAGATTGGAATTGATCATTTAAAAACCAAATGAAAGAGGCACATCAATAATTGTGAACTGACCCCTACAAAGTTTATTACTGCACATGTTAAAAACAAGAAATAAGTGCATGACCCCTGAATTCATCACCATAAAAAATTGGAAATTAATTTCACTCTTTCATAATATAATAAAAAGTGATCCCCGTGGCAGAAACACGGCGACACAGCGACATTGACGCAGAAAGCGACGAGTTTTGCAGAAAGATTTTTTTATTTGGGAAATAAAAATTTTGGTTTGACAGAAACATAGTATGTTCTCAAAAAAGATTCTGCAGAAACAGAAGCTGTTTTACAAAAAAAATAATTTCTACAGAAGCAATAATAGTTCTGCAAATTTTTTTTCTTACAGAATAGTTTTTAAATAATTGTTTTCCTAGCGTACCGCGGAAGGGGAAAGCGCTCGTAATCTTCCATTAATCTCCAACACAAACAATTAATGGGTAAAATGGGGAGAAATTTTTTCCCCTTTATTAAGCTATTTTTGGAAATTTGCCAACTTCGGCCTCTATCGCTGACGCAATAATTTGCTTTGTGTTTTCTTATGAGAACAAAGCGTTTTATATTTTTTGCACTTATGTGGAAAATTTCATGCGTAAAAAGATTCTTTTTTAAAAAAAAAATCATGTCTAGCGAAAATGTTATTTGTTGCTCTTGTTGTCAACAATAATTAAAGAAAAATTTGAAAACTCATTTTTCAAGGCGGCATTCCGAAGAAGAAATAAGATGGAAGTCGACAACATCTAGCGATGTCAGAGATTTTTTTTCTGGAAAGCGAGCGGAAAAGAGGAAATAAGCTTCTCACGCTACTAATATTATATATAAAAAAAAAAAAACTTTCTAAATTCGAACCAAAAATTCTTACTAGTAGCGATGTCGATAGTAAGGATAAAACAACATCTCCAACAAATCAAGAAATTTTAGAAGCAGTCAAAGGTAAAAAATAACTATATGTATATATATGTTTTTTAAAGATAAAATGCCTATATCCTTTGAATTAAGTGGTCGATATAAAAAAAACACTCGCAATAAATGAAATAAAGCCTGAAAGATATCTCACTATCTACGATTTTTTGGCATGCGAATGAAAACCAGATTGGTGGAAAATATTTACTGGTGAAACGCTTTCAAACAGGTTTTCATACGCATGCGAAAAAAATCGCATCCAATGAGTATGGCTCTAATACCGATATTTCAGTACTGATGAAGACGATTTCGTTTCGAGATGTTGAATAGACTTGAGCGTATTGAGTCGGAATCCGCGTCTGCGTACTTCGTGGGGAATCAATGCTATATATGTACACAATACAGTGCGACTTCTGTTACAAATCACAAGCGCTGTGTATTTTTTTCGCTCTGAACTTAATCTGATCAAGAAAATTTTTTATTTACTTTCTTTTTTTAAAAAAAAATCTTTCAATAAGTCAGTACAATATTAAAAAATTGAAACAAAGATTGCGTTAATTTTTTTGCTTTTAGAATTCGGATATAGTCAATCCTATTTTATTATTTTGATTACTCAACTTCAATATTGATTTTTTCACCTGATTTATTTCTGTACCTGATATAACTACTATAATGAAACATTAAATCATACTGTTCATAATTAAACTGATACTTCAAATTCAGTTATCTTGTTTTATAAATTTAATCTTTATGTCCATTCTTAGCTATTTTTATAAGTTCCATCTTATTACAGGTTCTGGGTAATCTTTAGTTATGCTCTTGTAAGCATTTTTGTCTGCAGATCTATACATTTATAATTTTTCTTTATTATCGAAGATAATGCAAATTTAAACTTATTAATAAATATAAACTTATAATATGAAATGAAGAAAAAAAATTCTTCACAGTTTTATTCTATGCATGTAGGCTTTTTTTTTTATAAACACGAAGTGCATCTATTATTATAAATTCATTACACATATATTTATAACGATAAAAATATCTTGCAGAAAGATATTGGTTCTAGTTAGGTTTGTCGCAGAAAGCCAGAAAAAATTCTGCCACAGGGAAAGTGATCTGATTTGTGTATTTTTAATTGGCAGCTGTATCTGTAAAAAAAAAAAAAAAAAAAAAAAAAAAAAAAATCCATCCTGGAAAAAGAAAATTTCTTAATAAAATATACAGTCTGACTTCTATTTAACGAACTTCACTATTTTGGGATTTTTTTTTCCTGAGGAACTAAGAACATTTTGGAAATTTCTTCATAAAATTATTTCCAAATAGCAAAGTAAATTTTCTATTTAACGAACTTTTCTTTGAGATCCACTTTCCCTATTTCCCAAAATATTTCAAACTTGTTAACTCATTTTATGGGGGAAATGACCTTGAATTGATTTTCGAAGCCACTTAACTTTTAGAGAAAGCAGTAAAATCCCTTTCCCTTTTTGTTTGTATTTCAAACGAAAAACTCAGACAAAATTGACGGATTTTATCTCTAGTAATTAAAGTTAAGAACGCATGCGGTTATGTATATTTAAAATTACTTTTATTATAAATGCAGCCATAATTTTATACATAAATTTAGCTTCTTTTGGTTAAAAATATTTGTAGCATGATAGTGTAACACTGGATAATGTTTTGCTCTTTTTTTGTTTCCTATGCAGATTTCTCTTATGATTAAGATTTATAAAATAAATAGTAGATACTAGTTTTCAAGATAAGAGTGCATCAATTGCTATTTTAATCATGTCCAGTGTTTATGAATTTAAAAACTCGTTTCGTGTTGTTTAAGTATGTCAACAGGTGATTTTATACTTAACGAATTTTCCATAAAACGAAATTATTAATCGGATTTAGCGACTTCGTTAAATAGAGGTCCGACCTCACATTAAAATAATGCTTATTGAATCGATTGTGTGCCTATATGGAGGGGGCGCTAAAAGTCTTGTTTGCATAAAGGGGCCGACGGGATGTCACTGAACTATGAAATGTAGCGTTTTTACTAGCTTCCATTCAAATAAAATGACGTTAGAGGAGGAAAACCGAATTAATTGATTCTTCAAATCGATTGTTTTAAAATCAGCATTTTATTTGCATTTGTAGAAAATTGGATGTTCTGAACACACACACAAGAAAAAAAAAAAAAAAAAATCATGACAAAAAGCTAAATAAGGATTAAGAAATAAAAACTGAAACCAATACAACTATGAGCCTTGCGACGAGCAAGATTCCAGCAATTTCAATTTTTGTTTTGTGTCTGACGATTATACGCCGCTTTTTTTAAAAAGTGCTTTAAAAAAAATCGCCATTTTCCGACGAGCTAAATAACTGAAATTTCAATTCGCGCTCAGAACCATATGCCACTAAAAGTTTTCCCAGTCTCCTAAATGGTACAAGCATAATAACAAAATATTTCTTTATTTAACGAAAGAAATAAAAAAGATTACAGACAGGTATCTAAGGCAAAGAAAATAGTGAAATAAAAGTTAGGAAAACAACGTTTTACAACAACAACAAGAGAAAAAAAAAAAAAAAAAAAAAAAAAAAAAAAACGTTTTCAAACAAGTTCTCCATAAAAAAAAAAAAAAGACAAAATAAGTTTGTTTACTGTCAGTTCAAAAACGAAAACGCGACACGCATCACTTACGTAATCAGGGCGCGTAGCCAGATTTTTACACAAAAAATAAGCACCTTTTAAGTATTTTTTAAGCACCCAAAAAATATTTTTAATCACTTTCTAAACAAAAATCATAATTACGAAATGTGAATAATAAAAAATTATTTTTTTTCTATCGTTTAAAGTTCTTAATTTATAAACAAGAAATCAATAAAATTCAAAAACATTTTCAAAAACTCTACATAATCATGATAAAATAACTAGTTTCTGATAAATATTGCATAGAAAATTGTGAAAATCATGCTAGTTTGTAATTTAGAACGACAATCGATAAGGCAAAGAAAAAATCGATTTAAAAAAGATAGAAAATTAAACACTTTTTACAAACCCCGAATAAAAAAAAGCACCTTTAAGGTCTTTTAAAATACGTAAATCAAAAATAAACATTTTTTAAAAACGCTACGCACCCTGTCGTATCAACTAACGCTTGTTATTGGTGGATATTTAAAATAACAAGTCAGTGCAAAATTTGCCAAAAAATGAGTCACTTATAAAACGAAAAAAATAAAAATCTGTTGAAATTGATAACAAAATTTAAAAATAATATTTAAAAAATTATAAAATATGACGCAAAAAAATGCTCTATAAAGAAAAAAAAAAAGCATTTATTATCATCATCTAAAAATGGACATCATCAGCGTGAGGGGGGGGGAATTAGTCCTCCTCAATATTTCAAAAAAGAAAAATAAATAAATAAATAGAAAAAAATCACGAATCTTTATTGATTTAAATTCACCTCGATTTATTCAAGTTAAAAACAAGATAGAGATAAAAAAAATAATTAATCAGTTTGTGGATAAAAGAATTTTTCTTCTTCCATAATTGTGAATTTAAAGAACTATAGTGACAGCGGATTTTAATTTTGTTCCCCTCAAAAACTGGATAGACGTCCAAGCGATATTAGTCCTGAACACAAATAATAAAAAGATTGCTGTTTACATAATTTCTAATTTTCAAACTATTCCAATGACTTTATAATTTTACACTTTCAACTTTTCACGTTTAAATTCCCCCCCCCTTTAATTCCTACAATTAGTTCACAACCTCCCAATACCTTGTTCAAATTTTCAAGACTTAATAAAATACTTTTTATTCATCCACTTAAGTTCAAATAAATTTTTTTTCTCAAATATTAATTCATTCATCAAATTAATTTTAGTTTTATATGGGAGAAAAATTGTAATTATTTAAGAAAAATTAACTAAAATAAAATGTTTCTTTGCTGACCTAAGTAGGAATTGACTTCAAAATTGTATTTTTTTTATATTACTTGTTAAAAAAAAAAAAACAGTAACGTTACAATTATTATTAATTTTTCTTTGTAAAAATTAATATCATTGAACATTAGGCATTCGATAAAGTTTCTCTTGTTTTCCATTCAGACTCCCACAGCTGGCTGACAAACGAGCAACTTCCAAATAAAGTTTTAAAAACTTTATATTGGATATAGGTTTTTCTGCAACTGAGTTCTTTTGAACTCCTTTTACCCATACAAATTATTTTTAGAAAGATTCAGTAATTCAGTCCAGATATTGTTTACAGTAAGCGCAATCTTTTTGTTTTTTTTTAGAGAGAGAAATTAGAAGGGGAGGAAAATCGTGACATTCCAAATAAAGCAGACGATATTGTAATTTAAGAAAGAATAAGAAGAAAACAATTTCAATTTAAAAACTCTCTCTTAGTTTGGAATCAAATTGAAAAAATGCACACGTAATTTTGTTATCGATCCGTTTTGTTATGCAATCGGCTGTGGCCAGAATTTCTTTATTCAATTATGACTCTTCACGAGTTCTTTACCCTCCCCTTCCCCCAAAAAATGAATTTTTAAATGAATTATTGATTCACTACACTTTCTTGTAATAGAAGTGAATCGATTTTCTATTGCAATTAACACTGGCTAACTAACTCTTTACCAGCTTTAGTTCATAATTTTGAAAAAAATGTAAAAATATATTTTTTCTCCATGAAAAGATTTTAAAAAATAAAATAAATTACAGTCGGACTTCTATTTAACGAACTTCCATTTTACGAATTTCTCTATTGGGTGATTTTTTTCGAGGAACCAAGAACATTTTAAAATAACTTCCAAATAGCAAAGTGAATTTTTTACTTAACGAACTTTTCTTTGAGATACACTTTCCCTTTTTCTCAAAATATTTCAGAACATTTCAAACTTGTTAACGAATTTTATGGGGGAAATGAATTTGAAATGATTATTGAAGCGCTTTTTTTAGTTGAAAATGTATGTAGCATGATAGTGTAACACTGTTTTGCTCTATTCTTGCCTTCCATGGAGATTTCTTTCATGGTTAAGATTCATACAATAGATTGTAGATAACAAGATAAAGGTGTATCAATTGCTATTTTAATTTTGTCTAGTATTTATGAATTTAAAACTTGTTTTAAGTATTTCAAAAGGGGATTTTTTATTTAACGAATTTTCCATACAAAGAACTTATTATCAGGGTTTAGCGACTTCATTAAATAGAGGTTCGCCTGTAATTAGATCTTAAAGGAAATTTTGTAGAGTAATTTTTGATTAAAAATAAAAATACCATTAAAAAAAATTCGATAAAAATTGCGCAAGATATGGGTATTTAAAGTAATCCATTTATATTGCGTCAGCACAGAAAACATTTAATCTTATTTGGTAACTTCTAAAAAAAAGTCCCAATTTTCGAATATCTTGAAAACAAATAGTTTCTAGCAATTTTCTAGGTCGTATATTTTTATTATTTTATAACCGTCGTTAAACAGCCGACCCAATTTTTGGGTTTAAGACTTATAACATTCAACTCCGTAACCTTATAATTTTGAACCCAATCTAGAAGACAAGGGTACTTACTCCTGGTATTAGGAGAAATTTGCCTTCATGGAGGACTTTTTGATGGAACTAACCCGCATTTGCGTTACACTGATAAGAAAACCACAAGAACTTTCCACGCAGAGCCTGACGGCAAGGGGTCTCTAGCCCATGATCCGTCTACCACTGATGATATTTCACGTCAGCACTGTGGTCGGTGCAAGCCGGATGCAGAATTCGTATCGACCCACTATCGCAGGATTCGAACCCAGTTACCTCATTGGAAGGCGAATGCTCTATCCCCTGAGCCATCAAGACTCTTCTAGGTTGTATATAAGAAAGTTTTAAATGTTAAGAGGTTATGCACATATAAAATATTGTACTGTGTATTAAACAAGATTTATTAAAAATGACATTGGTAATATATAGGACTAAACCCTATTAAATTATGTTTTATTTCTCATTACCATCACACATTGTCCGAACCATCATTTCAGGGTATTTTCATTTCTCATTAAGTTTTGTTTTACATTACAAAATGGTATAACTGCTCTTCCCCCTTTAATTGAATTACAGGGCAAAAGTTATACACGGTCTCGAATTATGAAAATAAAAGGATGATCGAAATTTCTTTCTTTTTTGCACCCTTTCAAACTCCTTATCATTTAGAGCTTTCATTATAAAAAAGCACAAAAGCTACTTAAAATCTTGTTAGAAACTTTTTACATTTTCAAGATATTCAAATCGGACTTTTTTCATAAGTTATTTAATACAATTGCAATTCTAAACAAAATTATGAAATAAATAAATAAATTGCAAAGGTTTTCCACCCATGCGCTGCATAAAAGGATTATTTAAAATACTCATATCTTGCGCAATTTTCAAACATTTTTTTTTAAAATTTTAAAAGAATATATTTATTATTTATTAAAAATTACTCTAAAAATATATCGTTTAATCTTATTGAATATTTTAGCAGATATATAAAGAAAACGTAATTATAAAAGAATTGATTATTGATTAAAAAAAAAAAATCCATTTTTTCATGAATATTTAAGCTAGGTTTAAGAAATTTTGTGCAATTATCGCACAAAATAACCAACGTAATTGACGTCTTATCGCTGTTTGGCATGGGGTATTCACAAATATTCTTTTTCGTTCGTAATTAACGTCCCTTCTAAGCTCTTCACTTCATTGATATGTATGAGAAATCGCATGACTTAAAACGCCTCTCAAGTTTTAAAATAGTTCTCTAAGTATTTCTTGAGAAATATGAAGAAAATGTTTTTCTTATTTCGTCTCCTGCATATATATTGGGTGTTCAACTTACTGTTACATTTCGATTATCGACGCAAAAACTTGAAACAGTGTGTGGAGTCAGATTTTTCAACAAAAAATAAGTACATTTTAAGTATACTCTTAAAAAATATTTTTAATCACTTTCCGGAAGGGAAAAAAAAAATTCATAATTAGAATCTGTGCAGTAATAAAAATCATTTGTTTTTGTAATTTAAAGCTCTCAATTTATAAACATAAAATCAAAAAAATTCAAAAACTTCACATAATCATGATAAAATAACTAGTTTCTGATAAATATTGTAGAGAAAATTGTGAAAATCATAGTTTTTTTGTTAATTTAGAACAACAATCGACACGGCAAAGAAAAAAAAAAATCTCTTTTTTAAAAGATAGAAAATCAAGCACTTTTACAAACCCCGAATAAAAAAAGCACCTTTAAGCACTTTTTAAAAACGCTACGCACCCTGTTGAAATTACTGCACAAGGATCAGAATGCAATAAAAAAAATAATAACTTACATTCGATAATTAGTTTGAGAATTATTAACTGTTAAACTTGTAAAAAAAAAAAAAATAATAATAATATGTTGGCAGCTCTATTGCAACTACAACATACATATTGCAACATATTGAAATTCGGCATGGCGAAAAAACCGTATAAGAACTTAAAGAGAGTTTTTTTTTTCCCTTCAAAATTTTGATTTGTTTTAAAGTTATAGCAATTTTAAGTAGTATTTAAGTGAATTTTTTTCTTTTGCATTACATATTAGTTTGGCGTCATATAAAATTTAGAAACTTAAAATGACGAAGGTGTGTACAAAAATGTACAATAAGTTTAAAGGAATCAAAAAAAAAAAAAAAATGGATGAATAGTAAAAATAAAATTTGATTGAAAGTTCCAGAAATATTAACTGTTGAACTTGTAGTTTCTTCTTCTTTTTTATTTTTAATTCCTATATGTTCAAAGGAGATCTTATTTTATAAGCCTTTGCTGGAGTAGATGTCTATCAAAAGTCCGGGTGCGTAGCCAAATTATTCAACAAAAAATAAGCACCTTTTAAGCACTCAAAAAATATTTTTAAGGACTTTAAAAAATATCATAATTAGGCAAGGTTGGAAAGTTTTTGACAATTGACGGTTTTAACCGTCATGTCGAAAAAAAAATGAAATTTTGAATAATGTAAAACGAATGGCTTTTTCATAAGCTACGGACTGACAATACGCCGAAGTGAAGTAGATTGATTGGGTTTGAATTAATTGTGAAAACGTTGAATAGAAAAATGTAAACAGTGTCTTTTTGTATAATTCGTAGCAAAAATCAACATGGTTAAGGAAAAATCTCATTTGGAAAAAAAAGAAAATTAGGAACTTTTTTAAAAGACCCATTGAAAAAAGCACCTATAAGGGCTTTTAAAAAACGAAAATAAGCACTTTTTAAAAACACTACGCACCCTGTAAAGTGGCAAGACCGAACGAAGAGATAGCATGCTACTAGATTTAAATCATAGTGAAACATTTAAAAATAAACAAGAATTTAATGAATAGCGATGAAAGGTATTTACAGTTGAACCTCGATTTAATAAGTTCTCCGATTTAATGAATATTTTCTCCGTCTCGACAAAAAAGGGTGTTCAAATGCTCTCATTTAACAAATTTTTAGCTTTGATTTAACGAACAACAATCTCTTGGGAAAAAAATTCGCACATAAAACTTAAAATTTTGAATATTTCATACCCAAGTGTGTAATTATGTGTATGTATTAAGTTTTAAAAGCAGCGTTAAAGAATTAAGATCATTTGAAAGTTGATATCCTAACGTATAACTTATAATTTGTAAGCTCGTAGTAAACAATCATCACTTTCTTTCATTATCTGTATATCTAAGGGTATTTTGCTTTGATATTTACTTTACAAAAATTGATATTCGATTTAACGAACGGATTTGTCGGTCCCAGTAAATTTGTTAAATCGTAGTTCAACTGTCTCTTCAACGAGTACTTTTGACTTATTTTGTTCTTATTGAGCCTCACAATCTGTGTATTAACTAATATGTTCGTCCCATACATCAATTTTCATTTGCAGATTAAAAAGTTTTGCATTAAATATGACAATGGTGGAAAGACAATCAATTAGGGGGGTTGAAGAACAGGAAGGGTACCTCTTAATATACAGTTGGATTTCTATTTAACGAACTTCCATTTCGCAAATTTTTTTTGTCGAGGAACCTCCATATTCGGAAATTTCTTCATAAAATAACTTCTATTTAACGAACTTTTCTTTGAGATTTACTTTCCCTATATCCAAAAATATTATAGAATATTTCAAACTTGTTAACGCATGTTATGGGGGAAATGACCCTTGAATTGATTTTCAAAGGCACTTAACTTTTAGAGAAAGCAATAAAATCTTTTTTCTTTTTTGTTTGCATTTCAAACGAAAAACTCAGACCAAATGAACGGATTTTATAAGTAGCCATTAAACTTAAGAACGCATGTGGTAATGTATGTTTAAAATTACTTTTATAATAAATGCAGCTATCATTTTAAACATAAATCTAGCTTTTTTAGTTGAAAATGTATGTAGCATGATAGTGTAACACTGGATAATGTTTTGCTCTATTCTTGCTTTCCATAAAGATTTTTATTTTGTGGTTAAAATTTATAAAATAAATAGTAGATTTGTAGTAGTTTACATGTAGTAGTTTATAAATAGTAGTAGTTTACAAGATAAAGGTGTATCCATTGCTATCTTAATTATGTCGAGAGTTTATGAATTTAAAACCAGTTTTGTGTTGTTTAAGTATTTCAAAAGGTGATTTTCTTATTAACGAATTTAACATATAACGAACTTCTAATCGGGATTTAACGAGTTCGTTAAATTGTTGCAACAAACTTCTAGAGGAACAAGGGCACATCATAAGGATTAAGAATTACTAGGAAATTATGACGTGAAATGTCATCTTACGCCGCTAGGGGCGTTTTCCCTATTATTCCAAGAGAATATTAAGCCAAGTGGGAGTGACAATGGGATACCAACTGGAACAATTATCCTTCAGATAAAGATGTTGACAAAACATGGAATAAAGCTTTTTTCAGTTTATTCCATTTTCCAATAATTTTAATTGTAGTATTGATAAAATATTTTCATAACAATTTTATTTCATTTTGAGAAGGGAATTCCAAGTAGTAAGTGACACAGCACTGTTTACTTAAGGTAGTGGTAGCAAGGGAGAAAAATTATTGCCTTTTTGTTTCTTTTTTCACGCCTCTAAGCTTTAAGAACTAATTTAAAATTAATACATGATAAATTTTACAAGAAACAATATTATATTTATTGCTTATTTTGAACTCTGATTAGTGTAATAAATATTTAAATTTTTCAATTTTAAGATAATAACTTATATTTTAGTTTAAAAAAATCATTTTGTATTAAATATTGTATATTATGTCTTGTAGAACAATGTTTACATTTATTTTAAAGTAAACAAAACAAAAATTTATAATCACCAGTATTCTCTAAAAAATATTTCATTTTTCATTCATAAGTAATGAAATGAAAGTACTGATTTTTATAGAATAAAATTACAATTCATAAAAAATTTATTTATGATATTCCAGAAGGAAAATAATACCTCAATGTATGTAATTGGAGACTTTTGTATTCGATATTAGGTGATAATTTACTTTATTTTATTCTTTAATGACTGAAAAGAGTATTATTTTGTGATTGTGTCCCATTGCAATATTCATTTTCAATGAATATTTTTACATGATATTCTAAAGGATGTTGAAAGTTTTAATTAAAAAAAAAAAGTGCATCCTTCTTTTGACCAATGTATGAACTATAAACTCTTTCAATAAAATTATATTAACATTAGATTTGTATATTTAGTTTAGTTTGAACACAATAAGACACACAGGCTACAATAGTAGAAATATAAAAAATTATTTTAATTACAAATATAATTTTTTTTCATTAAATTTAATAATACAACACCCCCCCCCCACCTTTTGCCTTTGCAATGCCCAGTCAGATTGCACATTAAAATAAAAGTGAAACAGATTCGAATAGCATGCGACGCCAAAACTCGGCATCCGATGGTGTATTCAGATCAACTTACAAATTGGCCAATCAGGAGACAATCACTTGCCATTAACTTTCAGATATGCGAAACAGTCCTAATAGACCACCTCTTTAGAGAACTGGTTAGAACTTCTACGTTTCCTGTATGAACCATAGTACGTTCATCCCACACTATTAGTTTCATTTTTTTAAGACTAGTGCCATATTACTCTGCTTAGAAATGTTACATAGAGGTGTTCATACATGAATTGAATTAAAGGGCAATTTAAAAAGCAGAGTGAGCTGTCTTATCACCATCCAGCAATGACTGCCAAGAAAATTCCCTAATTTTCTTTATGCTAGCTAATAATAAATCTCAAAGAAATATTTTGAGCATACCCCCAAGAGCATAAAAAAATGAAATAAATTCTACCAGAGCAAATTTGATATTGTTTGATAGTTAACACTTTCGCCATTGAATACTATGGTTGTCAACAATATGTGTCTTAGTTAATTTTTCTAAAATAATCTTTATTTTGAATGACTCTTTATAGGAGAGTCACAATGCTGCCAATATTGTCCTTCTAAAGATAACATGAAATCTTTATTACAAATTAAACATGTTATAAATTTAATCCATAACTTGAAGAACATTTTCTCGCAACTCGGATTGGTTTAGAGAGAATAGGAATAGAATGAGAGTGTCTTTCTAGATCAAGAGACCAAAGTTAATCAAGAAGTAAACCAAAGGAATATCCTAGAGTCCTTGGTTCCACAGATTGTAAAAACAAAGCAGGCAACAAGCATTAAACAATTTTATCCCCCCACTGTTTTTCTTAACTTCGTTTGCTAACTCTTAGACCAGCGTAGTTAGGGATAATATGAGGGTCACTAGAGGAGACACTTTTAAGAAACAAGAAAAGCCTGGGAAATCTCCATCATTTGTTGCATTAGATTCTACATTAGAAGAAAAAATAGAAGAATTAAAAAAAAAAAAAAAAAAAAAAAACATTCCACATACCAACTCTTTATAAACAAACTGCCTGTTCTGCGTTATAACAATTTATACATGTTTCAGCATTCATTCATGGGACACTATTTCCTTCCTGTTGTTTTCAAGTTTAGCAAAATAGTATTAAAAAAATAATTTTTTAATAAATATATTCAGATAAATACCAAAATAAATCAGTAATAAAAAATAGCTTTTTCTTTTCTGCTGTAATATTTACAATGATTACAGCAACAACAAAAAATTTTATTATAAAATCAAAATTTAAAGTAGATATTTAGTTTTTAATTATTAAAATTATTACTCTCTTTAATACGAGTAACTATTTGATACATTCTAATAAAGGTATTTTTAACTTTAGAAAATTTCTTAAACTCATTTTTTTAAATCATTCTTAATCGAATTTTAATTCAATTAAAGCAATTATTTAATTTTTATTACATTTTATAAAAAGCGAATATAAAATATTTTATTCTTTTCTTAACAATCAATGTAAGGGTTAACTTTCTATTTCAATAATAATGAGACTCACTAATTCACTGTCGCGACTAATCTATTTATAACTCTTTATTTCACCACAAAAATGTTTCAGTTATACTAATTCTGTCATTTTGGCAATTTGCTTTCGCCAATTATTTTTAAATTTAATTTTGATTGTTGGCTATATTTTTGATGATGTTATCTCATGATAAAATGTCAACACTGGATCTCTTCCGATGTTCCTAACTGACTGTTGGGAACAATTAATTGACTTTCAATTATTGACGATTGGACAGGGGAGCCTTTGGGCTTCAGTTCCAACCGTTGAATAGATAATCTCAACAGAAATTCTCGATGTTAAGAGAGTGATTTTCTTAATCCTTTCAAGAGACTTCTTTATTTTTATATGTTTGAAAGAGCCCATATTGTGACGCTTATCGCCACTAAAAATTAAAATCACGAGAATGGGCTAGAATTAGATTTCTAGAACATTTCGAAGTCCTCGATCAAATAAAATTATTGTGGGAAATCTCAATCAGCAAATGATAACTTAAATACGAATAGAATAATTCAAATAAACAATTAGGTTAAAATCTTACAATGTCACCCTCATCATGGGACTTACTCGAAAACAACAATAACTTTTGGACTCATTATCTAAAAAAAATTGTCTGCATTTATTTTTAAAGTGGTGTTTCTACCTTCTAAAATATTTATGATTTCACTTAACTTAGGATCACTCATTTGTGAGTGATGGTTTCAATGTCTGGTATATCTGCTTTGACGACATTAATACAGAGTGCGTAGCCAAATTATTTAACAAAAAATAAGTACCTTTTAAGCACTTTTCAAGCAATCAAATAATATTTTTAAGCACTGTAAAAAAATCACAATTAGGTAGGATTGGAAAGTTTTTGACAACTGATGGTTTTACCTGGTTTTAACCGTCATGTCAAAGAAAAAAAAAAAAAAAACTTTCGGCATTGCTTTTGACAATCGTCAAATTTTTTTTAATAGTGCATATGGAATGGCGTTTTCATGCGCTACGGACTGACGATACCCTGAAATAGATTGGGATTGAATTAATTGTGAAAACATAGAATAAAACAATGCGAACTGTGTCTTTCTGCATAATTCTTAGCAAAAATCAACATGGTAAAGGAAAAATCTGATTTTTGAAAAGGAAAAATGAAGCACTTTTTAAAAACACCCAATAATAAAACCACCTTTAAGGGCTTTTAAAAAAAGAAAATAAGCACCTTTAAGCATTTTTTTAAAAACAGTACGCACCCTGTAATATTTTTGTTAATATCATGTGATAAAATGTTACAAACAGGCAAAAAATAATGTTAAAAAAGGAGTCGAAAGAAAGGGAGAGCAATCAAAGTGAGTCTACTCTAGGCAGATACCGAAAGTATAAGTCTCTCTCTCCCAACCTACTCTAAAAACAATTTAAGCACTTATGTTATATTGATAAGTTGGTTTAATTGTAAATAAAATATTATTTGCTTAAATTTAAGAGACGAGTAAATTTCCTTTATTTTATTTAATCATAATAACTATATGATACGGAGCACGAGTGCCACAATATTCTATTTAATATTTACTTAAATCAATTTTTCCTAAACAATTTCATTATTTTTTCTGGGACAAATATTCCTAAATCATATCCAAAATTAAGATGTATCTGAAACTGCCAAAAATATGCTTAATACTACAATACTACCTGAACTAACCATTAAATTGGACTGATTACTCCTATCACAACCACACATTTACTTTAAGAGGAATTTAAAATTTTATAAAATGTCATGCTTTTATAATAAGTCAAAGATATAATAGAAGGGATTTAAGTTATACAAGAAAACACAAAATGTAAGCTCCTTGTTCATTATAAAATAAGCGTTAAATCACATTCTTTCAACCAGGGTCCTGTTTTTGTGAATTTGTGCAAATAGGGACCCGCAAAAATTAACAAAAACCTTTTCAACAAGTTTTTAAATTGTAAATAGATACAAGACTATGATCAACAATTGCTGCTACTAAATTAGAGATGCAACATACAAATATTTGGTATTTAGCCTATACTGCTCAATGCAGAATATTTATTTCGGACGAATAATGGAAACAAAAATCACTCACATTTTTAATATTTTCAATTGACATATTTTAAATAACACAACTTAGTTATGTATTACTTTTAATGAGGTACGCATTAAGTAAACTTAAACAATTCTTAAATTTATAATATTTAATTTAAAAAATTGTCCGAAATTAATTTTCATTTACATAATATTCCATTAATTAATTTTATGAATAAATATAAAGTGATCAATTATATATTAACATAAAAAATATTATTTAATAAGAATGTGCACACAATGTTTGTAACAGTAGAAATATTTTCTTAGAATACTACACTTGGAATTTAAACTTAGTGAAACTCAGTTCGCTTCGAACCGTCTTTCTTTGTTTTTACAGGAAGGGTTTATTCGATTAACAAACAATAATGAAAATAAACAAATTTGTGAAGGTCCGATTAAAAGATAAATTATTTTGTGAAGGGCCCGTTTTTATAAAAATATATTTTGTGAAGGGTCCGCTTTTATAAAAATATATTTTGTCAGCGGACCCAAATTTCTTCTAAACAGACCCCTGAATACTACAATGATGAACTAACCACTAAATTGGACTGATTATCACTCCTATAATAACCATCTATTTACTTTAAGAGGAATTTAAAATTTCATAAAATGTCATGGCTTTACAATAAGTCAAAGCTATAATAGAAGGGATTTAAGTTATCACGGATACAAGAAAACACAAAATGTAAGCTCATTGTAGAAAATTACAGCAAACTAAATTTTTATCTCTTTTTATTGTATTTTGTATTTCATGCTTTTAACTAAAAATGGAAAAAAAAAGCACAAATTAAAAGGTAAATTTTTTTGAGGAAAACAAAATTTTTTTTCATGTGTAAACAATCATAAACAGTTTAATAATGTTCATGTTATAGAATTGTTCACGTAAAAGAGTTATAATTTTTAACGTTCACAATATTATTTAGAGACTTTATAGAAACTGAAACTCAGAGTTAAATTATACAAATTTACTAGTCAAATTATACTATAAGGGGGGGGGGACACTAAAATAGTCACAATAAATCATGGTTATTATATAAGAGTAAAAGAAATAAAATAAAATAACACACACACATATATATATATATTACTTATAACCGTCTTATCAAATTTTTCCTATGAAACTTCATCGTCAATATACAGCTTATCATGTTTGAGGAATTTAGGGGTTTTAATGTCCACTTATAGATAGATATAATATTAATGCATTTTTCCTCGGAAATATACAACCTATATATTTAAAATTCATGCACTTTTTTTTTAACAAGAAAAGAAATGCTAAAAATAATATTTATTGATTTTGTTTATTTAACAGTTTACTTTGATATTCATTTATTTCAATTTAAAATAATTTACTTTCGAAAATGTTTTTCTACTTATATTATTTATGTATAATTAAAAATTCTGTACATAAAAATCAAACTATAATAAAGAAGCTAAATTTAAAAAAAAAAAATTTATCTATACAAAAAAATTAAAATTTGGATGTTCAAAAGTAGATCTAAAGCAATAAAGCACACCCCACTAAAATTTTACCCTCTATTTTAACTGTGGAGAAGACTTCTTCCCCCATTCTTAAGTTGGTTGGTAGGGTCACAAACCCAAACTACAGTTGTGATAACTGTTCTCACAGCCCATGGGAAAAGGTTATATCTGCCACACTTTTTGAAGAATCATCTTTCAATGCCTGATGATACTATCTTTAAATATTAAATTCATCTAAAAACTTTGAACCAGGAAAATCTGTTCAGTTTTGGCATTAATTTGTACATAAGTTGTGTGATTTCAACAGCGCATTAAAATTCTACCCCAAATTTTTGAACAATTTATGTTTTTTAGATAATACTAAATTATAAAAAAAAAATAATAATAATAATAATTCAAAAATACTTGTTGATATATTATTTCAGAGTAAAGCAAAATGCTGTTACGCTACATTTTAATCCTATAATATGCTGGCATGTAAAAATCTGTCTTTGCTCATAGAAATTTTAACTTTAGTAGACTCATGATGTACAGTATTTATATAAATATATTTGAACACAACATTTATTATACATACGTTATTGCGTATGACCAAAATCAAGAGATTGTCAACTTCCACCATTGAATGTTGACAATCACATAGTCGCTTTGGTGAATGCCTGAAATATTTGTTATATCCGATTTGATATTAATTTATTCATTGATATTATTATATTTATTTGATTTTTCAATATCTGCTGAGGATAGATAAGGAGAAACATCAGTGTTTTAAGTACTGGTTAAATGCATACCGGGCAGTGGCACTTAAGCATCAGTGTAGGGTACTTCGGGCAGTGCCATTTAACTAGACCTACTGTGGCCGAAATTTTTTGGGCTTTCTGTGACAAACCTCTCTTTCCCCAAGATCTTTCTGCAGATCTTCTTATTAATTAAATTTAGAGTAACAGAAACGCATTTACAACAACAAAAAAAACCCTATTTAAATCAAATAAAACTGTGTGTATTTATTTTTTTAAATGATGATGAAATATTTTTTAATTCTAATACCATGGGCGATATTCTCAATTTTTGCAAGAGGAAAACACACTAACCATTTTCGTTTTCGCATTTCTTAAATCATAATCACATAAAAAAAATTAAATAAAAGAGTTAAATCTGTGAAAGAAAAACAAATTTCTTTCTTTTTCATTTGTCCCAAATACGAATAATAAAAATCAAGAGCATTTCTTCCTCTCTGAAGCGTGAAAAAGAAAACCTTTGAATATAATTATGGAGAGAAAAAACTTATCAAACATTTCTGCAGAAAAGAAAATTTTTACTTCAATATTCTTTATTTTTTATTCTTCTCAAATAAGAATAGAAAAATTACGAAAATTTCTTTCCCCTCTGATACGTGAAAAAGGCATCTTCTAAATATAATTTTAGAGAGAAAAAAATTTCAAAAATTTTTGCAGAAAAGGAAAATAAAGTTGAATGCTTTCTAAAAAATTTTTTTTTTAACATTCTGCGACAATGTCGCTGCGATTCTGCCACGGGGACTAGACCTAGTACATATTTCGGAAATTTACCAAAGCGACTATGTGATTGTCCCCATTCATCAGTCAACAACCAACAATTTTGGCCATTCACAGTAACACATACATATTTTACAAGCAAAAAAACACTGGTTTGTTAAATCTTAATACTGAAATATTTTGCACACCGCATCAGATAGCTAAATAATCAATAGAATACAAATACCAAGCTTTAGTAAAAGAAGTCATAAAATAAATATTATAAAAGTAGAAATTAATAAATACCAGTTAAGCGTTGCTCTCTGTTTTTCCTGACAAGGTCAAAGGCCTAAAAATATATATATATAAATTAGAGTTTAAAGGAAACACTCAAGAAAGAATTTCTGTCATTCTAGCAGAGGTAAAACACATTATTTTAGCAATCGTATTTATTTGTAAGGATAATCTAAACTTATACGAAATTTTATTATCGTTATATGACTTAAAAAAAAAAAAATTACAGTGAATATTTTTTTGGCTCTCTAGCTTTTATAAATTCAAACACAATATCTATGATTACATTTCTTTTATATACATAGCTGCAAACATGGATAAGAAAAAATCCAGTAGATTTTACGGAATAATATAAATTTCATGATAATTGTTGCATAATGTACTAAACACTTTACACGTAGGGAATTTTAGGGATTTTTATAGTCATCAAAATAGAAAAAACTAATATTTTCCAGTTATGATTGACATTAAATAAACTTGAAATGTTATGTATTATGTTTACTCATAATTTGGAATACTAATAGGCATTTAATTCATAAAAGATAGTTAAAAGTTTTTTTAAAATCAATTTAAAAAGAGAATTCTGAATAAAAATAAATTGGACATTTTTGAACAAAAAAAGGTTTGAACTGATTTCTATAAATGTTTCAATATGTATTAGTAATACTTATACTTATTTAAATATTCAAGCAAGCAAGCAATAATCAGTACAAAAATTCTATTTCAATAGTGATTCTTTTAGGAAACTTACTCAATTAGAATTTTCTAAAACGTAGAAAAATCAGGAGAATTTTAATTAAACTAGTAGAGCAGGAGAAACTGAAAAAATTTAGTAGAGTTTGGCAGCTTTGCAATATTTTAGCAATTGTACCCCTCAAGCATTTTAATGTTACACATTTTATCTTATTATCAGTTTAGTATTACATATTTTATCATATTTAATTATACACATTTTATCAGAAACCCAAACACAATCCAAAAACTAAATTCAAAATTATAATACTTGAGGTATGAAACATTTTATCAGAAATCATATTATCTTTATATGACTGGGAATTTAATTACAGTGAATTTTTTGGCTTTCTAGCTTTTATAAATTCAAACACAATATCTATGATTACATTTCTTTTATATCTGATTTACATAAATATTTTAAGCATTACAACAATTGCATATTTCTTTCGCAAAAAGGGGCACTTACTTCATTTTTAGGAACATCTTCAAGGTGCATTTTTTAAAAACAACTGCAAAGAAATAATTGGAATAATTACATTAAAACCAAAAGTAGAAACAGAAAACAAGAGGATTTGTTCATTTTATTATTCATAAAATAATTATTTTTACTCAAAGAAGGGTTGGAATTCATTTTCGGTTCTGGAAGAAGGAACCAAAGAGTTTTAAAAAAAAGGTTTTTCCGTATAATCCAATAGATTCTACAGAATTTCATTTCTCTTAAAGTTTTAAGGAATAAATTTGAAGAGAGATTGGTGTCTTTTAATCAAAGTATTTTGTCATTTAAATACATGATATTAATCTTATAACACTTATTAGGTTATAATATGAACTGTAAAAGTATTAATTTAATACTTCTTTAAAAAAATGAGTGGAATAAAAAAGATTCCTACAATTTTAGGATGATGTCTTTATCATTCTTTCCAGTTATTTTTCAGTGCTTGGCAATCTAGACTTGCATTGCAAACAAGTGGAAAGCAAAAAGAAAAATTAAGAATAGAGAGCAAAAATGTTTTTCTTTTCTATAGTCTTTTTTGAATCTATTCTAGAAACATGTGACCAATAACTTACATAGCTGCCAACACGGATAAGAAAAAATCCAGTATATTTTACGAACTATAAATTTCACGATAATTGTTGCATTATGTAGGTACTAAATATTTTCACATAGGTAATTTTAGGGATTCTTATAGTCATCAAAATAGAAATACTGCTATATTTTCTAGTTATGATTGACATTTAACATACTTGAAATGTTCATTATTATGTTTACTTATAATTTCAAACATTAATAGGCATTTAATTCATCAAAGATAGTTAAGATATTTAAAATTAACTTAAAAAGAGAGTTCGGAATAAAAATAAACTGAACATTTCTGAACAGAACAAAAAAGTTTTGAACTATTTTTATAAATGAGGTTTGCATCATGTATTATTAATACTTATTTAAATATTCAAGCAAGCGAGCAATAATCTGTACAAAAATTCTATTTCAATAAGGATTTTTTAAGGAAACTTACTCAATTTTAGGGAATTTTCTAAAATGTACAAAAACCAGGAGAATTTTAATTAAACCAGTAGACCAGCAGAAACTGGCCTAATCCAATAGAGTTGACAGTTATGAACTTACTTTATTTAAATAGATTACACATAGAAGGATATATTTTTTCACAGCATTTAATAGTAGTAGCCAAATCTTTCAACAAAAAATAAGCACCTTCTAAGTACTTTTTAAGCACTCAAAAAATATTTTTTAGCACTATGTACATTAAAAAAATGCAAAATAATTTTTAAAGACTTTAGATGATCATGATAAAATAACTAGTTTCTGACACAGAACTCTTTTATTCATTATATTAGCCGTTATAAAACGATCAAGAGATTTTTCGGGCCGATATCAGAGGCTGGAAAATGAAGCTAGAAATTGAGAATATCTTGTAAAATGCTGCAAAGTTGCATATGAGAAGGAAATAATCTCACCGAACCCAGCTCAGTAGACGCACATCAGACTCGCAAGTATTTCATCAAACATACAAAATGATTGGCGCTTTCATACGCTATGGACCGATGATACACCGGAATGAATTGTGAAAACGTTGAATAGAACAATGTGAAAACCACGCTTTTGCATAATGCGTAGCAAATATCGACATGGTAAAGAAAAAAATCTAATATATGAAAAAGAAAATTTAAGCACTTTTTAAAAATGCTCTGCGTCATGAATTCTATAGAGCAGACTTAACGTTTGCTAACCAGCCACAGGGTGATAAAATATAACAAATAGTGACTAAAAAGTTGTCAGCCAATAGCCACCAAATTGCTCTTTTCTTTTACAGTGCACCTCATGTGAGTTTTGTTATAATATTTTAAAATAAATATGGGATTATTTTTTGTATTTTGTATAACTGCAAAAATTATTTTATTTCACACTTAATTTTTTTTTAAATTTTTAAAAAATGAATTTTGTAATGTTTTTCATACTTTGAGAATGTTTAAACAGAGTTCCCACTAAATTTCAGAAAAAAAAATTCCCTGAGTATTCTAGGTATATTTCAGTGAAAATTGAGCCCTACTTTCATCAGAAAACTTTGATTCCTTTATTTATAATGTGAAATATTATATTTTCTGTGTAAAAAATTATTAAATGAACTAAGGGAACATTTCAGTTTGACTAAAATGAGAAATTTTTACAACTAATAATTGTTATAGATGTTAGAATTATCAAATTCGAATCTCAATAACAAGACTGTTTATTCTCCAAGCATTATATAGGAATATTCCAGGTTTTTGTAAAAAAATTGCT
This sequence comes from Parasteatoda lunata, assembly GCA_949128135.1. Lineage (NCBI taxonomy): Eukaryota > Metazoa > Arthropoda > Arachnida > Araneae > Theridiidae > Parasteatoda > Parasteatoda lunata. The sequence goes on from OX421970.1 coordinate 114,198,554, forward strand.
TGACAATTCCAGGTTTTCCCTGGTCTCCCTGACCCGTTTGAACACAGTTTAAAAGAAATGCCTAACGTTATCAAAAGTTTTTCCAAACATATAAAATTTTCAATTTTTGCAAAGGCACTATTGTTAAAGATGTTACAGTTGGCCATTGGCCAGTATCAAAAATTTCTGAGTTTTAGTACATCCAACATGAAGAAGAGAGTATGTAACAGAGGTGATTGTGACACGAAGTAAAAGACCCTGAAAAGTTTCTGTGCAAGAAATCGACATCAAGATCATATGATCATCATATGCCATACATGTTTCATATTTAACATAATTTTTTTAACTGACATCAATAATGAAATGAAATACTAATGGAAAATATCACACCTTTATAGTAACTAATTCAAGAAAAAACTTACTTCTCAAAGGAATTATTTTTTACAAAGGATATTGGTTGTTGTTGTAGTTCATTTACGTTGCACTAGAGCTGCACAATGGGCTATTGGCGACGGCCTGGGAAGCATCTCTGAGGATGATCTGAAGACATGCCATCACAATTTTGATCCTCTGCAGAGGATATGGCACCCCCGCTTCGGTAGCCCGACGACCTGCACGCGAAGTCTAGCACTTTACGGTAGAACAGTTTAACGAGGACCAATACCGCACACCATCGGTCCCTACGCAGACTGATCTAAGTGGTCACCCACCCGCACACTGACCGCAGCCAGTGATGCTTGACTTCGGTGATCTGCTGGGAACCGTGTACAAAGGATATTGGATTTTAAAATTGTTGAATATGAATCAAGCTATGGGATTTTAAAATTGTCGAAATACTACTTGCAATATTGAATCTTTATATAGCACAAATACAAATCACAATGCATGTAATATTTAGATTTTGTTAATATGAATCGCACTGCGTAGTTTTCAAATCGCTTTTAAATACAAAAATAGATCTTTGTATGACAAATGATATTGGATGGACCATGGAAATCCAATATCATGGAAAACAATGATATTGGATTTCAAAAACTCATGAATATGAATCTTGATATTAGTTTTTAAAAAACTTGTGAATACGAATCGTGCCATTAAATTTTTAACTCATGTGAATACCAATCGCAATATTAGGTTCTGATATCATGTGAAATAAGTTTGCGATGCAAGATTTTTAAATCTTGAAAATACGAATCGCATAACTTTTAAAGTAGACAAATATGAAAATGTATGTTTGATATTAAAATGATATGAATAAGAATAGGGACATTAGCAGTTTCCGCGGTATTAGTAGTCAAATATTCAGAATTGTGAAAGTTGACATCCGAGATAACCACAGAATATCATATCTGTTTGTCAACAAAACAAATAAGAAAACAGTCTCTATGGCAATAAATTTATTTTAAAAACATTATGCTGGTAGACATATTCTCACAGAGTGACAAATGAGTAATGAAAAGAAAGAATAAATATAAAATAATCGGCTTCAATAGAAGTTAAATATTCTTTAAATAGATAACGGATGACGTCGTGATCCACACAAGAACGACCAACATCAATTGTAAAGAAACTGGCCGATCCCAGCAGATAAAGACCTTATCAACGTAAGTTGATGCATGAGATCGTCTTCTTGGAAGACTGATGAAAATTGAACCTATAACCTTTATGTTATTTAATCAATCAAAATATAAATAAAACCCCTTTTAACATTTATTTATCTAAAAAAAATTCTACGAACCAAAAGGGTAAAATTGGCAGGACGAATCACACGTATGTATACCTCTTGTTAACGTGATTTAACAAAATTTTCAACATTTTGTCGGATTATAAGATATTGATTTTGGAAAATTCAGTGAACCAGTGGAATTTTGCACGTTCATAGAAAAATCTAATGTCCTGTTCCTAGTTTTTAGAGCCAGGAGAATAATATGAAAAAAACGGAATTCTATGGTGAGGAATATAATCACCCCTGATGTAAGTAAAAACATTTTTTCCTGTTATAAATTTAAAGTTAAACAAATAAAGAATTTGATATCCTGATGAGTCACAAGTGATACATTTAATATCCTGATGTGACATCATCATCAGGATATCCTAATGATGACCCTTCAGGATATTAGTTACATTGATGAATCTCTCCTCCTTGAGATAGATTTTTTTTTAAAAATGTGATAAAACTTGAAATGTATTATTTTGTGATTGCGAAATAGTTCACTAGGCAGAAATTTTCAGAAAGTTGACAAAATTTTAGAGAAATGCAATGAATCATAATGTTCAGTTTAAAAATGGTACATGTTTGAAAATGGTGTGTAGATGGGGGAAAAAATTTGAATGAAATTAAAAGGTATGAAACTAATTGCTCTAGTCATAAATCAGTTGCAACTTATGAGCTCTCACCTATATCAAATAAAATCAGGATAAAAGTTTAGATTAAAATAATATTTCTAAATAAACTGTATTTAATGCAGCAGATTAAAAAACTTTTTCTGATATCATAATTATACTTAAACAAAATGCACTGGAACACATAAATTATGTTGAGTGAAAAACCTCATTTCAGTTTTATAATCTGCAAAAAAACATCTTATTCACAGAAAAAAAAACATCTGATCTGATTCATTTTAAACAGTCATGTGCAAGTTCTCTTTGGAGAGTTCTACTAGTGTTGGCAATAAAATCCTAACTATAAATGAAAACTTACCAGGTTTATAACACAATAGATCTAGCCGATTCAAGAATTTTTTACAGCATAAATGGACGTTTGAACCAAGCTATTAAAAAAATAAAAGAATTGCATTATTTTGTAATAGTTTAAGGATAAAAAATTACACTTTACGAAATAATATTTACACACAAATATGAGAGTTATTTTATTGAAAGAAATCTAAACTTAAAAGAGAAAAAATGCCTCTTAGCATCAAATCTTCAATACTTCACAAGTTCTTTTATGTATTATATATGTTTAAGCATTTAAATATAAAAAATTATAGTTTCAGTCTAAATCAAAAGAGATTTTCAATAATAAAGAATCTCAGTCTCAATAACATAAATAATAGCTACTATCTACAATTTTAGTAAAAAACATGTTTTACAAACATGTTTTAAAAACATGCATTTCAAAAATGTTTGTAAAGAAAAAGCTTGTTCATTTGGATGACGTTATTGTTTGCATGGTACTCCATATTTTGATCTGTTTATTTTAATTTATAACGTGTATGAAAACTGTTTCAATCTAAAAAGCGATGCTGCACAAACAAGTTATTACAATTTTTAGTTAGTACAATTTTAGTAAAAAACATGTTTTACAAACATGTTTTAAAAACATGCATTTCAAAAATGTTTGTAAAGAAAAAGCTTGTTCATTTGGATGACGTTATTGTTTGCATGGTACTCCATATTTTGATCTGTTTATTTTAATTTATAACGTGTATGAAAACTGTTTCAATCTAAAAAGCGATGCTGCACAAACAAGTTATTACAATTTTTAGTTAGTACAATTTTAGTAAAAAACATGTTTTACAAACATGTTTTAAAAACATGCATTTCAAAAATGTTTGTAAAGAAAAAGCTTGTTCATTTGGATGACGTTATTGTTTGCATGGTACTCCATATTTTGATCTGTTTATTTTAATTTATAACGTATATGAAAACTGTTTCAATCTAAAAAGCGATGCTGCACAAACAAGTTATTAAAATTTTTAGTTAGTACAATTTTAGTAAAAAACATGTTTTAAAAACATGCATTTCAAAAATGTTTGTAAAGAAAAAGCTTGTTCATTTGGATGACATTATTGTTTGCATGGTACTCCATATTTTGATCTGTTTATTTTAATTTATAACGTCTATGAAAACTGTTTCAATCTAAAAAGCGATGCTGCACAAACAAGTGAACAGAGATAAATTCAAGTAATTGTGAATTGTCTGAAAGCTGCGATTGAATTATTAAGAAAGAACAGGAAAATATAAAATATACAGAATCTTCCAGATTATAGCAGATTTTTTTAAAATCAAAAGCTGCAATTGGATAGCCTTTTTACAAATTAAAAATATTAAAAAGTATTTAAAACAGATCACACCTAAAATATATTAGAGTCAACAATTTATGCTTAACTCACAAGCTACTAAATAAATGTGCAATAAAAATTTAGCTTTTTGTGTTACAGTTTCTGAAAGTATTATTTAACACATATTTTATAGCTAAAATTAACAAATTGTTTACTATCTTAAAAAGACCTAATACAGAATAATAAACCAAAAATAAACAAAAATCCAAATTTGAGCCATACTTTAAAAAAAAAAAAAAAAAAAAACAATTAAGTTTTTAATTTTTCTAGGTCAATAACTTCTTTTTCAGGCTAACTTGAAATTTGAATCTTATTCCCTGTAACTTTTATCAAATATACAAAATATCATACTTCAGGGCAGTTTTTAAGATAACTTAAGAAAAATACTGAGTGATTTCAAACAAAACAGTTAGACTTTTCTCAATTTAAAAATAAGCTGGATCTTTAAAACACAGTGATGAAAATACTTAACTGAAAAAGATAATCATTGATTTAAAATCATAAGATCTAAACTATTTTAATTGTAATATTCATATTTTTAAACAAAAATATAGATAAGACATTTCATCAAAAAGTTTAATTAAGTTTCAATTAACTGCAAAATAAGAATTTATTTAAGAATTAGAATTTAATCAACAAACCAAAATAATCTGCAACACGATCAAAGAATTTCACCTCTACATATTTTGTACAGTTGAAACATTTTATTTGTAAATAGCATTTTATTTTTAAACAGAAATTATTTAAACATATATTCTCATGAATTAAGGAAAACAAATCTCTACTTGTTAGGTCAAATTTCTTAAAAATATAATGAGCATTTGAAAATAATGGTATTTACTATTATAATGGACTCTTTTCTATCCAAAAACAGCATAGAAAGAGAAAACATATGAAAAATTATAAATATAGAACTAATTGAATTTTTCAGTTTTATAACATGCATATTGTTTAAAATCAGCTATACATTGTGCTAAGTGAGCAAGAAGGGTTTCCACTCAAATCTGGAAGGGAAAAAAAATTCCCTGTGTTTTCTCTGTACATATTAGTTATACACAATAGGTTAAGAGGCAACACAACAATTACTGTGCTCTTGTGTGAGCTATATCGGGCTATTACACTATTGTTAATGGTTAGAAAACTTTAAAAAAAATAAAAAGAAACACTGAACATACTTAAATAATGCTATAAGTAAATTAAATAGTTTAGTATAGCTAAAATATCATCCTTTAAATATTTCATAGATCACTTTTGAGTGGTCAAAATTTTTTAAAAAGACGAAAATAGGAAACAAAATTCCCAGTTTGTAAATAAATAAAAAAAATTTTAAAAAATAAAAATTCCCTGCATTTTCCCCATTAATTTAGGTAATTTTTTAAATTCCCTGTATTTTCCAGGTTTTCCTTATTTTCAACGTGGATTGGCAATCCTGGCAAGGTAACAAAATAAAAAAGGATCTTATAAATCATGTTAAAAAGGAAGGAAAAAAAGGGAGATAAACTAAATAAAAAGATGACAAGTATGCTTTTGGGTCATGTCAATTCAAGAAATCAAATATTCTGAAAGGTAAATTATGAAGATAATTCCAATCACAAGTGACTAAAAAGTAATAGCTTATTATAAGTAGTAGTTAACATAGATCGTATAGTATTTTAACCACTGGAGAAAAAAAAAAAGATACTTATCACTCCTTTAGTTAAATTTTTGTTGATTTTACAAAATGCATGAAGTGGATTTTCATTCTAAAAAATAATTTAATTTTTAATAATTTTTTTAATGTAAAATATACACATTTAGGGGAAAAAATAAAAAATTTATTCTTTTACACCATTAATGTTCTTATGGCATAAAAACTAGTAAATAATTCAAATTTACTTCAATTTAAATTATGGAAATTCTGATAAAATGTAATTTCAATTTATAATTATACACACATTAATATTCACAACATGGTTTCTTAGTATATTTTTGTTTAATACAGGTTGAGCCTAAATTGTTTGGTGGATGGCTAAGAAATAAAGTAAAGTAACATAACTTAAGATGCAGGATTATATCCGTGGGAAATGGTTATAAGATTAGGTTAGCCTGACAAGATTGCTTGTTCAAGAAAACTAACTCAAAATTAAAATTAACAGTGAATAAATATTAAAAAAATTATTGGTTAACAGCCTCAGAAAATGTAGATAATGCAATGTTGGTCCAGGTGCACCAAAAAGATGTCTAATAATAGAAAAACTGTTTTTAATTGGTTTAAATGTTTACAGGAAGGAAGAAAGTTAACCAGGCTTGGATTTTGGCAAAGGAAATTTGATTCGGCACTAAATTTGTGTTGCATACAGCAAGTGTTTAGTGCCAAATCACATCGAGAAAAGTTAATATTAAATTGAAATCAACAGTGAATAAATATGAAACATTTTGTGGATGGCACTAAGCATAAATGGCATACCATTATATATAAAGCATATGTGACAATCATTAATATCAAACATTAGTGACTGATGCTGTTGAAAGACTGCCTATGTGAAGATTGAGAATTAGCAATTGAGAATTAACAATGGCTGATAATTTACAAAAATTTTGGTAAGCAAAAGATCGGTTCCAATTTTGTCCAACACAAGGAAAGAGATGTGGCATCAGTGCCTCAATCAAACCAAAAAGAGGTATACACAGACCTATTATTGCAACTTAATCAAAGATTTTATTTTATTTTAATTTTATAACTGTCAACGAAATAGTCGACCCAATTTTTAGGTTTACGCAGGGGTGTTTGTGGGACCCCAAAAAATCCCCTGAAACTTTTACGGACTTACTACCGACATTTTGGAGTTTCGAGAAGGGCGGGGGGGGGGGGGGGGAGAAATGAAAAATTACAATTATGAAGTATTGAATGACCTAATTATAAAAGTTCAATGAATTACTTTTTTTGCAAAATTAATAACCATAAATTTCAAACATATAAACTACTACATTTTATGTAAATATTTTAAATTACCTGAATTAACTCTTTAAAAAAAAATTATCTAATTTCTGCTGCTTTTTTTTATTTTCTGATTTTTGTGGGCTTGTCATTCTTTTGTGGTGAACTTCATAATTGCAGGAAGGTTGACTTTTATTTTCCTCATTTACAGTTGAAGAAATGTCCTTGAGAACTGCACATGCAGAGGTAGAAGCAGTTTGCTTTTCTGCTAATGTAGAAGGTTTTTCAGAGACTTTTATAGGTGACTCATCTGAAATACATGTTTTTAAGTCCTCTTGATATGTTTTCCAACTTCTGTTCATATTCAGTAAGAGATCTTTGTGAATTGGATCAGTCATTGGATTTTTTGAGCCATATTTTTCACATGAGGTTTCTTTAGAAGCCATTAAATCATATTTAATAGTCTGCACTGCATCTAGGGAATCAATCTTAAGAGAGGTTCTATAGTCAGTGACAAGTGTATCCATTAAGTTGAATGCACTTTCCACTAATGGGCCATGGAAGCAGCTAAGGCAGGCTTTGACCAATTTAGCCAATGTAGGATACTTATAATCATTTGTGAAATCATCTTTTAAATTAAAAACTTTAGACCAATATTTATCAATTGTACACTTGACTTGATTTCCACTTTCATCAGATGTGTAGAGCATTTCTTTGGTGATGTCAATATCACTCTGGTATAACCTTATTTCAGCTTCTACTTTTGACTTTTCATTATCACTAAAAATATGGGACATAAAAGATGATAATTTTTCAAAAGCTAATATTGTACTGGTTTTACCTCTTAGCTCTGGATCGAATGCTGTAAAACTAATTAGATATGAATTTTTAAGGGGTAATTTCTGTTTCATATGCTGTGTTGTATTAGTATAAGCTTTCATCAGAGAAATTTGGAATTCTTTTGCTATTGGATGATTTTTTGATAATTTCTTCAGGAGAGTGGAAGCTTCTGCACCAGTAAATATTACTTTGCTAGGTAGATGGAATTCTGGATTTGTGACATCAATCTTTAATAAATCATTATAAGATGTGCACTCTATATTTTCTGGCTTCATAAAAAAAGAGAAAAATTTTGCCATCAATTTATAAATACTGGAATGTATTAAATGAAGCATTGGTTTTTTTGTTCCAAATAATTTAATATATGTGTTGAACTCTGGCAATACTGCTGAATATAATGCCATATGCAATAAAGTTTTGTTTTGCATAACAAATAACCCATTTAGTATTCTTTTTTTCCGAGCTAAAGCATCCTTTGTGAGTTGTTGGGAATGCAAGCAAGAATACAACCCTTCAACAATTTTTTTCTGAGCTGCAGAAATATTTCTTTTATTGTATACAGTTTCAACATAAGAAAAATAAACCCCTTTATCAGTTTTATCCAAGTAGCGAAAATAAAATGCTATAAGAGCATCCCACAGATCTTTGATTCTTTCTAAAACACATAAAATGTACACCCACCTATGGTCTGGTCTCTTCAAGGGCTTAAGTTTTTTAATGGCATAATTTTATAATTTAATAAGCGATAATTTTTATCTTTATTATTATCTATTTTTAAACTCTTCCCCAAGAAAAAAAAAAAACTTTAAGTGTCTCACACTTGAAGCAAACCTATAATTTCAAACTACGTGTGTCATCTTGCTTTAAAAAATTAACAAGGCTCCAGAACAGACAAATAACTTAAATATTTTAAAAGTCGACACACTTTTTAAAAATTGCCAATTTAGCGTTATTTTCCCACCCAGATTAAAATTATTCAAACAAATGCCTTACTCTCATATTTTGCAAATTTTTATGAGCTAAGGTAATACAGCATTGTAGTTTTTAAATATAAAAAAATTAGAGCATAAATACTTTTCATTTCCCCAAAACTGTGGCTTTTCTCCATATTGATTATTTCTGTTATATTCAGATTAAGCATAGATGGAGCTGGCTGAAGATAGGTCAAACTTAACCTAACAGTCATGAATAACTGTTGCATACCCACAGAAGCAATTTAAAAAAATAACAAAGAAATCTTTATAAGCAAAAAAAAAAAAAAAAAAAAAAGAGCATCATTTCCTATGACTGAGAAAAATGCAGCCTTAATGTTAGTTTGTAACAGATTTTAGAGGTCTGAACAAACAAATCACCATTGTTTTCAAGACCTTTCATGGCGTTACCTTCTCTTAATCTTTTAAAATAAATCTGCAGGGAAAAAAAAACTTTTTTTTAACAGAATAAAGCTATTTTTAACAAATTTTTAGCAATGTGTTTAAACTGATATTGGAAGCTCATTAAGAATAGACAATAGAAGAAGCAAAGATAAATTACCGTATTTGCTAATATGATACATATATCAGTAACAACTAGTTGATTGCAGAGAGCATTTTCAGGTGCCCTCCAATATGTAATAAAAGTTTTTGAACCACTATTATTCACATTCGCTTAATGACCACCTGGTGCATTCAAGACCACTTCACTGTCAGCCATGACTTTCTCCTTTCCTTCATAAAGTACCCTGGAATAATATTTAATCAAATTAATACAGCTGTAAACAATAAACAATCTTTATTTTTCAGAAATAACTAAAATAGATGTTTTGTGAAAGAGACAACGCTGCTATATTAAACTGTATTGCCTTCAAATAAAAGGCTTTTGTTACTAGAATGAAAAGAAAAGACTGTAAATAAGGGTTTTTTAAAAGGAGACCAAACTGTAATAATAGGGTGCGTAGCTAGATTTTCAACAAAAAATAAGCACTTTTAAAGTACTTTTTTAGCACTCAAAAAATATTTTTAATCACTTTCCAAAAGAAAAATTATAATTAGGATCTGTGTAGTAATAAAATTTCTTCTATTGTTTAAACTTAATTTATAAACATTAAATCAATCAAATTCAAAAACATTTTTAAAAAACTTTACATGATCATGATAAAATAACTAGTTTCTGATAAATATTGCAGAGAAAATTGTGAAAATTGTGAATTTTTGGTAATTTAGATTTAGAATTTCAATTGACACTGCAAAGAAAAAAAAATCTGTTTTTATAATTTAAAAAATTAAGCATTTTTTACAAACCCGGAATAAAAAAAGCACCTTTAAGCACTTTTTACAAACCCCAAATAAAAAATAAGCACCTTTAAGCAAGTTTTAAAAACGCTACACAGCCTGAAAAACACAAACTATAATTGTATACTCACCCCACACCAACGAGTGGGAGTTATCTCCACCCCTGCGGTAACAGAAAAAGATGCTTGGACTGCGTAGACTTCCATGGTTTCAATCAGCAAGAAAATCAAGAGGTGTGCATTCAACGCAAGTATAACCTTTTGGCACTGTTTCTCCCTGGCTACGTATAATGAAGGTCACATCAGTGATAGGCAGCAAAGACTGCGTAGATTTGGGACTGTTTCCATTACGAGAGAACTCTTTGAGGGGTGAAGCATTGTCTAGAAGACCTGCAACTACAAAGTAGTTGGTTACTCGTTTATCTTCTATTCTTCAAAATTCAGAATCCTTGACACTCTAGAATAAAGTTCACCTTTATTTGCACCTAGCAGAAGAAGGTTGGTCTAATTTCAAAACAAAAGTAAAACACAAGTACTTTCACAAAAACAAAACACAAAGAATTGCAAAATAATTTTTCAATAGACAAAAAAAAATTTTTTTTAAATGAAAAATGATTTGTTTACTTTGACAGAAAAGTGTTGGGGAAATGCATAGGAATTTGTACTGTATTAATTAATGTTTAAATAAATAATTATTTTATTATCAGCTATTTAACAAAAGGAACAACATAGGGTGACCCGGGGTAATTCACGATCACTCTGTTTCTGGGGTAAATAATGATCACCTAATTTTTTTTGTTTTAAAAATTTTTTCTTTAAACTTGAGACATGGACAATAATGCTTGTACACTTTACTAAAGTATAACTGCATTTACTTAATAATAGTTTTTTGTTTAATCTAACAAAATAAATATCTTTTAAACTGCTTTCTGTATTTTCCATTTCAAAGATGGGTTTCAAAATGTGCACATTTCTGCAAAGATCCCCCTCCTTCTCTTAATAATAAATATTTAGAGTTACTTTCTTTTTCTTTGATATAAAAATAGTGCAAGCTTTTGTTTAATTGTTTCACATCTACTGTAAACATTATTATTTATTATAGGAAACTATATCAAATGTTGCCCCCTACAGATGGGGTAATTATTGATCACTTTGGTAATTGCTGATCATTGTCATTTCTTCTTATAAATAGTATAAAAAATAGCTCATAAATAGTTAATTGTCTTTTCTTAAATAACAGTTCATATTTATTAAGTGGAACAACTATAAAATATATTTTAACTGTAATCACAAAATTTGTTTTTAACTGTATACAAGACAAATGTGTGTTCTGATTTGCACCATTTCTGGTTTGTCTTACCTTGCTTCTATCTTAATTTTATGTGTGTACATTGCTAGAATAATTTTTAAGTTTATAAATCAGCCTAATATAAATATGGTGAGAAATTATAAGCCTAAAAATGATACTAAGCTTCTAGAAAGCAAAATTAGTGAAGTTCTTTTAATTATTTTTCAGTGTGAGAGCGGCGGCCAGAGCTGTTCGACATACCTTACTTAACTTTACACTCTCACTTAATGAAGTTAAAAAAAATCAAGCAAAAGTAACTCATGTAAGAACTCTTTCTTATATTCCAGCAGAATATGAGAATGAGTTGGCTGCTTGCCTAAAATGTATGGCAGGATGCAAAGATTTTTGGAAAATTTAAAGTGTTAATCTTTATTCTTGCTTTTAAATAAATAGTTTTATTAGCTGCTTAAACATATCTTTTTGATTTATTTGTTTGATCTTGATGTCTTATTTGTTAATTACCATTGTATAATTATTTTTAAACAGCCCCTTTACTATAAAAACTAGTGATCAGTAATTACCCCAGAAGTGATCAGGAATTACCCCAGAAATGATAAAGAGAAGGGGTAATTCCTGATCACTAAAAATTTAAAATCCTTCAAATTCTAATTAGATTTTCAAACAAAAGAAGGCAGCATAGGACCCATCTCATATAGCCTTAAACTTCCAGTAAATATCAAAATTCTATCTTTAATAGTTTTTTCACAAAATAGATGTTTGCATTTTTTGATCAGGAATTACCCAAGGTCACCTATATCACAATTTAAATACGTTAATAAATATATAGATAGATATTTACACGAATAAGTCATCTTTTTAGCTGTACTGAATTTTTAATAGCAAAGTATGTGGTCTTTACTATATGGTTTTATCAATGTCAAATTTTTTTCATTATAACTTCAAGAAATACAGACTTGAAATTTGGCAAAAACATTGAGAAAAAAAGTGAAATAAAAATGTATTTTTTTAAAATTTCAATTTTAAGTTTTTTAAAAATTAAAATCTTTTAAACAAATTGTTTTAAAAAAATTAGCCATGTAATATACTTTATAAAATGTCACTTAAAACTGAATAAAATAATCTGAAATTTAATAATCTTGGAAACAAATGGTTTTTAAAGCGTACTAATTATTTCTCTTATCGCAATCAGAAGAAAAAATTAATCAATTTCTGGAAGAATAGAAATAACTACATTTTTTGAAGTTATTTCAATATCAAAAATTTAATTTTATATCTATACAAAGAACTGTTAATATAACATCAAACTGTATTAAAACTACGAAATTAAGAAATCAGATACTAAACATACTTACTACTAAAAAAACCACATTCTAAATCAAATAAACATATATTAAGCAAAAACATTCAAACCAACTCATAAATATGATATACAGATTTTTAAAAATTTGTATAAAACTAAACAAAATAATATGAACAGGTATAACTCTTTAAAAAAAAAATCTATTTGACCAACTTATAATTTTCTGATACTACATTAAATTTAAGATGTTCTTATAATACTTATAGCTAAACAATTGTACTGTTTCTTTTTAGTTTCTAATTTTCTGGAAGAAATATCACCTCAGTTTTTTCGTAAAGTAACTGGCAGACCTTTAGTTAATGTGCAATGATCTATATTTCAAATTCTTTTAATAAAAGTATTGTTTCTAGATATTTTTTGTTCAGTCTAAGTTGATTTTCCCTTTATTTGTATAAATATATTAGTATTCTAATTTTAAACCTTAAACACAACATACAATGGGCTATTTAAAATATGAATGATGATATTTACAGTATTTTTATCTTATTAGCAAAAACGACTTTATAAAAGGTTAAAACTGTCAAAAACTGGCGCATATCAAAACCTTGACAGCCATGGAAAGAACTATTTTTACTTTTTTCTACATATGAGCAGTCAAATAGTAAGATCTCAAACAACTAATGACAGATGTAACACTTTAATGCAAAGGAAACTATAAGGTACACGAAATACCTTAAATTTATTTAACCAGATTTTAATAAAGAACCTAAAGTAGGTTTACGGAGAGCTCGAAGAAAGGGAAAATATATTAATGTGGTATCATAATTAAAAATCTTTTAAAGAAATTAACAGTTCACGCCAATATATCCCATTACAACAACAAAAGCTTTAAAAATTCAAAAATTTTAAGATTATAAAAAGTATTAAAAGACGGGCAATTAATTAAATAATGTGCAGACAGCTTGTAATGCTTCTAGAAGCTGGCAAGAGGAAATAGCAAACATGATTCATTGTTTATAAATCTACAATTTTTAATTTAAAGAGTAACTAACTTACTTTATTCAATGCCGACTAACTAATTTACAAGCTTTGAGAGATAATTCACTTTATTACACATTAATAACTAATTTTTTTAAGAGAACTTCCACCTCACATCACATCACATAACGTTAGTTTTCCTTCCCCTTTAACTTGAGTATTGTAAAGTGCTACGAGCTCTTTGCTTTCGCTTATAGCTCTGTATTTCAATAGGTAAGGTTTAAGGTTGGGGCTGAGTAGATAGCACAAAGTTGAAGCGAACTGCTAGAATCGGTTAGTAGCTTGGAAGAACTTGAATAAGAGGGATTGGATTTTGGTCCGGGGGTTGAGAGGCAAGTTAACCATATCAGTGATAGCTGGGCATTGCAGGAATAAGGATTGATTGAGGTCTTTACGAGCATTTTGATAAATGGAGCACTCCAGGAGATAGTGTTCATTCGTGTCTATATGTCCGCAGTTGGGGCACTTAGGACTTTCTATTAACTTGCACTTATGTAGAATCGCGTTAATTGGAAGCTTTTTCGTTCTTAGTCTGGCTATTAATACATCTAATTTTCGGGACTTGATAAGAGGCAGGGCCGGCCCTAGACATTTTGGCGCTCTGGGCAAAATCTTAATTTTGCGCCCCCCCCCCCGTTTTTTTTTTTAAAGTAAATCTCATGCGACCATATCAGAAAGTCAAGAAAACATTGAAAAAAAAATATTAAAAAAAAACGTTTCATTAAAAACTCATTCATCAGATAACAAGATAAGCAATTTAGCACTTAAGGCAAAATAACAAAAATTAAAGTGTAGTTTAGCTAACTAAACTAATATCCCATATTATAAATAAATTCTAACTAACCAAAGTAATTAAAATGCCCTTTTTCTAACTTTTCTTTCGGCAAACTCACGAACCAGTGATTTCAAGCCTAATTTGTCACTAATTTGGTGTTCTATAGCTATCATTGCCAATCAATTGAGACGATTTTGCGTCTGCATCGTTCTGAGATAATTTTTTATTATTTTTTGTTTTGAAAAGCTTCTTTCCCCTGAAGCCACAGTGACTGGCAATGTAAGTAGGATTCTTAATGCTATGCTGAGGTTTGGTGCGAATTTAAGTTAAACGATAAACTTGAGAACTTCAACCTTTGCTTTTTTGTTAATAATGGCGAAACAATGCTTATTTCATCGGCTAGTTCCAGGGCGTTAAGATAGCTTGAATTTCCATCAGTTAAAACTACTTCCAAATCTTTGCAATGAGCCAGTAGCTCATTTCTGGGCATGTCTTTTAGACCAAAAATATTATACAAAAAGCTGAAATAATTACTGTGAGTATTTACAAATTATATCTGGTTTCCAAGGCATTTATTGCTTGATCTATAGTGTGAAAAAAAAAATCTATTTTATATTTTTGTTTGAGGTCTTGAACGAGTTCATCCGGGCCCTCATACAAAAACGTGCTTGTTTTGCTTCTGACACGATGACGTGGTGTGGTGGTTTCGAAATTAGCTTCCACGTCAATCTCTGAAGCAAGCTCGGTTGCTTCTAAAATTATGCTTTCAAAAGTTTCATCTGATCTCAGGTTTTCAAAGAAGAGTTTGCAGTTGTTAAGCATATCAATAGCTTGTGACATATCAAAATTTACAGTTTGCTGATGGGGTTAATATGACTCGAAATTTTGTACCAGATCACAACAGAGCATATAAATTTGAACTGCTTCAAATTATTTAATAATCCGATAGCCTCGTCTCTGATCATATTATCGATTTCTGAATCTTCATATATGCTGTACAAAGCATCGTGAATTGAACCAATTTGATACCTCAGAGCTTTTAATGAGTTGACTCGACTTTCCCTTCGCGTATCACTCAATGGTTTTAGGATGTAAGTATCAATATATTTCCGTAATATTGCCCAACGAAAAGAAGAGGAAGAAAAAAATGTATATACCTTTTGAACAATATTGAAGAAGTTGGCTACCTCAAACGAGGATTTTGCCATATCGTTTACAACCAAATTTAGTGAATGGCTGCTGCATGGAACATAAAATGCTCTGGGGTTTATATTTCTGATTCTTGTTTGTACTACCGATTTTTCTCCTCTCATATTGGAACCATTGTCATACCCTTGACCGCGCATGTTCTCTACTTTAAGCCTATTTTTCTCTAGCTCTTCTAGTAAAACCTCCGACAATTCCTTAGCTGTTGATCTCTCGATGGGTAGAAAACCCAAAAAATGTTCGTTGATATTAACTTGAACGTCAGACTCTGATTCCTGTATGGAGACAAATCTTACCACAAATGCCATCTGTTCTACTTTACTTGCATCGGGAGTACAGTCAAGAATCACGGAATAATACTTGGCCTTTTGAACTTGCTCATTGATGTGATGTGCTTTAGTGCCTTTAGTTTCTTTTAGTGCCTGTCATTTTTAAAGTCACATTAAATATGTGCCTCTTACGCGAGAAAATAAAGGGTACATTTAGCTTGTACCTTTTATATAAGAGATACTGTTTTTAGAGTGTACTCCCTACATTTTATTTTATATTTGTAATATATAACTACCCAATTTTTTTTAATACGAAGGACAAACTAATACAAACAAAATGAAAAATACTCTGCCAATTTATGGGCATCTAAGCTCACACGATTAACACCAAATCCCCCCCTTCATTGTAGGTATCTCCACTGGCCAAAAAAAAAATTTATACCACACAAGACATTTTTTTATGTAAACTCTAATTTTTGAAATTCCCCCCCTTGTGCGCCACTGGCTTAAAAAAAATAAAATGCATTTTATTCAATTCCAGACTCAATTACCTTTCATTTGATACCACACAAGCCATGTTTTGATCTAAACTCTAATTTTTGAAATCTATCCCCACCCTTTTTATGGCTTATGTCTGATGGATTTTATTCGTTTTTAAAAATGAAAACAAAAATTAAAACACTTACCTTCACAGAAGCCAAATGCACTGGACAATTTGCACAAGCACTTTTTTAAAGCTTTTTTGCACTAACAATTTAAGCAAACTATTTTATTTCGCATCAGCCGAAGTCTAGTGGCAAATAATGCATTGTTTTAAGTCTACTTCCTTTTTATATGCAGTTAAAAGGGCTGTTAGATCTTGTTTCGCTTGGTTTCAAAATTGTTGTTTCCTGTTCAGTCGTGTTGCCACGGGCAGAAAAACTTGTCAATTCTTGAAAGGCGGTGGTTGAGTGGTTTTGTCATGTTGAATTGAATTCAACTAGATTTTGCCTCAATGTTTAATTATATTATATTATTTGAATTATGCGCTTAGAAATAAAAATGATAAATTCCGCCTGCCGCCTCTCAATCTTGTCAACTATCATTTTGGCGCCCCTAGATCATTGCGCTCCGGGCGGCCGCCCGGACCGCCCTGCCCTGGGGCCGGCCCTGTAAGAGGGAGGTAATTTTGAGGTTCGTCGAGGTGCGGAAAGAAATAGAAGTATTTGCACTTTTTCCATTCTTTGTATTCTTTATTGAGCTCTTCTTTCAAAAACGTTTGACTCAGATCTTGGGGTGATGATAGGTGCGAAATAAAATCTTGATTTAGTGCCTGTTTTGCGAGTTGGTCAGCTCGTTCGCTTTCTATAATACCAGTATGGAATGGGACCCAGATAAATGAGAGTGAATTCACAATTTGGTTAGATTTGGCTATTTGGTCAAGGAGAAGTAGTGATATTCTTGAAGAGTTTCTAGTGCCTTTGGAGAAGGACTGAAGAATTGAGTGGCTGTCCGTTAGTAGGGTATAATGTTCGTAGCTGTTTACACAATGTTTGAGGGAGGGGAAGATCGCCAATCCTTCTGCGGTAAAGACTGATGTTTGTGACGGAATTCGGCCAGAGACCGTATAACCTTTAGAGGAATATATTCCCACGCTGGTTTTGTCCGATAGTTTTGATCCGCCTGTTGCCAGAACGATGCTGTTGGTAAGGTTTTGATAGCTAAACTCTTCAAATAAGGCTCTTATCTGTGGTGGGGCTATATTCTTGGTTTGCAATGCAAAGTTGTCTAAATGAATGACGACGTTTGGGGGAATTGGAATAGGGGTATGGTATTTAATAATGTTATTTTGGGAGAGGTTCTTGCTAATCATCCATTTATGCATGTATGGTATAAGCGGGGCCTTGTGGAAGGTTGGATAGTGGGAGATTAAGGTGATGGAAGACTGGAGAATATGATTGCAGGGAGGTGTGGCGGAAGTAGAATTTAGCTGCTAGCCATTTGTGACGTGAAGCTAATTTACTCACACCCGCTTCTTTGAGAAGTAGTGGAATGGGTGTCCATCGAGGTAGTCCTGTTGCAACCCTAAGCGGCGCGTTGTACAGGACTTATAGGGTTCGTGAACCTTTTACACTTGAAAAGGTAAAGATGTGACTACCGAAGTCTAAAACACTTCTGATGCATGAGTTTACGATTTGATGAAGGTGTTCTGACTGAGCTCCCCAACGGTTGGTGGCAATACAGTGAAGAGCGGAGAGTTTCCTTAAAATTTTTTGTTTTAATATTCTGAAGTGGTGGTGGAAGCTCAGGTTACTGGAGAAGTGAAGCCCGAGGATTCGAAGATTTTGAACCCAAGGAATGGGTTTATTGAAGAAGTTGAGACAGAAGTTATCACCTGAGCGTCTTCTTGAAAAATTGATGACAGCGCTCTTTTCCGGAACGATTTCAAGGCTCCAGTCCTTGCACCATTCCTGAATAAGTTGGAGTGAAAATTGCATCTTATGTCTTACTTCGTAGGTGGTTTCGGCGATTGCTATCAGGTAGATGTCGCCTCCAAAAATAAGGCAAGATATGTCACCTGGGAGGATGGGATGCAGGTCTGACATGCAAATCATGAAAAGGAATGGGGAAAGAATTGATCCTTGCGGAACAATCTATTCATAGGAAAGTTGGCTGAAAGCACTTTCCTCCATCGCACAGCTATTTTTCTTTGGTTGACAAAGTTGTGGATGAATTTGGCAGCTCGACCTGTAATTTCGGACTTTAAGAGTTTGAGGATTAAAAATTCTTGGTTTATACTGTCATATGCAGCGTGAATGTCAAGGGAGCAGCATATTACATACTTTTTTCGAACCGAGCTTGGAAAACCTCGTGGTGAAGAATGGTGAGAACCGAGTCTACACCTTTAAATGGTAGGAATCCACAGTGATAGGGATGGAAAATTCCAGTTTTGAGTGAAAAATCGACGAGTCTCTTTAAGAGCATGCGTTCAAGGGATTTGCTCAAGGTTGATGTAAGCGATATCGGTCTATATGATGATACTAGGTCAGGTGGTTTCCCTTTCTTATGGATAGGGATGATGTGAGCTAATTACCAGGTTTCTGGGATCTGTCCTGAGACCCAGATATAGTTTAACTCGTCGAGTAGCTTCTGAATAGCTGCTTCCGAAAGGGAGCGAAGAATTTTTAGAGGAATGCCATCTGGTCCGGGGGACTTGCATTTTGAAGCAGTGAAGGCGTCGTTAATTTCTTGTAAAGAGAAAGGTTTGTTGTATTCTTGGTCATCTCCGCTGAAATCTAGGGGGAGTGGGTTTTTGTTTGGAGGTTTGGAATAGAAAGCTGCAAATGCATTTGCTTGAGACAAGGGGCTGTGAAATTCTATATTGTTAACCATGATTAGGTTCGACGATATATTTTGGTTCTCTGGGCGGTTAATAATTGATCGGAGTATTTTTTCCAATGGATTTGGTTTGGCCTGCGTTGACGCAAACGTCATTCTAATATTGCCCTCGGGCTGAGTGTATTGTTTTTCGTAGCTCAGCTGCTGTTTTTTTTTTGTATGTATTCCACTCATCTGGGTTGAGGGATCTACGCGCGATTCTTAGATATTTACGTTTCTTACCTAATAAATAGGAGCACAGACTGTTCCAGAAGGGTGGGAAGAGTGGATTAATCGCTGGTTTGAAAGAGGTATGTTTCGTTATTTTTTGCTGGAAAATAGTTTGAAACTTTTGAGTTGAGAGGGTATTTTCGGTTAGAATAGTTTCAAGGTCTCGGGTTAGGCTCCTCCAGTGCACTCGAGTTTGTCCGTTCGAAGCGGGGTTGCTATTCGGGGTATTGAGAGACATGCTCACAGGGGCATGATCGCTATCAAATGTGTCTGGGGACACTACGTAGTTCATTTTGGGAAAAAGATCAGCTGACGTGCTTGTGAGGTCTAGAAGGGAGGGTTGGTACCCTGGTTTGAAGCATGCGGGGACCTTCGTGTTTAGGAGAGAGAATTGCGCATCTAGGATCCACTCGAGGAGCCTATCCGCATCTCTTGATGTTGTCTGAGCTCCTAACGCGCCATGGTGTGCGTATAAATCCCCTGTTAAAATAAAAGGGTTTGTTAACGTTCTTCTTAGGGATTGCAGCCAGTCTATTGAAAATTGACCTTTAGGGGAATGGATATACACTAATAAAAAAGAGAAATCTGTCGTTGTGATTTGCACCGCTAAGATTTCATTATCTGACGTTGGTAGATTTGGTATTGGAATGATTTTCGATGAAATGTCGCGGTCAACCGCGATGACAAGTCCGCCTCCTCGACCTCTCGTTCGGTCCTGACGGAAAATTGTTTTGGACGGAACATAAAGTGAGTCTGCTGAACTTAGAAACGTTTCCAGAAGAGGAATTATATGTGATTGAGAAAAAGGTTTTATTTTTAGCCAGTGAAGCTTGTTTTTAATATTTCGGCAATTACAGGAAGTGATGTTAATTGGCATTTTTTAGAATGTACAAAAGGTAGCTAGAAAGTTGTGTTGTCACTTTCAGTAAGGAAGTAGGTATTAGCTTGTTGTTTTACTGGTCTATGATATTGTTTGAACTCGCGGGACCTTTTGAGTTGGTCTTCTATTTTGTGATCTTGAAGTTATGCCTCTAACTGGTGTAACTGAACCCTGCTCTTGAGTATCTGAAAATTCTGGACGAGATTCTGTTTCGAAGTAGTTCGGCTGAAAGCACTTTCCTCCATCGCACAGCTATTTTTCTTTGGTTGACAAAGTTGTGGATGAATTTGGCAGCTCGACCTGTAATTCCGGACTTTAAGAGTTTGAGGATTAAAAATTCTTGGTTTATACTGTCATATGCAGCGTGAATGTCAAGGGAGCAGCATATTACATACTTTTTTTCGAACCGAGCTTGGAAAACCTCGTGGTGAAGAATGGTGAGAACCGAGTCTTCACCTTTAAATGGTAGGAATCCACAGTGATAGGGATGGAAAATTCCAGTTTTGAGTGAAAAATCGACGAGTCTCTTTAAGAGCATGCGTTCAAGGGATTTGCTCAAGGTTGATGTAAGCGATATCGGTCTATATGATGATACTAGGTCAGGTGGTTTCCCTTTCTTATGGATAGGGATGATGTGAGCTAATTACCAGGTTTCTGGGATCTGTCCTAAGACCCAGATATAGTTTAACTCGTCGAGTAGCTTCTGAATAGCTGCTTCCGAAAGGGAGCGAAGAATTTTTAGAGGAATGCCATCTGGTCCGGGGGACTTGCATTTTGAAGCAGTGAAGGCGTCGTTAAGTTCTTGTAAAGAGAAAGGTTTGTTGTATTCTTGGTCATCTCCGCTGAAATCTAGGGGGAGTGGGTTTTTGTTTGGAGGCATCGAAACCCCCTAGCTCCCCTTGGTATTAAGGTATAATTTTTAGCTCGCACCCAAGGTAGGCCCCCATGGTCCAACCATGGTTACCGAAGGAAATTTTTATAAGTGTATTAGGGGGTCCCAGTGGGCCCCTAAAGGACTATTGTTTTATATCACCGAGAAAAAGCTTTTGAAGGGAAGCTGTTGCAGGCCTGACGTGAAACAGTGGCCTGTTTGGTAGAGCGTTGGACTGTCAACTTGTGGCTGGAGCCAGGGGTTCAGGGTTCAAACCCCGGGATCGGGCAGTTTTTCAATGTTTCTTCCTTTTTTTTTAATTCTTTTATTTTGCATTATATTATTTTTTTAAATGTGTTTTTCGTTATTCTGCAGTCTCCTGCATGTCAGAAATTTTTTTTTAGGAGAAATTGGAAAAAACTGGAAAAATCAAGGAAAATCAGTTTTTTTTAACATTTTTCGACTCCTTTTGCAACTTTTTAGGGAGTCTATCAAGCTTAGGGTGTTCTGTGTATAAAATGGTGCATATTTCTTTGCTAAAGAACACGTAATGGAACAATGAGAAGAAAAAAAAAAAGACATACTTTTACATACTTTTTTTCGATTCCTTTTGCAACTTTTTAGGGAGTCTATCATGCTTAGGGTGTTCTGTGTATAACTGGTGGCTGGAGCCACCAGTTGACCGTCCAGTTGACCGTTAGAACCCCAGGACCGGGCAGTTTTTCACTTTTTTTCCCTTTTTTTTAATTGCTATATTTTGCATTACATTATTTTTTTAATGTGTTTTTCGTTCTTCTGCAGTCTCCTGAATGTCAGAATTTTTTTTTTTGGAAAAATGGGAAAAAACTGGAAAAATAAAGGAAAATCAGTTTTTTCACATTTTCGACTCCTATTGCATAATTTTAGGTAGTCAATCATGCATAAGGTGTTCTGTGTATAAAATCGAGAATCTTTCTTTGATAAAGAACACTTTTTGGAATAATAAAAAAAAAAAAAAAAAAAAAGTCGAAATGTCGAGAATAAGGTTCAGGCTTCGAGACCTTCTAGCTCCCTTTAATATTAAGTTATAATTTTCAAACTCGGTCACAAAGTAGGCCTCTATGGTCCAATCATGCCTGCCAAAAGAAATTTTTATATGTTAATTAGGAGGGCCCCAGTGGGGCCCTAAAGGTCAGTTGCATAGGTAACCGAGAAAGGGCTTTTGAAGTGAAATTGTTTCTCTCTTTCCGTACCGCCTTGGTCTGGTGGTAGGACACCTGACTGGCAAGTCGAGGCTGGAGGGAGGGGCCAGGGGTTCGAATCCCAGCTGCGGATACTTTTTCAAAAAATTTTCTTTTTCTTCTTTCTTTTGTTTATTTTACGTTATATTGTTTTTTAGATGTGCTTTTTGATATTCTGGAGGGTCCTGCTTACAGGAAATTTTTTTTTAATTTAGAAAATGGGAAAAAACTGGAAAAAACTAGGAAAATCAGTTTATCTGTTAATTTTCGTCTCCTATTGCAACATTTTAGATAGTCTATCATGCATAAGGTGTTCTGTGTATAAAATCGAGCATCTTTCTTTATTAAAGAACACTTTTTGGAATAATAATAAAAAAAAGTCGAAATGTCGAGAATAAGGTTCAGGGTTCGAGACCTCCTAGCTCCTTTTAATATTAAGTTTTAATTTTCAAGCAGGGTTTCAAGGTAGGCCTGTATGGTTAAATCATGCCTGCCGAAGGAAATTTTTATATGTTAATTAGGAGGGTCCCAGTGGGGCCCTAAAGTTCTATTGCATAAGTAACCGAGAAAGGGCCTTTGAAGCGCAATTGTTTCTTTCTTTCCGAACCACTTTGGTCTGGTGGAAAGACACCTGACTGGCAAGTCGAAGCTGGAGGGAGGGGTCAAGGGTTCGAATCCCAGCTGCGGACACTTTTTCAAAAAAATTTCTTTTTTTTTCTTTCTTTTGTTTATTTTACGTTATATTATTTTTTAGATGTGTTTTTCGACTTTCTGGAGGGTCCTGCATGTAGGAAATATTTTTTAATAACGAAAATGGAAAAAAACTGGAAAAAATCTAGGAAAATCAGTTTATTTGTTATTTTTCGACTCCTATTGCAACATTTTAGGTAGTCTACCATGCATAATGTGTTCTGTGTATAAAATCGAGCATCTTTCTTTGTTAAAGATCCCTTTCTGGAATAACAATAAAAAAAAATTTTAAAAAAAGTCGAAATATCGACAATAAGGTTCAGGCTTTGAGACCTCCTAGCGCACTTAAATATTAAGTTATAATTTTCACACTCGGTCCCAAGGAAGGCCTCAATAGTCCCATCATGCCTGCCGAAGAAAATTTTTATATGTTAATTAAGAGGGCATCAGTGGGGCCCTAAATGTCTATTGCATAGGTAACCGAGAAAGGGCTTTTGAAACGAAATTGTTTCTTTCTTTCTGTACCTCCTTGGTCTGGTGGTATGACACCTGACTGGTAAGTCGGGGCTGGAGGGTGGGGTCAAGAATTCGAATCCCAGCTGCGGACACTTTTTCAAAAAAATTTCCTTTTTTTTCTTTCTTTTGTTTATTTTACGTTATATTATTTTTTAGATGTGTTTTTCGACATTCTGGAGGGTCCTGCATGTAGGAAATTTTTTTTAATAACGAAAATGGGAGAAAACTGGAAAAAATCATCTAGGAAAATCAGTTTATTTGTTATTTTTAAACTCCTATTGCAACATTTTAGGTAGTCTATCATGCATAAGGTGTTCTGTGTATAAAATCGAGCATCTTTCTTTTTTAAAGAACACTTTTTGGAATAATAATAAAATAAAATAAAAAGTCGAAATGTCGAGAATAAGGTTCAGGCTTCGAGACCTCCTAGCTCCCTTTAATATTGAGTTATAATTTTCAAACTAGGTCCCAAGGTAGGCCGCAATGGTCCAATCATGCCTGCCGAAGGAAATTTTTATATATTAATTAAGAGGGCATCAGTGGGGCCTCAAATGTCTATTGCATAGGTAACCGAGAAAGGGCTTTTGAAGCAAAATTGTTTCTTTCTTTCCGTACCGCCATGGTCTGGTGGTAGGACACCTGACTGGCTAGTCGAGGCTGAAGGGAGGGGTTGGGGGTTCGAATCCCAGCTGCAGGTGCTTTTTCAAAAAAATATCTTTTTTTTCTTTCTTTTGTTTATTTTACATTATATTATTTTTTAGATGTGTTTTTCGATATTCTGGAGGGTCCTGCATGTAGGAAATATTTTATTAATTAGGAAAATGGGAAAAAACTTGAAAAATATAGAAAAATCAGTTTATTTGTTATTTTTCGTCTCCTATTGCAACATTTTAGATAGTCTATCATGCATAAGGTGGTCTGTGTATAAAATCGAGCATCTTTCTTTATTAAAGAACACTTTTTGGAATAATAATAAAAAAAAAGTCGAAATGTCTAGAATAAGGTTCAGGCTTCGAGACCTCCTAGCTCCCTTTAATATTAAGTTACAATTTTCAACCTCGGTCCCAAGGTAGACCTCTATGGTCCAATTAGGCCTGCCAAAGTAAATTTTTATATGTTAATTGCCGCAGTGGAGCCCTAAAGATCTCTTGCAACCGAGAAAATGCTTTTGAAGGGAAATTGTTTCTTTCTTTCCGTACCGCCATGGTCTGGTGGTAGGACACCTGACTGGCTAGTCGAGGCTGGAGGGAGGGGTGGGGGGGTTCGAATCCCAGCTGCGGACAATTTTTCAAAAAAATTTCTTTTTTTTCTTTCTTTTGTTTATTTTACATTATATTATTTTTTAAGATGTGTTTTTCAATATTCTGGAGGGTCCTGCATGTAGGAAGTTTTTTTTTAATTTGGAAATTGGGAAAAAACTGAAAATATCTAGGAAAATCAGTTTATTTGTTATTTTTGGACTCCAATTGCAACATTTTAGGTAGTCTATCATGCATAAGGTGTTCCGTGTATAAAATCGAGCATCTTTCTTTGTTATAGAACACTTTTTGGAATAATAATAAAATAAAATAAAAAGTCGAAATGACGAGAATAAGGTTCAGGATTCGAGACCTCCTAGCTCCCTTTAATTTTAAGTTATAATTTTCAACCTCGCTCCCAAGGTTGGCCTCACTGATCCAATCATGCCTGCGGAAGGAAATTTTTACATGTTAATTAAGAGGGCATCAGTGGGGCCCTAAATGTCTATTGCATAGTTAACCGAAAAAGGGCTTTTGAAGCAAAATTGTTTATTTCTTTCCGTAACGCCTTGGTCTGTTGGTAGAACACCTGACTGACATGTCGAGGATGGAGGGAGGGGTCAGGGTTCAAATCCAAGTTGTGGACACTTTTTCAAAAAATTTCTTTTTTTCCTTTCTTTTATTTCTTTTACATTATATTATTTTTTAGATGTGTTTTTCGATATTGTGGAGGGTCCTGCATGTAGGAAATTTTTTTTAATTAGGAAAATGGGAAAAAACTGAAAAAATCTAGGAAAATCAGTTTATCTGTTATTTTTCGTCTCCTATTGCAATATTTTAGATAGTCTATCATGCATAAGGTGTTCTGTGTATAAAATCGAGCATCTTTCATTATTAATGAACACTTTTTGGAATAATAATAAAAAAAAAGTCGAAATGTCGAGAATAAGGTTCAGGCTTCAAAACCTCCTAGCTCCCTTTAATATTAAGTTATAATTTTCAACCTCGGTCCCAAGGTAGGCCTCTATTGTCCAATCAGGCCTGCCAAAGTAAATTTTTATATGTTAATTAGGAGGGCCGCAGTGGGGCCCTAAAGATCTCTTGCAACCGAGAAAATGCTATTGAAGGGAAATTGTTTATTTCTCTCTGTACCGCCTTGGTCTGGTGGTAGGGCTCCTGACTGAAAAGTCGAGGCTGGAGGAAGGGGTGGGGGGTTCGAATCCCAGCTGCGGACACTTTTTCAAAAAAATTTCTTTTTTTTCTTTCTTTTGTTTATTTTACATTATATTATTTTTTAAGATGTGTTTTTCAATATTCTGGAAGGTCCTGCATGTAGGAAGTTTTTTTTTTTAATTAGGAAATTGGGAGAAAACTGAAAAAATCTAGGAAAATCAGTTTATTTGTTATTTTTGGACTCCAATTGCAACATTTTAGGTAGTCTATCATGCATTAGGTGTTCTGTGTATAAAATCGAGCACCTTTCTTTGTTAAAGAACACTTTTTGGAATAATAATAATAAAAAAAGTCGAAATGTCGAGAATAAGGTTCAGGCTTCAAAACCTCCTAGCTCCCTTTAATATTAAGTTATAATTTTCAACCTCGGTCCCAAGGTAGGCCTCTATGGTCCAATCAGGCCTGCATGTAAATTTTTATATGTTAATTAGGAGGGCCGCAGTGGGGCCCTAAAGATCTCTCGCAACCGAGAAAATGCTATTGAAGGGAAATTGTTTATTTCTCTCTGTACCGCCTTGGTCTGGTGGTAGGGCACCTGACTGGCTAGTCGAGGCTGGAGGGAGGGGTTGGGGGTTCGAATCCCAGCTGCAGGCGCTTTTTCAAAAAAATTTCTTTCTTTAGTTTATTTTACGTTATATTGTTTTTTAGATGTGTTTTTTGATATTCTGGAGGGTCCTGCATGCAGGAAAATTTTTTTTAATTTAGAAAATGGGAGAAAGCTGGAAAAAACTAGGAAAATCAGTTTATCTGTTATTTTTCGTCTCCTATTGCAATATTTTAGATAGTCTATCATGCATAAGGTGTTCTGTGTATAAAATCGAGTATCTTTCTTTATTAATGAACACTTTTTGGAATAATAATAAAAAAAAAGTCGAAATGTCGAGAATAAGGTTCAGGCTTCAAAACCTCCTAGCTCCCTTTAATATTAAGTTATAATTTTCAACCTCGGTCCCAAGGTAGGCCTCTATGGTCCAATCAGGCCTGCCAAAGTAAATTTTTATATGTTAATTAGGAGGGCCGCAGTGGGGCCCTAAAAATCTCTTGCAACCGAGAAAATGCTATTGAAGGGAAATTGTTTATTTCTCTCTGTACCGCTTTGGTCTGGTGGTAGGGCACCTGACTGAAAAGTCGAGGCTGGAGGGAGGGGTGGGTGGTTCGAATTCCAGCTGCGGACACTTTTTCAAAAAAATTTCTTTTTTTTCTTTCCTTTGTTTATTTTACATTATATTATTTTTTAAGATGTGTTTTTCAATATTCTGGAAGGTCCTGCATGTAGGAAGTTTTTTTTTTTAATTAGGAAATTGGGAAAAAACTGAAAAAATCTAGGAAAATCAGTTTATTTGTTATTTTTGGACTCCAATTGCAACATTTTAGGTAGTCTATCATGCATAAGGTGTTCTGTGTATAAAATCGAGCATCTTTCTTTGTTAAAGAACACTTTTTGGAATAATAATAAAAAAGAAGTCGAAATGTCGAGAATAAGGTTCAGGCTTCAAAACCTCCTAGCTCCCTTTAATATTAAGTTATAATTTTCAACCTCGGTCCCTAGGTAGGCCTCTATAGTCCAATCAGGCCTGCCAAAGTAAATTTTTATATGTTAATTAGGAGGGCCGCAATGGGGCCATAAAGATCTCTTGCAACAGAGAAAATGCTATTGAAGGGAAATTGTTTATTTCTCTCTGTACCGCCTTGGTCTGGTGGTAGGGCACCTGACTGGCTAGTCGAGGCTGGAGGGAGGGGTTGGGGGTTCGAATCCCAGCTGCGGACACTTTTTCAAAAAAATTTCTTTTTTTTCTTTCTTTTGTTTATTTTACATTATATTATTTTTTAAGATGTGTTTTTCAATATTCTGGAAGGTCCTGCATGTAGGAAGTTTTTTTTTTTTAATTAGGAAATTGGGAAAAAACTGAAAAAATCTAGGAAAATCAGTTTATTTGTTATTTTTGGACTCCAATTGCAACATTTTAGGTAGTCTATCATGCATAAGGTGTTCTGTGTATAAAATCGAGCATCTTTCTTTGTTAAAGAACACTTTTTGGAATAATAATAAAAAAAAAAGTCGAAATGTCGAGAATAAGGTTCAGGCTTCAAAACCTCCTTGCTCCCTTTAATATTAAGTTATAATTTTCAACCTCGGTCCCTAGGTAGGCCTCTATAGTCCAATCAGGCCTGCCAAAGTAAATTTTTATATGTTAATTAGGCGGGCCGCAGTGGGGCCCTAAAGATCATCAGTAGGGCTCTAAATGTCTATTGCATAGGTAACCGAGAAAAGGCTTTTGAAGCGAAATTGTTTCTTTCTTTCCGTACCGCCTTGGTCTGGTGGTAGGACACCTGACTGGCAATTCGAGGATGGAGGGAGGGGACGGGGGTTCGCATCCCAGCTTCGACCACTTTTTCAAAAACATTTCTTTTTTTTCTTTCTTTAGTTTTTTTTACATTATATTATTTTTCATATGTGTTTTTCGATAATCTAGAGGGTCATGCATGTAGGAAATTTTTTTTTAATTAGGAAAATGGGAAAAACTGGAAATATCTAGGAAAATCGGTTAATTTGTTATTTTTCGACTCCTTTTGCAACATTTTAGGCAGTTTATCATGCATAAGGTTTTCTGTGTATAAAATCGAGCATCTTTCTTTGATAAAGAACACTTTTTGGAATAATAATAAAAAAAAATTTAAAAAAAGTCGAAATGTCGAGAATAAGGTTCAGGCTTCGAGACATTGTAGCTCCTTTTAATATTAAGTTAAAATTTTCAAACTCGGTCTCATGGTAGGCCTCTATGGTCCAATCATGCCTGCTGAAGGAAATTTTTATATGTTAATTAGGAGGGCCCCTGTGGGGCCCTAAATGTCTGTAGCATAGGTAACCGAGAAAAGGCTTTTGAAGCGAAATTGTTTCTTTCTTTCCGTACCGCCTTGGTCTGGTGGTAGGACACCTGACTGGCAATTCGAGGATGGAGGGAGGGGACGGGGGTTTGCATCCCAGCTTCGACCACTTTTTCAAAAACATTTCTTTTTTTTCTTTCTTTAGTTTTTTTTACATTATATTATTTTTCATATGTGTTTTTCGATATTCTAGAGGGTCATGCATGTAGGAATTTTTTTTTTAATTAGGAAAATGGGAAAAACTGGTAATATCTAGGAAAATCGGTTAATTTGTTATTTTTCGACTCCTTTTGCAACATTTTAGGCAGTTTATCATGCATAAGGTGTTCTGTGTATAAAATCGAGCATCTTTCTTTGATAAAGAACACTTTTTGGAATAATAATAAAAAAAAATTTAAAAAAAGTCGAAATGTCGAGAATAAGGTTCAGACTTCGAGACCTCCTAGCTCCCTTTAATATTGAGTTATAATTTTCAAACTCGGTCCCAAGATAGGCCTCTATGGTCCAATCATGCCTGTTGAAGGAAATTTTTATATGTTAATTAGGAGGGCCCCAGTGGGGCCCTAAAGTTCTATTGCATAGGCAACCGAGTAAGGGCTTTTGAAGCGAAAGTGTTTCTTTCCTTCCGTACCACCTTGGTCTGGTGGTAGGACACCTGACTGGCAGGTCCAGACTGGAGGGAGGGGTCAGGGGTTCGAATCTCAGCTGCGGACACTTTTTCAAAAAAATTTCTTTTTTTTCTTTCTTTAGTTTTTTTTTACGTTATAGTATTTTTCAGATGTGTTTTCGATATTCTAGACGGTCATGCATGTTGGAAATTTTTTTTTTAATTAGGAAAATGGGAAAAACAGGAAAAATCTAGGAAAATCAGTTTATTTGTTATTTTTCGACTCCTTTTGCAACATTTTAGGTAGTTTATCATGCGTAAGGTGTTCTGTGTATAAAATCGAGCAACTTTCTTTGTTAAAGAACACTTTTTGAAATAATAAAAAAAAAATAAAAAATAGACGAAATGTCGAGAATAAGGTTCAGGCTTCGAGACCTCCTAGCTCCCTTTGATATTAAGTTAAAAGTTTCAAACTCGGTCTCATGGTAGGCCTCTACGGTCCAATCATGCCTGCCAAAGGAAATTTTTATATGTTAATTAGGAGGGCCCCTGTGGGGCCCTAAATGTCTATAGCATAGGTAACCGAGAAAAGGCTTTTGAAGCGAAATTGATTCTTTGTTTCCGTACCGCCTTGGTCTGGTGGTAGGACACCTGACTGGCAAGTCTAGGTTGGAGGGAGGGGACGGGGGTTCGAATCCCAGCTTCGACC
Organism: Parasteatoda lunata; assembly: GCA_949128135.1. Taxonomy (NCBI): domain Eukaryota; kingdom Metazoa; phylum Arthropoda; class Arachnida; order Araneae; family Theridiidae; genus Parasteatoda; species Parasteatoda lunata. Next base: position 114,228,958 of record OX421970.1, read on the forward strand.
ACTTTTTCAAAAAAATTTCTTTTTTTTCTTTCTTTAGTTTTTTTTACATTATATTATTTTTCATATGTGTTTTTCGATATTCTAGAGGGTCATGCATGTAGGAAATTTTTTTTTAATTAGGAAAATGGGAAAAACTGGAAAAATCTAGGAAAATCGGTTAATTTGTTATTTTTCGACTCCTTTTGCAACATTTTAGGTAGTTTATCATGCGTAAGGTGTTCTGTGTATAAAATCGAGCAACTTTCTTTGTTAAAGAACACTTTTTGAAATAATAAAAAAATAAAATAAAAAATAGACGAAATGTCGAGAATAAGGTTCAGGCTTCGAGACCTCCTAGCTCCCTTTAATATTAAGTTATAATTTTCAAACTCGGTCTCATGGTAGGCCTCTATGGTCCAATCATGCCTGCCGAAGGAAATTTTTATTTGTTAATTAGGAGACCCCCAGTGGGGCCCTAAAGGTCTATTGCATAGGTAACCGAGAAAGGGCTTTTGAAGCGAAATTGTTTCTTTCTTTCCGTACCACCTTGGTCTGGTGGTAGGACACCTGACTTGCAAGTCGAGATGGAGGAAGGGGTCGGGGGTTCGAATCCTAGCTGCAGACACTTTTTCAGAAAAATTTCTTTTTTTTCTTTCTTTAGTTTTTTTTACATTATATTATTTTTTAGATGTGTTTTTCGATATTCTAGAGGGTCATGCAGGTAGGAAATTTTTTTTAATTAGGAAAATGGGAAAAACTGGAAAAGTCTAGGAAAGTCAGTTTATTTGTTTTTTTTCGACTCCTTTTGCAACATTTTAGCTAGTCTATCATGCATAAAGTGTTCTGTGTATAAAATCGAGCATCCTTCTTTGTTAAAGAACACTTTTTGGAAAAATAATAAAAAATTTTTTAAAAAAGTCGCAATGTCGAGAATAAGGCTCAGGCTTCGAGACCTCCTAGCTCCATTTAATATTAAGTTATAATTATCAAACTCGGTCTCAAGGTAGGCCTCTAAGGTCCAATCATGCCTGATAAAGGAAATTTTTATATGTTAATTAGGAGACCCCCAGTGGGGCCCTAAAGGTCTATTGCGTAGGTCACCGAGAATGGGCTTTTGAGGCGAAATTGTTTCTTTCTTTTCGTACCACCTTGGTCTGGTGGTAGGACACCTGACTGGCAAGTCGAGACTGGAGGGAGGGGTCGGGGGTTCGAATCTCAGCTGCGGACACTTTTTCAAAAAAATTTCTTTTTTTTTCTTTCTTTAGTTTTTTTTACATTATAATATTTTTCAGATGTGTTTTTCGATATTCTAGACAGTCATGCATGTAGGAAATTTTTTTTTAATAAGGAAAATGGGAAAAACTGGAAAAATCTAGGAAAATCAGCTTATTTGTTATTTTTCGACTCCTTTTGCAACATTTTAGGTAGTTTATCATGCGTAAGGTGTTCTGTGTATAAAATCGAGCATCTTTCTTTGATAAATAACACTTTTTAAAATAATAATAAAAAAAATTTAAAAAAAGACAAAATACCGAGAATAAGGTTCAGGCTTTGAGACCTCCTAGCTCCTTTTAATATTAAGTTATAATTTTCAAACTCAGTCCCAAGGTAGGCCTCTATGGTCCAATCGTGCCTGTTAAAGGAAATTTTTATATGTTAATTAAAAGGGCCCCAGTGGGGCCCTAAAGGTCTACTGCATAGGCAACCGAGTAAGGGCTTTTGAAGCGAAATTGTTTCGTTCTTTCCGTACCACCTTGGTCTAGTGGTAGGACACCTGTCTGGCAGGTCAAGACTGGAGGGAGGGGTCAGGGGTTCGAAAACTAGCTGGGGACACTTTTTCAAAAAAATTTCTTTTTTTTCTTTCTTTAGATTTTTTTACATTATATTATTTTTCAGATGTGTTTTTCGATATTCTGTACGGTCATGCATGTTGGAAATTTTTTTTTAATTAGGAAAATGAGAAAAACTGGAAAAATCTAGGAAAATCAGTTTATTTGTTATTTTTCGACTCCTTTTGCAACATTTTAGGTAGTTTATCATGCGTAAGGTGTTCTGTGTATAAAATCGAGCAACTTTCTTTGTTAAAGAACACTTTTTGAAATAATAATAAAAAAAATTTAAAAAAAGACGAAATGTCGAGAATAAGGTTCAGGCTTTGAGACCTCCTAACTCCCTTTAATATTAAGATATAATTTTCAAACTCAGTCCCAAGGTAGGCCTCTATGGTCCAATCATGCCTGTTAAGGAAATTCTTATATGTTAATTAAAAGGGCCCCAGTAGGGCCCTAAAGGTCTATTGCATAGGCAACCGAGTAAGGGCTTTTGAAGCGAAATTGTTTCTTTCTTTCCGTACCACCTTGGTCTGGTGGTAGGACAACTGACTGGCAAGTCGAGACTGGAGGGAGGGGTCAGGGGTTCTAATCCCAGCTTCGACCACTTTTTCAAAAAAATTTCTTTTTTTTCTTTCTTTAGTTTTTTTTACATTATATTATTCTTCAGATGTGTTTTTCGATATTCTAGAGGGTCATGCATGTAGGAAATTTTTTTTTTAATTAGGAAAATGGGAAAAACTGGAAAAATCTAGGAAAATCAGTTTATTTGTTATTTTTCGACTCCTTTTGCAACATTTTAGGTAGTCTATCATGCATAAGGTGTTCTGTGTATAAAATCGAGCATCCTTCTTTGTTAAAGAACACTTTTTTGGAAAAATAAAAAAAAAAAATAAAAAATAGACGAAATGTCGAGAATAAGGTTCAGGCTTCGAGACCTCCTAGCTCCCTTTAATATTAAGTTATAATTTTCAAACTCGGTCTCATGGTAGGCCTCTATGGTCCAATCATGCCTGCCGAAGGAAATTTTTATTTGTTAATTAGGAGACCCCCAGTGGGGCCCTAAAGGTCTATTGCATAGGTAACCGAGAAAGGGCTTTTGAAGCGAAATTGTTTCTTTCTTTCCGTACCACCTTGGTCTGGTGGTAGGACACCTGACTTGCAAGTCGAGATGGAGGGAGGGGTCGGGGGGTTCGAATCCTAGCTGCAGACACTTTTTCAGAAAAATTTCTTTTTTTTCTTTCTTTAGTTTTTTTTACATTATATTATTTTTTAGATGTGTTTTTCGATATTCTAGAGGGTCATGCAGGTAGGAAATTTTTTTTAATTAGGAAAATGGGAAAAACTGGAAAAGTCTAGGAAAATCAGTTTATTTGTTTTTTTTCGACTCCTTTTGCAACATTTTAGCTAGTCTATCATGCATAAAGTGTTCTGTGTATAAAATCGAGCATCCTTCTTTGTTAAAGAACACTTTTTGGAATAATAATAAAAAATTTTTTAAAAAAGTCACAATGTCGAGAATAAGGCTCAGGCTTCGAGACATCCTAGCTCCATTTAATATTAAGTTATAATTTTCAAACTCGGTCGCAAGGTAGGCCTCTATGGTCCAATTATGCCTGCCGAAGGAAATTTTTATATGTTAATTAGGAGGGCCCCAGTGGGGCCCTAAATGTCTATTACATAGGCAACCGAGTAAAGGCTTTTGAAGCGAAATTGTTTCTTTCTTTCCGTACCACCTTGGTCAGGTGGTAGGACACCTGACTGGCAAGTCGAGACTGGAGGGAGGGGACGGGGGTTCGAATCCTAGCTGCAGACACTTTTTCAGAAAAATTTCTTTTTTTTCTTTCTTTAGTTTTTTTTACATTATATTATTTTTTAGATGTGTTTTTCGATATTCTAGAGGGTCATGCAGGTAGGAAATTTTTTTTAATTAGGAAAATGGGAAAAACTGGAAAAGTCTAGGAAAATCAGTTTATTTGTTTTTTTTCGACTCCTTTTGCAACATTTTAGCTAGTCTATCATGCATAAAGTGTTCTGTGTATAAAATCGAGCATCCTTCTTTGTTAAAGAACACTTTTTGGAATAATAATAAAAAAATTTTTAAAAAAGTCGCAATGTCGAGAATAAGGCTCAGGCTTCGAGACCTCCTAGCTCCATTTAATATTAAGTTATAATTATCAAACTCGGTCTCAAGGTAGGTCTCTAAGGTCCAATCATGCCTGCAAAAGGAAATTTTTATATGTTAATTAAGAGACCCCCAGTGGGGCCCTAAAGGTCTATTGCGTAGGTCACCGACAATGGGCTTTTGAGGCGAAATTGTTTCTTTCTTTTCGTACCACCTTGGTCTGGTGGTAGGACACCTGACTGGCAAGTCAAGACTGGAGGGAGGGGTCGGGGGTTCGAATCTCAGCTGCGGACACTTTTTCAAAAAAATTTCTTTTGTTTTCTTTCTTTAGTTTTTTTTACATTATAATATTTTTCAGATGTGTTTTTCGATATTCTAGACAGTCATGCATGTAGGAAATTTTTTTTTAATAAGGAAAAGGGGAAAAACTGGAAAAATCTAGGAAAATCAGCTTATTTGTTATTTTTTGACTCCTTTTGCAACATTTTAGGTAGTTTATCATGCGTAAGGTGTTCTGTGTATAAAATTGAGCAACTTTCTTTGTTAAAGAACACTTTTTGAAATAATAATAAAAAAATTTTAAAAAAGACGAAATGTGGAGAATAAGGTTTAGGCTTTGAGACCTCCTAGCTCCATTTAATATTAAGTTAAAATTTTCAAACTCGGTCCCAAGGTAGGCCTCTATGGTCTAATAATGCCTGTTGATGGAAATTTTTATATGTTAATTAGGAGGGCCCCAGTGGGGCCCTAAAGGTCTATTGCATAGGCAACCGAGTAAGGGCTTTTGAAGCGAAATTGTTTCTTTCTTTCCGTACCGCCTTGGTCTGGTGGTAGGACACCTGAATGGCAAGTTGAGGTTGGAGGGAGGGGACGGGGGCTCGAATCTCAGCTGCGGACACTTTTTCAAAAAATTTCTTTTTTTTCTTTCTTTAGTTTTTTTTACATTTTATTATTTTTCGGATGTGTTTTTCGATATTCTAGACGGCCATGCATGTTGGAAATTTTTTTTTTAATTAGGAAAATGGGAAAAACTGGAAAAATCTAGGAAAATCAGTTTATTTGTTATTTTTCGACTCCTTTTGCAACATTTTAGGTAGTTTATCATGCGTAAGGTGTTCTGTGTATTAAATCGAGCAACTTTCTTTGTTAAAGAACACTTTTTGAAATAATAATAAAAAAAATTTAAATAAAGACGAAATGTCGAGAATAAGGTTCAGGCTTTGATACCTCCTAGCTCCCTTTAATATTAAGTTATAATTTTCAAACTCTTTCCCAAGGTAGGCCTCTATGGTCCAATAATGCCTGTTGAAGGAAACTTTTATATGTTAATTAGGAGGGCCCCAGATGGGCCCTAAAGGTCTATTGCATTGGCAACCGAGTAAGGGCTTTTGTAGCGAAATTGTTTCTTTCTTTCCGTACCACCTTGGTCTGGTGGTAGGTAAACTGACTGGCAAGTCGAGACTGGAGGGAGGGGACGGGGGTTCGAATCCCAGCTTCGACCACTTTTTCAAAAAAATTTCTTTTTTTTCTATCTTTAGTTTTTTTTACATTATATTATTTTTCAGATGTGTTTTTTGATATTCTAGACGGTCATGCATGTTGGAAATTTTTTTTTTTTAATTAGGAAAATGGGAAAAACTGGAAAAATCTAGAAAAATCAGTTTATTTGTTATTTTTCGACTCCTTTTGCAACATTTTAGGTAGTTTATCATGCGTAAGGTGTTCTGTGTATAAAATCGAGCATCTTTCTTTGATAAATAACACACTTTAAAATAATAATAAAAAAAATTTAAAAAAAGACAAAATACCGAGAATAAGGTTCAGGCTTTGAGACCTCCTAGCTCCCTTTAATATTAAGTCATAATTTTCAAACTCAGTCCCAAGGTAGGCCTCTATGGTCCAATCGTGCCTGTTAAAGGAAATTTTTATATGTTAATTAAAAGGGCCCCAGTGGGGCCCTAAAGGTCTACTGCATAGGCAACCGAGTAAGGGCTTTTGAAGCGAAATTGTTTCGTTCTTTCCGTACCACCTTGGTCTAGTGGTAGGACACCTGTCTGGCAGGTCAAGACTGGAGGGAGGGGTCAGGGGTTCGAAAACCAGCTGGGGACACTTTTTCAAAAAAATTTCTTTTTTTTCTTTCTTTAGATTTTTTTACATTATATTATTTTTCAGATGTGTTTTTCGATATTCTGTACGGTCATGCATGTTGGAAATTTTTTTTTAATTAGGAAAATGAGAAAAACTGGAAAAATCTAGGAAAATCAGTTTATTTGTTATTTTTCGACTCCTTTTGCAACATTTTAGGTAGTTTATCATGCGTAAGGTGTTCTGTGTATAAAATCGAGCAACTTTCTTTGTTAAAGAACACCTTTTGAAATAATAATAAAAAAAATTTAAAAAAAGACGAAATGTCGAGAATAAGGTTCAGGCTTTGAGAACTCCTAACTCCCTTTAATATTAAGTTATAATTTTCAAACTCAGTCCCAAGGTAGGCCTCTATGGTCCAATCATGCCTGTTAAGGAAATTCTTATATGTTAATTAAAAGGGCCCCAGTAGGGCCCTAAAGGTCTATTGCATAGGCAACCGAGTAAGGGCTTTTGAAGCGAAATTGTTTCTTTCTTTCCGTACCACCTTGGTCTGGTGGTAGGACACCTGACTGGCAAGTCGAGACTGGAGGGAGGGGTCAGGGGTTCTAATCCCAGCTTCGACCACTTTTTCAAAAAAATTTCTTTTTTCTCTTTCTTTAGTTTTTTTTACATTATATTATTCTTCAGATGAGTTTTTCGATATTCTAGAGGGTCATGCATGTAGGAAATTTTTTTTTTAATTAGGAAAATGGGAAAAACTGGAAAAATCTAGGAAAATCAGTTTATTTGTTATTTTTCGACTCCTTTTGCAACATTTTAGGTAGTCTATCATGCATAAGGTGTTCTGTGTATAAAATCGAGCATCCTTCTTTGTTAAAGAACACTTTTTTGGAAAAATAAAAATAAAAAATAAAAAATAGACGAAATGTCGAGAATAAGGTTCAGGCTTCGAGACCTCCTAGCTCCCTTTCATATTAAGTTATAGTTTTCAAACTCGGTCTCATGGTAGGCCTCTATGGTCCAATCATGCCTGCCGAAGGAAATTTTTATTTGTTAATTAGGAGACCCCCAGTGGGGCCCTAAAGGTCTATTGCATAGGTAACCGAGAAAGGGCTTTTGAAGCGAAATTGTTTCTTTCTTTCCGTACCACCTTGGTCTGGTGGTAGGACACCTGACTTGCAAGTCGAGATGGAGGGAGGGGTCGGGGGTTCGAATCCTAGCTGCAGACACTTTTTCAGAAAAATTTCTTTTTTTTCTTTCTTTAGTTTTTTTTACATTATATTATTTTTTAGATGTGTTTTTCGATATTCTAGAGGGTCATGCAGGTAGGAAATTTTTTTTAATTAGGAAAATGGGAAAAACTGGAAAAGTCTAGGAAAATCAGTTTATTTGTTTTTTTTCGACTCCTTTTGCAACATTTTAGCTAGTCTATCATGCATAAAGTGTTCTGTGTATAAAATCGAGCATCCTTCTTTGTTAAAGAACACTTTTTGGAAAAATAATAAAAAATTTTTTAAAAAAGTCGCAATGTCGAGAATAAGGCTCAGGCTTCGAGACCTCCTAGCTCCATTTAATATTAAGTTATAATTATCAAACTCGGTCTCAAGGTAGGCCTCTAAGGTCCAATCATGCCTGCAAAAGGAAATTTTTATATGTTAATTAGGAGACCCCCAGTGGGGCCCTAAAGGTCTATTGCGTAGGTCACCGAGAATGGGCTTTTGAGGCGAAATTGTTTCTTTCTTTTCGTACCACCTTGGTCTGGTGGTAGGACACCTGACTGGCAAGTCGAGACTGGAGGGAGGGGTCGGGGGTTCGAATCTCAGCTGCGGACACTTTTTCAAAAAAATTTCTTTTTTTTTCTTTCTTTAGTTTTTTTTACATTATAATATTTTTCAGATGTGTTTTTCGATATTCTAGACAGTCATGCATGTAGGAAATTTTTTTTTAATAAGGAAAATGGGAAAAACTGGAAAAATCTAGGAAAATCAGCTTATTTGTTATTTTTCGACTCCTTTTGCAATATTTTAGGTAGTTTATCATGCGTAAGGTGTTCTGTGTATAAAATCGAGCATCTTTCTTTGATAAATAACACTTTTTAAAATAATAATAAAAAAAATTTAAAAAAAGACAAAATACCGAGAATAAGGTTCAGGCTTTGAGACCTCCTAGCTCCCTTTAATATTAAGTTATAATTTTCAAACTCAGTCCCAAGGTAGGCCTCTATGGTCCAATCGTGCCTGTTAAAGGAAATTTTTATATGTTAATTAAAAGGGCCCCAGTGGGGCCCTAAAGGTCTACTGCATAGGCAACCGAGTAAGGGCTTTTGAAGCGAAATTGTTTCGTTCTTTCCGTACCACCTTGGTCTAGTGGTAGGACACCTGTCTGGCAGGTCAAGACTGGAGGGAGGGGTCAGGGGTTCGAAAACTAGCTGGGGACACTTTTTCAAAAAAATTTCTTTTTTTTCTTTCTTTAGATTTTTTTACATTATATTATTTTTCAGATGTGTTTTTCGATATTCTGTACGGTCATGCATGTTGGAAATTTTTTTTTAATTAGGAAAATGAGAAAAACTGGAAAAATCTAGGAAAATCAGTTTATTTGTTATTTTTCGACTCCTTTTGCAACATTTTAGGTAGTTTATCATGCGTAAGGTGTTCTGTGTATAAAATCGAGCAACTTTCTTTGTTAAAGAACACTTTTTGAAATAATAATAAAAAAAATTTAAAAAAAGACGAAATGTCGAGAATAAGGTTCAGGCTTTGAGACCTCCTAACTCCCTTTAATATTAAGATATAATTTTCAAACTCAGTCCCAAGGTAGGCCTCTATGGTCCAATCATGCCTGTTAAGGAAATTCTTATATGTTAATTAAAAGGGCCCCAGTAGGGCCCTAAAGGTCTATTGCATAGGCAACCGAGTAAGGGCTTTTGAAGCGAAATTGTTTCTTTCTTTCCGTACCACCTTGGTCTGGTGGTAGGACAACTGACTGGCAAGTCGAGACTGGAGGGAGGGGTCAGGGGTTCTAATCCCAGCTTCGACCACTTTTTCAAAAAAATTTCTTTTTTTTCTTTCTTTAGTTTTTTTTACATTATATTATTCTTCAGATGTGTTTTTCGATATTCTAGAGGGTCATGCATGTAGGAAATTTTTTTTTTAATTAGGAAAATGGGAAAAACTGGAAAAATCTAGGAAAATCAGTTTATTTGTTATTTTTCGACTCCTTTTGCAACATTTTAGGTAGTCTATCATGCATAAGGTGTTCTGTGTATAAAATCGAGCATCCTTCTTTGTTAAAGAACACTTTTTTGGAAAAATAAAAAAAAAAAATAAAAAATAGACGAAATGTCGAGAATAAGGTTCAGGCTTCGAGACCTCCTAGCTCCCTTTAATATTAAGTTATAATTTTCAAACTCGGTCTCATGGTAGGCCTCTATGGTCCAATCATGCCTGCCGAAGGAAATTTTTATTTGTTAATTAGGAGACCCCCAGTGGGGCCCTAAAGGTCTATTGCATAGGTAACCGAGAAAGGGCTTTTGAAGCGAAATTGTTTCTTTCTTTCCGTACCACCTTGGTCTGGTGGTAGGACACCTGACTTGCAAGTCGAGATGGAGGGAGGGGTCGGGGGTTCGAATCCTAGCTGCAGACACTTTTTCAGAAAAATTTCTTTTTTTTCTTTCTTTAGTTTTTTTTACATTATATTATTTTTTAGATGTGTTTTTCGATATTCTAGAGGGTCATGCAGGTAGGAAATTTTTTTTAATTAGGAAAATGGGAAAAACTGGAAAAGTCTAGGAAAATCAGTTTATTTGTTTTTTTTCGACTCCTTTTGCAACATTTTAGCTAGTCTATCATGCATAAAGTGTTCTGTGTATAAAATCGAGCATCCTTCTTTGTTAAAGAACACTTTTTGGAATAATAATAAAAAAAATTTTAAAAAAGTCACAATGTCGAGAATAAGGCTCAGGCTTCGAGACATCCTAGCTCCATTTAATATTAAGTTATAATTATCAAACTCGGTCTCAAGGTAGGCCTCTAAGGTCCAATCATGCCTGCAAAAGGAAATTTTTATATGTTAATTAGGAGACCCCGAGTGGGGCCCTAAAGGTCTATTGCGTAGGTCACCGAGAATGGGCTTTTGAGGCGAAATTGTTTCTTTCTTTTCGTACCACCTTGGTCTGGTGGTAGGACACCTGACTGGCAAGTCGAGACTGGAGGGAGGGGACGGGGCTTCGAATCCCAGCTTCGACCACTTTTTCAAAAAAATTTCTTTTTTTTCTTTCTTTAGTTTTTTTTACATTATATTATTTTTCAGATGTGTTTTTTAATATTCTAGACGGTCATGCATGTTGGAAATTTTTTTTTTAATTAGGAAAATGGGAAAAACTGTAAAAATCTAGAAAAATCAGTTTAGTTGTTATTTTTCGACTCCTTTTGCAACATTTTAGGTAGTTTATCATGCGTAAGGTGTTCTGTGTATAAAATCGAGCATCTTTCTTTGATAAATAACACTTTTTAAAATAATAATAAAAAAAATTTAAAAAAAGACAAAATACCGAGAATAAGGTTCAGGCTTTGAGACCTCCTAGCTCCCTTTAATATTAAGTTATAATTTTCAAACTCAGTCCCAAGGTAGGCCTCTATGGTCCAATCGTGCCTGTTAAAGGAAATTTTTATATGTTAATTAAAAGGGCCCCAGTGGGGCCCTAAAGGTCTACTGCATAGGCAACCGAGTAAGGGCTTTTGAAGCGAAATTGTTTCGTTCTTTCCGTACCACCTTGGTCTAGTGGTAGGACACCTGTCTGGCAGGTCAAGACTGGAGGGAGGGGTCAGGGGTTCGAAAACCAGCTGGGGACACTTTTTCAAAAAAATTTCTTTTTTTTCTTTCTTTAGATTTTTTTACATTATATTATTTTTCAGATGTGTTTTTCGATATTCTGTACGGTCATGCATGTTGGAAATTTTTTTTTAATTAGGAAAATGAGAAAAACTGGAAAAATCTAGGAAAATCAGTTTATTTGTTATTTTTCGACTCCTTTTGCAACATTTTAGGTAGTTTATCATGCGTAAGGTGTTCTGTGTATAAAATCGAGCAACTTTCTTTGTTAAAGAACACTTTTTGAAATAATAATAAAAAAAATTTAAAAAAAGACGAAATGTCGAGAATAAGGTTCAGGCTTTGAGACCTCCTAACTCCCTTTAATATTAAGATATAATTTTCAAACTCAGTACCAAGGTAGGCCTCTATGGTCCAATCATGCCTGTTAAGGAAATTCTTATATGTTAATTAAAAGGGCCCCAGTAGGGCCCTAAAGGTCTATTGCATAGGCAACCGAGTAAGGGCTTTTGAAGCGAAATTGTTTCTTTCTTTCCGTACCACCTTGGTCTGGTGGTAGGACAACTGACTGGCAAGTCGAGACTGGAGGGAGGGGTCAGGGGTTCTAATCCCAGCTTCGACCACTTTTTCAAAAAAATTTCTTTTTTTTCTTTCTTTAGTTTTTTTTACATTATATTATTCTTCAGATGTGTTTTTCGATATTCTAGAGGGTCATGCATGTAGGAAATTTTTTTTTTAATTAGGAAAATGGGAAAAACTGGAAAAATCTAGGAAAATCAGTTTATTTGTTATTTTTCGACTCCTTTTGCAACATTTTAGGTAGTCTATCATGCATAAGGTGTTCTGTGTATAAAATCGAGCATCCTTCTTTGTTAAAGAACACTTTTTTGGAAAAATAAAAAAAAAAAATAAAAAATAGACGAAATGTCGAGAATAAGGTTCAGGCTTCGAGACCTCCTAGCTCCCTTTAATATTAAGTTATAATTTTCAAACTCGGTCTCATGGTAGGCCTCTATGGTCCAATCATGCCTGCCGAAGGAAATTTTTATTTGTTAATTAGGAGACCCCCAGTGGGGCCCTAAAGGTCTATTGCATAGGTAACCGAGAAAGGGCTTTTGAAGCGAAATTGTTTCTTTCTTTCCGTACCACCTTGGTCTGGTGGTAGGACTCCTGACTTGCAAGTCGAGATGGAGGGAGGGGTCGGGGGGTTCGAATCCTAGCTGCAGACACTTTTTCAGAAAAATTTCTTTTTTTTCTTTCTTTAGTTTTTTTTACATTATATTATTTTTTAGATGTGTTTTTCGATATTCTAGAGGGTCATGCAGGTAGGAAATTTTTTTTAATTAGGAAAATGGGAAAAACTGGAAAAGTCTAGGAAAATCAGTTTATTTGTTTTTTTTCGACTCCTTTTGCAACATTTTAGCTAGTCTATCATGCATAAAGTGTTCTGTGTATAAAATCGAGCATCCTTCTTTGTTAAAGAACACTTTTTGGAATAATAATAAAAAATTTTTTAAAAAAGTCACAATGTCGAGAATAAGGCTCAGGCTTCGAGACATCCTAGCTCCATTTAATATTAAGTTATAATTATCAAACTCGGTCTCAAGGTAGGCCTCTAAGGTCCAATCATGCCTGCAAAAGGAAATTTTTATATGTTAATTAGGAGGGCCACAGTGGGGCCCTAAATGTCTATTGCATAGGTAACCGAGAAAAGGCTTTTGAAGCGAAATTGTTTCTTTCTTTCCGTACCGCCTTGGTCTGGTGGTAGGACACCTGACTGGCATGTCGAGGTTGGAGGGAGGGGACGGGGTTCGAATCCCAGCTTCGACCACTTTTTCAAAAAAATTTCTTTTTTTTCTTTCTTTAGTTTTTTTTTACATTATATTATTTTTTAAATGTGTTTTTCGATATTCTAGAGGGTCATGCAGGTAGGAAATTTTTTTTTAATTAGGAAAATGGGAAATGTCTAGGAAAATCAGTTTATTTGTTATTTTTCGACTACTTTTGCAACATTTTAGGTAGTCTATCATGCATAAGGTGTTCTGTGTAAAAAATCGAGAATCCTTCTTTGTTAAAGAACACTTTTTGAAATAATAATAAAAAAATTTTAAAAAAGACGAAATGTTGAGAATAAGGTTTAGGCTTTGAGACCTCCTAGCTCCTTTTAATATTAAGTTATAATTTTCAAACTCGGTCGCAAGGTAGGCCTCTATGGTCCAATTATGCCTGCCGAAGGAAATTTTTATATGTTAATTAGGAGGGCCCCAGTGGGGCCCTAAATGTCTATTACATAGGCAACCGAGTAAAGGCTTTTGAAGCGAAATTGTTTCTTTCTTTCCGTACCACCTTGGTCAGGTGGTAGGACACCTGACTGGCAAGTCGAGACTGGAGGGAGGGGACGGGGGTTCGAATCCTAGCTGCAGACACTTTTTCAGAAAAATTTCTTTTTTTTCTTTCTTTAGTTTTTTTTACATTATATTATTTTTTAGATGTGTTTTTCGATATTCTAGAGGGTCATGCAGGTAGGAAATTTTTTTTAATTAGGAAAATGGGAAAAACTGGAAAAGTCTAGGAAAATCAGTTTATTTGTTTTTTTTCGACTCCTTTTGCAACATTTTAGCTAGTCTATCATGCATAAAGTGTTCTGTGTATAAAATCGAGCATCCTTCTTTGTTAAAGAACACTTTTTGGAATAATAATAAAAAATTTTTTAAAAAAGTCGCAATGTCGAGAATAAGGCTCAGGCTTCGAGACCTCCTAGCTCCATTTAATATTAAGTTATAATTATCAAACTCGGTCTCAAGGTAGGTCTCTAAGGTCCAATCATGCCTGCAAAAGGAAATTTTTATATGTTAATTAAGAGACCCCCAGTGGGGCCCTAAAGGTCTATTGCGTAGGTCACCGAGAATGGGCTTTTGAGGCGAAATTGTTTCTTTCTTTTCGTACCACCTTGGTCTGGTGGTAGGACACCTGACTGGGAAGTCAAGACTGGAGGGAGGGGTCGGGGGTTCGAATCTCAGCTGCGGACACTTTTTCAAAAAAATTTCTTTTGTTTTCTTTCTTTAGTTTTTTTTACATTATAATATTTTTCAGATGTGTTTTTCGATATTCTAGACAGTCATGCATGTAGGAAATTTTTTTTTAATAAGGAAAAGGGGAAAAACTGGAAAAATCTAGGAAAATCAGCTTATTTGTTATTTTTTGACTCCTTTTGCAACATTTTAGGTAGTTTATCATGCGTAAGGTGTTCTGTGTATAAAATTGAGCAACTTTCTTTGTTAAAGAACACTTTTTGAAATAATAATAAAAAAATTTTAAAAAAGACGAAATGTGGAGAATAAGGTTTAGGCTTTGAGACCTCCTAGCTCCATTTAATATTAAGTTAAAATTTTCAAACTCGGTCCCAAGGTAGGCCTCTATGGTCTAATAATGCCTGTTGATGGAAATTTTTATATGTTAATTAGGAGGGCCCCAGTGGGGCCCTAAAGGTCTATTGCATAGGCAACCGAGTAAGGGCTTTTGAAGCGAAATTGTTTCTTTCTTTCCGTACCGCCTTGGTCTGGTGGTAGGACACCTGAATGGCAAGTTGAGGTTGGAGGGAGGGGACGGGGGCTCGAATCTCAGCTGCGGACACTTTTTCAAAAAATTTCTTTTTTTTCTTTCTTTAGTTTTTTTTACATTTTATTATTTTTCGGATGTGTTTTTCGATATTCTAGACGGCCATGCATGTTGGAAATTTTTTTTTTAATTAGGAAAATGGGAAAAACTGGAAAAATCTAGGAAAATCAGTTTATTTGTTATTTTTCGACTCCTTTTGCAACATTTTAGGTAGTTTATCATGCGTAAGGTGTTCTGTGTATTAAATCGAGCAACTTTCTTTGTTAAAGAACACTTTTTGAAATAATAATAAAAAAAATTTAAATAAAGACGAAATGTCGAGAATAAGGTTCAGGCTTTGATACCTCCTAGCTCCCTTTAATATTAAGTTATAATTTTCAAACTCTTTCCCAAGGTAGGCCTCTATGGTCCAATAATGCCTGTTGAAGGAAACTTTTATATGTTAATTAGGAGGGCCCCAGATGGGCCCTAAAGGTCTATTGCATTGGCAACCGAGTAAGGGCTTTTGTAGCGAAATTGTTTCTTTCTTTCCGTACCACCTTGGTCTGGTGGTAGGTAAACTGACTGGCAAGTCGAGACTGGAGGGAGGGGACGGGGGTTCGAATCCCAGCTTCGACCACTTTTTCAAAAAAATTTCTTTTTTTTCTATCTTTAGTTTTTTTTACATTATATTATTTTTCAGATGTGTTTTTTGATATTCTAGACGGTCATGCATGTTGGAAATTTTTTTTTTTTAATTAGGAAAATGGGAAAAACTGGAAAAATCTAGAAAAATCAGTTTATTTGTTATTTTTCGACTCCTTTTGCAACATTTTAGGTAGTTTATCATGCGTAAGGTGTTCTGTGTATAAAATCGAGCATCTTTCTTTGATAAATAACACACTTTAAAATAATAATAAAAAAAATTTAAAAAAAGACAAAATACCGAGAATAAGGTTCAGGCTTTGAGACCTCCTAGCTCCCTTTAATATTAAGTCATAATTTTCAAACTCAGTCCCAAGGTAGGCCTCTATGGTCCAATCGTGCCTGTTAAAGGAAATTTTTATATGTTAATTAAAAGGGCCCCAGTGGGGCCCTAAAGGTCTACTGCATAGGCAACCGAGTAAGGGCTTTTGAAGCGAAATTGTTTCGTTCTTTCCGTACCACCTTGGTCTAGTGGTAGGACACCTGTCTGGCAGGTCAAGACTGGAGGGAGGGGTCAGGGGTTCGAAAACCAGCTGGGGACACTTTTTCAAAAAAATTTCTTTTTTTTCTTTCTTTAGATTTTTTTACATTATATTATTTTTCAGATGTGTTTTTCGATATTCTGTACGGTCATGCATGTTGGAAATTTTTTTTTAATTAGGAAAATGAGAAAAACTGGAAAAATCTAGGAAAATCAGTTTATTTGTTATTTTTCGACTCCTTTTGCAACATTTTAGGTAGTTTATCATGCGTAAGGTGTTCTGTGTATAAAATCGAGCAACTTTCTTTGTTAAAGAACACCTTTTGAAATAATAATAAAAAAAATTTAAAAAAAGACGAAATGTCGAGAATAAGGTTCAGGCTTTGAGAACTCCTAACTCCCTTTAATATTAAGTTATAATTTTCAAACTCAGTCCCAAGGTAGGCCTCTATGGTCCAATCATGCCTGTTAAGGAAATTCTTATATGTTAATTAAAAGGGCCCCAGTAGGGCCCTAAAGGTCTATTGCATAGGCAACCGAGTAAGGGCTTTTGAAGCGAAATTGTTTCTTTCTTTCCGTACCACCTTGGTCTGGTGGTAGGACACCTGACTGGCAAGTCGAGACTGGAGGGAGGGGTCAGGGGTTCTAATCCCAGCTTCGACCACTTTTTCAAAAAAATTTCTTTTTTCTCTTTCTTTAGTTTTTTTTACATTATATTATTCTTCAGATGAGTTTTTCGATATTCTAGAGGGTCATGCATGTAGGAAATTTTTTTTTAATTAGGAAAATGGGAAAAACTGGAAAAATCTAGGAAAATCAGTTTATTTGTTATTTTTCGACTCCTTTTGCAACATTTTAGGTAGTCTATCATGCATAAGGTGTTCTGTGTATAAAATCGAGCATCCTTCTTTGTTAAAGAACACTTTTTTGGAAAAATAAAAATAAAAAATAAAAAATAGACGAAATGTCGAGAATAAGGTTCAGGCTTCGAGACCTCCTAGCTCCCTTTCATATTAAGTTATAGTTTTCAAACTCGGTCTCATGGTAGGCCTCTATGGTCCAATCATGCCTGCCGAAGGAAATTTTTATTTGTTAATTAGGAGACCCCCAGTGGGGCCCTAAAGGTCTATTGCATAGGTAACCGAGAAAGGGCTTTTGAAGCGAAATTGTTTCTTTCTTTCCGTACCACCTTGGTCTGGTGGTAGGACACCTGACTTGCAAGTCGAGATGGAGGGAGGGGTCGGGGGTTCGAATCCTAGCTGCAGACACTTTTTCAGAAAAATTTCTTTTTTTTCTTTCTTTAGTTTTTTTTACATTATATTATTTTTTAGATGTGTTTTTCGATATTCTAGAGGGTCATGCAGGTAGGAAATTTTTTTTAATTAGGAAAATGGGAAAAACTGGAAAAGTCTAGGAAAATCAGTTTATTTGTTTTTTTTCGACTCCTTTTGCAACATTTTAGCTAGTCTATCATGCATAAAGTGTTCTGTGTATAAAATCGAGCATCCTTCTTTGTTAAAGAACACTTTTTGGAAAAATAATAAAAAATTTTTTAAAAAAGTCGCAATGTCGAGAATAAGGCTCAGGCTTCGAGACCTCCTAGCTCCATTTAATATTAAGTTATAATCATCAAACTCGGTCTCAAGGTAGGCCTCTAAGGTCCAATCATGCCTGCAAAAGGAAATTTTTATATGTTAATTAGGAGACCCCCAGTGGGGCCCTAAAGGTCTATTGCGTAGGTCACCGAGAATGGGCTTTTGAGGCGAAATTGTTTCTTTCTTTTCGTACCACCTTGGTCTGGTGGTAGGACACCTGACTGGCAAGTCGAGACTGGAGGGAGGGGTCGGGGGTTCGAATCTCAGCTGCGGACACTTTTTCAAAAAAATTTCTTTTTTTTTCTTTCTTTAGTTTTTTTTACATTATAATATTTTTCAGATGTGTTTTTCGATATTCTAGACAGTCATGCATGTAGGAAATTTTTTTTTAATAAGGAAAATGGGAAAAACTGGAAAAATCTAGGAAAATCAGCTTATTTGTTATTTTTCGACTCCTTTTGCAATATTTTAGGTAGTTTATCATGCGTAAGGTGTTCTGTGTATAAAATCGAGCATCTTTCTTTGATAAATAACACTTTTTAAAATAATAATAAAAAAAATTTAAAAAAAGACAAAATACCGAGAATAAGGTTCAGGCTTTGAGACCTCCTAGCTCCCTTTAATATTAAGTTATAATTTTCAAACTCAGTCCCAAGGTAGGCCTCTATGGTCCAATCGTGCCTGTTAAAGGAAATTTTTATATGTTAATTAAAAGGGCCCCAGTGGGGCCCTAAAGGTCTACTGCATAGGCAACCGAGTAAGGGCTTTTGAAGCGAAATTGTTTCGTTCTTTCCGTACCACCTTGGTCTAGTGGTAGGACACCTGTCTGGCAGGTCAAGACTGGAGGGAGGGGTCAGGGGTTCGAAAACTAGCTGGGGACACTTTTTCAAAAAAATTTCTTTTTTTTCTTTCTTTAGATTTTTTTACATTATATTATTTTTCAGATGTGTTTTTCGATATTCTGTACGGTCATGCATGTTGGAAATTTTTTTTTAATTAGGAAAATGAGAAAAACTGGAAAAATCTAGGAAAATCAGTTTATTTGTTATTTTTCGACTCCTTTTGCAACATTTTAGGTAGTTTATCATGCGTAAGGTGTTCTGTGTATAAAATCGAGCAACTTTCTTTGTTAAAGAACACTTTTTGAAATAATAATAAAAAAAATTTAAAAAAAGACGAAATGTCGAGAATAAGGTTCAGGCTTTGAGACCTCCTAACTCCCTTTAATATTAAGATATAATTTTCAAACTCAGTCCCAAGGTAGGCCTCTATGGTCCAATCATGCCTGTTAAGGAAATTCTTATATGTTAATTAAAAGGGCCCCAGTAGGGCCCTAAAGGTCTATTGCATAGGCAACCGAGTAAGGGCTTTTGAAGCGAAATTGTTTCTTTCTTTCCGTACCACCTTGGTCTGGTGGTAGGACAACTGACTGGCAAGTTGAGACTGGAGGGAGGGGTCAGGGGTTCTAATCCCAGCTTCGACCACTTTTTCAAAAAAATTTCTTTTTTTTCTTTCTTTAGTTTTTTTTACATTATATTATTCTTCAGATGTGTTTTTCGATATTCTAGAGGGTCATGCATGTAGGAAATTTTTTTTTTAATTAGGAAAATGGGAAAAACTGGAAAAATCTAGGAAAATCAGTTTATTTGTTATTTTTCGACTCCTTTTGCAACATTTTAGGTAGTCTATCATGCATAAGGTGTTCTGTGTATAAAATCGAGCATCCTTCTTTGTTAAAGAACACTTTTTTGGAAAAATAAAAAAAAAAAATAAAAAATAGACGAAATGTCGAGAATAAGGTTCAGGCTTCGAGACCTCCTAGCTCCCTTTAATATTAAGTTATAATTTTCAAACTCGGTCTCATGGTAGGCCTCTATGGTCCAATCATGCCTGCCGAAGGAAATTTTTATTTGTTAATTAGGAGACCCCCAGTGGGGCCCTAAAGGTCTATTGCATAGGTAATCGAGAAAGGGCTTTTGAAGCGAAATTGTTTCTTTCTTTCCGTACCACCTTGGTCTGGTGGTAGGACACCTGACTTGCAAGTCGAGATGGAGGGAGGGGTCGGGGGTTCGAATCCTAGCTGCAGACACTTTTTCAGAAAAATTTCTTTTTTTTCTTTCTTTAGTTTTTTTTACATTATATTATTTTTTAGATGTGTTTTTCGATATTCTAGAGGGTCATGCAGGTAGGAAATTTTTTTTAATTAGGAAAATGGGAAAAACTGGAAAAGTCTAGGAAAATCAGTTTATTTGTTTTTTTTCGACTCCTTTTGCAACATTTTAGCTAGTCTATCATGCATAAAGTGTTCTGTGTATAAAATCGAGCATCCTTCTTTGTTAAAGAACACTTTTTGGAATAATAATAAAAAAAATTTTAAAAAAGTCACAATGTCGAGAATAAGGCTCAGGCTTCGAGACATCCTAGCTCCATTTAATATTAAGTTATAATTATCAAACTCGGTCTCAAGGTAGGCCTCTAAGGTCCAATCATGCCTGCAAAAGGAAATTTTTATATGTTAATTAGGAGACCCCGAGTGGGGCCCTAAAGGTCTATTGCGTAGGTCACCGAGAATGGGCTTTTGAGGCGAAATTGTTTCTTTCTTTTCGTACCACCTTGGTCTGGTGGTAGGACACCTGACTGGCAAGTCGAGACTGGAGGGAGGGGACGGGGCTTCGAATCCCAGCTTCGACCACTTTTTCAAAAAAATTTCTTTTTTTTCTTTCTTTAGTTTTTTTTACATTATATTATTTTTCAGATGTGTTTTTTAATATTCTAGACGGTCATGCATGTTGGAAATTTTTTTTTTAATTAGGAAAATGGGAAAAACTGGAAAAATCTAGAAAAATCAGTTTAGTTGTTATTTTTCGACTCCTTTTGCAACATTTTAGGTAGTTTATCATGCGTAAGGTGTTCTGTGTATAAAATCGAGCATCTTTCTTTGATAAATAACACTTTTTAAAATAATAATAAAAAAAATTTAAAAAAAGACAAAATACCGAGAATAAGGTTCAGGCTTTGAGACCTCCTAGCTCCCTTTAATATTAAGTTATAATTTTCAAACTCAGTCCCAAGGTAGGCCTCTATGGTCCAATCGTGCCTGTTAAAGGAAATTTTTATATGTTAATTAAAAGGGCCCCAGTGGGGCCCTAAAGGTCTACTGCATAGGCAACCGAGTAAGGGCTTTTGAAGCGAAATTGTTTCGTTCTTTCCGTACCACCTTGGTCTAGTGGTAGGACACCTGTCTGGCAGGTCAAGACTGGAGGGAGGGGTCAGGGGTTCGAAAACCAGCTGGGGACACTTTTTCAAAAAAATTTCTTTTTTTCCTTTCTTTAGATTTTTTTACATTATATTATTTTTCAGATGTGTTTTTTGATATTCTGTACGGTCATGCATGTTGGAAATTTTTTTTTAATTAGGAAAATGAGAAAAACTGGAAAAATCTAGGAAAATCAGTTTATTTGTTATTTTTCGACTCCTTTTGCAACATTTTAGGTAGTTTATCATGCGTAAGGTGTTCAGTGTATAAAATCGAGCAACTTTCTTTGTTAAAGAACACTTTTTGAAATAATAATAAAAAAAATTTAAAAAAAGACGAAATGTCGAGAATAAGGTTCAGGCTTTGAGACCTCCTAACTCCCTTTAATATTAAGATATAATTTTCAAACTCAGTCCCAAGGTAGGCCTCTATGGTTCAATCATGCCTGTTAAGGAAATTCTTATATGTTAATTAAAAGGGCCCCAGTAGGGCCCTAAAGGTCTATTGCATAGGCAACCGAGTAAGGGCTTTTGAAGCGAAATTGTTTCTTTCTTTCCGTACCACCTTGGTCTGGTGGTAGGACACCTGACTTGCAAGTCGAGATGGAGGGAGGGGTCGGGGGTTCGAATCCTAGCTGCAGACACTTTTTCAGAAAAATTTCTTTTTTTTCTTTCTTTAGTTTTTTTTACATTATATTATTTTTTAGATGTGTTTTTCGATATTCTAGAGGGTCATGCAGGTAGGAAATTTTTTTTAATTAGGAAAATGGGAAAAACTGGAAAAGTCTAGGAAAAT
Organism: Parasteatoda lunata; assembly: GCA_949128135.1. Lineage (NCBI taxonomy): Eukaryota > Metazoa > Arthropoda > Arachnida > Araneae > Theridiidae > Parasteatoda > Parasteatoda lunata. The sequence goes on from OX421970.1 coordinate 114,250,241, forward strand.
CAGTTTATTTGTTTTTTTTCGACTCCTTTTGCAACATTTTAGCTAGTCTATCATGCATAAAGTGTTCTGTGTATAAAATCGAGCATCCTTCTTTGTTAAAGAACACTTTTTGGAATAATAATAAAAATTTTTTTAAAAAAGTCACAATGTCGAGAATAAGGCTCAGGCTTCGAGACCTCCTAGCTCCATTTAATATTAAGTTATAATTATCAAACTCGGTCTCAAGGTAGGCCTCTAAGGTCCAATCATGCCTGCAAAAGGAAATTTTTATATGTTAATTAGGAGACCCCCAGTGGGGCCCTAAAGGTCTATTGCGTAGGTCACCGAGAATGGGCTTTTGAGGCGAAATTGTTTCTTTCTTTTCGTACCACCTTGGTCTGGTGGTAGGACACCTGACTGGCAAGTCGAGACTGGAGGGAGGGGTCAGGGGTTCGAATCTCAGCTGCGGACACTTTTTCAAAAAAATTTCTTTTTTTTTCTTTCTTTAGTTTTTTTTACATTATAATATTTTTTAAGATGTGTTTTTCGATATTCTAGACAGTCATGCATGTAGGAAATTTTTTTTTAATAAGGAAAATGGGAAAAACTGGAAAAATCTAGGAAAATCAGCTTATTTGTTATTTTTTGACTCCTTTTGCAACATTTTAGGTAGTTTATCATGCGTAAGGTGTTCTGTGTATAAAATTGAGCAACTTTCTTTGTTAAAGAACACTTTTTGAAATAATAATAAAAAAATTTTAAAAAAGACGAAATGTTGAGAATAAGGTTTAGGCTTTGAGACCTCCTAGCTCCTTTTAATATTAAGTTATAATTTTCAAACTCGGTCGCAAGGTAGGCCTCTATAGTCCAATTATGCCTGCCGAAGGAAATTTTTATATGTTAATTAGGAGGGCCCCAGTGGGGCCCTAAATGTCTATTACATAGGCAACCGAGTAAGGGCTTTTGAAGCGAAATTGTTTCTTTCTTTCCGTACCACCTTGGTCTGGTGGTAGGACACCTGACTGGCAAGTCGAGGTTGGAGGGAGGGGACGGGGGTTCGAATCCCAGCTTCGACCACTTTTTCAAAAAAATTTCTTTTTTTTCTTTCTTTAGTTTTTTTTACATTATATTATTTTTCAGATGTGTTTTTTAATATTCTAGACGGTCATGCATGTTGGAAATTTTTTTTTTAATTAGGAAAATGGGAAAAACTGGAAAAATCTAGAAAAATCAGTTTAGTTGTTATTTTTCGACTCCTTTTGCAACATTTTAGGTAGTTTATCACGATTAAGGTGTTCTGTGTATAAAATCGAGCATCTTTCTTTGATAAATAACACTTTTTAAAATAATAATAAAAAAAATTTTAAAAAAGACAAAATACCGAGAATAAGGTTCAGGCTTTGAGACCTCCTAGCTCCCTTTAATATTAAGTTATAATTTTCAAACTCAGTCCCATGGTAGGCCTCTATGGTCCAATCGTGCCTGTTAAAGGAAATTTTTATATGTTAATTAAAAGGGCCCCAGTGGGGCCCTAAAGGTCTACTGCATAGGCAACCGAGTAAGGGCTTTTGAAGCGAAATTGTTTCGTTCTTTCCGTACCACCTTGGTCTAGTGGTAGGACACCTGTCTGGCAGGTCAAGACTGGAGGGAGGGGTCAGGGGTTCGAAAACCAGCTGGGGACACTTTTTCAAAAAAATTTCTTTTTTTCCTTTCTTTAGATTTTTTTACATTATATTATTTTTCAGATGTGTTTTTTGATATTCTGTACGGTCATGCATGTTGGAAATTTTTTTTTAATTAGGAAAATGAGAAAAACTGGAAAAATCTAGGAAAATCAGTTTATTTGTTATTTTTCGACTCCTTTTGCAACATTTTAGGTAGTTTATCATGCGTAAGGTGTTCTGTGTATAAAATCGAGCAACTTTCTTTGTTAAAGAACACTTTTTGAAATAATAATAAAAAAAATTTAAAAAAAGACGAAATGTCGAGAATAAGGTTCAGGCTTTGAGACCTCCTAACTCCCTTTAATATTAAGATATAATTTTCAAACTCAGTCCCAAGGTAGGCCTCTATGGTCCAATCATGCCTGTTAAGGAAATTCTTATATGTTAATTAAAAGGGCCCCAGTAGGGCCCTAAAGGTCTATTGCATAGGCAACCGAGAAAGGGCTTTTGAAGCGAAATTGTTTCTTTCTTTCCGTACCACCTTGGTCTGGTGGTAGGACACCTGACTGGCAAGTCGAGACTGTAGGGAGGGGTCGGGCGTTCGAATCTCAGCTGTGGACACTTTTTCAAAAAAATTTCTTTTTTTTATTTCTTTAGTTTTTTTTACGTTATAATATTTTTCAGATGTGTTTTTCGATATTCTAGACGGTCATGCATGTTGGAAATTTTTTTTTTAATTAGGAAAATGGGAAAAACTGGAAAAATCTAGGAAAATCAGTTTATTTGTTATTTTTCGACTCCTTTTGCAACATTTTAGGTAGTCTATCATGCATAAGGTGTTCTGTGTATAAAATCGAGCATCCTTCTTTGTTAAAGAACACTTTTTTGGAAAAATAAAAAAAAAAAATAAAAAATAGACGAAATGTCGAGAATAAGGTTCAGGCTTCGAGACCTCCTAGCTCCCTTTAATATTAAGTTATAATTTTCAAACTCGGTCTCATGGTAGGCCTCTATGGTCCAATCATGCCTGCCGAAGGAAATTTTTATTTGTTAATTAGGAGACCCCCAGTGGGGCCCTAAAGGTCTATTGCATAGGTAACCGAGAAAGGGCTTTTGAAGCGAAATTGTTTCTTTCTTTCCGTACCACCTTGGTCTGGTGGTAGGACACCTGACTTGCAAGTCGAGATGGAGGGAGGGGTCGGGGGTTCGAATCCTAGCTGCAGACACTTTTTCAGAAAAATTTCTTTTTTTTCTTTCTTTAGTTTTTTTTACATTATATTATTTTTTAGATGTGTTTTTCGATATTCTAGAGGGTCATGCAGGTAGGAAATTTTTTTTAATTAGGAAAATGGGAAAAACTGGAAAAGTCTAGGAAAATCAGTTTATTTGTTTTTTTTCGACTCCTTTTGCAACATTTTAGCTAGTCTATCATGCATAAAGTGTTCTGTGTATAAAATCGAGCATCCTTCTTTGTTAAAGAACACTTTTTGGAATAATAATAAAAATTTTTTTAAAAAAGTCACAATGTCGAGAATAAGGCTCAGGCTTCGAGACATCCTAGCTCCATTTAATATTAAGTTATAATTATCAAACTCGGTCTCAAGGTAGGCCTCTAAGGTCCAATCATGCCTGCAAAAGGAAATTTTTATATGTTAATTAGGAGACCCCCAGTGGGGCCCTAAAGGTCTATTGCGTAGGTCACCGAGAATGGGCTTTTGAGGCGAAATTGTTTCTTTCTTTTCGTACCACCTTGGTCTGGTGGTAGGACACCTGACTGGCAAGTCGAGACTGGAGGGAGGGGTCAGGGGCTCGAATCTCAGCTGCGGACACTTTTTCAAAAAAATTTATTTTTTTTTCTTTCTTTAGTTTTTTTTACATTATAATATTTTTCAGATGTGTTTTTCGATATTCTAGACAGTCATGCATGTAGGAAATTTTTTTTTAATAAGGAAAATGGGAAAAACTGGAAAAATCTAGGAAAATCAGCTTATTTGTTATTTTTTGACTCCTTTTGCAACATTTTAGGTAGTTTATCATGCGTAAGGTGTTCTGTGTATAAAATTGAGCAACTTTCTTTGTTAAAGAACACTTTTTGAAATAATAATAAAAAAATTTTAAAAAAGACGAAATGTTGAGAATAAGGTTTAGGCTTTGAGACCTCCTAGCTCCTTTTAATATTAAGTTATAATTTTCAAACTCGGTCGCAAGGTAGGCCTCTATGGTCCAATTATGCCTGCCGAAGGAAATTTTTATATGTTAATTAGGAGGGCCCCAGTGGGGCCCTAAATGTCTATTACATAGGCAACCGAGTAAAGGCTTTTGAAGCGAAATTGTTTCTTTCTTTCCGTACCACCTTGGTCAGGTGGTAGGACACCTGACTGGCAAGTCGAGGTTGGAGGGAGGGGACGGGGCTTCGAATCCCAGCTTCGACCACTTTTTCAAAAAAATTTCTTTTTTTTCTTTCTTTAGTTTTTTTTACATTATATTATTTTTCAGATGTGTTTTTTAATATTCTAGACGATCATGCATGTTGGAAATTTTTTTTTTAATTAGGAAAATGGGAAAAACTGGAAAAATCTAGAAAAATCAGTTTAGTTGTTATTTTTCGACTCCTTTTGCAACATTTTAGGTAGTTTATCATGCGTAAGGTGTTCTGTGTATAAAATCGAGCATCTTTCTTTGATAAATAACACTTTTTAAAATAATAATAAAAAAAATTTAAAAAAAGACAAAATACCGAGAATAAGGTTCAGGCTTTGAGACCTCCTAGCTCCCTTTAATATTAAGTTATAATTTTCAAACTCAGTCCCAAGGTAGGCCTCTATGGTCCAATCGTGCCTGTTAAAGGAAATTTTTATATGTTAATTAAAAGGGCCCCAGTGGGGCCCTAAAGGTCTACTGCATAGGCAACCGAGTAAGGGCTTTTGAAGCGAAATTGTTTCGTTCTTTCCGTACCACCTTGGTCTAGTGGTAGGACACCTGTCTGGCAGGGCAAGACTGGAGGGAGGGGTCAGGGGTTCGAAAACCAGCTGGGGACACTTTTTCAAAAAAATTTCTTTTTTTCCTTTCTTTAGATTTTTTTACATTATATTATTTTTCAGATGTGTTTTTTGATATTCTGTACGGTCATGCATGTTGGAAATTTTTTTTTAATTAGGAAAATGAGAAAAACTGGAAAAATCTAGGAAAATCAGTTTATTTGTTATTTTTCGACTCCTTTTGCAACATTTTAGGTAGTTTATCATGCGTAAGGTGTTCTGTGTATAAAATCGAGCAACTTTCTTTGTTAAAGAACACTTTTTGAAATAATAATAAAAAAAATTTAAAAAAAGACGAAATGTCGAGAATAAGGTTCAGGCTTTGAGACCTCCTAACTCCCTTTAATATTAAGATATAATTTTCAAACTCAGTCCCAAGGTAGGCCTCTATGGTCCAATCATGCCTGTTAAGGAAATTCTTATATGTTAATTAAAAGGGCCCCAGTAGGGCCCTAAAGGTCTATTGCATAGGCAACCGAGAAAGGGCTTTTGAAGCGAAATTGTTTCTTTCTTTCCGTACCACCTTGGTCTGGTGGTAGGACACCTGACTGGCAAGTCGAGACTGTAGGGAGGGGTCGGGCGTTCGAATCTCAGCTGTGGACACTTTTTCAAAAAAATTTCTTTTTTTTATTTCTTTAGTTTTTTTTACGTTATAATATTTTTCAGATGTGTTTTTCGATATTCTAGACGGTCATGCATGTTGGAAATTTTTTTTTTAATTAGGAAAATGGGAAAAACTGGAAAAATCTAGGAAAATCAGTTTATTTGTTATTTTTCGACTCCTTTTGCAACATTTTAGGTAGTCTATCATGCATAAGGTGTTCTGTGTATAAAATCGAGCATCCTTCTTTGTTAAAGAACACTTTTTTGGAAAAATAAAAAAAAAAAATAAAAAATAGACGAAATGTCGAGAATAAGGTTCAGGCTTCGAGACCTCCTAGCTCCCTTTAATATTAAGTTATAATTTTCAAACTCGGTCTCATGGTAGGCCTCTATGGTCCAATCATGCCTGCCGAAGGAAATTTTTATTTGTTAATTAGGAGACCCCCAGTGGGGCCCTAAAGGTCTATTGCATAGGTAACCGAGAAAGGGCTTTTGAAGCGAAATTGTTTCTTTCTTTCCGTACCACCTTGGTCTGGTGGTAGGACACCTGACTTGCAAGTCGAGATGGAGGGAGGGGTCGGGGGTTCGAATCCTAGCTGCAGACACTTTTTCAGAAAAATTTCTTTTTTTTCTTTCTTTAGTTTTTTTTACATTATATTATTTTTTAGATGTGTTTTTCGATATTCTAGAGGGTCATGCAGGTAGGAAATTTTTTTTAATTAGGAAAATGGGAAAAACTGGAAAAGTCTAGGAAAATCAGTTTATTTGTTTTTTTTCGACTCCTTTTGCAACATTTTAGCTAGTCTATCATGCATAAAGTGTTCTGTGTATAAAATCGAGCATCCTTCTTTGTTAAAGAACACTTTTTGGAATAATAATAAAAATTTTTTTAAAAAAGTCACAATGTCGAGAATAAGGCTCAGGCTTCGAGACATCCTAGCTCCATTTAATATTAAGTTATAATTATCAAACTCGGTCTCAAGGTAGGCCTCTAAGGTCCAATCATGCCTGCAAAAGGAAATTTTTATATGTTAATTAGGAGACCCCCAGTGGGGCCCTAAAGGTCTATTGCGTAGGTCACCGAGAATGGGCTTTTGAGGCGAAATTGTTTCTTTCTTTTCGTACCACCTTGGTCTGGTGGTAGGACACCTGACTGGCAAGTCGAGACTGGAGGGAGGGGTCAGGGGCTCGAATCTCAGCTGCGGACACTTTTTCAAAAAAATTTATTTTTTTTTCTTTCTTTAGTTTTTTTTACATTATAATATTTTTCAGATGTGTTTTTCGATATTCTAGACAGTCATGCATGTAGGAAATTTTTTTTTAATAAGGAAAATGGGAAAAACTGGAAAAATCTAGGAAAATCAGCTTATTTGTTATTTTTTGACTCCTTTTGCAACATTTTAGGTAGTTTATCATGCGTAAGGTGTTCTGTGTATAAAATTGAGCAACTTTCTTTGTTAAAGAACACTTTTTGAAATAATAATAAAAAAATTTTAAAAAAGACGAAATGTTGAGAATAAGGTTTAGGCTTTGAGACCTCCTAGCTCCTTTTAATATTAAGTTATAATTTTCAAACTCGGTCGCAAGGTAGGCCTCTATGGTCCAATTATGCCTGCCGAAGGAAATTTTTATATGTTAATTAGGAGGGCCCCAGTGGGGCCCTAAATGTCTATTACATAGGCAACCGAGTAAAGGCTTTTGAAGCGAAATTGTTTCTTTCTTTCCGTACCACCTTGGTCAGGTGGTAGGACACCTGACTGGCAAGTCGAGGTTGGAGGGAGGGGACGGGGCTTCGAATCCCAGCTTCGACCACTTTTTCAAAAAAATTTCTTTTTTTTCTTTCTTTAGTTTTTTTTACATTATATTATTTTTCAGATGTGTTTTTTAATATTCTAGACGATCATGCATGTTGGAAATTTTTTTTTTAATTAGGAAAATGGGAAAAACTGGAAAAATCTAGAAAAATCAGTTTAGTTGTTATTTTTCGACTCCTTTTGCAACATTTTAGGTAGTTTATCATGCGTAAGGTGTTCTGTGTATAAAATCGAGCATCTTTCTTTGATAAATAACACTTTTTAAAATAATAATAAAAAAAATTTAAAAAAAGACAAAATACCGAGAATAAGGTTCAGGCTTTGAGACCTCCTAGCTCCCTTTAATATTAAGTTATAATTTTCAAACTCAGTCCCAAGGTAGGCCTCTATGGTCCAATCGTGCCTGTTAAAGGAAATTTTTATATGTTAATTAAAAGGGCCCCAGTGGGGCCCTAAAGGTCTACTGCATAGGCAACCGAGTAAGGGCTTTTGAAGCGAAATTGTTTCGTTCTTTCCGTACCACCTTGGTCTAGTGGTAGGACACCTGTCTGGCAGGGCAAGACTGGAGGGAGGGGTCAGGGGTTCGAAAACCAGCTGGGGACACTTTTTCAAAAAAATTTCTTTTTTTCCTTTCTTTAGATTTTTTTACATTATATTATTTTTCAGATGTGTTTTTTGATATTCTGTACGGTCATGCATGTTGGAAATTTTTTTTTAATTAGGAAAATGAGAAAAACTGGAAAAATCTAGGAAAATCAGTTTATTTGTTATTTTTCGACTCCTTTTGCAACATTTTAGGTAGTTTATCATGCGTAAGGTGTTCTGTGTATAAAATCGAGCAACTTTCTTTGTTAAAGAACACTTTTTGAAATAATAATAAAAAAAATTTAAAAAAAGACGAAATGTCGAGAATAAGGTTCAGGCTTTGAGACCTCCTAACTCCCTTTAATATTAAGATATAATTTTCAAACTCAGTCCCAAGGTAGGCCTCTATGGTCCAATCATGCCTGTTAAGGAAATTCTTATATGTTAATTAAAAGGGCCCCAGTAGGGCCCTAAAGGTCTATTGCATAGGCAACCGAGTAAGGGCTTTTGAAGCGAAATTGTTTCTTTCTTTCCGTACCACCTTGGTCTGGTGGTAGGACAACTGACTGGCAAGTCGAGACTGGAGGGAGGGGTCAGGGGTTCTAATCCCAGCTTCGACCACTTTTTCAAAAAAATTTCTTTTTTTTCTTTCTTTAGTTTTTTTTACATTATATTATTCTTCAGATGTGTTTTTCGATATTCTAGAGGGTCATGCATGTAGGAAATTTTTTTTTTAATTAGGAAAATGGGAAAAACTGGAAAAATCTAGGAAAATCAGTTTATTTGTTATTTTTCGACTCCTTTTGCAACATTTTAGGTAGTCTATCATGCATAAGGTGTTCTGTGTATAAAATCGAGCATCCTTCTTTGTTAAAGAACACTTTTTTGGAAAAATAAAAAAAAAAAATAAAAAATAGACGAAATGTCGAGAATAAGGTTCAGGCTTCGAGACCTCCTAGCTCCCTTTAATATTAAGTTATAATTTTCAAACTCGGTCTCATGGTAGGCCTCTATGGTCCAATCATGCCTGCCGAAGGAAATTTTTATTTGTTAATTAGGAGACCCCCAGTGGGGCCCTAAAGGTCTATTGCATAGGTAACCGAGAAAGGGCTTTTGAAGCGAAATTGTTTCTTTCTTTCCGTACCACCTTGGTCTGGTGGTAGGACACCTGACTTGCAAGTCGAGATGGAGGGAGGGGTCGGGGGTTCGAATCCTAGCTGCAGACACTTTTTCAGAAAAATTTCTTTTTTTTCTTTCTTTAGTTTTTTTTACATTATATTATTTTTTAGATGTGTTTTTCGATATTCTAGAGGGTCATGCAGGTAGGAAATTTTTTTTAATTAGGAAAATGGGAAAAACTGGAAAAGTCTAGGAAAATCAGTTTATTTGTTTTTTTTTCGACTCCTTTTGCAACATTTTAGCTAGTCTATCATGCATAAAGTGTTCTGTGTATAAAATCGAGCATCCTTCTTTGTTAAAGAACACTTTTTGGAATAATAATAAAAATTTTTTTAAAAAAGTCACAATGTCGAGAATAAGGCTCAGGCTTCGAGACCTCCTAGCTCCATTTAATATTAAGTTATAATTATCAATCTCGGTCTCAAGGTAGGCCTCTAAGGTCCAATCATGCCTGCAAAAGGAAATTTTTATATGTTAATTAGGAGACCCCCAGTGGGGCCCTAAAGGTCTATTGCGTAGGTCACCGAGAATGGGCTTTTGAGGCGAAATTGTTTCTTTCTTTTCGTACCACCTTGGTCTGGTGGTAGGACACCTGACTGGCAAGTCGAGACTGGAGGGAGGGGTCAGGGGTTCGAATCTCAGCTGCGGACACTTTTTCAAAAAAATTTCTTTTTTTTTCTTTCTTTAGTTTTTTTTACATTATAATATTTTTTAAGATGTGTTTTTCGATATTCTAGACAGTCATGCATGTAGGAAATTTTTTTTTAATAAGGAAAATGGGAAAAACTGGAAAAATCTAGGAAAATCAGCTTATTTGTTATTTTTTGACTCCTTTTGCAACATTTTAGGTAGTTTATCATGCGTAAGGTGTTCTGTGTATAAAATTGAGCAACTTTCTTTGTTAAAGAACACTTTTTGAAATAATAATAAAAAAATTTTAAAAAAGACGAAATGTTGAGAATAAGGTTTAGGCTTTGAGACCTCCTAGCTCCTTTTAATATTAAGTTATAATTTTCAAACTCGGTCGCAAGGTAGGCCTCTATGGTCCAATTATGCCTGCCGAAGGAAATTTTTATATGTTAATTAGGAGGGCCCCAGTGGGGCCCTAAATGTCTATTACATAGGCAACCGAGTAAGGGCTTTTGAAGCGAAATTGTTTCTTTCTTTCCGTACCACCTTGGTCTGGTGGTAGGACACCTGACTGGCAAGTCGAGGTTGGAGGGAGGGGACGGGGGTTCGAATCCCAGTTTCGACCACTTTTTCAAAAAAATTTCTTTTTTTTCTTTCTTTAGTTTTTTTTACATTATATTATTTTTCAGATGTGTTTTTTAATATTCTAGACGGTCATGCATGTTGGAAATTTTTTTTTTAATTAGGAAAATGGGAAAAACTGGAAAAATCCAGAAAAATCAGTTTAGTTGTTATTTTTCGACTCCTTTTGCAACATTTTAGCTAGTTTATCATGCTTAAGGTGTTCTGTGTATAAAATCGAGCATCTTTCTTTGATAAATAACACTTTTTAAAATAATAATAAAAAAAATTTAAAAAAAGACAAAATACCGAGAATAAGGTTCAGGCTTTGAGACCTCCTAGCTCCCTTTAATATTAAGTTATAATTTTCAAACTCAGTCCCAAGGTAGGCCTCTATGGTCCAATCGTGCCTGTTAAAGGAAATTTTTATATGTTAATTAAAAGGGCCCCAGTGGGGCCCTAAAGGTCTACTGCATAGGCAACCGAGTAAGGGCTTTTGAAGCGAAATTGTTTCGTTCTTTCCGTACCACCTTGGTCTAGTGGTAGGACACCTGTCTGGCAGGTCAAGACTGGAGGGAGGGGTCAGGGGTTCGAAAACCAGCTGGGGACACTTTTTCAAAAAAATTTCTTTTTTTTATTTCTTTAGTTTTTTTTACGTTATAATATTTTTCAGATGTGTTTTTCGATATTCTAGACGGTCATGCATGTTGGAAATTTTTTTTTTAATTAGGAAAATGGGAAAAACTGGAAAAATCTAGGAAAATCAGTTTATTTGTTATTTTTCGACTCCTTTTGCAACATTTTAGGTAGTTTATCATGCGTAAGGTGTTCTGTGTATAAAATCGAGCAACTTTCATTGTTAAAGAAAACTTTTTGAAATAATAATAAAAAAAATTTAAAAAAAGACGAAATGTCGAGAATTAGGTTCAGGCTTTGATACCTCCTAGCTCCCTTTAATATTAAGTTATAATTTTCAAACTCGGTCCCAAGGTAGGCCTCTATGGTCCAATAATGCCTGTTGAAGGAAATTTTTATATGTTAATTAAGAGGGCCCCAGATGTGCCCTAAAGGTCTATTGCATAGGCAACCGAGTGAGGGCTTTTGAAACGAAATTGTTTCTTTCTTTCCATACCACCTTGATCTGGTGGTAGGACAACTGACTGGCAAGTCGAGGTTGGAAGGAGGGCACGGGGGTTCGAATCTCAGCTTCGACCACTTTTTCAAAAAAATTTCTTTTTTTTCTTTCTTTAGTTTTTTTTACATTATATTATTCTTCAGATGTGTTTTTCGATATTCTAGAGGGTCATGCATGTAGGAAATTTTTTTTTTAATTAGGAAAATGGGAAAAACTGGAAAAATCTAGGAAAATCAGTTTATTTGTTATTTTTCGACTCCTTTTGCAACATCTTAGGTAGTTTATCATGCGTAAGGTGTTCTGTGTATAAAATGGAGCAACTTTCTTTGTTAAAGAACACTTTTTGAAATAATAATAAAAAATTTTTTAAAAAAGGCGAAATGTCGAGAATAAGGTTCAGGCTTTGAGACCTCCTAGCTCCCTTTCATATTAAGTTATAATTTTCAAACTCAGTCCCAAGGTAGGCCTCTATGGTCCAATAATGCCTGTTGAAGGAAATTTTTATATGTTAATTAAGAGTGCCCCAGTGGGGCCCTAACGGTCTATTGCATAGGCAACCGAGTAAGGGCTTTTGAAGCGAAATTGTTTCTTTCTTTCCGTACCGCCTTGGTCAGGTGGTAGGACACCTGACTGGCAAGTCGAGGTTGGAGGGAGGGGACGGGGGTTCGAATCTCAGCTGCGGACACTTTTTCAAAAAAATTTCTTTTTTTTCTTTCTTTAGTTTTTTTTACATTTTATTATTTTTCGGATGTGTTTTTCGATATTCTAGACGGCCATGCATGTTGGAAATTTTTTTTTTAATTAGGAAAATGGGAAAAACTGGAAAAATCTAGGAAAATCGGTTTATTTGTTATTTTTCGACTCCTTTTGCAACATTTTAGGTAATTTAACATGCATAAGGTGTTCTGTGTATAAAATCGAGCATCTTTCTTTGATAAAGAACACTTTTTAAAATAATAATAAAAAAAATTTAAAAAAAGACGAAATACCGAGAATAAGGTTCAGGCTTTGAGACCTCCTAGCTCCCTTTAATATTAAGTTATAATTTTCAAACTCAGTCCCAAGGTAGGCCTCTATGGTCCAATCATGCCTGTTAAAGGAAATTTTTATATGTTAATTAAAAGGGCCCCAGTGGGGCCCTAAAGGTCTATTGCATAGGCAACCGAGTAAGGGCTTTTGAAGCGAAATTGTTTCATTCTTTCCGTACCAACTTGGTCTAGTGGTAGGACACCTGACTGGCAGGTCAAGACTGGAGGGAGGGGTCAGGGGTTCGAAAACCAGCTGGGGACACTTTTTCAAAAAAATTTCTTTTTTTTATTTCTTTAGTTTTTTTTACGTTATAATATTTTTCAGATGTGTTTTTCGATATTCTAGACGGTCATGCATGTTGGAAATTTTTTTTTTAATTAGGAAAATGGGAAAAACTGGAAAAATCTAGGAAAATCAGTTTATTTGTTATTTTTCGACTCCTTTTGCAACATTTTAGGTAGTTTATCATGCGTAAGGTGTTCTGTGTATAAAATCGAGCAACTTTCATTGTTAAAGAAAACTTTTTGAAATAATAATAAAAAAAATTTAAAAAAAGACGAAATGTCGAGAATTAGGTTCAGGCTTTGATACCTCCTAGCTCCCTTTAATATTAAGTTATAATTTTCAAACTCGGTCCCAAGGTAGGCCTCTATGGTCCAATAATGCCTGTTGAAGGAAATTTTTATATGTTAATTAAGAGGGCCCCAGATGTGCCCTAAAGGTCTATTGCATAGGCAACCGAGTGAGGGCTTTTGAAACGAAATTGTTTCTTTCTTTCCATACCACCTTGATCTGGTGGTAGGACAACTGACTGGCAAGTCGAGGTTGGAAGGAGGGCACGGGGGTTCGAATCTCAGCTTCGACCACTTTTTCAAAAAAATTTCTTTTTTTTCTTTCTTTAGTTTTTTTTACATTATATTATTCTTCAGATGTGTTTTTCGATATTCTAGAGGGTCATGCATGTAGGAAATTTTTTTTTTAATTAGGAAAATGGGAAAAACTGGAAAAATCTAGGAAAATCAGTTTATTTGTTATTTTTCGACTCCTTTTGCAACATCTTAGGTAGTTTATCATGCGTAAGGTGTTCTGTGTATAAAATGGAGCAACTTTCTTTGTTAAAGAACACTTTTTGAAATAATAATAAAAAAAATTTTAAAAAAGGCGAAATGTCGAGAATAAGGTTCAGGCTTTGAGACCTCCTAGCTCCCTTTCATATTAAGTTATAATTTTCAAACTCAGTCCCAAGGTAGGCCTCTATGGTCCAATAATGCCTGTTGAAGGAAATTTTTATATGTTAATTAAGAGTGCCCCAGTGGGGCCCTAACGGTCTATTGCATAGGCAACCGAGTAAGGGCTTTTGAAGCGAAATTGTTTCTTTCTTTCCGTACCGCCTTGGTCAGGTGGTAGGACACCTGACTGGCAAGTCGAGGTTGGAGGGAGGGGACGGGGGTTCGAATCTCAGCTGCGGACACTTTTTCAAAAAAATTTCTTTTTTTTCTTTCTTTAGTTTTTTTTACATTTTATTATTTTTCGGATGTGTTTTTCGATATTCTAGACGGCCATGCATGTTGGAAATTTTTTTTTTAATTAGGAAAATGGGAAAAACTGGAAAAATCTAGGAAAATCGGTTTATTTGTTATTTTTCGACTCCTTTTGCAACATTTTAGGTAATTTAACATGCATAAGGTGTTCTGTGTATAAAATCGAGCATCTTTCTTTGATAAAGAACACTTTTTAAAATAATAATAAAAAAAATTTAAAAAAAGACGAAATACCGAGAATAAGGTTCAGGCTTTGAGACCTCCTAGCTCCCTTTAATATTAAGTTATAATTTTCAAACTCAGTCCCAAGGTAGGCCTCTATGGTCCAATCATGCCTGTTAAAGGAAATTTTTATATGTTAATTAAAAGGGCCCCAGTGGGGCCCTAAAGGTCTATTGCATAGGCAACCGAGTAAGGGCTTTTGAAGCGAAATTGTTTCATTCTTTCCGTACCAACTTGGTCTAGTGGTAGGACACCTGACTGGCAGGTCAAGACTGGAGGGAGGGGTCAGGGGTTCGAAAACCAGCTGGGGACACTTTTTCAAAAAAATTTCTTTTTTTTCTTTCTTTAGATTTTTTTACATTATATTATTTTTGAGATGTGTTTTTCGATATTCTGTACGGTCATGCATGTTGGAAATTTTTTTTTAATTAAGAAAATGAGAAAAACTGGAAAAATCTAGGAAAATCAGTTTATTTGTTATTTTTCGACTCCTTTTGCAACATTTTAGGTAGTTTATCATGCGTAAGGTGTTCTGTGTAAGACGAAATGTCGAGAATTAGGTTCAGGCTTTGATACCTCCTAGCTCCCTTTAATATTAAGTTATAATTTTCAAACTCGGTCCCAAGGTAGGCCTCTATGGTCCAATAATGCCTGTTGAAGGAAATTTTTATATGTTAATTAAGAGGGCCCCAGATGTGCCCTAAAGGTCTATTGCATAGGCAACCGAGTGAGGGCTTTTGAAACGAAATTGTTTCTTTCTTTCCATACCACCTTGATCTGGTGGTAGGACAACTGACTGGCAAGTCGAGGTTGGAAGGAGGGCACGGGGGTTCGAATCTCAGCTTCGACCACTTTTTCAAAAAAATTTCTGTGTATAAAAGGTGTTCTGTGTATAAAATCGAGCAACTTTCTTTGTCAAAGAACACTTTTTGAAATAATAAAAAAAAAATTTAAAAAAGGACGAAAGGTCGAGAATAAGGTTCAGGCTTCGAGACCTTCTAGCTCCCTTTAATATTAAGTTATAATTTTCAAACTCGGTCTAAAGGTAGGCCTCTATGGTCCAATCATGCCTTCAAAAGGAAATTTTTATATGTTAATTAGAAGGGCCCTAAAGGTCTATTGCATAGGTAATCGAGAAAGGACTTATGAAGCAAAATTCATTCTTTCCTTCCATACTGCCTTGGTCTGGTGGTAGGACACCTGACTGGCAAGTCGAGACTGGAGGGAGGGGACAGGGGTTCGAATCCCAGCTTTAACCACTTCTTCAAAAAAATTTCTTTTTTTCTTTCTTTTGTTTATTTTACATTATATTATTTTTCAGATGTGTTTGTCGATATTCTGGAGGCTCCTGCATGTAGGAAATTTTTTTTTAATTAGGAAAATTGGAAAAATCTAGGAAAATCAGTGAATTTGTTATTTCTCGACTCCTTTTGCAACATTTTTTGTAGTCTATCATGCATAAGGTGTTCTCTGTATAAAATCGAGCAGTTTTCTTTGTTAAAGAACACTTTTTGGAATAATAATAAAAAAAAATTTACAAAAAGTCGAAATGTCGAGAATAAGGTTCAGGCTTCGAGACCTCCTAGCTCCCTTTAATATTAAGTTATAATTTTCAAACTCGGTCTAAAGGTAGGCCTCTATGGTCCAATCATGTCTGTCGAAGGAAATTTTTATATGTTAATTAGGAGGGCCCTAAAGGTCTATTGCGTAGGTCACCGAGAAAGGGTTTTAAAGCGAAATTGTTTCTTTCTTTTTGTGACACCTTGGTCTGGTGGTAGGACTTCTGACTGGCATATCGAGACTGGAGGGAGCGGTCTGGGGTTCGATTCCCAGCTGCAGACACTTTTTCAGAAAAATTTCTTTTTTTTCTTTCTTTAGTTTTTTTTACATTATATTATTTTTTAGATGTGTTTTTTGATATTCTGGAGGGTCATGCAGGTAGGAATTTTTTTTTTAATTAGGAAAATGGGAAAAACTGGAAAAATCTAGGAAAATCAGTTTATTTGTTGTTTTTCGACTCCTTTTGCAACATTTTAGGTAGTTTATCATGCGTAAGGTGTTCTGTGTATTAAATCGAGCAACTTTCTTTGTAAAGAACACTTTTTGAAATAATAATAAAAAAAATTTAAAAAAAGACGAAATGTCGAGAATAAGGTTCAGGCTTTGATACCTCCTAGCTCCCTTTAATATTAAGTTATAATTTTCAAACTCTTTCCCAAGGTAGGCCTCTATGGTCCAATAATGCCTGTTGAAGGAAACTTTTATATGTTAATTAGGAGAGCCCCAGATGGGCCCTAAAGGTCTATTGCATTGGCAACCGAGTAAGGGCTTTTGTAGCGAAATTGTTTCTTTCTTTCCGTACCACCTTGATCTGGAGGTAGGACGCCTGACTGGCAGATCCAGACTGGAGGGAGGGGTCAGGGGTTCGAAACCCATCTGGGGACACTTTTTCAAAAAAAGTTCTTTTTTTTCTTTCTTTAGTTTTTTTTACATTATATTATTTTTCAGATGTGTTTTTCGATATTCTAGAGGGTCATGCATGTAGGAAATTTTTTTTTTTAATTAGGTTAATGGGAAAAACTGGAAAAATCTAGGAAAATCAGTTTATTTGTTATTTTTCGACTCCTTTTGCAACATTTTAGGTAGTTTATCATGCGTAAGGTGTTCTGTGTATAAAATCGAGGAACTTTCTTTGTCAAAGAACACTTTTTGAAATAATAAAAAAAAAATTTAAAAAAGGACGAAATGTCGAGAATAAGGTTCAGGCTTCGAGACCTCCTAGCTCCCTTTAATATTAAGTTATAATTTTCAAACTCGGTCTAAAGGTAGGCCTCTATGGTCCAATCATGCCTTCAAAAGGAAATTTTTATATGTTAATTAGAAGGGCCCTAAAGGTCTATTGCATAGGTAACCGAGAAAGGACTTATGAAGCAAAATTCATTCTTTCCTTCCATACTGCCTTGGTCTGGTGGTAGGACACCTGACTGGCAAGTCGAGACTGGAGGGAGGGGACCGGGGTTCGAATCCCAGCTTTAATCACTTCTTCAAAAAAATTTCTTTTTTTCTTTCTTTTGTTTATTTTACATTATATTATTTTTCAGATGTGTTTGTCGATATTCTGGAGGCTCCTGCATGTAGGAAATTTTTTTTTAATTAGGAAAATTGGAAAAATCTAGGAAAATCAGTGAATTTGTTATTTCTCGACTCCTTTTGCAACATTTTTTGTAGTCTATCATGCATAAGGTGTTCTCTGTATAAAATCGAGCAGTTTTCTTTGTTAAAGAACACTTTTTGGAATAATAATAAAAAAAAATTTACAAAAAGTCGAAATGTCGAGAATAAGGTTCAGGCTTCGAGACCTCCTAGCTCCCTTTAATATTAAGTTATAATTTTCAAACTCGGTCTAAAGGTAGGCCTCTATGGTCCAATCATGTCTGTCGAAGGAAATTTTTATATGTTAATTAGGAGGGCCCTAAAGGTCTATTGCGTAGGTCACCGAGAAAGGGTTTTAAAGCGAAATTGTTTCTTTCTTTTTGTGACACCTTGGTCTGGTGGTAGGACTTCTGACTGGCATATCGAGACTGGAGGGAGCGGTCTGGGGTTCGATTCCCAGCTGCAGACACTTTTTCAGAAAAGTTTCTTTTTTTTCTTTCTTTAGTTTTTTTTACATTATATTATTTTTTAGATGTGTTTTTTGATATTCTGGAGGGTCATGCAGGTAGGAATTTTTTTTTTTTAATTAGGAAAATGGGAAAAACTGGAAAAATCTAGGAAAATCAGTTTATTTGTTGTTTTTCGACTCCTTTTGCAACATTTTAGGTAGTTTATCATGCGTAAGGTGTTCTGTGTATTAAATCGAGCAACTTTCTTTGTAAAGAACACTTTTTGAAATAATAATAAAAAAAATTTAAAAAAAGACGAAATGTCGAGAATAAGGTTCAGGCTTTGATACCTCCTAGCTCCCTTTAATATTAAGTTATAATTTTCAAACTCTTTCCCAAGGTAGGCCTCTATGGTCCAATAATGCCTGTTGAAGGAAACTTTTATATGTTAATTAGGAGGGCCCCAGATGGGCCCTAAAGGTCTATTGCATTGGCAACCGAGTAAGGGCTTTTGTAGCGAAATTGTTTCTTTCTTTCCGTACCACCTTGATCTGGAGGTAGGACACCTGACTGGCAGATCCAGACTGGAGGGAGGGGTCAGTGGTTCGAAACACATCTGGGGACACTTTTTCAAAAAAAGTTCTTTTTTTTCTTTCTTTAGTTTTTTTTACATTATATTATTTTTCAGATGTGTTTTTCGATATTCTAGAGGGTCATGCATGTAGGAAATTTTTTTTTTTAATTAGGAAAATGGGAAAAACTGGAAAAATCTAGGAAAATCAGTTTATTTGTTGTTTTTCGACTCCTTTTGCAACATTTTAGGTAGTCTATCATGCATAAGGTGCTCTGTGTATAAAATCGAGCATCTTTCTTTGTTAAAGAACACTTTTTGGAATAATAATAAAAAAAATTTTAAAAAAGACGAAATGTCGAGAATAAGGTTCTGGCTTAGAGACCTCCTAGCTCCTTTTAATATTAAGTTATAACTTTCAAACTCGGTCTCAAGGTAGGCCTCTATGGTCCAATTATGCCTGCCGAAGGAAATTTTTATATGTTAATTAGGAGGGCCCCAGTGGGGCCCTAAATGTCTATTGCATAGGTAACCGAGAAAGGGCTTTTGAAGCGAAATTGTTTATTTTTTTCTGTACCTCCTTTGTCTGGTGGTAGGACACCTGACAGGGAAGTCGAGGTTGGATTGAGGGGACGGGGGTTCGAATCCCAGCTTCGACCACTTTTTCAATAAAATTTCTTTTTTTCTTTCTTTTGTTTATTTTACATTATATTGTTTTTTAGATGTGTTTTTCGATATTCTGGAGGGACCTGCATGTAGGAAATTTTTTTTTAATTAGGAAAAAGGGGAAAAAACTGGAAAAATCTAGGAAAATCTGTTTATTTGTTAATTTTCGACTCCTATTGCAACATTTAAGGTAGTCTATCATGCATAAGGTGTTCTGTGTATAAAATCGAGCATCTTTCTTTGTTAAAGAACACTTTTTGAAATAATAATAAAAAAAATTTAAAAAACGGCGAAATGTCGAGAAAAAGGTTCAGGCTTCGAGACCTCCTAGCTCCCTTTAATATTGAGTTATAATTTTCAAACTCGGTCTCAAGGTAGGCCTCTATGGTATAATCATGTCTGCCGAAGGAAATTTTTATATGTTAATTAAGAGGGCCCCTGTGGGGCCCTAAATGTCTATTGCATAGGTAACCGAGAAAGGGCTTTTGAAGCGAAATTGTTTCTTTCTTTCCGTACCGCCTTGGTCTGGTGGTAGGACACCTGACTGGGAAGTCGAGGTTGGATTGAGGGGACGGGGGTTTGAATCCCAGCTTCGACCACTTTTTCAAAAAAATTTCTTTTTTTCTTTCTTTCGTTTATTTTACATTATATTATTTTTTAGATGCGTTTTTCGATATTCTGGAGGGTCCTGCATGTAGGAAATTTTTTTTTTAATTAGAAAAATGGGAAAAAACTGGAAAAATCTAGGAAAATCTGTTTATTTGTTAATTTTCGACTCCTATTGCAACATTTAAGGTAGTCTATCATGCATAAGGTGTTCTGTGTATAAAATCGAGCATCTTTCGTTTTTAAAGAACACTTTTTGGAATAATATTAAAAAAAATTATGAAAATGTCGAAATGTCGAGAATAAGGTTCAGGCTTCGAGACCTCCTAGCTCCATTTAATATTAAGTTATAATATTCAAACTCGGTCTCAAGGTAGGCCTCTATGGTTCAATCATGCCTGTCGAAGGAAATTTTTATATGTTAATTAAGAGGGCCCCAGTGGTGCCCTAAATGTCTATTGCATAGGTAACCGAGTAAGGGCTTTTGAAGCGAAATTGTTTCTTTCTTTTCGTACCACCTTGGTCTGGTGGTAGGACACCTGACTGGCTAGTCGAGACTGGACAGAGAGGTCGAGGGTTCAAATCCCACCTGCGGGCGCTTTTTCAAAAAAATTTCTTTTTTTTCTTTCTTTAGTTTTTTTTACATTATATTATTTTTCAGATGTGTTTTTCGATATTCTAGAGGGTCATGCATGCAGGAAATTTTTTTTTAATTAGGAAAATGGGAAAAACTGGAAAAATCTAGGAAAATCGGTTCATTTGTTATTTTTCGACTCCTTTTGCAACATTTTAGGCAGTTTATCATGCATAAGGTGTTCTGTGTATAAAATCGAGCATCTTTCTTTGATAAAGAACACTTTTTGGAATAATAATAAAATTTTTTTTTAAAAAAGTCGAAATGTCGAGAATAAGGTTCAGGCTTCGAGACCTCCTAGCTCCCTTTAATATTGAGTTATAATTTTCAAACTCTGTCTCAAGGTAGGCCTCTATGCTCCAATCATGCCTGCCGAAGGAAATTTTTATATGTTAATTAGGAGGGCCCCAGTGGGGCCCTAAATGTCTATTGCATAGGTAACCGAGAAAGGGCTTTTGAAGTGAAATTGTTTTTTTATTTCCGTACCGCCTTGGTCTGGTAGTAGGACACCTGACTGGCAAGTCGAGGTTGGAGGGAGGGGACGGGGGTTCGAATCCCAGCTTCGACCACTTTTTCAAAAAAATTTCTTTTTTTTCTTTCTTTAGTTTTTTTTACATTATATTATTTTTTAAATGTGTTTTTCGATATTCTAGAGGGTCATGGAGGTAGGAAATTTTTTTTTAATTAGGAAAATGGGAAAAACTGGAAATGTCTAGGAAAATCAGTTTATTTGTTATTTTTCGACTACTTTTGCAACATTTTAGGTAGTCTATCATGCATAAGGTGTTCTGTGTAAAAAATCGAGAATCCTTCTTTGTTAAAGAACACTTTTTGGAATAATAATAAAAAAAATTTAATAAAGTCGCAATGTCGAGAATAAGGTTCAGGCTTCGAGACCTCCTAGCTCCATTTAATATTAAGTTATAATTATCAAACTCGGTCTCAAGGTGGGCCTCTATGGTCCAATAATGCCTGTTGAAGGAAATTTTTATATGTTATGTAGGAGGGCCCCAGTGGGGCCCTAAAGGTCTATTGCATAGGCAACCGAGTAAGGGCTTTTGAAGCGAAATTGTTTCTTTCTTTCCGTACCACATTGGTCTCTTGTAGGACACCTGACTGGCAAGTCGAGGTTGGAGGGAGGGGACGGGGGTTCGAATCCAAGCTTCAACCACTTTTTCCAAAAAATTTCTTTTTTTTCTTTCTTTAGTTTTTTTTTACATTATATTAATTTTCAGATGTGTTTTTCGATATTCTAGAGGGTCATGCATGTAGGTCCAATCATGCCTGCCGAAGGAAATTTTTATATGTTATTTAGGAGGGCCCCTGTGGGGCCCTAAATGTCTATAGCATAGGTAACCGAGAAAAGGCTTTTGAAGCGAAATTGTTTCTTTCTTTCCGTACCGCCTTGGTCTGGTGGTAGGACACCTGACTGGCTAGTCGAAACTGGACAGAGAGGTCGGGGGTTCAAATCCCACCTGCGGACACTTTTTCAAAAAAATTTCTTTTTTTTCTTTCTTTAGTTTTTTTTGCATTATATTATTTTTCAGATGTGTTTTTCGATATTCTAGACGGTCATGCATGTAGGAAATTTATTTTTTAATTAGGAAAATGGGAAAAACTGGAAAATTCTAGGAAAATCAGTTTATTTGTTATTTTTCGACTCCTTTTGCAACTTTTTAGGTAGTTTATCATGCGTAAGGTGTTCTGTGTATAAAATCGAGCAACTTTCTTTGTTAAAGAACACTTTTTGAAATAATAAAATTTTTTTTTAAAAAAGACGAAATGTCGAGAATAAGGTTCAGGCTTCGAGACCTCCTAGCTCATTTTATAATTAAGTTAAAATTTTCAAACTCGGTCTCAAGGTAGGCCATTATGGACCAATCATGCCTGCAAAAGGAAATTTTTATATGTTAATTAGGAGACCCCCAGTGGGGCCCTAAAGGTCTATTGCAAAGGTCACCAAGAAAGGGCTTTTGAAGCGAAATTGTTTCTTTCTTTTCGTACCGCCTTGGTCTGGTGGTAGGACACCTGACTGGCAAGTCGAGGTTCGAATCCCAGCTTCGACCACTTTTTCAAAAAAATTTCTTTTTTTTCTTTCTTTAGTTTTTTTTACATTATATTATTTTTTAAATGTGTTTTTCGATATTCTAGAGGGTCATGCAGGTAGGAAATTTTTTTTTAATTAGGAAAATGGGAAATGTCTAGGAAAATCAGTTTATTTGTTATTTTTCGACTACTTTTGCAACATTTTAGGTAGTCTATCATGCATAAGGTGTTCTGTGTAAAAAATCGAGAATCCTTCTTTGTTAAAGAACACTTTTTGGAATAATAATAAAAAAAATTTAAAAAAGTCGCAATGTCGAGAATAAGGTTCAGGCTTCGAGACCTCCTAGCTCCATTTAATATTAAGTTATAATTATCAAACTCGGTCTCAAGGTGGGCCTCTATGGTCCAATAATGCCTGTTGACTGGCAAGTCGAGGTTGGAGGGAGGGGACGGGGGTTCGAATCCAAGCTCTAACCACATTTTCCAAAAAATTTCTTTTTTTTCTTTCTTTAGTTTTTTTTGCATTATATTATTTTTCAGATATGTTTTTCGATATTCTAGAGGGTCATGCATGTAGGAAATTTTTTTTTAATTAGGAAAATGGGAAAAACTGGAAAAATCTAGGAAAATCAGTTTATTTGTTATTTTTCGACTCCTTTTGCAACATTTTGGATAGTTTATCATGCGTAAAGTGTTCTGTGTATAAAATCGAGCAACTTTCTTTGTTAAAGAACACTTTTTGAAATAATAAAAAAAAAATTTAAAAAAAGACGAAATGTCCAGAATAAGGTTCAGGCTTCGAGACCTCCTAGCTCCATTTAATATTAAGTTATAATATTCAAACTCGGTCTCAAGGTAGGCCTCTATGGTTCAATCATGCCTGTCGAAGGAAATTTTTATATGTTAATTAAGAGGGCCCCAGTGGGGCCCTAAATGTCTATTGCATAGGTAACCGAGAAAGGGCTTTTGAAGCGAAATTGTTTCTTTATTTCCGAACCGCCTTGGTCTGGTGGTAGGACACCTGACTGGCAAGTCGAGGTAGGAGGGAGAGGACGGCGGTTCGAATCCCAGCTTCGACCACTTTTTCAAAAAAATTTCTTTTTTTCTTTCTTTTGTTTTTTTACATTATATTATTTTTTAAATGTGTTTTTCGATAACCTAGAGAGTCATGCATGTAGGAAATTTTTTTTTAATTAGGAAAATGGGAAAAACTGGAAAAATCTAGGAAAATCAGTTTATTTGTTATTTTTCGACTCCTTTTGCAACATTTTGGATAGTTTATCATGCGTAAGGTGTTCTGTGTATAAAATCGAGCAAATTTCTTTGTTAAAGAACACTTTTTGAAATAATAAAATTTTTTTTTTAAAAAAGACGAAATGTCGAGAATAAGGTTCAGGCTTCGAGACCTCCTAGCTCATTTTATAATTAAGTTAAAATTTTCAAACTCGGTCTCAAGGTAGGCCACTATGGACCAATCATGCCTGCAAAAGGAAATTTTTATATGTTAATTAAGAGGCCCCCAGTGGGGCCCTAAATGTCTATTGCGTAGGTCACCAAGAAAGGGCTTTTGAAGCGAAATTGTTTCTTTCTTTTCGTACCACCTTGGTCTGGTGGTAGGACACCTGACTGGCAAGTCGAGACTGGAGGGAGAGGTCGGGGGTTCGAATCTCAGCTGAGGACACTTTTTCAAAAAAATTTCTTTTTTTTCTTTCTTTAGTTTTTTTTACATTATATTATTTTTTAAATGTGTTTTTTAATATTCTAGAGGGTCATGCATGTAGGAAATTTTTTTTTAATTAGGAAAATGGGAAAAACTGGAAAAATCTAGGAAAATCGGTTCATTTGTTATTTTTCGACTCCTTTTGCAACATTTTAGGCAGTTTATCATGCATTAGGTGTTCTGTGTATAAAATCGAGCATCTTTCTTTGAAAAAGAACACTTTTTGGAATAATAATAAAAAAATTTTTTAAAAAAGTCGAAATGTCGAGAATAAGGTTCAGGCTTCGAGACCTCCTAGCTCCCTTTAATATTGAGTTATAATTTTCAAACTCGGTCTCAAGGTAGGCCTCTATAGTCCAATCATGCCTGCCGAAGGAAATTTTTATATGTTAATTAGGAGGGCCCCAGTGGGGCCCTAAATGTCTATTGCATAGGCAACCGAGTAAGGGCTTTTGAAGCGAAATTGTTTCTTTCTTTCCGTACCTTCTTGGTCTGGTGTAGGACACTTGATTGGCAAGTCGAGGTTGGAGGGAGAGGACGGCGGTTCGAATCCCAGTTTCGACCACTTTTTAAAAAAAATTTCTTTTTTTCTTTCTTTTGTTTTTTTTACATTATATTATTTTTTAAATGTGTTTTTCGATATTCTAGAGGGTCATGCAGGTAGGAAATTTTTTTTTTAATTAGGAAAATGGGAAAAACTGGAAAAATCTAGGAAAATCAGTTTATTTGTTATTTTTCGACTCCTTTTGCAACATTTTGGATAGTTTATCATGCGTAAAGTGTTCTGTGTATAAAATCGAGCAACTTTCTTTGTTAAAGAACACTTTTTGAAATAATAAAAAAAAAATTTAAAAAAAGACGAAATGTCCAGAATAAGGTTCAGGCTTCGAGACCTCCTAGCTCCCTTTAATATTAAGTTAAAATTTTCAAACTCGGTCTCATTGTAAGCCTCTATGGTCCAATCATGCATGCCGAAGGAAATTTTTATATGTTAATTAGGAGGGCCCCAGTGGGGCCCTAAATGTCTATTGCGTAGGTCACCAAGAAAGGGCTTTTGAAGCAAAATTGTTTCTTTCTCTCTACCGCCTTCGTCTGGTGGTAGGACACCTGACTGGCAAGTCGAGGTTGGAGGGAGGGGACGGGGGTTCGAATCCAAGCTTCGACCACTTTTTCCAGAAAATTTCTTTTTTTTCTTTCTTTAGTTTTTTTTGCATTATATTATTTTTCAGATATGTTTTTCGATATTCTAGACGGTCATGCATGTAGGAAGTTTTTTTTTAATTAGGAAAATGGGAAAAACTGGAAAATTCTAGGAAAATCAGTTTATTTGTTATTTTTCGTCTCCTTTTTGCAACATTTTAGGTAGTTTATCTTGCGTAAGGTGTTCTGTGTATAAAATCGAGCAACTTTCTTTGTTAAAGAACACTTTTTGAAATAATATTAAAAAAAATTATGAAAATGTCGAAATGTCGAGAATAAGGTTCAGGCTTCGAGACCTCCTAGCTCCCTTTGATATTAAGTCAAATTTTTCAAACTCGGTCTCATGGTAGGCCTCTACGGTCCAATCATGCCTGCCGAAGGAAATTTTTATATGTTATTTAGGAGGGCCATTGTGGGGCCCTAAATGTCTATAGCATAGGTAACCGAGAAAAGGCTTTTGAAGCGAAATTGTTTCTTTCTTTCCGTACTGCCTTGGTCTGGTGGTAGGACACCTGACTGGCAAGTCGAGGTTGGAGGGAGGGGACGGGGTTCGAATCCCAGCTTCGACCACTTTTTCAAAAAAATATCTTTTTTTCTTTCTTTAGTTTTTTTTACATTATATTATTTTTTAAATGTGTTTTTCGATATTCTAGAGGGTCATGCAGGTAGGAAATTTTTTTTTAATTAGGAAAATGGGAAATGTCTAGGAAAATCAGTTTATTTGTTATTTTTCGACTACTTTTGCAACATTTTAGGTAGTCTATCATGCATAAGGTGTTCTGTGTAAAAAATCGAGAATCCTTCTTTGTTAAAGAACACTTTTTGGAATAATAATAAAAAAAATTTAAAAAAGTCGCAATGTCGAGAATAAGGTTCAGGCTTCGAGACCTCCTAGCTCCATTTAATATTAAGTTATAATTATCAAACTCGGTCTCAAGGTGGGCCTCTATGGTCCAATAATGCCTGTTGAAGGAAATTTTTATATGTTAATTAGGAGGGCCCCAGTGGGGCCCTAAATGTCTATTGCGTAGGTCACCAAGAAAGGGCTTTTGAAGCAAAATTGTTTCTTTCTTTCCATACCGCCTTCGTCTGGTGGTAGGACACCTGACTGGCAAGTCGAGGTTGGAGGGAGGGGACGGGGGTTCGAATCCAAGCTTCGACCACTTTTTCCAGAAAATTTCTTTTTTTTCTTTCTTTAGTTTTTTTTGCATTATATTATTTTTCAGATATGTTTTTCGATATTCTAGACGGTCATGCATGTAGGAAGTTTTTTTTTAATTAGGAAAATGGGAAAAACTGGAAAATTCTAGGAAAATCAGTTTATTTGTTATTTTTCGTCTCCTTTTGCAACATTTTAGGTAGTTTATCTTGCGTAAGGTGTTCTGTGTATAAAATCGAGCAACTTTCTTTGTTAAAGAACACTTTTTGAAATAATATTAAAAAAAATTATGAAAATGTCGAAATGTCGAGAATAAGGTTCAGGCTTCGAGACCTCCTAGCTCCCTTTGATATTAAGTCAAAATTTTCAAACTCGGTCTCATGGTAGGCCTCTACGGTCCAATCATGCCTGCCGAAGGAAATTTTTATATGTTAATTAGGAGGGCCACAGTGGGGCCCTAAATGTCTATTGCATAGGTAACCGAGAAAAGGCTTTTGAAGCGAAATTGTTTCTTTCTTTCCGTACCGCCTTGGTCTGGTGGTAGGACACCTGACTGGCATGTCGAGGTTGGAGGGAGGGGACGGGGTTCGAATCCCAGCTTCGACCACTTTTTCAAAAAAATTTCTTTTTTTTCTTTCTTTAGTTTTTTTTTACATTATATTATTTTTTAAATGTGTTTTTCGATATTCTAGAGGGTCATGCAGGTAGGAAATTTTTTTTTAATTAGGAAAATGGGAAATGTCTAGGAAAATCAGTTTATTTGTTATTTTTCGACTACTTTTGCAACATTTTAGGTAGTCTATCATGCATAAGGTGTTCTGTGTAAAAAATCGAGAATCCTTCTTTGTTAAAGAACACTTTTTGGAATAATAATAAAAAAAATTTAAAAAAGTCGCAATGTCGAGAATAAGGTTCAGGCTTCGAGACCTCCTAGCTCCATTTAATATTAAGTTATAATTATCAAACTCGGTCTCAAGGTGGGCCTCAATGGTCCAATAATGCCTGTTGAAGGAAATTTTTATATGTTAATTAGGAGGGCCCCAGTGGGGCCCTAAAGGTCTATTGCATAGGCAACCGAGTAAGAGCTTTTGAAGCGAAATTGTTTCTTTCTTTCCGTACCACCTTGGTCTCTTGTAGGACACCTGACTGGCAAGTCGAGGTAGGAGGGAGGGGACGGGGGTTCGAATCCAAGCTTCAACCACTTTTTCCAAAAAATTTCTTTTTTTTCTTTCTTTAGTTTTTTTTTACATTATATTATTTTTCAGATGTGTTTTTCGATATTCTAGAGGGTCATGCATGTAGGAAATTTTTTTTTAATTAGGAAAATGGGAAAAACTGGAAAAATGTAGGAAAATCGGTTCATTTGTTATTTTTCGACTCCTTTTGCAACATTTTAGGCAGTTTATCATGCATAAGGTGTTCTGTGTATAAAATCGAGCATCTTTCTTTGATAAAGAACACTTTTTGGAATAATAATAAAAAAAAAATTTAAAAAAGTCGAAATGTCGAGAATAAGGTTCAGGCTTCGAGACCTCCTAGCTCCCTTTAATATTGAGTTATAATTTTCAAACTCTGTCTCAAGGTAGGCCTCTATGGTCCAATCATGCCTGCCGAAGGAAATTTTTATATGTTAATTAGGAGGGCCCCAGTGGGGCCCTAAATGTCTATTGCATAGGTAACCGAGAAAGGGCTTTTGAAGCGAAATTATTTCGTTTTTTCCGTACCGCGGGTTCGAATCCCAGCCTCGACCACTTTTTCAAAAAAATTTCTTTTTTTCTTTCTTTTGTTTATTTTACATTATATTATTTTTTAGATGTGTTTTTCGATATTCTGGAGTGTCCTGCATGTAGGAAATTTTTTTTTAATTAGGAAAATGGGAAAAAACTGGAAAAATCTAGGAAAATCTGTTTATTTGTTAATTTTCGACTCCTATTGCAATATTTAAGGTAGTCTATCATGCATAAGGTGTTCTGTGTATAAAATCGAGCAACTTTCTTTGTTAAAGAACACTTTTTGAAATAATAATAAAAAAAATTTTAAAAAAGACGAAATGTCCAGAATAAGGTTCAGGCTTCGAGACCTCCTAGCTCCATTTAATATTAAGTTATAATATTCAAACTCGGTCTCAAGGTAGGCCTCTATGGTTCAATCATGCCTGTCGAAGGAAATTTTTATATGTTAATTAAGAGGGCCCCAGTGGGGCCCTAAATGTCTATTGCATAGATAACCGAGAAAGGGCTTTTGAAGCGAAATTGTTTCTTTATTTCCGAACCGCCTTGGTCTGGTGGTAGGACACCTGACTGGCAAGTCGAGGTAGGAGGGAGAGGACGGCGGTTCGAATCCCAGCTTCGACCACTTTTTCAAAAAAATTTCTTTTTTTCTTTCTTTTGTTTTTTTACATTATATTATTTTTTAAATGTGTTTTTCGATAACCTAGAGAGTCATGCATGTAGGAAATTTTTTTTTAATTAGGAAAATGGGAAAAACTGGAAAAATCTAGGAAAATCAGTTTATTTGTTATTTTTCGACTCCTTTTGCAACATTTTGGATAGTTTATCATGCGTAAGGTGTTCTGTGTATAAAATCGAGCAACTTTCTTTGTTAAAGAACACTTTTTGAAATAATAAAATTTTTTTTTTAAAAAAGACGAAATGTCGAGAATAAGGTTCAGGCTTCGAGACCTCCTAGCTCATTTTATAATTAAGTTAAAATTTTCTAACTCGGTCTCAAGGTAGGCCACTATGGACCAATCATGCCTGCAAAAGGAAATTTTTATATGTTAATTAAGAGGCCCCCAGTGGGGCCCTAAATGTCTATTGCGTAGGTCACCAAGAAAGGGCTTTTGAAGCGAAATTGTTTCTTTCTTTTCGTACCACCTTGGTCTGGTGGTAGGACACCTGACTGGCAAGTCGAGACTGGAGGGAGAGGTCGGGGGTTCGAATCTCAGCTGCGGACACTTTTTCAAAAAAATTTCTTTTATTTCTTTCTTTAGTTTTTTTTACATTATATTATTTTTTAAATGTGTTTTTCAATATTCTAGAGGGTCATGCATGTAGGAAATTTTTTTTTAATTAGGAAAATGGGAAAAACTGGAAAAATCTAGGAAAATCGGTTCATTTGTTATTTTTCGACTCCTTTTGCAACATTTTAGGCAGTTTATCATGCATAAGGTGTTCTGTGTATAAAATCGAGCATCTTTCTTTGATAAAGAACACTTTTTGGAATAATAATAAAAAAATTTTTTAAAAAAGTCGAAATGTCGAGAATAAGGTTCAGGTTTCGAGACCTCCTAGCTCCCTTTAATATTGAGTTATAATTTTCAAACTCGGTCTCAAGGTAGGCCTCTATGGTCCAATCATGCCTGCCGAAGGAAATTTTTATATGTTAATTAGGAGGGCCCCAGTGGGGCCCTAAATGTCTATTGCATAGGTAACCGAGAAAGGGCTTTTGAAGCGAAATTGTTTTTTTATTTCCGTACCGCCTTGGTCTGGAGGTAGGACACCTGACTGGCAAGTCGAGGTTGGAGGGAGGGGACGGGGGTTCGAATCCCAGCTTCGAACACTTTTTCAAAAAAATTTCTTTTTTTTCTTTCTTTAGTTTTTTTACATTATATTATTTTTTAAATGTGTTTTTCGATATTCTAGAGGGTCATGGAGGTAGGAAATTTTTTTTTAATTAGGAAAATGGGAAAAACTGGAAATGTCTAGGAAAATCAGTTTATTTGTTATTTTTCGACTACTTTTGCAACATTTTAGGTAGTCTATCATGCATAAGGTGTTCTGTGTAAAAAATCGAGAATCCTTCTTTGTTAAAGAACACTTTTTGGAATAATAATAAAAAAAATTTAAAAAAGTCGCAATGTCGAGAATAAGGTTCAGGCTTCGAGACCCCCTAGCTCCATTTAATATTAAGTTATAATTATCAAACTCGGTCTCAAGGTGGGCCTCTATGGTCCAATAATGCCTGTTGAAGGAAATTTTTATATGTTATGTAGGAGGGCCCCAGTGGGGCCCTAAAGGTCTATTGCATAGGCAACCGAGTAAGGGCTTTTGAAGCGAAATTGTTTCTTTCTTTCCATACCACCTTGGTCTCTTGTAGGACACCTGACTGGCAAGTCGAGGTTGGAGGGAGGGGACGGGGGTTCGAATCCAAGCTTCAACCACTTTTTCCAAAAAATTTCTTTTTTTTCTTTCTTTAGTTTTTTTTTACATTATATTATTTTTCAGATGTGTTTTTCGATATTCTAGAGGGTCATGCATGTAGGAAATTTTTTTTTAATTAGGAAAATGGGAAAAACTGGAAAAATCTAGGAAAATCGGTTCATTTGTTATTTTTCGACTCCTTTTGCAACATTTTAGGCAGTTTATCATGCATAAGGTGTTCTGTGTATAAAATCGAGCATCTTTCTTTGATAAAGAACACTTTTTGGAATAATAATAAAAAAAAAATTTAAAAAAGTCGAAATGTCGAGAATAAGGTTCAGGCTTCGAGACCTCCTAGCTCCCTTTAATATTGAGTTATAATTTTCAAACTCTGTCTCAAGGTAGGCCTCTATGGTCCAATCATGCCTGCCGAAGGAAATTTTTATATGTTAATTAGGAGGGCCCCAGTGGGGCCCTAAATGTCTATTGCATAGGTAACCGAGAAAGGGCTTTTGAAGCGAAATTATTTCGTTTTTTCCGTACCGCGGGTTCGAATCCCAGCCTCGACCACTTTTACAAAAAAATTTCTTTTTTTCTTTCTTTTGTTTATTTTACATTATATTATTTTTTAGATGTGTTTTTCGATATTCTGGAGTGTCCTGCATGTAGGAAATTTTTTTTTAATTAGGAAAATGGGAAAAAACTGGAAAAATCTAGGAAAATCTGTTTATTTGTTAATTTTCGACTCCTATTGCAATATTTAAGGTAGTCTATCATGCATAAGGTGTTCTGTGTATAAAATCGAGCAACTTTCTTTGTTAAAGAACACTTTTTGAAATAATAATAAAAAAAATTTAAAAAAAGACGAAATGTCCAGAATAAGGTTCAGGCTTCGAGACCTCCTAGCTCCATTTAATATTAAGTTATAATATTCAAACTCGGTCTCAAGGTAGGCCTCTATGGTTCAATCATGCCTGTCGAAGGAAATTTTTATATGTTATTTAAGAGGGCCCCAGTGGGGCCCTAAATGTCTATTGCATAGGTAACCGAGAAAGGGCTTTTGAAGCGAAATTGTTTCTTTATTTCCGAACCGCCTTGGTCTGGTGGTAGGACACCTGACTGGCAAGTCGAGGTAGGAGGGAGAGGACGGCGGTTCGAATCCCAGCTTCGACCACTTTTTCAAAAAAATTTCTTTTTTTCTTTCTTTTGTTTTTTTACATTATATTATTTTTTAAATGTGTTTTTCGATAACCTAGAGAGTCATGCATGTAGGAAATTTTTTTTTAATTAGGAAAATGGGAAAAACTGGAAAAATCTAGGAAAATCAGTTTATTTGTTATTTTTCGACTCCTTTTGCAACATTTTGGATAGTTTATCATGCGTAAGGTGTTCTGTGTATAAAATCGAGCAACTTTCTTTGTTAAAGAACACTTTTTGAAATAATAAATTTTTTTTTTTAAAAAAGACGAAATGTCGAGAATAAGGTTCAGGCTTCGAGACCTCCTAGCTCATTTTATAATTAAGTTAAAATTTTCTAACTCGGTCTCAAGGTAGGTCACTATGGACCAATCATGCCTGCAAAAGGAAATTTTTATATGTTAATTAAGAGGCCCCCAGTGGGGCCCTAAATGTCTATTGCGTAGGTCACCAAGAAAGGGCTTTTGAAGCGAAATTGTTTCTTTCTTTTCGTACCACCTTGGTCTGGTGGTAGGACACCTGACTGGCAAGTCGAGACTGGAGGGAGAGGTCGGGGATTCGAATCTCAGCTGCGGACACTTTTTCAAAAAATTTCTTTTTTTTCTTTCTTTAGTTTTTTTTACATTATATTATTTTTTAAATGTGTTTTTCAATATTCTAGAGGGTCATGCATGTAGGAAATTTTTTTTTAATCAGGAAAATGGGAAAAACTGGAAAAATCTAGGAAAATCGGTTCATTTGTTATTTTTCGACTCCTTTTGCAACATTTTAGGCAGTTTATCATGCATAAGGTGTTCTGTGTATAAAATCGAGCATCTTTCTTTGATAAAGAACACTTTTTGGAATAATAATAAAAAATTTTTTTAAAAAAGTCGAAATGTCGAGAATAAGGTTCAGGCTTCGAGACCTCCTAGCTCCCTTTAATATTGAGTTATAATTTTCAAACTCGGTCTCAAGGTAGGCCTCTATGGTCCAATCATGCCTGCCGAAGGAAATTTTTATATGTTAATTAGGAGGGCCCCACTGGGGCCCTAAATGTCTATTGCATAGGCAACCGAGTAAGGGCTTTTGAAGCGAAATTGTTTCTTTCTTTCCGTACCTTCTTGGTCTGGTGTAGGACACTTGACTGGCAAGTCGAGGTTGGAGGGAGAGGACGGCGGTTCGAATCCCAGTTTCGACCACTTTTTAAAAAAAATTTCTTTTTTTCTTTCTTTTGTTTTTTTTACATTATATTATTTTTTAAATGTGTTTTTCGATATTCTAGAGGGTCATGCAGGTAGGAAATTTTTTTTTTAATTAGGAAAATGGGAAAAACTGGAAAAATCTAGGAAAATCAGTTTATTTGTTATTTTTCGACTCCTTTTGCAACATTTTGGATAGTTTATCATGCGTAAAGTGTTCTGTGTATAAAATCGAGCAACTTTCTTTGTTAAAGAACACTTTTTGAAATAATATTAAAAAAAATTATGAAAATTTCGAAATGTCGAGAATAAGGTTCAGGTTTCGAGACCTCCTAGCTCCCTTTAATATTGAGTTATAATTTTCAAACTCGGTCTCAAGGTAGGCCTCTATGGTCCAATCATGCCTGCCGAAGGAAATTTTTATATGTTAATTAGGAGGGCCCCAGTGGGGCCCTAAATGTCTATTGCATAGGTAACCGAGAAAAGGCTTTTGAAGCGAAATTGTTTCTTTCTTTCCGTACCGCCTTGGTCTGGTGGTAGGACACCTGACTGGCAAGTCGAGGTTGGAGGGAGGGGACGGGGTTCGAATCCCAGCTTCGACCACTTTTTCAAAAAAATTTCTTTTTTTCTTTCTTTAGTTTTTTTTACATCATATTATTTTTTAAATGTGTTTTTCGATATTCTAGAGGGTCATGCATGTAGGAAATTTTTTTTTAATGAGGAAAATGGGAAATGTCTGGGAAAATCAGTTTATTTGTTATTTTTCGACTACTTTTGCAACATTTTAGGTAGTCTATCATGCATAAGGTGTTCTGTGTAAAAAATCGAGAATCCTTCTTTGTTAAAGAACACTTTTTGGAATAATAATAAAAAAAATTTAAAAAAGTCGCAATGTCGAGAATAAGGTTCAGGCTTCGAGACCTCCTAGCTCCATTTAATATTAAGTTATAATTATCAAACTCGGTCTCAAGGTGGGCCTCTATGGTCCAATAATGCCTGTTGAAGGAAATTTTTATATGTTAATTAGGAGGGCCCCAGTGGGGCCCTAAAGGTCTATTGCCTAGGCAACCGAGTAAGGGCTTTTGAAGCGAAATTGTTTCTTTCTTTCCGTACCGCCTTGGTCTCTTGTAGGACACCTGACTGGCAAGTCGAGGTTGGAGGGAGGGGACGGGGGTTCGAATCCAAGCTTCAACCACTTTTTCCAAAAAATTTCTTTTTTTTCTTTCTTTAGTTTTTTTTTACATTATATTATTTTTCAGATGTGTTTTTCGATATTCTAGAGGGTCATGCATGTAGGAAATTTTTTTTTAATTAGGAAAATGGGAAAAACTGGAAAAATCAAGGAAAATCGGTTCATTTGTTATTTTTCGACTCCTTTTGCAACATTTTAGGCAGTTTATCATGCATAAGGTGTTCTGTGTATAAAATCGAGCATCTTTCTTTGATAAAGAACACTTTTTGGAATAATAATAAAAATTTTTTTTAAAAAAGTCAAAATGTCGAGAATAAGGTTCAGGCTTCGAGACCTCCTAGCTCCCTTTAATATTGAGTTATAATTTTCAAACTCGGTCTCAAGGTAGGCCTCTATGGTCCAATCATGCCTGCCGAAGGAAATTTTTATATGTTAATTAGGAGGGCCCCAGTGGGGCCCTAAATGTCTATTGCATAGGCAACCGAGTAAGGGCTTTTGAAGCGAAATTGTTTCTTTCTTTCCGTACCTTCTTGGTCTGGTGTAGGACACTTGACTGGCAAGTCGAGGTTGGAGGGAGAGGACGGCGGTTCGAATCCCAGCTTCGACCACTTTTTTAAAAAAATTTCTTTTTTTCTTTCTTTTGTTTTTTTTACATTATATTATTTTTTAAATGTGTTTTTCGATATTCTAGAGGGTCATGCAGGTGGGAAATTTTTTTTTTAATTAGGAAAATGGGAAAAACTGGAAAAATCTAGGAAAATCAGTTTATTTGTTATTTTTCGACTCCTTTTGCAACATTTTGGATAGTTTATCATGCGTAAGGTGTTCTGTGTATAAAATCGAGCAACTTTCTTTGTTAAAGAACACTTTTTGAAATAATAAATTTTTTTTTTTAAAAAAGACGAAATGTCGAAAATAAGGTTCAGGCTTCGAGACCTCCTAGCTCATTTTATAATTAAGTTAAAATTTTCAAACTCGGTCTCAAGGTAGGCCACTATGGTCCAATCATGCCTGCCGAAGGAAATTTTTATATGTTAATTAGGAGGCCCCCAGTGGGGCCCTAAAGGTCTATTGCGTAGGTCACCAAGAAAGGGCTTTTGAAGCGAAATTGTTTCTTTCTTTTCGTACCACCTTGGTCTGGTGGTAGGACACCTGACTGGCAAGTCGAGACTGGAGGGAGGTGTCGGGGGTTCGAATCTCAGCTGTGGACACTTTTTCAAAAAAATTTCTTTTTTTTCTGTCTTTAGTTTTTTTTACATTATATTATTTTTTAAATGTGTTTTTCGATATTCTAGAGGGTCATGCATGTAGGAAATTTTTTTTTTAATTAGGAAAATGGGAAAAACTGGAAAAATCAAGGAAAATCAGTTTATTTGTTATTTTTCGATTCTTTTTGCAACATTTTAGGTAGTTTATCATGCGTAAGGTGTTCTGTGTATAAAATCGAGCATCTTTCTTTGTTAAAGAACACTTTTTGAAATAACAAAAAAAAAAAAAAATTTAAAAAAACACGAAATGTCGAGAATAAGGTTCAGGCTTTGAGACCTCCTAGCTCCCTTTAATATTAAGTTTTAATTTTCAAATTCGGTCCCAAGGTAGGCCTCTATGGTCCAATAATGCCTGTTGAAGGAAATTTTTATATGTTAATTAGGAGGTCCCCAGTGGGGCCCTAAATATCTAATTCATAGGTAACCGAGTAAGGGCTTTTGAAGCGAAATTGTTCCTTTCTTTCCGTACCACCTTGGTCTGGTGGTAGGACACCTGAGTGGCAAGTCGAGACTGGAGGGAGGGGTCAGGGGTTCGAAATCCAGCTGGGGACACTTTTTCAAAAAAAATTCTTTTTTTTCTTTCTTTAGTTTTTTTTACACTATATTATTTTTTAAATGTGTTTTTCGATAATCTAGAGAGTCATGCATGTAGGAAATTTTTTTTTAATTAGGAAAATGGGAAAAACTGGAAAAATCTAGGAAAATCAGTTTATTTGTTATTTTTCGACTCCTTTTGCAACATTTTGGATAGTTTATCATGCGTAAAGTGTTCTGTGTATAAAATCGAGCAACTTTCTTTGTTAAAGAACACTTTTTGAAATAATAAAAATTTTTTTTTAAAAAAGATGAAATGTCGAGAATAAGGTTCAGGCTTCGAGACCTCCTAGCTTCATTTAATATTAAGTTATAATTATCAAACTCGGTCTCAAGGTAGGCCTCTATGGTCCAATCATGCCTGCAAAAGGAAATTTTTATATGTTAATTAGGAGGCCCCCAGTGGGGCCCCAAAGGTCTATTGCATAGGTCACCAAGAAAGGGCTTTTGAAGCGAAATTGTTTCTTTCTTTCCGTACCACCTTGGTCTGGTGGTAGGACACCTGACTGGCAAGTCGAGACTGGAGGGAGGGGTCGGGGGTTCGAATCTCAGCTGCATACACTTTTTCAAAAAAATTTATTTTTTTTCGTTCTTTAGATTTTTTTTACATTATATTATTTTTTAAATGTGTTTTTCGATATTCTAGAGGGTCATGCATGTAGGAAATTTTTTTTTAATTAGGAAAATGGGAAAAACTGGAAAAATCTAGGAAAATCAGTTTATTTGTTATTTTTCGACTCCTTTTGCAACATTTTGGATAGTTTATCATGTGTAAAGTGTTCTGTGTATAAAATCGAGCAACTTTCTTTGCTAAAGAACACTTTTTGAAATAATAAAAAAAAAATTTAAAAAAAGACGAAATGTCGAGAATAAGGTTCAGGCTTCGAGACCTCCTAGCTCCATTTAATATTAAGTTATAATTATCAAACTCAGTCTCAAGGTAAGCGTCTATAGTCCAATCATGCCTGCAAGAGGAAATTTTTATATGTTATTTAGGAGGCCCCCAGTGGGGCCCTAAAGGTCTATTGCGTAGGTCACCAAGAAAGGGGTTTTGAAGCGAAATTGTATTTTTCTTTTCTCACCACCTTGGTCTGGTGGTAGGACACCTGACTGGCAAGTCGAGACTGGAGGGAAGGGTCGGGGGTTCGAATCTCAGCTGCGGACACTTTTTCAAAAAAATTTCTTTTTTTTCTTTCTTTAGTTTTTTTTACGTTATATTATTTTTCAGATGTGTTTTTCAATATTCTAGAGGGTCATGCATGTAGGAAATTTTTTTTTTAATTAGGAAAATGGGAAAAACTGGAAAAATCTAGAAAAATCTGTTAATTTGTTATTTTTCGACTCCTTTTGCAACATTTTGGATAGTTTATTATGCGTAAGGTGTTCTGTGTATAAAATCGAGCAACTTTCTTTGTTAAAGAACACTTTTTGAAATAATAAAATTTTTTTTTTAAAAAAGATGAAATGTCGAGTATACGGTTCAGGCTTCGAGACCTCCTAGCTTCATTTAATATTAAGTTATAATTATCAAACTCGGTCTCAAGGTAGGCCACTATGGTCCAATCATGCCTGCAAAAGGAAATTTTTATATGTTAATTAGGAGGCCCCCAGTGGGGCCCCAAAGGTCTATTGCGTAGGTCACCAAGAAAGGGCTTTTGAAGCGAAATTGTTTCTTTCTTTCCGTACCACCTTTGTCTGCTGGTAGGACACCTGACTGGCAGGTCCAGACTCTAGGGAGGGGTCGGGGGTTCGACACCCAGCTGGAGACACTTTTTCAAAAAAATTTCTTTTTTTTCTTTCTTTAGTTTTTTTTACATTATATTACTTTTTAAATGTGTTTTTCAATATTCTAGAGGATCATGCATGTAGAAATTTTTTTTTTTTAATTAGGAAAAATGGGAAAAACTGGAAAAATCTAGGAAAATCAGCTTATTTGTTATTTTTCGACTCCTTTTGCAACATTTTGGATAGTTTATCATGCGTAAGGTGTTCTGTGTATAAAATCGAGCAACTTTCTTTGTTAAAGAACACTTTTTGAAATAATAAAATTTTTTTTTTAAAAATGACGAAATGTCGAGAATAAGGTTCAGGCTTCGAGACCTCCTAGCTCATTTTATAATTAAGTTAAAATCTTCAAACTCGGTCTCAAGGTAGGCCACTATAGACCAATCATTCCTGCAAAAGGAAATTTTTATATGTTAATTAGGAGGCCCCCAATGGGGCCCTAAAGGTCTATTGCGTAGGTCACCAAGAAAGGGCTTTTGAAGCGAAATTGTTTCTTTCTTTTCGTACCACCTTGGTCTGGTGGTAGGACACCTGACTGGCAAGTCGAGACTGGAGGGAGAGGTCGGGGGTTCGAATCTCAGCTGCGTACACTTTTTCAAAAAAATTTTTTTTTTTTCTTTCTTTAGATTTTTTTTACATTATATTATTTTTTAAATGTG
Organism: Parasteatoda lunata; assembly: GCA_949128135.1. Taxonomy (NCBI): domain Eukaryota; kingdom Metazoa; phylum Arthropoda; class Arachnida; order Araneae; family Theridiidae; genus Parasteatoda; species Parasteatoda lunata. The sequence goes on from OX421970.1 coordinate 114,288,503, forward strand.
TTTTTCGATATTCTAGAGGGTCATGCATGTAGGAAATTTTTTTTTTAATTAGGAAAATGGGAAAAACTGGAAAAATAAAGAAAAATCAGTTTATTTGTTATTTTTCGATTCTTTTTGCAACATTTTAGGTAGTTTATCATGCGTAAGGTGTTCTGTGTATAAAATCGAGCATCTTTGTTTGTTAAAGAGCTTTTTTTTGAATAATAATAAATTATTTTTAAAAAAGTCGAAATGTCGAGAGTAAGGCTCAGGCTTCGAGACCTCCTAGATCCCTTTAATATTAAGTTATAATTTTCAAACTGGGTCCCAAGGTAGGCCTCTATGGTCCAATCATGCCTGCCAAAGGAAATTTTTATTTGTTAATTAGGAGGGCCCCAGTGGGGCCCTAAAGGTCTATTGCATAGGTAACCGAGAAAGGGCTTTTGAAGCGAAATTGTTTCTTTCTCTCCGTACCGCCTTGGTCTGGTGGTAGGTCACCTGTCTGGCAAGTCAAGGCTGGAGGGAGGGGTCGGAGGTTCAAATCCCAGCTGGGGACACTTTTTCAAAAAATTTCTTTTTTTCTTTCTTTTGTTTATTTTACATTATATTATTTTTTAGATTAGTTTTTCGATATTCTGGAGGGTCTTGCATGTTGGAGATTTTTTTTTAATTAGGAAAATAGGAAAAAACTGGAAAATTCTAGGAAAATCAGTTTATTTGCCATTTTTCGACTCCTTTCGCAGCTTTTTAGGTTGTCTATCATGCATAAGGTGTTCTGTGTATAAAATCAAGCATCTTTCTTTGTTAAAGAGCTTTTTTTTGAATAATAATAAATTTTTTTTAAAAAAGTCGAAACGTCGAGAGTAAGGCTCAGGCTTCGAGACCTCCTAGCTCCCTTTAATATTAAGTTATAATTTTCAAATTCGGAACCAAGGTAGGCCTCTATGGTCCAATCATGTCTGCCGTGGGAAATTTTTATATGTTAATTAGGAGGGCCCCAGTGGGGCCCTAAAGGTCTATTGCATAGGTAACCGAGAAAGGGCTTTTGAAGCGAAATTGTTTCTTTCTTTCCGTACCGCCTTGGTCTGGTGGTAGGACACCTGACTATCAAGTGGAGGCAGGGGTCGGGGGTTCGAATCCCAGCTGCGGACGTTTTTCCAAAAAAATTTCTTTTTTTTCTTTCTTTTGTTTATTTTACATTATATTATTTTTCAGAAGTGTATTTCGATATTCCGGAGGGTCTTGCATGGTGGAGATTTTTTTTTTTAATTAGGAAAATGGGAAAAACTGGAAAAATCTAAGAAAATCTGTTTATTTGTTATTTTTCGACTCCTTTTACAACATTTTAGGTAGTCTATCATGCATAAGCTGTTTTTTGTATAAAATCGAGCATCTTTCTTTTTTAAAGAACACTTTTTGGAATAATAATAAAAAAAATTAAAAAAAAGTCGAAATGTCGAGAATAAGGTACAGGCTTCGAGACCTCCTAGCTACCTTTATTATTAAGTTATAATTTTCAAACTCGGTCCCAAGGTAGGCCTCTATGGTTCAATCATGCCTGCCGAAGGAAATTTTTATATGTTAATTTGGAGGGCCTTAGTTGGGCCCTAAACGTCTATTGCATAGGTAACCGAGAAAGGGCTTTTGATGCAAAATTGTTTCTTTCTTTCCGTACCGCCTTGGTCTGGTGGTAGGACACCTGTCTGGCAAGACAAGGCTGGAGGGAGGGGTCGGGGGCTCAAATCCCAGCTGCGGACACTTTTTCAAAAAATTTCTTTTTTTCTTTCTTTTGTTTATTTTACATTATATTATTTTTTCGATTAGTTTTTCGATATTCTGGAGGGTCTTGCATGTTGGAGATTTTTTTTAATTAGGAAAATAGGAAAAAACTGGAAAATTCTAGGAAAATCAGTTTATTTGCCATTTTTCGACTCCTTTCGCATCTTTTTAGGTTGTCTATCATGCATAAGGTGTTCTGTGTATATAATCGAGCATCTTTCTTTGTTAAAGAGCTTTTTTTTGAATAATAATAAATTTTTTTTTTTAAAAAGTCAAAATGTCGAGAATAAGGTACAGGATTCGAGACCTCCTAGCTACCTTTAATAATAAGTTATAATTTTCTAACTCGGTCCCAAGGTAGGCCTCTATAGTCCAATCATGCCTGCCGAAGGAAATTTTTATATGTTAATTAGGAAGGCCCCAGTGGGGCCCTAAAGGTCTATTGCATAGGTAACCGAGAAAGGGCTTTTGAAGCAAAATTGTTTCTTTCTTTCCGTACCGCCTTGGTCTGGTGGTAGGACACCTGTCTGGCATGTCAAGGCTGGAGGGAGGTGTCGGGGGTTCAAATCCCAGCTGCGGACACGTTTTCAAAAAATTTCTTTTTTTCTTTCTTTTGTTTATTTTACATTATATTATTTTTGAGATTAGTTTTTCGATATTCTGGAGGGTCTTGCATGTTGGAGATTTTTTTTTAATTAGGAAAAATAGGAAAAAACTGGAAAATTCTAGGAAAATCAGTTTATTTGCCATTTTTCGACTCCTTTCGCAACTTTTTAGGTTGTCTATCATGCATAAGGTGTTCTGTGTATATAATCGAGCATCTTTCTTTGTTAAAGAGCTTTTTTTTTTAATAATAATAAATTTTTTTTTTAAAAAGTCGAAATGTCGAGAGTAAGGCTCAGGCTTCGAGACCTCATAGCTCCCTTTAATATTAAGTTATAATTTTCAAACTGGGTCCCAAGGTAGGCCTTTATGGTCCAATCATGCCTGCCAAAGGAAATTTTTATATGTTAATTAGGAGGGCCCCAGTGGGGTCCTAAAGGTCTATTGCATAGGTAACCGAGAAAGGGCTTTTGAAGCAAAATTGTTTCTTTCTTTCCGTACCGCGTTGGTCTGGTGGTAGGACACCTGTCTGGCAAGTCAAGGCTGGAGGGAGGGGTCGGGGTTCAAATCCCAGCTGCGGACACTTTTTCAAAAAAATTTCTTTTTTTTCTTTCTTTTGTTTATTTTACATTATATTATTTTTTAGACGTGTTTTTCGATATTCTGGAGGGTCTTGCATGTTGGAGATTTTTTTTAATTAGGAAAATGGGAAAAAACTGGAAAAATCTAGGAAAATCAGTTTATTTGTTATTTTTCGACTCCTTTTGCAACAATTTCGGTAGTCTATCATGCATAAGGTGTTCTTTGTATTAATCCGAGCATCTTTCTTTTTTAAAGAACACTTTTTGGTATAATAATAATAAAAATTTTTTTTAAAAAAGTCAAAATGTCGAGAATAAGGTACAGGCTTCGAGACCTCCTAGCTACCTTTAATAATAAGTTATAATTTTCAAACTCGGTCCCAAGGTAGGCCTCTATGGTCCAATCATGCCTGCCGAAGGAAATTTTTATATGTTAATTAGGAGGGCCCCAGTGGGGCCCTAAATGTCTATTGCATAGGTTACCGAGAAAGGGCTTTTGAAGCGAAATTGTTTCTTTCTTTCCGTACCACCTTGGTCTGGTGGTAGGACACCTGACTGGCAAGTGGAGGCAGGGGTCGGGGGTTCGAATCCCAGCTGAGGACACTTTTTCAAAAAAATTTCTTTTTTTTCTTTCTTTTGTTTATTTTACATTATATTATTTTTTAGAAGTGTTTTTCGATATTCCGGAGGGTCTTGCATGGTAGAGATTTTTTTTTTAATTTTGGAAAATGGGAAAAATTTGAAAAATCTAGGAAAATCTGTTTATTTGTTATTTTTCGACTCCTTTTGCAACATATTAGGTAGTCTATCATGCATAAGTTGTTCTTTGTATAAAATCGAGCATCTTTCTTTGTTAAAGAACATTTTTTGGAATAATAATAAAAAATATTAAAAAAAAGTCGAAATGTCGAGTATAAGGTACAGGCTTCGAGACCTCCTAGCTACCTTTATTATTAAGTTATAATTTTCAAACTCGGTCCCAAGGTAGGCCTCTATGGTCCAATCATGCCTGCCGAAGGAAATTTTTATATGTTCATTAGGAGGGCCCGAGTGGGGCCTTAAAGGTCTATTGCATAGGTAACCGAGAAAGGGCTTTTGAAGCGAAATTGTTTCTTTCTTTCCGTACCGCCTTGGTCTGGTGGTAGGACACCTGTCTGGCAAGTCAAGGCAGGAGGGAGGGGTCGGGGGTTCAAATACCAGCTGCGGAAACTTTTTCAAAAAATTCCTTTTTTTTCTTTCTTTTGTTTATTTTACATTATATTATTTTTTAGATTAGTTTTTCGATATTCTGGAGGGTCTTTCATGTTGGAGATTTTTTTTAATTAGGAAAATAGGAAAAAACTGGAAAATTCTAGGAAAATCAGTTTATTTGCCATTTTTCGACTCCTTTCGCAACTTTTTAGGTTGTCTATCATGCATAAGGTGTTCTGTGTTTAAAATCGAGCATCTTTCTTTGTTAAAGAGATTTTTTTTGAATAATAATAAAATTTTTTTTAAAAAATTCGAAATGTCCAGATTAGGGCTCAGGCTTCGAGACCTCCTAGCTCCCTTTAATATTAAGTTATAATTTTCAAACTCGGTACCAAGGTAGGCCTCCATGGTCCAATCATGCCTGCCGAAGGAAATTTTTATATGTAAATTAGGAGGGCCCTAGTGGGGCCCTAAATGTCTATTGCATAGGTAACCTAGAAAAGGCTTTTGAAGCGAAATTGTTTCTTTCTTTCCGTACCACCTTGGTCTGGTGGTAGGGCACCTGACGGGCAACTCAAGGCTGAATGGAGGGGTTGGGGGTTCAAATCCCAGCTGCGGATACTTTTTCAAACAAATTTCTTTTTTTCTTTCTTTTGTTTATTTTACATTATATTATATTTTAGATGTGTTTTACGATATTACAGTGGGTCTTGCATGTTGGAGATTTTTTTTTTTTAATTAGGAAAATGGGAAAAAATTTGAAAAATCTAGGAATATCTGTTTATTTGTTATTTTTCGACTCCTTTTGCAACATTATAGGTAGTCTATCATGCATAAGTTGTTCTTTGTAAAAAATCAAGCATCTTTCTTTTTTAAAGAACACTTTTTGGAATAATAATAATAAAAAAAAATTTAAAAAAAGTCGAAATATCGAGAATAAGGTACAGGCTTCGAGACCTCCTTGCTACCTTTAATATTAAGTTATAATTTTCAAACTCGGTTGCAAGGTAGGCCTCTATGGTCCAATCATGCCTGCTGAAGGAAATTTTTATATGTTAATTAGGAGGGCCCCAGTGGGGCCCTAAAGTTCTATTGCATAGATAACCGAGAAAGGGCTTTTGAAGCGAAATTGTTTCATTCTTTCCGTACCGCCTTGGTCTGGAGGTAGGACACCTGACTGGCAAGTCGAGGCATGAGGGAGGGGTCGGGGATTCAAATCCCAGCTGCGGATAATTTTTAAAAAAAAATTTTTTTGTTTTCTTTTGTTTATTTTACATTATATTATTCTTTAGATTAGTTTTTCGATATTCTGGAGGGTCTTGCATGTTGGAAATTTTTTTTTTAATTAGGAAAAATGGGAAAAAACTGGAAAATTCTAGGAAAATAAGTTTATTTTTTATTTTTCGACTCCTTTTGCAACATTTTAGGTAGTTTATCATGCGTAAGGTGTTCTGTGTATAAAATCGAGCAACTTTCTTTGTTAAATAACTTTTTTTGAAATAATAATAAAAAAAAATTAAAAAAAAGACGAAATGTCGAGAATAAGGTTCAGGCTTTGAGACCTCCTAGCTCCCTTTAATATTAAGTGATAATTTTCAAACTCGGTCCCAAGGTAGGCCTCTATGGTCCAATCATGCCTGTTGAAGGAAATTTTTATATGTTAATTAGGAGGGCCCCAGTGGGGCCCTTAAAGTCTATTGCATAGGCAACCGAGTAAGGGCTTTTGAAGCGAAATTGTTTCTTTCCTTCCGTGCTACCTTGGTCTGGTGGTAGGACACCTGATTGGCAAATCGTTGCTGGAGGGAGGGGTCAGAGGTTCGAATCCCTGCTGCGGGCACTTTTTCAAAAAAATTTCTTTTTTTTCTGTCTTTTTTTTATTTTACATTATATTATTTTTTAGATAAGTTTTTCAATATTCTGGAGTGTCCTGCATGTAAAAAATTTTTTTAATTAGGAAAATGGGAAAAAACTGGAAAAATCTAGAAAAATCAGTGAATTTGTTATTTCTCGACTCATTTTGCAACATTTTTTGTAGTCTATCATGCGTAAGGTGTTCTGTGTATAAAATCGAGCAACTTTCTTTGTTAAAGAACACTTTTTGAAATAATAAAAAAATTTTTTTAAAAATGACGAAATGTCGAGAATAAGGTTCAGGCTTCGAGACCTCCTAGCTCATTTTATAATTAAGTTAAAATTTTCAAACTCGGTCTCAAGGTAGGCCACTATGGACCAATCATTCCTACAAAAGGAAATTTTTATATGTTAATTAGGAGGCCCCCAGTGGGGCCCTAAAGGTCTATTGCGTAGGTCACCAAGAAAGGGCTTTTGAAGCGAAATTGTTTCTTTCTTTTCGTACCACCTTGGTCTGGTGGTAGGACACCTGACTGGCAAGTCGAGACTGGAGGGAGGGGTCGGGGGTTCGACACCCAGCTGGAGACACTTTTTCAAAAAAATTTCTTTTTTTTCTTTCTTTAGTTTTTTTTACATTATATTATTTTTTAGACGTGTTTTTCGATATTCTTGAGGGTCTTGCATGTTGGAGATTTTTTTTAATTAGGAAAATAGGAAAAAACTGGAAAAATCTAGGAAAATCAGTTTATTTGTTATTTTTCGACTCCTTTTGCAACAATTTCGGTAGTCTATCATGCATAAGGTGTTCTTTGTATAAATCCGAGCATCTTTCTTTTTTAAAGAACACTTTTTGGTATAATAATAATAAAAAAATTTTTTAAAAAAGTCAAAATGTCGAGAATAAGGTACAGGATTCGAGACCTCCTAGCTACCTTTAATAATAAGTTATAATTTTCTAACTCGGTCCCAAGGTAGGCCTCTATAGTCCAATCATGCCTGCCGAAGGAAATTTTTATATGTTAATTAGGAGGGCCCCAGTGGGGCCCTAAAGGTCTATTGCATAGGTAACCGAGAAAGGGCTTTTGAAGCAAAATTGTTTCTTTCTTTCCGTACCGCCTTGGTCTGGTGGTAGGACACCTGTCTGGCATGTCAAGGCTGGAGGGAGGTGTCGGGGGTTCAAATCCCAGCTGCGGACACGTTTTCAAAAAATTTCTTTTTTTCTTTCTTTTGTTTATTTTACATTATATTATTTTTTAGATTAGTTTTTCGATATTCTGGAGGGTCTTGCATGTTGGAGATTTTTTTTTAATTAGGAAAAATAGGAAAAAACTGGAAAATTCTAGGAAAATCAGTTTATTTGCCATTTTTCGACTCCTTTCGCAACTTTTTAGGTTGCCTATCATGCATAAGGTGTTCTGTGTATATAATCGAGCATCTTTCTTTGTTAAAGAGCTTTTTTTTTTAATAATAATAAATTTTTTTTTTAAAAAGTCGAAATGTCGAGAGTAAGGCTCAGGCTTCGAGACCTCATAGCTCCCTTTAATATTAAGTTATAATTTTCAAACTGGGTCCCAAGGTAGGCCTCTATGGTCCAATCATGCCTGCCAAAGGAAATTTTTATATGTTATCTAGGAGGGCCCCAGTGGGGCCCTAAAGGTCTATTGCATAGGTAACCGAGAAAGGGCTTTTGAAGCGAAATTGTTTCTTTCTCTCCGTACCGCCTTGGTCTGGTGGTAGGACACCTGTCTGGCAAGGCAAGGCTGGAGGGAAGGGTCGGGGGCTCAAATCCCAGCTGCGGACACTTTTTCAAAAAATTTCTTTTTTTCTTTCTTTTGTTTATTTTACATTATATTATTTTTTCGATTAGTTTTTCGATATTCTGGAGGATCTTGCATGTTGGAGATTTTTTTTAATTAGGAAAATAGGAAAAAACTGGAAAATTCTAGGAAAATCAGTTTATTTGCCATTTTTCGACTCCTTTCGCAACTTTTTAGGTTGTCTATCATGCATAAGGTGTTCTGTGTATAAAATCGAGCATCTTTCTTTGTTAAAGAGCATTTTTTTTAATAATAATAAATTTTTTTTAAAAAAGTCGAAATGTTGAGAGTAAGGCTCAGGCTTCAAGACCTCCTAGCTCCCTTTAATATTAAGTTATAATTTCAAACTCGGTACCAAAGTAGGCCTCTATAGTCCAATCATGCCTGCCGTAGGAAATTTTTATATGTTATTTAGGAGGGCCCCAGTGGGGTCCTAAAGGTCTATTGCATAGGTAACCGAGAAAGGGCTTTTGAAGCAAAATTGTTTCTTTCTTTCCGTACCGCGTTGGTCTGGTGGTAGGACACCTGTCTGGCAAGTCAAGGCTGGAGGGAGGGGTCGGGGTTCAAATCCCAGCTGCGGACACTTTTTCAAAAAAATTTCTTTTTTTTCTTTCTTTTGTTTATTTTACATTATATTATTTTTTAGACGTGTTTTTCGATATTCTGGAGGGTCTTGCATGTTGGAGATTTTTTTTAATTAGGAAAATGGGAAAAAACTGGAAAAATCTAGGAAAATCAGTTTATTTGTTATTTTTCGACTCCTTTTGCAACAATTTCGGTAGTCTATCATGCATAAGGTGTTCTTTGTATAAATCCGAGCATCTTTCTTTTTTAAAGAACACTTTTTGGTATAATAATAATAAAAATTTTTTTTAAAAAAGTCAAAATGTCGAGAATAAGGTACAGGCTTCGAGACCTCCTAGCTACCTTTAATAATAAGTTATAATTTTCAAACTCGGTCCCAAGGTAGGCCTCTATGGTCCAATCATGCCTGCCGAAGGAAATTTTTATATGTTAATTAGGAGGGCCCCAGTGGGGCCCTAAATGTCTATTGCATAGGTTACCGAGAAAGGGCTTTTGAAGCGAAATTGTTTCTTTCTTTCCGTACCACCTTGGTCTGGTGGTAGGACACCTGACTGGCAAGTGGAGGCAGGGGTCGGGGGTTCGAATCCCAGCTGAGGACACTTTTTCAAAAAAATTTCTTTTTTTTCTTTCTTTTGTTTATTTTACATTATATTATTTTTTAGAAGTGTTTTTCGATATTCCGGAGGGTCTTGCATGGTAGAGATTTTTTTTTTAATTTTGGAAAATGGGAAAAATTTGAAAAATCTAGGAAAATCTGTTTATTTGTTATTTTTCGACTCCTTTTGCAACATATTAGGTAGTCTATCATGCATAAGTTGTTCTTTGTATAAAATCGAGCATCTTTCTTTGTTAAAGAACATTTTTTGGAATAATAATAAAAAATATTAAAAAAAAGTCGAAATGTCGAGTATAAGGTACAGGCTTCGAGACCTCCTAGCTACCTTTATTATTAAGTTATAATTTTCAAACTCGGTCCCAAGGTAGGCCTCTATGGTCCAATCATGCCTGCCGAAGGAAATTTTTATATGTTAATTAGGAGGGCCCGAGTGGGGCCTTAAAGGTCTATTGCATAGGTAACCGAGAAAGGGCTTTTGAAGCGAAATTGTTTCTTTCTTTCCGTACCGCCTTGGTCTGGTGGTAGGACACCTGTCTGGCAAGTCAAGGCAGGAGGGAGGGGTCGGGGTTCAAATCCCAGCTGCGGATACTTTTTCAAACAAATTTCTTTTTTTCTTTCTTTTGTTTATTTTACATTATATTATTTTTTAGATGTGTTTTACGATATTCCAGTGGGTCTTGCATGTTGGAGATTTTTTTTTTTAATTAGGAAAATGGGAAAAAATTTGAAAAATCTAGGAATATCTGTTTATTTGTTATTTTTCGACTCCTTTTGCAACATTATAGGTAGTCTATCATGCATAAGTTGTTCTTTGTAAAAAATCAAGCATCTTTCTTTTTTAAAGAACACTTTTTGGAATAATAATAATAAAAAAAAATTTAAAAAAAGTCGAAATATCGAGCATAAGGTACAGGCTTCGAGACCTCCTTGCTACCTTTAATATTAAGTTATAATTTTCAAACTCGGTTGCAAGGTAGGCCTCTATGGTCCAATCATGCCTGCAGAAGGAAATTTTTATATGTTAATTAGGAGGGCCCCAGTGGGGCCCTAAATGTCCATTGCATAGGCAACCGAGTAAGGGCTTTTGAAGCGAAATTGTTTCTTTCCTTCCGTGCTACCTTGGTCTGGTGGTAGGACACCTGATTGGCAAATCGGGGCTGGAGGGAGGGGTCAGAGGTTCGAATCCCTGCTGCGGGCACTTTTTCAAAAAGATTTCTTTTTTTTCTGTCTTTTTTTTATTTTACATTATATTATTTTTTAGATAAGTTTTTCAATATTCTGGAGTGTCCTGCATGTAAAAATTTTTTTTAATTAGGAAAATGGGAAAAAACTGGAAAAATCTAGAAAAATCAGTGAATTTGTTATTTCCCGACTCATTTTGCAACATTTTTTGTAGTCTATCATGCGTAAGGTGTTCTGTGTATAAAATCGAGCAACTTTCTTTGTTAAAGAACACTTTTTGAAATAATAAAATTTTTTTTTTAAAAATGACGAAATGTCGAGAATAAGGTTCAGGCTTCGAGACCTCCTAGCTCATTTTATAATTAAGTTAAAATTTTCAAACTCGGTCTCAAGGTAGGCCACTATGTACCAATCATTCCTACAAAAGGAAATTTTTATATGTTAATTAGGAGGCCCCCAGTGGGGCCCTAAAGGTCTATTGCGTAGGTCACCAAGAAAGGGCTTTTGAAGCGAAATTGTTTCTTTCTTTTCGTACCACCTTGGTCTGGTGGTAGGACACCTGACTGGCAAGTCGAGACTGGAGGGAGGGGTCGGGGGTTCGAATCTCAGCTGCATACACTTTTTCAAAAAATTTTTTTTTTTTTCTTTCTTTAGATTTTTTTTACATTATATTATTTTTTAAATGTGTTTTTCGATATTCTAGAGGGTCATGCATGTAGGAAATTTTTTTTTAATTAGGAAAATGGGAAAAACTGGAAAAATCTAGGAAAATCAGTTTATTTGTTATTTTTCGACTCCTTTTGCAACATTTTGGATAGTTTATCATGTGTAAAGTGTTCTGTGTATAAAATCGAGCAACTTTCTTTGTTAAAGAACACTTTTTGAAATAATAAAAAAAAAATTTAAAAAAAGACGAAATGTCGAGAATAAGGTTCAGGCTTCGAGACCTCCTAGCTCATTTTATAATTAAGTTAAAATCTTCAAACTCGTTCTCAAGGTAGGCCACTATGGACCAAACATTCCTGCAAAAGGAAATTTTTATATGTTAATTAGGAGGCCCCCAGTGGGGCCCTAAAGGTCTATTGCGTAGGTCACCAAGAAAGGGCTTTTGAAGCGAAATTGTTTCTTTCTTTTCGTACCACCTTGGTCTGGTGGTAGGACACCTGACTGGCAAGTCGAGACTGGAGGGAGGGGTCGGGGGTTCGAATCTCAGCTGCATACACTTTTTCAAAAAAATTTATTTTTTTTCTTTCTTTAGATTTTTTTTACATTATATTATTTTTTAAATGTGTTTTTCGATATTCTAGAGGGTCATGCATGTAGGAAATTTTTTTTTTAATTAGGAAAATGGGAAAAACTGGAAAAATAAAGAAAAATCAGTTTATTTGTTATTTTTCGATTCTTTTTGCAACATTTTAGGTAGTTTATCATGTGTAAGGTGTTCTGTGTATAAAATCGAGCACCTTTGTTTGTTAAAGAGCTTTTTTTTGAATAATAATAAATTTTTTTTAAAAAAGTCGAAATGTCGAGAGTAAGGCTCAGGCTTCGAGACCTCCTAGATCCCTTTAATATTAAGTTATAATTTTCAAACTGGGTCCCAAGGTAGGCCTCTATGGTCCAATCATGCCTGCCAAAGGAAATTTTTATTTGTTAATTAGGAGGGCCCCAGTGGGGCCCTAAAGGTCTATTGCATAGGTAACCGAGAAAGGGCTTTTGAAGCGAAATTGTTTCTTTCTCTCCGTACCGCCTTGGTCTGGTGGTAGGTCACCTGTCTGGCAAGTCAAGGCTGGAGGGAGGGGTCGGAGGTTCAAATCCCAGCTGGGGACACTTTTTCAAAAAATTTCTTTTTTTCTTTCTTTTGTTTATTTTACATTATATTATTTTTTAGATTAGTTTTTCGATATTCTGGAGGGTCTTGCATGTTGGAGATTTTTTTTTAATTAGGAAAATAGGAAAAAACTGGAAAATTCTAGGAAAATCAGTTTATTTGCCATTTTTCGACTCCTTTCGCAACTTTTTAGGTTGTCTATCATGCATAAGGTGTTCTGTGTATAAAATCAAGCATCTTTCTTTGTTAAAGAGCTTTTTTTTGAATAATAATAATTTTTTTTTTAAAAAGTCGAAACGTCGAGAGTAAGGCTCAGGCTTCGAGACCTCCTAGCTCCCTTTAATATTAAGTTATAATTTTCAAATTCGGAACCAAGGTAGGCCTCTATGGTCCAATCATGTCTGCCGTGGGAAATTTTTATATGTTAATTATGAGGGCCCCAGTGGGGCCCTAAAGGTCTATTGCATAGGTAACCGAGAAAGGGCTTTTGAAGCGAAATTGTTTCTTTCTTTCCGTACCGCCTTGGTCTGGTGGTAGGACACCTGACTATCAAGTGGAGGCAGGGGTCGGGGGTTCGAATCCCAGCTGCGGACACTTTTCCAAAAAAATTTCTTTTTTTTCTTTCTTTTGTTTATTTTACATTATATTATTTTTCAGAAGTGTATTTCGATATTCCGGAGGGTCTTGCATGGTGGAGATTTTTTTTTTTTTAATTAGGAAAATGGGAAAAACTGGAAAAATCTAAGAAAATCTGTTTATTTGTTATTTTTCGACTCCTTTTGCAACATTTTAGGTAGTCTATCATGCATAAGCTGTTTTTTGTATAAAATCGAGCATCTTTCTTTGTTAAAGAACACTTTTTGGAATAATAATAAAAATAATTAAAAAAAAGTCGAAATGTCGAGAATAAGGTACAGGCTTCGAGACCTCCTAGCTACCTTTATTATTAAGTTATAATTTTCAAACTCGGTCCCAAGGTAGGCCTCTATGGTCCAATCATGCCTGCCGAAGGAAATTTTTATATGTTAATTAGGAGGGCCTTAGTGGGGCCCTAAACGTCTATTGCATAGGTAACCGAGAAAGGGCTTTTGATGCAAAATTGTTTCTTTCTTTCCGTACCTCCTTGGTCTGGTGGTAGGACACCTGTCTGGCAAGACAAGGCTGGAGGGAGGGGTCGGGGGCTCAAATCCCAGCTGCGGACACTTTTTCAAAAAATTTCTTTTTTTCTTTCTTTTGTTTATTTTACATTATATTATTTTTTCGATTAGTTTTTCGATATTCTGGAGGGTCTTGCATGTTGGAGATTTTTTTTAATTAGGAAAATAGGAAAAAACTGGAAAATTCTAGGAAAATCAGTTTATTTGCCATTTTTCGACTCCTTTCGCAACTTTTTAGGTTGTCTATCATGCATAAGGTGTTCTGTGTATATAATCGAGCATCTTTCTTTGTTAAAGAGCTTTTTTTTGAATAATAATAAATTTTTTTTTTTAAAAAGTCGAAATGTCGAGAGTAAGGCTCAGGCTTCGAGACCTCCTAGCTCCCTTTAATATTAAGTTATAATTTTCAAACTCGGTACCAAGGTAGGCCTCCATGGTCCAATCATGCCTGCCGAAGGAAATTTTTATATGTAAATTAGGAAGGCCCTAGTGGGGCCCTAAATGTCTATTGCATAGGTAACCTAGAAAAGGCTTTTGAAGCGAAATTGTTTCTTTCTTTCCGTACCACCTTGGTCTGGTGGTAGGGCACCTGACGGGCAACTCAAGGCTGAATGGAGGGGTTGGGGGTTCAAATCCCAGCTGCGGATACTTTTTCAAACAAATTTCTTTTTTTCTTTCTTTTGTTTATTTTACATTATATTATTTTTTAGATGTGTTTTACGATATTACAGTGGGTTTTGCATGTTGGAGATTTTTTTTTTTTAATAAGGAAAATGGGAAAAACTGGAAAAATCTAGGAAAATCAGTTTATTTGTTATTTTTCGACTCCTTTTGCAACATTTTGGATAGTTTATCATGTGTAAAGTGTTCTGTGTATAAAATCGAGCAACTTTCTTTGTTAAAGAACACTTTTTGAAATAATAAAAAAAAAATTTAAAAAAAGACGAAATGTCGAGAATAAGGTTCAGGCTTCGAGACCTCCTAGCTCATTTTATAATTAAGTTAAAATCTTCAAACTCGTTCTCAAGGTAGGCCACTATGGACCAAACATTCCTGCAAAAGGAAATTTTTATATGTTAATTAGGAGGCCCCCAGTGGGGCCCTAAAGGTCTATTGCGTAGGTCACCAAGAAAGGGCTTTTGAAGCGAAATTGTTTCTTTCTTTTCGTACCACCTTGGTCTGGTGGTAGGACACCTGACTGGCAAGTCGAGACTGGAGGGAGGGGTCGGGGGTTCGAATCTCAGCTGCATACACTTTTTCAAAAAAATTTATTTTTTTTCTTTCTTTAGATTTTTTTTACATTATATTATTTTTTAAATGTGTTTTTCGATATTCTAGAGGGTCATGCATGTAGGAAATTTTTTTTTTAATTAGGAAAATGGGAAAAACTGGAAAAATAAAGAAAAATCAGTTTATTTGTTATTTTTCGATTCTTTTTGCAACATTTTAGGTAGTTTATCATGTGTAAGGTGTTCTGTGTATAAAATCGAGCACCTTTGTTTGTTAAAGAGCTTTTTTTTGAATAATAATAAATTTTTTTTAAAAAAGTCGAAATGTCGAGAGTAAGGCTCAGGCTTCGAGACCTCCTAGATCCCTTTAATATTAAGTTATAATTTTCAAACTGGGTCCCAAGGTAGGCCTCTATGGTCCAATCATGCCTGCCAAAGGAAATTTTTATTTGTTTATTAGGAGGGCCCCAGTGGGGCCCTAAAGGTCTATTGCATAGGTAACCGAGAAAGGGCTTTTGAAGCGAAATTGTTTCTTTCTCTCCGTACCGCCTTGGTCTGGTGGTAGGTCACCTGTCTGGCAAGTCAAGGCTGGAGGGAGGGGTCGGAGGTTCAAATCCCAGCTGGGGACACTTTTTCAAAAAATTTCTTTTTTTCTTTCTTTTGTTTATTTTACATTATATTATTTTTTAGATTAGTTTTTCGATATTCTGGAGGGTCTTGCATGTTGGAGATTTTTTTTTAATTAGGAAAATAGGAAAAAACTGGAAAATTCTAGGAAAATCAGTTTATTTGCCATTTTTCGACTCCTTTCGCAACTTTTTAGGTTGTCTATCATGCATAAGGTGTTCTGTGTATAAAATCAAGCATCTTTCTTTGTTAAAGAGCTTTTTTTTGAATAATAATAATTTTTTTTTTAAAAAGTCGAAACGTCGAGAGTAAGGCTCAGGCTTCGAGACCTCCTAGCTCCCTTTAATATTAAGTTATAATTTTCAAATTCGGAACCAAGGTAGGCCTCTATGGTCCAATCATGTCTGCCGTGGGAAATTTTTATATGTTAATTATGAGGGCCCCAGTGGGGCCCTAAAGGTCTATTGCATAGGTAACCGAGAAAGGGCTTTTGAAGCGAAATTGTTTCTTTCTTTCCGTACCGCCTTGGTCTGGTGGTAGGACACCTGACTATCAAGTGGAGGCAGGGGTCGGGGGTTCGAATCCCAGCTGCGGACACTTTTCCAAAAAAATTTCTTTTTTTTCTTTCTTTTGTTTATTTTACATTATATTATTTTTCAGAAGTGTATTTCGATATTCCGGAGGGTCTTGCATGGTGGAGATTTTTTTTTTTTTAATTAGGAAAATGGGAAAAACTGGAAAAATCTAAGAAAATCTGTTTATTTGTTATTTTTCGACTCCTTTTGCAACATTTTAGGTAGTCTATCATGCATAAGCTGTTTTTTGTATAAAATCGAGCATCTTTCTTTGTTAAAGAACACTTTTTGGAATAATAATAAAAATAATTAAAAAAAAGTCGAAATGTCGAGAATAAGGTACAGGCTTCGAGACCTCCTAGCTACCTTTATTATTAAGTTATAATTTTCAAACTCGGTCCCAAGGTAGGCCTCTATGGTCCAATCATGCCTGCCGAAGGAAATTTTTATATGTTAATTAGGAGGGCCTTAGTGGGGCCCTAAACGTCTATTGCATAGGTAACCGAGAAAGGGCTTTTGATGCAAAATTGTTTCTTTCTTTCCGTACCTCCTTGGTCTGGTGGTAGGACACCTGTCTGGCAAGACAAGGCTGGAGGGAGGGGTCGGGGGCTCAAATCCCAGCTGCGGACACTTTTTCAAAAAATTTCTTTTTTTCTTTCTTTTGTTTATTTTACATTATATTATTTTTTCGATTAGTTTTTCGATATTCTGGAGGGTCTTGCATGTTGGAGATTTTTTTTAATTAGGAAAATAGGAAAAAACTGGAAAATTCTAGGAAAATCAGTTTATTTGCCATTTTTCGACTCCTTTCGCAACTTTTTAGGTTGTCTATCATGTATAAGGTGTTCTGTGTATATAATCGAGCATCTTTCTTTGTTAAAGAGCTTTTTTTTGAATAATAATAAATTTTTTTTTTTAAAAAGTCGAAATGTCGAGAGTAAGGCTCAGGCTTCGAGACCTCCTAGCTCCCTTTAATATTAAGTTATAATTTTCAAACTCGGTACCAAGGTAGGCCTCCATGGTCCAATCATGCCTGCCGAAGGAAATTTTTATATGTAAATTAGGAGGGCCCTAGTGGGGCCCTAAATGTCTATTGCATAGGTAACCTAGAAAAGGCTTTTGAAGCGAAATTGTTTCTTTCTTTCCGTACCACCTTGGTCTGGTGGTAGGGCACCTGACGGGCAACTCAAGGCTGAATGGAGGGGTTGGGGGTTCAAATCCCAGCTGCGGATACTTTTTCAAACAAATTTCTTTTTTTCTTTCTTTTGTTTATTTTACATTATATTATTTTTTAGATGTGTTTTACGATATTACAGTGGGTTTTGCATGTTGGAGATTTTTTTTTTTTAATTAGGAAAATGGGAAAAAATTTGAAAAATCTAGGAATATCTGTTTATTTGTTATTTTTCGACTCCTTTTGCAACATTATAGGTAGTCTATCATGCATAAGTTGTTCTTTGTAAAAAATCAAGCATCTTTCTTTTTTAAAGAACACTTTTTGGAATAATAATAATAAAAAAAAATTTAAAAAAAGTCGAAATATCGAGAATAAGGTACAGGCTTCGAGACCTCCTTGCTACCTTTAATATTAAGTTATAATTTTCAAACTCGGTTGCAAGGTAGGCCTCTATGGTCCAATCATGCCTGCTGAAGGAAATTTTTATATGTTAATTAGGAGGGCCCCAGTGGGGCCCTAAAGTTCTATTGCATAGATAACCGAGAAAGGGCTTTTGAAGCGAAATTGTTTCATTCTTTCCGTACCGCCTTGGTCTGGAGGTAGGACACCTGACTGGCAAGTCGAGGCATGAGGGAGGGGTCGGGGATTCAAATCCCAGCTGCGGATAATTTTTAAAAAAAAATTTTTTTGTTTTCTTTTGTTTATTTTACATTATATTATTCTTTAGATTAGTTTTTCGATATTCTGGAGGGTCTTGCATGTTGGAAATTTTTTTTTTAATTAGGAAAAATGGGAAAAAACTGGAAAATTCTAGGAAAATAAGTTTATTTTTTATTTTTCGACTCCTTTTGCAACATTTTAGGTAGTTTATCATGCGTAAGGTGTTCTGTGTATAAAATCGAGCAACTTTCTTTGTTAAATAACTTTTTTTGAAATAATAATAAAAAAAAATTAAAAAAAAGACGAAATGTCGAGAATAAGGTTCAGGCTTTGAGACCTCCTAGCTCCCTTTAATATTAAGTGATAATTTTCAAACTCGGTCCCAAGGTAGGCCTCTATGGTCCAATCATGCCTGTTGAAGGAAATTTTTATATGTTAATTAGGAGGGCCCCAGTGGGGCCCTTAAAGTCTATTGCATAGGCAACCGAGTAAGGGCTTTTGAAGCGAAATTGTTTCTTTCCTTCCGTGCTACCTTGGTCTGGTGGTAGGACACCTGATTGGCAAATCGTTGCTGGAGGGAGGGGTCAGAGGTTCGAATCCCTGCTGCGGGCACTTTTTCAAAAAAATTTCTTTTTTTTCTGTCTTTTTTTTATTTTACATTATATTATTTTTTAGATAAGTTTTTCAATATTCTGGAGTGTCCTGCATGTAAAAAATTTTTTTAATTAGGAAAATGGGAAAAAACTGGAAAAATCTAGAAAAATCAGTGAATTTGTTATTTCTCGACTCATTTTGCAACATTTTTTGTAGTCTATCATGCGTAAGGTGTTCTGTGTATAAAATCGAGCAACTTTCTTTGTTAAAGAACACTTTTTGAAATAATAAAAAAATTTTTTTAAAAATGACGAAATGTCGAGAATAAGGTTCAGGCTTCGAGACCTCCTAGCTCATTTTATAATTAAGTTAAAATTTTCAAACTCGGTCTCAAGGTAGGCCACTATGGACCAATCATTCCTACAAAAGGAAATTTTTATATGTTAATTAGGAGGCCCCCAGTGGGGCCCTAAAGGTCTATTGCGTAGGTCACCAAGAAAGGGCTTTTGAAGCGAAATTGTTTCTTTCTTTTCGTACCACCTTGGTCTGGTGGTAGGACACCTGACTGGCAAGTCGAGACTGGAGGGAGGGGTCGGGGGTTCGAATCTCAGCTGCATACACTTTTTCAAAAAAATTTATTTTTTTTCTTTCTTTAGATTTTTTTTACATTATATTATTTTTTAAATGTGTTTTTCGATATTCTAGAGGGTCATGCATGTAGGAAATTTTTTTTTAATTAGGAAAATGGGAAAAACTGGAAAAATCTAGGAAAATCAGTTTATTTGTTATTTTTCGACTCCTTTTGCAACATTTTGGATAGTTTATCATGTGTAAAGTGTTCTGTGTATAAAATCGAGCAACTTTCTTTGTTAAAGAAAACTTTTTGAAATAATAAAAATTTTTTTTTAAAAAAGATGAAATGTCGAGAATAAGGTTCAGGCTTCGAGACCTCCTAGCTTCATTTAATATTAAGTTATAATTATCAAACTCGGTCTCAAGGTAGGCCTCTATGGTCCAATCATGCCTGCAAAAGGAAATTTTTATATGTTAATTAGGAGGCCCCCAGTGGAGCCCCAAAGGTCTATTGCGTAGGTCACCAAGAAAGGGCTTTTGAAGCGAAATTGTTTCTTTCTTTCCGTACCACCTTTGTCTGCTGGTAGGACACCTGACTGGCAGGTCCAGACTCTAGGGAGGGGTCGGGGGTTCGACACCCAGCTGGAGACACTTTTTCAAAAAAATTTCTTTTTTTTCTTTCTTTAGTTTTTTTTACATTATATTATTTTTTAGACGTGTTTTTCGATATTCTTGAGGGTCTTGCATGTTGGAGATTTTTTTTAATTAGGAAAATAGGAAAAAACTGGAAAAATCTAGGAAAATCAGTTTATTTGTTATTTTTCGACTCCTTTTGCAACAATTTCGGTAGTCTATCATGCATAAGGTGTTCTTTGTATAAATCCGAGCATCTTTCTTTTTTAAAGAACACTTTTTGGTATAATAATAATAAAAATTTTTTTTAAAAAAGTCAAAATGTCGAGAATAAGGTACAGGATTCGAGACCTCCTAGCTACCTTTAATAATAAGTTATAATTTTCTAACTCGGTCCCAAGGTAGGCCTCTATAGTCCAATCATGCCTGCCGAAGGAAATTTTTATATGTTAATTAGGAGGGCCCCAGTGGGGCCCTAAAGGTCTATTGCATAGGTAACCGAGAAAGGGCTTTTGAAGCAAAATTGTTTCTTTCTTTCCGTACCGCCTTGGTCTGGTGGTAGGACACCTGTCTGGCATGTCAAGGCTGGAGGGAGGTGTCGGGGGTTCAAATCCCAGCTGCGGACACGTTTTCAAAAAATTTCTTTTTTTCTTTCTTTTGTTTATTTTACATTATATTATTTTTTAGATTAGTTTTTCGATATTCTGGAGGGTCTTGCATGTTGGAGATTTTTTTTTAATTAGGAAAAATAGGAAAAAACTGGAAAATTCTAGGAAAATCAGTTTATTTGCCATTTTTCGACTCCTTTCGCAACTTTTTAGGTTGTCTATCATGCATAAGGTGTTCTGTGTATATAATCGAGCATCTTTCTTTGTTAAAGAGCTTTTTTTTTTAATAATAATAAATTTTTTTTTTAAAAAGTCGAAATGTCGAGAGTAAGGCTCAGGCTTCGAGACCTCATAGCTCCCTTTAATATTAAGTTATAATTTTCAAACTGGGTCCCAAGGTAGGCCTCTATAGTCCAATCATGCCTGCCGTAGGAAATTTTTATATGTTATTTAGGAGGGCCCCAGTGGGGTCCTAAAGGTCTATTGCATAGGTAACCGAGAAAGGGCTTTTGAAGCAAAATTGTTTCTTTCTTTCCGTACCGCGTTGGTCTGGTGGTAGGACACCTGTCTGGCAAGTCAAGGCTGGAGGGAGGGGTCGGGGTTCAAATCCCAGCTGCGGACACTTTTTCAAAAAAATTTCTTTTTTTTCTTTCTTTTGTTTATTTTACATTATATTATTTTTTAGACGTGTTTTTCGATATTCTGGAGGGTCTTGCATGTTGGAGATTTTTTTTAATTAGGAAAATGGGAAAAAACTGGAAAAATCTAGGAAAATCAGTTTATTTGTTATTTTGCGACTCCTTTTTCAACAATTTCGGTAGTCTATCATGCATAAGGTGTTCTTTGTATAAATCCGAGCATCTTTCTTTTTTAAAGAACACTTTTTGGTATAATAATAATAAAAATTTTTTTTAAAAAAGTCAAAATGTCGAGAATAAGGTACAGGCTTCGAGACCTCCTAGCTACCTTTAATAATAAGTTATAATTTTCAAACTCGGTCCCAAGGTAGGCCTCTATGGTCCAATCATGCCTGCCGAAGGAAATTTTTATATGTTAATTAGGAGGGCCCCAGTGGGGCCCTAAATGTCTATTGCATAGGTTACCGAGAAAGGGCTTTTGAAGCGAAATTGTTTCTTTCTTTCCGTACCACCTTGGTCTGGTGGTAGGACACCTGACTGGCAAGTGGAGGCAGGGGTCGGGGGTTCGAATCCCAGCTGAGGACACTTTTTCAAAAAAATTTCTTTTTTTTCTTTCTTTTGTTTATTTTACATTATATTATTTTTTAGAAGTGTTTTTCGATATTCCGGAGGGTCTTGCATGGTAGAGATTTTTTTTTTAATTTTGGAAAATGGGAAAAATTTGAAAAATCTAGGAAAATCTGTTTATTTGTTATTTTTCGACTCCTTTTGCAACATATTAGGTAGTCTATCATGCATAAGTTGTTCTTTGTATAAAATCGAGCATCTTTCTTTGTTAAAGAACATTTTTTGGAATAATAATAAAAAATATTAAAAAAAAGTCGAAATGTCGAGTATAAGGTACAGGCTTCGAGACCTCCTAGCTACCTTTATTATTAAGTTATAATTTTCAAACTCGGTCCCAAGGTAGGCCTCTATGGTCCAATCATGCCTGCCGAAGGAAATTTTTATATGTTAATTAGGAGGGCCCGAGTGGGGCCTTAAAGGTCTATTGCATAGGTAACCGAGAAAGGGCTTTTGAAGCGAAATTGTTTCTTTCTTTCCGTACCGCCTTGGTCTGGTGGTAGGACACCTGTCTGGCAAGTCAAGGCAGGAGGGAGGGGTCGGGGTTCAAATCCCAGCTGCGGATACTTTTTCAAACAAATTTCTTTTTTTCTTTCTTTTGTTTATTTTACATTATATTATTTTTTAGATGTGTTTTACGATATTCCAGTGGGTCTTGCATGTTGGAGATTTTTTTTTTTAATTAGGAAAATGGGAAAAAATTTGAAAAATCTAGGAATATCTGTTTATTTGTTATTTTTCGACTCCTTTTGCAACATTATAGGTAGTCTATCATGCATAAGTTGTTCTTTGTAAAAAATCAAGCATCTTTCTTTTTTAAAGAACACTTTTTGGAATAATAATAATAAAAAAAAATTTAAAAAAAGTCGAAATATCGAGCATAAGGTACAGGCTTCGAGACCTCCTTGCTACCTTTAATATTAAGTTATAATTTTCAAACTCGGTTGCAAGGTAGGCCTCTATGGTCCAATCATGCCTGCTGAAGGAAATTTTTATATGTTAATTAGGAGGGCCCCAGTGGGGCCCTTAAAGTCTATTGCATAGGCAACCGAGTAAGGGCTTTTGAAGCGAAATTGTTTCTTTCCTTCCGTGCTACCTTGGTCTGGTGGTAGGACACCTGATTGGCAAATCGGGGCTGGAGGGAGGGGTCAGAGGTTCGAATCCCTGCTGCGGGCACTTTTTCAAAAAGATTTCTTTTTTTTCTGTCTTTTTTTTATTTTACATTATATTATTTTTTAGATAAGTTTTTCAATATTCTGGAGTGTCCTGCATGTAAAAATTTTTTTTAATTAGGAAAATGGGAAAAAACTGGAAAAATCTAGAAAAATCAGTGAATTTGTTATTTCCCGACTCATTTTGCAACATTTTTTGTAGTCTATCATGCGTAAGGTGTTCTGTGTATAAAATCGAGCAACTTTCTTTGTTAAAGAACACTTTTTGAAATAATAAAATTTTTTTTTTAAAAATGACGAAATGTCGAGAATAAGGTTCAGGCTTCGAGACATCCTAGCTCATTTTATAATTAAGTTAAAATTTTCAAACTCGGTCTCAAGGTAGGCCACTATGTACCAATCATTCCTACAAAAGGAAATTTTTATATGTTAATTAGGAGGCCCCCAGTGGGGCCCTAAAGGTCTATTGCGTAGGTCACCAAGAAAGGGCTTTTGAAGCGAAATTGTTTCTTTCTTTTCGTACCACCTTGGTCTGGTGGTAGGACACCTGACTGGCAAGTCGAGACTGGAGGGAGGGGTCGGGGGTTCGAATCTCAGCTGCATACACTTTTTCAAAAAAATTTTTTTTTTTTCTTTCTTTAGATTTTTTTTACATTATATTATTTTTTAAATGTGTTTTTCGATATTCTAGAGGGTCATGCATGTAGGAATTTTTTTTTTAATTAGGAAAATGGGAAAAACTGGAAAAATCTAGGAAAATCAGTTTATTTGTTATTTTTCGACTCCTTTTGCAACATTTTGGATAGTTTATCATGTGTAAAGTGTTCTGTGTATAAAATCGAGCAACTTTCTTTGTTAAAGAACACTTTTTGAAATAATAAAAAAAAAATTTAAAAAAAGACGAAATGTCGAGAATAAGGTTCAGGCTTCGAGACCTCCTAGCTCATTTTATAATTAAGTTAAAATCTTCAAACTCGTTCTCAAGGTAGGCCACTATGGACCAAACATTCCTGCAAAAGGAAATTTTTATATGTTAATTAGGAGGCCCCCAGTGGGGCCCTAAAGGTCTATTGCGTAGGTCACCAAGAAAGGGCTTTTGAAGCGAAATTGTTTCTTTCTTTTCGTACCACCTTGGTCTGGTGGTAGGACACCTGACTGGCAAGTCGAGACTGGAGGGAGGGGTCGGGGGTTCGAATCTCAGCTGCATACACTTTTTCAAAAAAATTTTTTTTTTTTCTTTCTTTAGATTTTTTTTACATTATATTATTTTTTAAATGTGTTTTTCGATATTCTAGAGGGTCATGCATGTAGGAAATTTTTTTTTTAATTAGGAAAATGGGAAAAACTGGAAAAATAAAGAAAAATCAGTTTATTTGTTATTTTTCGATTCTTTTTGCAACATTTTAGGTAGTTTATCATGTGTAAGGTGTTCTGTGTATAAAATCGAGCATCTTTGTTTGTTAAAGAGCTTTTTTTTGAATAAAAATAAATTTTTTTTAAAAAAGTCGAAATGTCGAGAGTAAGGCTCAGGCTTTGAGACCTCCTAGATCCCTTTAATATTAAGTTATAATTTTCAAACTGGGTCCCAAGGTAGGCCTCTATGGTCCAATCATGCCTGCCAAAGGAAATTTTTATTTGTTAATTAGGAGGGCCCCAGTGGGGCCCTAAAGGTCTATTGCATAGGTAACCGAGAAAGGGCTTTTGAAGCGAAATTGTTTCTTTCTCTCCGTACCGCCTTGGTCTGGTGGTAGGTCACCTGTCTGGCAAGTCAAGGCTGGAGGGAGGGGTCGGAGGTTCAAATCCCAGCTGGGGACACTTTTTCAAAAAATTTCTTTTTTTCTTTCTTTTGTTTATTTTACATTATATTATTTTTTAGATTAGTTTTTCGATATTCTGGAGGGTCTTGCATGTTGGAGATTTTTTTTTAATTAGGAAAATAGGAAAAAACTGGAAAATTCTAGGAAAATCAGTTTATTTGCCATTTTTCGACTCCTTTCGCAACTTTTTAGGTTGTCTATCATGCATAAGGTGTTCTGTGTATAAAATCAAGCATCTTTCTTTGTTAAAGAGCTTTTTTTTGAATAATAATAATTTTTTTTTAAAAAAGTCGAAACGTCGAGAGTAAGGCTCAGGCTTCGAGACCTCCTAGCTCCCTTTAATATTAAGTTATAATTTTCAAATTCGGAACCAAGGTAGGCCTCTATGGTCCAATCATGTCTGCCGTGGGAAATTTTTATATGTTAATTATGAGGGCCCCAGTGGGGCCCTAAAGGTCTATTGCATAGGTAACCGAGAAAGGGCTTTTGAAGCGAAATTGTTTCTTTCTTTCCGTACCGCCTTGGTCTGGTGGTAGGACACCTGACTATCAAGTGGAGGCAGGGGTCGGGGGTTCGAATCCCAGCTGCGGACACTTTTCCAAAAAAATTTCTTTTTTTTCTTTCTTTTGTTTATTTTACATTATATTATTTTTCAGAAGTGTATTTCGATATTCCGGAGGGTCTTGCATGGTGGAGATTTTTTTTTTTTTAATTAGGAAAATGGGAAAAACTGGAAAAATCTAAGAAAATCTGTTTATTTGTTATTTTTCGACTCCTTTTGCAACATTTTAGGTAGTCTATCATGCATAAGCTGTTTTTTGTATAAAATCGAGCATCTTTCTTTGTTAAAGAACACTTTTTGGAATAATAATAAAAATAATTAAAAAAAAGTCGAAATGTCGAGAATAAGGTACAGGCTTCGAGACCTCCTAGCTACCTTTATTATTAAGTTATAATTTTCAAACTCGGTCCCAAGGTAGGCCTCTATGGTCCAATCATGCCTGCCGAAGGAAATTTTTATATGTTAATTAGGAGGGCCTTAGTGGGGCCCTAAACGTCTATTGCATAGGTAACCGAGAAAGGGCTTTTGATGCAAAATTGTTTCTTTCTTTCCGTACCTCCTTGGTCTGGTGGTAGGACACCTGTCTGGCAAGACAAGGCTGGAGGGAGGGGTCGGGGGCTCAAATCCCAGCTGCGGACACTTTTTCAAAAAATTTCTTTTTTTCTTTCTTTTGTTTATTTTACATTATATTATTTTTTCGATTAGTTTTTCGATATTCTGGAGGGTCTTGCATGTTGGAGATTTTTTTTAATTAGGAAAATAGGAAAAAACTGGAAAATTCTAGGAAAATCAGTTTATTTGCCATTTTTCGACTCCTTTCGCAACTTTTTAGGTTGTCTATCATGCATAAGGTGTTCTGTGTATATAATCGAGCATCTTTCTTTGTTAAAGAGCTTTTTTTTGAATAATAATAAATTTTTTTTTTTAAAAAGTCGAAATGTCGAGAGTAAGGCTCAGGCTTCGAGACCTCATAGCTCCCTTTAATATTAAGTTATAATTTTCAAACTGGGTCCCAAGGTAGGCCTCTATGGTCCAATCATGCCTGCCAAAGGAAATTTTTATATGTTAATTAGGAGGGCCCCAGTGGGGCCCTAAAGGTCTATTGCATAGGTAACCGAGAAAGGGCTTTTGAAGCGAAATTGTTTCTTTCTCTCCGTACCGCCTTGGTCTGGTGGTAGGACACCTGTCTGGCAAGTCAAGGCTGGAGGGAGGGGTCGGGGGTTCAAATCCCAGCTGGGGACACTTTTTCAAAAAATTTCTTTTTTTTCTTTCTTTTGTTTATTTTACATTATATTATTTTTTAGATTAGTTTTTCGATATTCTGGAGGGTCTTGCATGTTGGAGATTTTTTTTTAATGAGGAAAATAGGAAAAAACTGGAAAATTCTAGGAAAATCAGTTTATTTGCCATTTTTCGACTCCTTTCGCAACTTTTTAGGTTGTCTATCATGCATAAGGTGTTCTGTGTTTAAAATCGAGCATCTTTCTTTGTTAAAGAGCTTTTTTTTTAATAATAATAAATTTTTTTTTAAAAAAGTCGAAATGTTGAGAGTAAGGCTCAGGCTTCAAGACCTCCTAGCTCCCTTTAATATTAAGTTATAATTTCAAACTCGGTACCAAAGTAGGCCTCTATAGTCCAATCATGCCTGCCGTAGGAAATTTTTATATGTTATTTAGGAGGGCCCCAGTGGGGTCCTAAAGGTCTATTGCATAGGTAACCGAGAAAGGGCTTTTGAAGCAAAATTGTTTCTTTCTTTCCGTACTGCGTTGGTCTGGTGGTAGGACACCTGTCTGGCAAGTCAAGGCTGGAGGGAGGGGTCGGGGTTCAAATCCCAGCTGCGGACACTTTTTCAAAAAAATTTCTTTTTTTTCTTTCTTTTGTTTATTTTACATTATATTATTTTTTAGACGTGTTTTTCGATATTCTGGAGGGTCTTGCATGTTGGAGATTTTTTTTAATTAGGAAAATGGGAAAAAACTGGAAAAATCTAGGAAAATCAGTTTATTTGTTATTTTTCGACTCCTTTTGCAACAATTTCGGTAGTCTATCATGCATAAGGTGTTCTTTGTATAAATCCGAGCATCTTTCTTTTTTAAAGAACACTTTTTGGTATAATAATAATAAAATTTTTTTTTAAAAAAGTCAAAATGTCGAGAATAAGGTACAGGCTTCGAGACCTCCTAGCTACCTTTAATAATAAGTTATAATTTTCAAACTCGGTATCAAGGTAGGCCTCTATGGTCCAATCATGCCTGCAGAAGGAAATTTTTATATGTTAATTAGGAGGGCCCCAGTGGGGCCCTAAATGTCTATTGCATAGGTTACCGAGAAAGGGCTTTTGAAGCGAAATTGTTTCTTTCTTTCCGTACCACCTTGGTCTGGTGGTAGGACACCTGACTGGCAAGTGGAGGCAGGGGTCGGGGGTTCGAATCCCAGCTGAGGACACTTTTTCAAAAAAATTTCTTTTTTTTCTTTCTTTTGTTTATTTTACATTATATTATTTTTTAGAAGTGTTTTTCGATATTCCGGAGGGTCTTGCATGGTAGAGATTTTTTTTTTAATTTTGGAAAATGGGAAAAATTTGAAAAATCTAGGAAAATCTGTTTATTTGTTATTTTTCGACTCCTTTTGCAACATATTAGGTAGTCTATCATGCATAAGTTGTTCTTTGTATAAAATCGAGCATCTTTCTTTGTTAAAGAACATTTTTTGGAATAATAATAAAAAATATTAAAAAATATTAAAAAAAAGTCGAAATGTCGAGTATAAGGTACAGGCTTCGAGACCTCCTAGCTACCTTTATTATTAAGTTATAATTTTCAAACTCGGTCCCAAGGTAGGCCTCTATGGTCCAATCATGCCTGCCGAAGGAAATTTTTATATGTTAATTAGGAGGGCCCGAGTGGGGCCTTAAAGGTCTATTGCATAGGTAACCGAGAAAGGGCTTTTGAAGCGAAATTGTTTCTTTCTTTCCGTACCGCCTTGGT
This sequence comes from Parasteatoda lunata, assembly GCA_949128135.1. Classification (NCBI taxonomy): domain Eukaryota; kingdom Metazoa; phylum Arthropoda; class Arachnida; order Araneae; family Theridiidae; genus Parasteatoda; species Parasteatoda lunata. The sequence goes on from OX421970.1 coordinate 114,316,148, forward strand.
CTGGTGGTAGGACACCTGTCTGGCAAGTCAAGGCAGGAGGGAGGGGTCGGGGGTTCAAATCCCAGCTGCGGAAACTTTTTCAAAAAATTCCTTTTTTTTCTTTCTTTTGTTTATTTTACATTATATTATTTTTTAGATTAGTTTTTCGATATTCTGGAGGGTCTTGCATGTTGGAGATTTTTTTTAATTAGGAAAATAGGAAAAAACTGGAAAATTCTAGGAAAATCAGTTTATTTGCCATTTTTCGACTCCTTTCGCAACTTTTTAGGTTGTCTATCATGCATAAGGTGTTCTGTGTTTAAAATCGAGCATCTTTCTTTGTTAAAGAGATTTTTTTTGAATAATAAAAATTTTTTTTTTAAAAATTCGAAATGTCCAGATTAGGGCTCAGGCTTCGAGACCTCCTAGCTCCCTTTAATATTAAGTTATAATTTTCAAACTCGGTACCAAGGTAGGCCTCCATGGTCCAATCATGCCTGCCGAAGGAAATTTTTATATGTAAATTAGGAGGGCCCTAGTGGGGCCCTAAATGTCTATTGCATAGGTAACCTAGAAAAGGCTTTTGAAGCGAAATTGTTTCTTTCTTTCCGTACCACCTTGGTCTGGTGGTAGGGCACCTGACGGGCAACTCAAGGCTGAATGGAGGGGTTGGGGGCTCAAATCCCAGCTGCGGATACTTTTTCAAACAAATTTCTTTTTTTCTTTCTTTTGTTTATTTTACATTATATTATTTTTTAGATGTGTTTTACGATATTCCAGTGGGTCTTGCATGTTGGAGATTTTTTTTTTTAATTAGGAAAATGGGAAAAAATTTGAAAAATCTAGGAATATCTGTTTATTTGTTATTTTTCGACTCCTTTTGCAACATTATAGGTAGTCTATCATGCATAAGTTGTTCTTTGTAAAAAATCAAGCATCTTTCTTTTTTAAAGAACACTTTTTGGAATAATAATAATAAAAAAAAATTTAAAAAAAGTCGAAATATCGAGAATAAGGTACAGGCTTCGAGACCTCCTTGCTACCTTTAATATTAAGTTATAATTTTCAAACTCGGTTGCAAGGTAGGCCTCTATGGTCCAATCATGCCTGCTGAAGGAAATTTTTATATGTTAATTAGGAGAGCCCCAGTGGGGCCCTAAAGTTCTATTGCATAGATAACCGAGAAAGGGCTTTTGGAGCGAAATTGTTTCATTCTTTCCGTACCGCCTTGGTCTGGAGGTAGGACACCTGACTGGCAAGTCGAGGCATGAGGGAGGGGTCGGGGATTCAAATCCCAGCTGCGGATAATTTTTCAAAAAAATTTTTTTTGTTTTCTTTTGTTTATTTTACATTATATTATTCTTTAGATTAATTTTTCGATATTCTGGAGGGTCTTGCATGTTGGAATTTTTTTTTTTAATTAGGAAAAATGGGAAAAAACTGGAAAATTCTAGGAAAATAAGTTTATTTTTTATTTTTCGACTCCTTTTGCAACATTTTAGGTAGTTTATCATGCGTAAGGTGTTCTGTGTATAAAATCGAGCAACATTCTTTGTTAAATAACTTTTTTTGAAATAATAATAAAAAAAAATTTAAAAAAAGACGAAATGTCGAGAATAAGGTTCAGGCTTTGAGACCTCCTAGCTCCCTTTAATATTAAGTGGTAATTTTCAAACTCTGTCCCAAGGTAGGCCTCTATGGTCCAATCATGCCTGTTGAAGGAAATTTTTATATGTTAATTAGGAGGGCCCCAGTGGGGCCCTTAAAGTCTATTGCATAGGCAACCGAGTAAGGGCTTTTGAAGCGAAATTGTTTCTTTCCTTCCGTGCTACCTTGGTCTGGTGGTAGGACACCTGATTGGCAAATCGGGGCTGGAGGGAGGGGTCAGAGGTTCGAATCCCTGCTGCGGGCACTTTTTCAAAAAAATTTCTTTTTTTTCTGTCTTTTTTTATTTTACATTATATTATTTTTTAGATAAGTTTTTCAATATTCTGGAGTGTCCTGCATGTAAAAATTTTTTTTAATTAGGAAAATGGGAAAAAACTGGAAAAATCTAGAAAAATCAGTTTATTTCTTATTTTTCGACTCCTTTTGCAACATTTTAGGTAGCCTATCATGCATAAGGTGTTCTGTGTATAAAATTGAGCATCTTTCTTTGTTAAAGAACACTTTTTGGAATAATAATAAAAAAAATATAAAAAAAGTCGAAATGTCGAGAATAAGGTTCAGGCTTCGAGACCTCCTAGCTCCCTGTAATATTAAGTTATAATTTTCTAACTCGGTCCCAAGGTAGGCCTCTATGGTCCAAATATGCCTGCCGAAGGAAATTTTTATATGTCCTTTAGGAGGGCCCCAGTATTGTTTATTGCATAGGGAACCGAGAAAGGGCTTTGGAAGCAAAATTAATTCTTTCTTTCTGTACAGCCTTGGTCTGGTGGTAGGACACCTAACTGGCAAGTCGAGGCAGGAGGGAAGGGTCGGGGGTTCGAATCCCAGCTGCGGACACTTTTTCAAAAAAATTTCTTTTTTTCTTTCTTTTGTTTATTTTACACTATATTATTTTTTAGATGTGTTTTTCGATATTCTGGAGGGTCCTGAGTGTAGGAATTTTTTTTTTAAATTATAAAAATTATAAAATTCGACAGGGGTTCGAATCCCTGCTGGGGCACTTTTTCAAAAGAATTTTTTTTTTCTGTCTTTTGTTTATTTTACATTATATTATTTTTTAGATGTGTTTTTCAATATTCTGGAGGGTCCTGCATGTAGAAATTTTTTTTAATTAGGAAAATGGGAAAAAAAACTGGAAAAATCTAGAACAATCAGTTTATTTGTTATTTTTCGACTCCTTTTGCAACATTTTAGATTGTCTATCATGCATAAGGTGTTCTGTGTATAAAATCGAGCATATTTCTTTGTTAAAGAACACTTTTTGGAATAATAAAAAAAATATAAAAAAAGTCGAAATGTCGAGAATAAGGTTCAGGCTTCGAGACCTCCTAGCTCCTTTTAATATTAAGTTATAATTTTCAACCTCGGTCCTAAGGTAGGCCTCTATGGTCTAATCATGCCTGCCGAAGGAAATTTTTATATGTTAATTAGAAGGCCCCCATTGGGTCCCTAAAGGTCTATTGCGTAGGTCACCAAGAAAGGGCTTTTAAAGCGAAATTGTTTCTTTCTTTCCGTACCACCTTGGTCTGGTGGTAGGACACCTGACTGGCAAGTCGAGACTGGAGGGAGGGGACGGGTGTTCGAATCTCAGCGGCGGACACTTTTTCAAAAAAATTTCTTTTTTTTCTTTCTTTAGTTTTTTTTACATTATATTATTTTTCAGATGTGTTTTTCGATATTCTAGGCGGTCATGCATGTTGGAAATTTTTTTTTGAATTAGGAAAATGGGAAAAAATGGAAAAATCTAGGAAAATCAGTTTATTTGTTATTTTTTGACTCCTTTTGCAACATTTTAGGTAGTTTATCATGCGTAAGGTGTTCTGTGTATAAAATCGAGCAACTTTCTTTGTTAAAGAACACTTTTTGAAATAATAAAAAAACAATTTTAAAAAAGACGAGTTGTCGAGAATAAGGTTCAGGCTTTGAGACCTCCTAGCTCCCTTTAATAGTAAGTTATAATTTTCAAACTCGGTCCCAAGGTAGGCCTCTATGGTCCAATAATGCCTGTCGAAGGAAATTTTTATATGATAATTAGGAGGGCCCCAGCGGGGGCCCTAAAGGTCTATTGCATAGGCAACCAAGTAAGGGCTTTTGAAGCGAAATTGTTTCTTTTTTTCCCTACCACCTTGGTCTGGTGGTAGGACACCTGACTGGCAAGTCGAGACTGGAGGGAGGGCTAAGGGGTTCGAAACCCAGCTGGGGACACTTTTTCAAAAAAATTACTTTTTTTTCTTTCTTTAGTTTTTTTTACATTATATTATTTTTTAAATGTGTTTTTCGATATTCTAGAGGGTCATGCATGTAGGAAATTTTTTTTTAATTAGGAAAATGGGAAAAACTGGAAAAATCTAGGAGAATCAGTTTATTTGTTATTTTTCGACTCCTTTTGCAACATTTTGGATAGTTTATCATGCGTAAGGTGTTCTGTGTATAAAATCGAGCAACTTTCTTGGTTACAGAACACTTTTTGAAATAATAAATAAAAAAAATTTTAAAAAGACGAAATGTCAAGAATAAGCTTCAGGCTTCGAGACCTCCTAGCTCCCTTTAATATTGAGTTACAATTTTCAAACTCGGTCCCAAGATAGGCCTCTATGGTCCAATCATGCCCGTTGAAGGAATCTTTTATATGTTAATTAGGAGGGCCCCAGTGAGGCTCTAAAGGTCTATTGCATAGGCAACCGAGTAACGGCTTTTGAAGCGAAATTGTTTCTTTCTTTCTGTACCACCTTGGTCTGGTGGTAGGACACCTGACTGGCAGGTCCAGACTGGAGGAAGGGGTTGGGGGTTCGAATCTCAGCTGCGGACACTTTTTAAAAAAAATTTCTTTTTTTTCTTTCTTTAGTTTTTTTTACGTTAAATTATTTTTCAGATGTGTTTTTCGATATTCTAGACTGTCATGCATGTAGGAAATTTTTTTTTAATTAGGAAAATGCGAAAAACTGGAAAAATCTAGGAAAATCAGTTTATTTGTTATTTTTCGACTCCTTTTGCAACATTTTAGGTAGTCCATCATGCATAAGGTGTTCTGTGTATAAAATCGAGCATCCTTCTTTGTTAAGGAACACTTTTTGGAATAATAATAAAAAATATTTTAAAAAAGTCGCAATGTTGAGAATAAGGTTCAGGCTTCGAAACCTCCTAGCTCCATTTAATATTAAGTTATAATTATCAAACTCGGTCTCAAGGTAGGCCTCTATAGTCCAATCATGCCTGCAAAAGGAAATTTTTATATGTTAATTAGGAAGCCCCCAGTGGGGCCCTAAAGGTCTATTGCATAGGTAACTGAGAAAGGGCTTTTGAAGCGAAATTGTTTCTGTCTTTCCGTACCGCCTTGGTCTGGTGGTAGGACACCTTACTGGCAAGTCGAGGGAGGGGACGGGGGTTCGAATCCCAGCTGCGACCACTTCTTCAAAAAAATTTCTTTTTTTCTTTCTTTTGTTTATTTCACATTATATTATTTTTTAGATGTGTTTTTCGATATTCTGGAGGGTCCTGCATGTAGGAAATTTCTTTTTAATTAGGAAAATGGGAAAAAACTGGAAAAATCTAGGAAAATCAGTTTATTTGTTATTTCTCGACTCTTTTTGTAACATTTTAGGAAGTCTATCATGCATAAGGTGTTCTGTGTATATAATCAAGCAACTTTCTTTGTTAAATAACTCTTTTTGGAATTATAATGAAAATAATTTTAAAAAAGTCGAAATGTCGAGAATAAGGTTCAGTCTTCGAGACCTCCTAGCTCCCTTTAATATCAAGTTATAATTTTCAAACTCGGTCCCAAGGTAGGCCTGTATGGTCCAACCATGCCTGTTGAAGGAAATTTTTATATGTTAATTAGGAGGGCCCCAGTGGGGCCCTAAAGGTCTATTGCATAGGTAACCGAGAAAGGGCTTTTGAAGCGAAATTGTTTCTTTCTTTCCGTACCGCCTTGGTTAGGTGGTAGGACTCCTGACTGGGAAGTCCAGGTTAGAGGGAGGGGTCGAGGGTTCGAATCCCAGCTTCGCCACTTTTTTAAAAAAATTCCATTTTTTTCTTTCTTTTCTTTATTTTACATTATATTATTTTTTAGAAGTGTTTTTCGATGTTCTGCAGAGTGCTGCATGTAGGAAATTTTTTTTTAAATGGGAAAATAGGAAAAAACGGGAAAAAACTAGGAAAATCAGTGTATTTGTTATTTCTCGACTCTTTTTGTAACATTTTAGGAAGTCTATCATGCATAAGGTGTTCTGTGTATATAATCAAGCAACTTTCTTTGTTAAATAACTCTTTTTGGAATAATAATTAAAATAATTTAAAAAAAGTCGAAATGTCGAGAATAAGGTTCAGGCTTCGAGACCTCCTAGCTCCCTTTACTATTAAGATAAAATTTTCAAACTCGGTCTCATGGTAGGCCTCTATGGTCCAATCATGCCTGCCGAAGGAAATTTTTATATGTTAATTAGGAGGGCCCCACTGGGGCCCTAAAGGTCTATTGCATAGGTAACCGAGAAAAGGCTTTTGAAGCGAAATTGTTTCTTTCTTTCCGTACCACCTTGGTCTGGTGGTAGGACACCTGACTGGCAAGTCCAGACTGGAGGGAGGGGTCAGGGGTTCGAAACGCAGCTGGGGACACTCTTTGAAAAAAATTTCTTTTTTCTCTTTATTTAGTTTTTTTTACATTATATTATTTTTCAGATGTGTTTTTCGATATTCTAGAGGGTCATGCATGTAGGAAATTTTTTTTTTAATTAGGAAAATGGGAAAAACTGGAAAAATCAAGGAAAATCGGTTAATTTGTTATTTTTCGACTCCTTTTGCAACATTTTAGGCAGTTTATCATGCATAAGGTGTTCTGTGTATAAAATCGAGCATCTTTCTTTGATAAAGAACACTTTTTGGAATAATAATAAAAAAAAATTTAAAAAAAGTCGAAATGTCGAGAATAAGGTTCAGGCTTCGAGACCTCCTAGCTCCCTTTAATATTGAGTTACAATTTTCAAACTCGGTCCCAAGATAGGCCTCTATGGTCCAATCATGCCCGTTGAAGGAAATTTTTATATGTTAATTAGGAGGGCCCCAGTGGGGCCCTAAAGGTCTATTGCATAGGCAACCGAGTAACGGCTTTTGAAGCGAAATTGTTTCTTTCTTTCTGTACCACCTTGGTCTGGTGGTCGGACACCTGACTGGCAGGTCCAGACTGGAGGGAGGGGTTGGGGGTTCGAATCTCAGCTGCGGACACTTTTTCAAAAAAATTTCTTTTTTTTCTTTCTTTAGTTTTTTTTACGTTAAATTATTTTTCAGATGTGTTTTTCGATATTCTAGACGGTCATGCATGTAGGAAATTTTTTTTTAATTAGGAAAATGCGAAAAACTGGAAAAATCTAGGAAAATCAGTTTATTTGTTATTTTTCGACTCCTTTTGCAACATTTTAGGTAGTCCATCATGCATAAGGTGTTCTGTGTATAAAATCGAGCATCCTTCTTTGTTAAGGAACACTTTTTGGAATAATAATAAAAAATATTTTAAAAAAGTCGCAATGTCGAGAATAAGGTTCTGGCTTCAAGACCTCCTAGCTCCATTTAATATTAAGTTATAATTTTCAAACTCGGTCTCAAGGTAGGCCTCTATGGTTCAATCATGCCTGTCGAAGGAAATTTTTATATGTTAATTAGGAGGGCCCAAGTGGTGCCCTAAATGTCTATTGCATAGGTAACCGAGAAAGGGCTTTTGAAGCGAAATTGTTTCTTTCTTCCCTACCGCCTTGGTCTGGTGGTAGGACACCTGACTGGCAAGTCGAGGTTGGAGGGAGGGGACGGGGGTTCGAATCCCAGCTTCGATCACTTTTTCAAAAAAATTTCTTTTTTTCTTTTTTTTGTTTATTTTACATTATATTATTTTTTAGATGTGTTTTTCGATATTCTGGAGGGTCCTGCATGTAGGAAATTATTTTTTTAATTAGGAAAATGAGAAAAACTGGAAAAATCTAGGAAAATCAGTTTATTTGTTATTTTTCGACTCCTTTTGCAACATTTTAGGTAGTTTATTATGCGTAAGGTGTTCTGTGTATAAAATCGAACATCTTTCTTTGTTAAAGAACACTTTTTGAAATAACAATAAAAAAAAATTTAAAAAAGACGAAATGTCGAGTATAAGGTTCAGGCTTCGAGACCTCCTAGCTCCATTTGATATTAAGTTATAATTTTCAAACTCGGTCTGAAGGTAGGCCTCTATGGTCCAATCATGCCTGTTGAAGGAAATTTTTATATGTTAATTATGAGGGCCCCAGGTGGGCGCTAAATGTCTATTGCGTAGGTAACCGAGAAAGGGCTTTTGAAGCGAAATTGTTTCTTTCTTTTCGTACCACCTTGGTCTGGTGGTAAGACACCTGACTGGCAAGTCGAGGTTGGAGGGAGGGGACAGGGGTTCGAATCCCAACTTCGACCACTTTTTCAAAAAAATTTCTTTTTTTCTTTCTTTTGTTCATTTTACATTATTATATTTTTTAGATGTGTTTTTCGATATTCCGGAGGGTCCTGCATGTAGGAAATTTTTTTTAATTAGGAGAATGCGAAAAAACTGGAAAAATCTAGGAAAATCTGTTTATTTGTTATTTTTCGACTCCTATTGCATCATTTTAGGTAGTTTATAGTGTGTAAGGTGTTCTGTGTATAAAATCGAGCATCTTTCTTTGTTAAAGAACACTTTTTGAAATAATAAAAAAAAAATTAAAAAAAAGACGAAATGTCGAGAATAAGGTTCAGACTTCGAGACCTCCTAGCTCCCTTTAATATTAAGTTAAAATTTTCAAACTCGGTCTCAAAGTAGGCCTCTATGGTCCAATCATGCCTGCAGAAGGAAATTTTTATATGTTAATTAGGAGGGCCCTAAAGGTCTATTGCGTAGGTAACCGAGTAAGGGCTTTTGAAGCGAAATTGTTTCTTTCTTTTCGTACAACCTTGGTCTGGTGGGAGGATGCCTGACTGGCAAGTCGAGACTGGACGGAGAGGTCGGGGGTTCAAATCCCAGCTGCGGACTCTTTTTCAAACAAATTTTTTTTTTCCTTAGGTTTTTTTTACATTATATTATTTTTTAGATGTGTTTTTCGATATTCTAGAGGGTCATGCAAGTAGGAAATTTTTTTTTTAATTATGAAAATGGGAAAAACTGGAAAAATCTAGGAAAATCAGTTTATTTGTTATTTTTCGTTTCCTTTTGCAACATTTTAGGTAGTTTATAGTGCGTAAGGTGTTCTGTGTATAAAATCGAGCAACTTTCTTTGTTAAAGAACACTTTTTGAAATAATAATAAAAAAAATTAAAAAAAGGCGAAATGTCGAGAATAAGGTTCAGGCTTCGAGACCTCCTAGCTCCCTTTAATATTAAGTTATAATTTTCAAACTCGGTCTCAAGGTAGGCCTCTATGGTCCAATCATGCCTGCCGAAGGAAATCTTTATATGTTAATTAGGGGGGCCAAAGTGGGGCCCTAAAAATCTATTGCATAGGTAACCGAGAAAGAGCTTTTGAAGCGAAATTGTTTCTTTCTTTCCGTACCCCCTTGGTCTGGTGGTAGGACACCTGACTGGCAAGTCGAGGTTGGAGGGAGGGGACGGGGGTTCGAATCCCAGCTCCGACCACTTTTTCAAAAAAATTTCTTTTTTTCTTTCTTTTGTTCATTTTACATTATTATATTTTTTAGATGTGTTTTTCGATATTCCGGAGGGTCCTGCATGTAGGAAATTTTTTTTAGTTAGGAGAATGGGAAAAAACTGGAAAAATCTAGGAAAATCTGTTTATTTGTTATCCTTCGACTCCTATTGCAACATTTAAGGTAGTCTATCATGCGTAAGGTGTTCTGTGTATAAAATCGAGCAATTTTCTTTCTTAAAGAACACTTTTTGAAATAATAATAAAAAAAATTAATAAAAGGCGAAATGTCGAGAATAAGGTTCAGGCTTCGAGACTTCCTAGCTCCCTTAAATATTAAGTAATAATTTTCAAACTTGGTCTTCAGGTAGGCCTCTATGGTCCAATCATGCCTGCAAAAGGAAATTTTTATATTTTAATTAGAAGGCCCCCAGTGGGGCCCTAAAGATCTTTTACGTAGGTAACCGAGAAAGGGCTTTTGAAGCAAAATTGTTTCTTTCTTTTCGTACCGCCTTGGTCTGGTGGTAGGACAGCTGACTGGCAAGTAGAGACTGGAGGGAGGGGTCGGGGGTTCGAATCCCAGCTGCGGACGCTTTTTCAAAAAAATTTCATTTTTTTCTTTCTTTTGTTTATTTTGCATTATATTATTTTTTAGATGTGTTTTTCGATATTCTGGAGGGTCCTGCAAGTAGGAAATATTTTTTTAATTAGGAAAATGGGAAAAAACTGGAAAAATCAGTTTATTTGTTATTTTTCGACTCCTTTTGCAACATTTTAGGTAGTCTATCATGCATAAGTTGTTCTTGGTATAAAATCGAGCATCTTTCTTTGTTAAAGAACACTTTTTGGAATAATAATAAATTTTTTTTTAAAAAAGTCACAATGTCGAGAAAAAGGTTCAGGCTTCGAGACATCCTAGCAACATTTAATATTAAGTTATAATTTTCAAACTGGGTCTAAAGGTAGGCCTCTATAGTCCAATCATGCCCGTTGAAGGAAATTTTTATATGTTAATTAGGAGGGCCCAAGTGGGGCCCTAAAGGTCTAATGCATAGGCAACCGAGTAACGGCTTTTGAATCGAAATTGTTTCTTTCTTTCTGTACCACCTTGGTCTGGTGGTCGGACACCTGACTGGCAGGTCCAGACTGGAGGGAGGGGTTGGGGGTTCGAATCTCAGCTGCGGACACTTTTTCAAAAAAATTTCTTTTTTTTCTTTCTTTAGTTTTTTTTACGTTAAATTATTTTTCAGATGTGTTTTTCGATATTCTAGACAGTCATGCATGTAGGAAATTTTTTTTTTAATTAGGAAAATGCGAAAAACTGGAAAAAACTAGGAAAATCAGTTTATTTGTTATTTTTCGACTCCTTTTGCAACATTTTAGGTAGTCCATCATGCATAAGGTGTTCTGTGTATAAAATCGAGCATCCTTCTTTGTTAAGGAACACTTTTTGGAATAATAATAAAAAATATTTTTAAAAAGTCGCAATGTCGAGAATAAGGTTCTGGCTTCGAGACCTCCTAGCTCCATTTAATATTAAGTTATAATTATCAAACTCGGTCTCAAAGTAGGCCTCTATGGTCCAATCATGCCTGCAAAAAAAAATTTTTATATGTTAATTAGGAGGCCCCCAGTGGGGCCCTAAAGGTCTATTGCGTAGGTCACCAAGAAAGGGCTTTTGAAGCGAAATTGTTTCTTTCTTTTCGTACCACCTTGGTCTGGTGGTTGGACACCTGACTGGCAGGTCGAGACTGGAGGGAGGGGTTGGGAGTTCGAATCTCAGCTGCGGACACTATTTCAAAAAAATTTCTTTTTTTTCTTTCTTTAGTTTTTTTTACGTTAAATTATTTTTCAGATGTGTTTTTGGATATTCTAGACGATCATGTATGTTGGAAATTTTTTTTTTAATTAGGAAAATGGGAAAAACTGGAAAAATCTAGGAAAATCAGTTTATTTGTTATTTTTCGACTCCTTTTGCAACATTTTAGGTAGTTTATCATGCGTAAGGTGTTCTGTGTATAAAATCGAGCAACTTTCTTTGTTAAAGAACACTTTTAGAAATAATAATTAAAAAAATTTAAAAAAAGACGAAATGTCGAGAATAAGGTTCAGGATTTGAGACCTCCTAGCTCCCTTTAATATTAAGTTATAATTTTAAAACTAGGTCCCAAGGTAGGCCTCTATGGTCCAATAATGCCTGTTGAAGGAAATTTTTTAATGTTAATTAGGAGGGCCCCAGTGGGGCCTTAAAGGTCTATTGCATAGGCAACCGAGTAAGGGCTTTTGAAACGAAATTGTTTCTTTCTTTCCGTACCACCTTGGTCTGGTGGTAGGACACCTGACTGGCAAGTCGAGACTGGAGGGAGGGGTCAGGGGTTCGAAACCCAGCTTGGGACACTTTTTCAAAAAAATTTCTTTTTTTTCTTTCTTTAGTTTTTTTTACATTATATTATTATTTAAATGTGTTTTTCGATATTCTAGAGGGTCATGCATGTAGGAATTTTTTTTTTAATTAGGAAAATGGGAAAAACTGGAAAAATCTAGGAAAATCAGTTTATTTGTTATTTTTCGACTCCTTTTGCAACATTTTGGATAGTTTATCATGCGTAAGGTGTTCTGTGTATAAAATCGAGCATCTTTCTTTGTTAAAGAACACTTTTTGGAATAATAATAAAAAAAAATTAAATAAAGTCAAAATGTCGAGAAAAAGGTTCAGGCTTAGAGACCTCCTAGCTCCATTTAATATTAAGTTATAATTTTCAAACTCGGTCTCAAGGTAGGCCTCTATGGTTCAATCATGCCTGTCGAAGGAAATTTTTATATGTTAATTAGGAGGGCCCCAGTGGTGCCCTAAATGTCTATTGCATAGGTAACCGAGAAAGGGCTTTTGAAGCGAAATTGTTTCTTTCTTCCCTACCGCCTTGGTCTGGTGGTAGGACACCTGACTGGCAAGTCGAGGTTGGAGGGAGGGGACGGGGGTTCGAATCCCAGCTTCGATCACTTTCTCAAAAAAATTTCTTTTTTTCTTTCTTTTGTTCATTTTACATTATTATATTTTTTAGATGTGTTTTTCGATATTCCGGAGGGTCCTGCATGTAGGAAATTTTTTTTAATTAGGAGAATGCGAAAAAACTGGAAAAATCTAGGAAAATCTCTTTATTTGTTATTTTTCGACTCCTATTGCATCATTTTCGGTAGTTTATAGTGTGTAAGGTGTTCTGTGAATAAAATCGAGCATCTTTCTTTGTTAAAGAACACTTTTTGAAATAATAAAAAAAAAATTAAAAAAAAGACGAAATGTCGAGAATAAGGTTCAGGCTTCGAGACCTCCTAGCTCCCTTTAATATTAAGTCAAAATTTTCAAACTCGGTCTCAAAGTAGGCCTCTATGGTCCAATCATGCCTGCAGAAGGAAATTTTTATATGTTAATTAGGAGGGCCCTAAAGGTCTATTGCGTAGGTAACCGAGAAAGGGCTTTTGAAGCGAAATTGTTTCTTTCTTTTCGTACAACCTTGGTCTGGTGGTAGGATGCCTGACTGGCAAGTCGAGACTGGACGGAGAGGTCGGGGGTTCAAATCCCAGCTGCGGACTCTTTTTCAAACAAATTTTTTTTTTTTCCTTAGGTTTTTTTTACATTATATTATTTTTTAGATGTGTTTTTCGATATTCTAGAGGGTCATGCAAGTAGGAAATTTTTTTTTTAATTAGGAAAATGGGAAAAACTGGAAAAATCTAGGAAAATCAGTTTATTTGTTATTTTTCGTTTCCTTTTGCAACATTTTAGGTAGTTTATAGTGCGTAAGGTGTTCTGTGTATAAAATCGAGCAACTTTCTTTGTTAAAGAACACTTTTTGAAATAATAATAAAAAAAATTAAAAAAAGGCGAAATGTCGAGAATAAGGTTCAGGCTTCGAGACCTCCTAGCTCCCTTTAATATTAAGTTATAATTTTCAAACTCGGTCTCAAGGTAGGCCTCTATGGTCCAATCATGCCTGCCGAAGGAAATATTTATATGTTAATTAGGGGGGCCAAAGTGGGGCCCTAAAAATCTATTGCATAGGTAACCGAGAAAGAGCTTTTGAAGCGAAATTGTTTCTTTCTTTCCGTACCCCCTTGGTCTGGTGGTAGGACACCTGACTGGCAAGTCGAGGTTGGAGGGAGCTGACGGGGGTTCGAATCCCAGCTCCGACCACTTTTTCAAAAAAATTTCTTTTTTTCTTTCTTTTGTTCATTTTACATTATTATATTTTTTAGATGTGTTTTTCGATATTCCGGAGGGTCCTGCATGTAGGAAATTTTTTTTAGTTAGGAGAATAGGAAAAACTGGAAAAATCTAGGAAAATCTGTTTATTTGTTATCCTTCGACTCCTATTGCAACATTTAAGGTAGTCTATCATGCGTAAGGTGTTCTGTGTATAAAATCGAGCAATTTTCTTTGTTAAAGAACACTTTTTGAAATAATAATAAAAAAAATTAAAAAAAGGCGAAATGTCGAGAATAAGGTTCAGGCTTCGAGACTTCCTAGCTCCCTTAAATATTAAGTAATAAATTTCAAACTTGGTCTTCAGGTAGGCCTCTATGGTCCAATCATGCCTGCAAAAGGAAATTTTTATATTTTAATTAGAAGGCCCCCAGTGGGGCCCTAAAGATCTTTTACGTAGGTAACCGAGAAAGGGCTTTTGAAGCAAAATTGTTTCTTTCTTTTCGTACCGCCTTGGTCTGGTGGTAGGACAGCTGACTGGCAAGTAGAGACTGGAGGGAGGGGTCGGGGGTTCGAATCCCAGCTGCGGACACTTTTTCAAAAAAATTTCTTTTTTTTCTTTCTTTTGTTTATTTTGCATTATATTATTTTTTAGATGTGTTTTTCGATATTCTGGAGGGTCCTGCAAGTAGGAAATATTTTTTTAATTAGGAAAATGGGAAAAAACTGGAAAAATAAGTTTATTTGTTATTTTTCGACTCTTTTTGCAACATTTTAGGTAGTTTATAGTGTGTAAGGTGTTCTGTGTATAAAAACGAGCAACTTTCTTTGTTAAAGAACACTTTTTGATATAATAATAAAAAAAATTTAAAAAAAAGCGAAATGTCGAGAAAAAGGTTCAGGCTTCGAGACATCCTAGCAAAATTTAATATTAAGTTATAATTTTCAAACTCGGTCTAAAGGTAGGCCTCTATGGTCCAATCATGCCTGCCGAAGTAAATTTTTATATGTTAATTAAGAGGGCCCCAGTGGTGCCCTAAATGTCTATTGCATAGGTAACCGAGTAAGGGCTTTTGAAGCGAAATTGTTTCTTTCTTTTCGTACCACCTTGGTCTGGTGGTAGGATACCTGACTGGCAAGTCGAGACAGGACGGAGAGGTCGGGGGTTCGAATCCCAGCTGCGAACACTTTTTCAAAAAAATTTCTTTTTTTTCTTTCTTTAGTTTTTTTAAAATTATATTACTTTTTAGATGTATTTTTCGATATTCTAGAGGGTCATGCAAGTAGGAAATTTTTTTTTTTAATTAGGAAAATGGGAAAAACTGGAAAAATCTAGGAAAATCAGTTTATTTGTTATTTTTTGACTCCTTTTGCAACATTTTAGGTAGTTTATAGTGTGTAAGGTTTTCTGTGTATAAAAACGAGCAACTTTCTTTGTTAAAGAACACTTTTTGAAATAATAATAAAAAAAATTTAAAAAAAAGCGAAATGTCGAGAAAAAGGTTCAGGCTTCGAGAACTCCTAGCTCCCTTTAATATTAAGTTATAATTTTCAAACTCGGTCTCAAGGTAGGCCTCTATGGTCCAATCATGCCTGCCGAAGGAAATTTTTATATGTTAATTAGGAGGGCCCCAAAGGGGCCCTAAATGACTATTGCATAGGTAACCGAGAAAGGGATTTTTAAGCGAAATTGTTTCTTTCTTTCGGTACCGCCTTGGTCTGGTGGTAGGACACCTGACTGGCAAGTCGAGGTTGGAGGGAGGGGACGGGGGTTCGAATCCCAGCTTCGACCACTTTTTCAAAAAAATTCTTTTTTTCTTTCTTTTGTTTATTTTACATTATATTATGTTTTAGATGTGTTTTTCGATATTCTGGTGGGTCCTGCATGTAGGAAATATTTTTTTAATTAGGAAAATGGGAAAAAACTGGAAAAATCTAGGAAAATCTGTTTATTTGTTATTTTTCGACTCCTATTGCAACATTTAAGGTAGTCTATCATGCATAAGGTGTTCTGTGTATAAAATCGAGCATCTTTCTTTGTTAAAGAACACTTTTTGGACTAATATTAAAAAAAATTATGAAAAAGTCGAAATGTCGAGAATAAGGTTCAGGCTTCGAGACCTCCTAGCTCCATTTAATATTAAGTTATAATTTTCAAACTCGGTCTCAAGGTAGGCCTCTATTGTCCAATTATGCCTGTTAAAGGAAATTTTAATATGTTAATTAGGAGGGCCCCAGTTCGGCCCTAAATGTCTATTGCATAGGTAAGCGAGAAAGGGCTTTTGAAGCGAAATTGTTTCTTTCTTTCCGTACCGCCTTGGTCTGGTGTTAGGACTCCTGACTGGCAAGTCGAGGTTGGAGGGAGAGGACGGGGTTTCGAATCCCAGCTTCGACCACTTTATCAAAAAAATTTCTTTTTTTCTTTCTTTCGTTTATTTTACATTATATTATTTTTTAGATGTGTTTTTCGATATTCTGGAGGGTCCTGCATGTTGGAAATTTTTTTTAATTAGGAAAATGGGAAAAAACTGGAAAAATCTAGGAAAATCTGTTTATTTGTTATTTTTCGACTCCTATTGCAACATTTTAGGTAGTTTATAGTGCGTAAGGTGTTCTGGGTATAAAAACGAGCAACTATCTTTGTTAAAGAACACTTTTTTAAATAATAATAAAAAAAATTTAAAAAAAAGCGAAATGTCGAGAAAAAGGTTCAGGCTTCGAGACCTCCTAGCTCCATTTAATAATAAGTTATAATTTTCAAACTCGGTCTCAAGGTAGGCCTCTATGGTGCAATCATGCCTGTCGAAGGAAATTTTTATATGTTAATTAAGAGGGCCCCAGTGGTGCCCTAAATGTCTATTGCATAGGAAACCGAGTAAGGGCTTTTGAAGCGAAATTGTTTCTTTCTTTTCGTACCACCTTGGTCTGGTGGTAGGACACCTGACTGGCAAGTCGAGGTTGGAGGGAGGGGACAGGGGTTCTAATCCCACCTTCGACCACTTTTTCAAAAAAATTTCTTTTTTTTCTTTCTTTAGTTTTTTTTACATTATATTATTTTTCAGATGTGTTTTTCGATATTCTTGAGGGTCATGCATGTAGGAAAATTTTTTTTTAATTAGGAAAATGGGAAAAACTGGAAAAATCAAGGAAAATCGGTTAATTTGTTATTTTTCGACTCCTTTTGCAACATTTTAGGCAGTTTATCATGCATAAGGTGTTCTGTGTATAAAATCGAGCATCTTTCTTTGATAAAGAACACTTTTTGGAATAATAATAAAAAAAAATTTAAAAAAAGTCGAAATGTCGAGAATAAGGTTCAGGCTTCGAGACCTCCCAGCTCCCTTTAATATTGAGTTATAATTTTTAAACTCGGTCTCAAGGTAGGCCTCTATGGTCCAATCATGCCTGCCGAAGGAAAATTTTATATGTTAATTAGGAGGGCCCCAGTGGGGCCCTAAATGTCTATTGCATAGTTAACCGAGAAAGGGCTTTTGAAGCGAAATTGTTTCTTTCTTTCGGTACCGCCTTGGTCTGGTGGTAGGACACCTGACTGGGAAGTCCAGGTTAGAGGGAGGGGTCGGGGGTTCGAATCCCAGCTTCGCCACTTTTTTAAAAAAATTCCATTTTTTTCTTTCTTTTCTTTATTTGACATTATATTATTTTTTAGAAGTGTTTTTCGATGTTCTGCAGAGTGCTGCATGTAGGAAATTTTTTTTAAATGGGAAAATAGGAAAAAACGGGAAAAAACTAGGAAAATCAGAGTATTAGTTATTTCTCGACTCTTTTTGTAACATTTTAGGAAGTCTATCATGCATAAGGTGTTCTGTGTATATAATCAAGCAACTTTCTTTGTTAAATAACTCTTTTTGGAATAATAATTAAAATAATTTTAAAAAAGTCGAAATGTCGAGAATAAGGTTCAGGCTTCGAGACCTCCTAGCTCCCTTTAATATTAAGTTAAAATTTTCAAACTCAGTCTCATGGTAGGCCTCTACGGTCCAATCATGCCTGCCGAAGGAAATTTTTATATGTTAATTAGGAGGACCCCTGTGGGGCCCTAAATGTCTATAGCATAGGTAACCGAGAAAGGGCTTTTGAAGCGAAATTGTTTCTTTCTTTCTGTACCGCCCTGGTCTGGTGGTAGGACACCTGACAGGCAAGTCGAGGTTGGAGGGAGGGGGCGGGGTTCGAATCCCAGCTGCGACCAGTTTTTCAAAAAAATTTCTTTTCTTCTTTCTTTTGTTTATTTTACATTATATTATTTTTTAGATGTGTTTTTCGATATTCTGGAGGGTCCTGCATGTAGGAAATTTCTTTTTAATTAGGAAAATGGGAAAAAACTGGAAAAATCTAGGAAAATCTGTTTATTTGTTATTTTTCGACTCCTATTGCAACATTTAAGGTAGTCTATCATGCATAAGGTGTTCTGTGTATAAAATCGAGCATCTTTCTTTGTTAAAGAACACTTTTGGAATAATATTAAAAAAAATTATGAAAAAGTCGAAATGTCGAGAATAAGATTCAGACTTCGAGACCTCCTAGCTCCATTTAATATTAAGTTATAATTTTCAAACTCGGTCTCAAGGTAGGCCTCTATGGTTCAATATTGCCAGTCGAAGGAAATTTTTATATGTTAATTAGGAGGGCCCTAGTGGGGCCCTAAATGTCTATTGCATAGGTACCCGAGAATGGGCTTTTGAAGCGAAATTGTTTCTTTCTTTCCGCGCTGCCTTGGTCTGGTGGTAGGACTCCTGACTGGGAAGTCCAGGTTAGAGGGAGGGGTCGGATGTTCGAATCCCAGCTTCGCCGCTTTTAAAAAAAATATTCCATTTTTTTCTTTCTTTTGTTTATTTTAAATTATATTATTTTTTAGAAGTGTTTTTCGATGTTCTGCAGAGTGCTGCATGTAGGAAATTTTTTTTAAATGGGAAAATAGGAAAAAACGGGAAAAATCTAGGAAAATCAGTGTATTTGTTATTTCTCGACTCTTTTTGTAACATTTTTGGAAGTCTATCATGCATAAGGTGTTCTGTGTATATAATCAAGCAACTTTCTTTGTTAAATAACTCTTTTTGGAATAATAATGAAAATAATTTTAAAAAAGTCGAAATGTCGAGAATAAGGTTCAGGCTTCGAGACCTCCTAGCTCCCTTTAATATTAAGTTATAATTTTCAAACTCGGTCCCAAGGTAGGCCTGTATGGTCCAACCATGCCTGTTGAAAGAAATTTTTATATGTTAATTAGGAGGGCCCCAGTGGGGCCCTAAAGATCTATTGCATAGGCAACCGAGTAAGGGCTTTTGAAGCGAAATTGTTTCTTTCTTTCCGTACCGCCTTGGTCTGGTGGTAGGACACCTGACTGACAAGTCGAGACTGGAGGGAGGGGTCAGGAGTTCGAAACCCAGCTGACGAGACTTTTTCAAAAAAATTTCTTTTTTCTCTTTCTTCAGTTTTTTTTACATTACATTATTTTTTAAATGTGTTTTTCGATATTCTAGAGGGTCATGCATGTAGGAAATGTTTTTTTAAATAGGAAAATGGGAAAAACTGGAAAAATCTAGGAAAATCAGTTTATTTGTAATTTTTCGACTCCTTTTTCAACATTTTGGATAGTTTATCATGCGTAAGGTGTTCTGTGTATAAAATCGAGCAACTTTCTTTGTTAAAGAACACTTTTTGAAATAATAAAAAAAAGAAAATTTAAAAAAAGACGAAATGTCGAGAATAAGGTTCAGGCTTCGAGACCTCCTAGCTCCCTTTACTATTAAGATAAAATTTTCAATCTCGGTCTCATGGTAGCCCTCTATGGTCCAATCATGCCTGTTGAAGGAAATTTTTATATGTTAATTTGGAGGGCCCCAGTGGGGCCCTAAAGATCTATTGCATAGGCAACCGAGAAAAGGCTTTTGAAGCGAAATTGTTTCTTTCTTTCCGTACCGCCATCGTTAGGTGGTAGAACTCCGGACTGGGAAGTCCAGATTAGAGGGAGGGGTCGGGGGTTCGAATCCTAGCTTCGCCACTTTTTCAAAAAAATTTCATTTTTTCTTTCTTTTGTTTATTTTACATTATATTATTTTTCAGATGTGTTTGTCGATATTCTAGAGGGTCATGCATGTAGGAAATTATTTTTTTAATTAGGAAAATGGGAAAAACTGGAAAAATCTAGGAAAATCAGTTGATTTGTTATTTTTCGACTCCTTTGGCAACATTTTAGGTAGTTTATCATGCGTAAGGTGTTCTGTGTATAAAATCGAACATCTTTCTTTGTTAAAGAACACTTTTTGAAATAACAATAAAAAAAATTTTAAAAAAGACGAAATGTCGAGTATAAGGTTCAGGCTTCGAGACCTCCTAGCTCCATTTGATATTAAGTTATAATTTTCAAACTCGGTCTCATGGTAGGCCTCTATGGTCCAATCATGCCTGCCGAAGGAAATTTTTATATGTTAATTAGGAGGCCCCAGTGGTGCCCTAAATGTCTATTGCATAGGTAACCGAGAAAGGGCTTTTGAAGCGAAATTGTTTCTTTCTTTTCGTACAACCTTGGTCTGGTGGTAGGATGCCTGACTGGCAAGTCGAGACTGGACTGAGAGGTCGGGGGTTCAAATCCCAGCTGCGGAAACTTTTTCAAACAAATTTTTTTTTCCTTAGCTTTTTTTTACATTATATTACTTTTTAGATGTGTTTTTCGATATTCTAGAGGGTCATGCAAGTAGGAAATTTTTTTTTTAATTAGGAAAATGGGAAAAACTGGAAAAATCTAGGAAAATCAGTTTATTTGTTATTTTTCGTTTCCTTTTGCAACATTTTAGGTAGTTTATAGTGCGTAAGGTGTTCTGTGTATAAAATCGAGCAACTTTCTTTGTTAAAAAACACTTTTTGAAATAATAATAAAAAAATTAAAAAAAGGCGAAATGTCGAGAATAAGGTTCAGGCTTCGAGACCTCCTAGCTCCCTTTAAAATTAAGTTATAATTTTCAAACTCGGTCTCAAGGTAGGCCTCTATGGTCCAATCATGCCTGCCGTAGGAAATCTTTATATGTTAATTAGGAGGGCCAAAGTGAGGCCCTAAAAATCTATTGCGTAGGTCACCAAGAAAGGGCTTTTGAAGCGAAATTGTTTCCTTCTTTCCGTACCCCCTTTGTCTGGTGGTAGGACACCTGACTGGCAAGTCGAGGTTGGAGGGAGGGGACGGGGGTTCGAATCCCAGCTTCGACCACTTTTTCAAAAAAATTTCTTTTTTTCTTTCTTTTGTTCATTTTACATTATTATATTTTTTAGATGTGTTTTTCAATATTCCGGAGGGTCCTGCATGTAGGAAATTTTTTTAATTAGGAGAAAGGGAAAAAACTGGAAAAATCTAGGAAAATCTGTTTATTTGTAATTTTTCGACTCCTATTGCAACATTTTAGGTAGTTTATAGTGTGTAAGGTGTTCTATGTATGAAATCGAGCATCTTTCTTTGTTAAAGAACACTTTTTGGAATAATAATAAAAAAAATTAAGAAAATGTTGAAATGTCGAGAATAAGGTTCAGGCTTCGAGACCTCCTAGCTCCCATTAATATTAAGTTATAATTTTCAAACTTGGTCTCAAGGTAGGCCTCTATGGTCCAATCATGCCTGCAGAAGGAAATTTTTATATGTTAATTAGGAGGGCCCTAAAGGTCTATTGCGTAGGTAACCGAGTAAGGGCTTTCGAAGCAAAATTGTTTCTTTCTTTTCGTACCGCCTTGGTCTGGTGGTAGGACAGCTGACTGGCAAGTCGAGACTGGAGGGAGGGGTCGGGGGTTCGAATCCCAGCTGCGGACACTTTTTCAAAAGAATTTCTTTTTTTTCTTTCTTTAGTTTTTTTTACATTATATTATTTTTTAGATGTGTTTTTCAATATTCTAGAGGGTCATGCAAGTAGGAAATTTTTTTTTAATTAGGAAAATGGGAAAATTTGGAAAAATCTAGGAAAATCAGTTTATTTGTTATCTTTCGACTCTTTTTGCAACATTTTAGGTAGTCTATCATGCATAAGGTGTTCTGTGTATAAAATCGAGCATCTTTCTTTGTTAAAGAACACTTTTTGGAATAATAATAAAAAAAAATTTTAAAAAGGCGAAATGTCGAGAATAAGGTTCAGGCTTCGAGTCCTCCTTGCTCCCTTTAATATTAAGTTATAATTTTCAAACTCGGTCTCAAGGTAGGCCTCTATGGTCCAATCATGCCTGCCGAAGGAAATTTTTTTATGTTAATTATGAGGGCCCCAGTGGGGCCCTAAATGTCTATTGCATATGTAACCGAGAAAGGGCTTTTGAAGCGAAATTGTTTCTTTCTTTCCCTACCACCTTGGTCTGGTGGTAGGACACCTGACTGGCAAGTCGAGTCTGGAGGTAGGGTTCGGGGGTTCGAATACCAGCTGCAGGCACTTTTTCAGAAAAATTTCTTTTTTTTTCTTTCTTTAGTTTTTTTTACATTATATTATTTTTTAGATGTGTTTTTTGATATTCTAGAGGGTCATGCAGGTAGGAAATTTTTTTTTAATTAGGAAAAAGGGAAAAAACTGGAAAAATCTAGGAAAATCTGTTTATTTGTTATTTTTCGACTCCTATTGCAACATTTAAGGTAGTCTTTCATGCATAAGGTGTTCTGTGTATAAAATCGAGCATCTTTCTTTGTTAAAGAACACTTTTTGGAATAATATTAAAAAAAATTATGAAAAAGTCGAAATGTCGAGAATAAGGTTCAGGCTTCGAGACCTCCTAGTTCCATTTAATATTAAGTTATAATTTTCAAACTCGGTCTCAAGTTAGGCCTCTATGGTCCAATTATGCCTGTTGAAGGAAATTTTTATATGTTAATTAGGAGGGCCCCAGTGGGGCCCTAAATGTCTATTGCATAGGTAACCGAGAAAGGGCTTTTGAAGCGAAATTGTTTCTTTCTTACCGTACCGCCTTGGTCTAGTGGTAGGACACCTGAATGGCAAGTCGAGGTTGGAGGGAGAGGACGGGGGTTCGAATCCCAGCTTTGACCACTTTTTCAAAAAAATTTCCTTTTTTTTCTTTCTTTTGTTTATTATACATTATAATATTTTTTAGATGTGTTTTTCGATATTCTGGAGGGTCCTGCATGTAGGAAATTTTTTTTTAATTAGGAAAATGGGAAAAAACTGGAAAAATCTAAGAAAATCTGTTTATTTGTTATTTTTCGACTCCTATTGCAACATTTAAGGTAGTGTATCATGCATAAGGTGTTCTGTGTATAAAATCGAGCATCTTTCTTTGTTAAAGAACACTTTTTGGAATAATAATAAAAAACATTATGAAAAAGACGAAATGTCGAGAATAAGGTTCAGGCTTCGAGACCTCCTAGCTCCATTTAATATTAAGTTATAATTTTCAAACTCAGTCTCAAGGTAGGCCTCTATGGTCCAATTATGCCTGTTGAAGGAAATTTTTATATGTTAATTAGGAGGGCCCCAGTTCGGCCCTAAATGTCTATTGCATAGGTAACCGAGAAAGGGCTTTTGAAGCGAAATTGTTTCTTTCTTTCCGTACCGCCTTGGTCTGGTGTTAGGACTCCTGACTGGCAAGTCGAGGTTGGAGGGAGAGGACGGGGGTTCGAATCCCAGCTTCGACCACTTTTTTCAAAAAAATTTCTTTCTTTTGTTTATTTTACATTATATTATTTTTTAGATGTGTTTTTCGATATTCTGGAGGGTTCTGCATGTAGGAAATTTTTTTTAAATGGGAAAATAGGAAAAAACGGGAAAAATCTAGGAAAATCAGTGTATTTGTTATTTCTCGACTCTTTTTGTAACATTTTTGGAAGTCTATCATGCATAAGGTGTTCTGTGTATATAATCAAGCAACTTTCTTTGTTAAATAACTCTTTTTGGAATAATAATGAAAATAATTTTAAAAAAGTCGAAATGTCGAGAATAAGGTGCAGGCTTCGAGACCTCCTAGCTCCCTTTAATATTAAGTTATAATTTTCAAACTCGGTCCCAAGGTAGGCCTGTATGGTCCAACCATGCCTGTTGAAGGAAATTTTTATATGTTAATTAGGAGGGCCCCAGTGGGGCCCTAAAGATCTATTGCATAGGCAACCGAGTAAGGGCTTTTGAAGCGAAATTGTTTCTTTCTTTCCGTACCGCCTTGGTCTGGTGGTAGGACACCTGACTGACAAGTCGAGACTGGAGGGAGGGGTCAGGGGTTCGAAACCCAGCTGACGAGACTTTTTCAAAAAAATTTCTTTTTTCTCTTTCTTCAGTTTTTTTTACATTACATTATTTTTTAAATGTGTTTTTCGATATTCTAGAGGGTCATGCATGTAGGAAATGTTTTTTTAAATAGGAAAATGGGAAAAACTGGAAAAATCTAGGAAAATCAGTTTATTTGTAATTTTTCGACTCCTTTTTCAACATTTTGGATAGTTTATCATGCGTAAGGTGTTCTGTGTATAAAATCGAGCAACTTTCTTTGTTAAAGAACACTTTTTGAAATAATAAAAAAAAGAAAATTTAAAAAAAGACGAAATGTCGAGAATAAGGTTCAGGCTTCGAGACCTCCTAGCTCCCTTTACTATTAAGATAAAATTTTCAATCTCGGTCTCATGGTAGGCCTCTATGGTCCAATCATGCCTGTTGAAGGAAATTTTTATATGTTAATTTGGAGGGCCCCAGTGGGGCCCTAAACATCTATTGCATAGGCAACCGAGAAAAGGCTTTTGAAGCGAAATTGTTTCTTTCTTTCCGTACCGCCATCGTTAGGTGGTAGAACTCCGGACTGGGAAGTCCAGGTTAGAGGGAGGGGTCGGGGGTTCGAATCCTAGCTTCGCCACTTTTTCAAAAAAATTTCATTTTTTCTTTCTTTTGTTTATTTTACATTATATTATTTTTCAGATGTGTTTGTCGATATTCTAGAGGGTCATGCATGTAGGAAATTATTTTTTTAATTAGGAAAATGGGAAAAACTGGAAAAATCTAGGAAAATCAGTTGATTTGTTATTTTTCGACTCCTTTGGCAACATTTTAGGTAGTTTATCATGCGTAAGGTGTTCTGTGTATAAAATCGAACATCTTTCTTTGTTAAAGAACACTTTTTGAAATAACAATAAAAAAAATTTTAAAAAAGACGAAATGTCGAGTATAAGGTTCAGGCTTCGAGACCTCCTAGCTCCATTTGATATTAAGTTATAATTTTCAAACTCGGTCTCATGGTAGGCCTCTATGGTCCAATCATGCCTGCCGAAGGAAATTTTTATATGTTAATTAGGAGGCCCCAGTGGTGCCCTAAATGTCTATTGCATAGGTAACCGAGAAAGGGCTTTTGAAGCGAAATTGTTTCTTTCTTTCCGTACCACTTTGGTCTGGTGGTAGGATACTTGACTGGCAAGTCGAGGTTGGAGGGAGGGGACAGGGGTTCGAATCCCAGCTTCGACCGCTTTTTCAAAAAAATTTCTTTTTTTCTTTCTTTTGTTTTTTTTACATTATATTATTTTTTAAATGTGTTTTTCGATATTCTAGAGGGTCATGCAGGTAGGAAATTTTTTTTTAATTAGGAAAATGGGAAAAACTGGAAATATCTAGGAAAATAAGTTTATTTGTTATTTTTCGACTCCTTTTGCAACATTTTAGGTAGTCTATCATGCATAAGGTGCTCTGTGTATAAAATCGAGCATCTTTCTTTGTTAAAGAACACTTTTTGGAATAATAATAAAAAAAATTTAAATAAAGTCAAAATGTCGAGAAAAAGGTTCAGGCTTCGAGACCTCCTAGCTCCCTTTAATATTAAGTTATAATTTTCAAACTCGGTCTCAAAGTAGGCCTCTATGGTCCAATCATGCCTGCAGAAGGAAATTTTTATATGTTAATTAGGAGGGCCCTAAAGGTCTATTGCGTAGGTAACCGAGTAAGGGCTTTTGAAGCGAAATTGTTTCTTTCTTTTCGTACAACCTTGGTCTGGTGGTAGGATACCTGACTGGCAAGTCGAGACTGGACTGAGAGGTCGGGGGTTCAAATCCCAGCTGCGGAAACTTTTTCAAACAAATTTTTTTTCCTTAGCTTTTTTTTACATTATATTACTTTTTAGATGTGTTTTTCGATATTCTAGAGGGTCATGCAAGTAGGAAATTTTTTTTTTTTAATTAGGAAAATGGGAAAAACTGGAAAAATCTAGGAAAATCAGTTTATTTGTTATTTTTCGTTTCCTTTTGCAACATTTTAGGTAGTTTATAGTGCGTAAGGTGTTCTGTGTATAAAATCGAGCAACTTTCTTTGTTAAAAAACACTTTTTGAAATAATAATAAAAAAAATTAAAAAAAGGCGAAATGTCGAGAATAAGGTTCAGGCTTCGAGACCTCCTAGCTCCTTTTAAAATTAAGTTATAATTTTCAAACTCGGTCTCAAGGTAGGCCTCTATGGTCCAATCATGCCTGCCGTAGGAAATCTTTATATGTTAATTAGGAGGGCCAAAGTGGGGCCCTAAAAATCTATTGCATAGGTAACCGAGAAAGGGCTTTTGAAGCGAAATTGTTTCCTTCTTTCCGTACCCCCTTTGTCTGGTGGTAGGACACCTGACTGGCAAGTCGAGGTTGGAGGGAGGGGACGGGGGTGCGAATCCCAGCTTCGAAAAATTTTTCAAAAAAATTTCTTTTTTTCTTTCTTTTGTTCATTTTACATTATTATATTTTTTAGATGTGTTTTTCAATATTCCGGAGGGTCCTGCATGTAGGAAATTTTTTTAATTAGGAGAAAGGGAAAAAACTGGAAAAATCTAGGAAAATCTGTTTATTTGTTATTTTTTGACTCCTATTGCAACATTTTAGGTAGTTTATAGTGTGTAAGGTGTTCTATGTATGAAATCGAGCATCTTTCTTTGTTAAAGAACACTTTTTGGAATAATAATAAAAAAAATTAAGAAAATGTTGAAATGTCGAGAATAAGGTTCAGGCTTCGAGACCTCCTAGCTCCCATTAATATTAAGTTATAATTTTCAAACTTGGTCTCAAGGTAGGCCTCTATGGTCCAATCATGCCTGCAGAAGGAAATTTTTATATGTTAATTAGGAGGGCCCTAAAGGTCTATTGCGTAGGTAACCGAGTAAGGGCTTTTGAAGCAAAATTGTTTCTTTCTTTTCGTACCGCCTTGGTCTGGTGGTAGGACAGCTGACTGGCAAGTCGAGACTGGAGGGAGGGGTCGGGGGTTCGAATCCCAGCTGCGGACACTTTTTCAAAAAAATTTCTTTTTTTTCTTTCTTTAGTTTTTTTTACATTATATTATTTTTTAGATGTGTTTTTCAATATTCTAGAGGGTCATGCAAGTAGGAAATTTTTTTTTAATTAGGAAAATGGGAAAATTTGGAAAAATCTAGGAAAATCAGTTTATTTGTTATCTTTCGACTCTTTTTGCAACATTTTAGGTAGTCTATCATGCATAAGGTGTTCTGTGTATAAAATCGAGCATCTTTCTTTGTTAAAGAACACTTTTTGGAATAATAATAAAAAAAATTTTTAAAAAGGCGAAATGTCGAGAATAAGGTTCAGGCTTCGAGTCCTCCTTGCTCCCTTTAATATTAAGTTATAATTTTCAAACTCGGTCTCAAGGTAGGCCTCTATGGTCCAATCATGCCTGCCGAAGGAAATTTTTTTATGTTAATTATGAGGGCCCCAGTGGGGCCCTAAATGTCTATTGCATATGTAACCGAGAAAGGGCTTTTGAAGCGAAATTGTTTCTTTCTTTCCCTACCACCTTGGTCTGGTGGTAGGACACCTGACTGGCAAGTCGAGTCTGGAGGTAGGGTTCGGGGGTTCGAATACCAGCTGCAGGCACTTTTTCAGAAAAATTTCTTTTTTTTTCTTTCTTTAGTTTTTTTTACATTATATTATTTTTTAGATGTGTTTTTTGATATTCTAGAGGGTCATGCAGGTAGGAAATTTTTTTTTAATTAGGAAAAAGGGAAAAAACTGGAAAAATCTAGGAAAATCTGTTTATTTGTTATTTTTCGACTCTTATTGCAACATTTTAGGTAGTCTATCATGCATAAGGTGTTCTGTGCATAAAATCGAGCATCTTTCTTTGTTAAAGAACACTTTTTGAAATAATAATAAAAAAAATTATGAAAAAGTCGAAATGTCGAGAATAAGGTTCAGGCTTCGAGTCCTCCTTGCTCCCTTTAATATTAAGTTATAATTTTCAAACTCGGTCTCAAGGTAGGCCTCTATGGTTCAATCATGCCTGTCGAAGGAAATTTTTATATGTTAATTAGGAGGGCCCCAGTGGTGCCCTAAATGTCTATTGCATAGGTAACCGAGTAAGGGATTTTGAAGCGGAATTGTTTCTTTCTTTTTGTACCACCTTGGTCTGGAGGTAGGACACCTGACTGGCAAGTCGAGACTGGAGGGAGGAGTCGGGGGTTCGAATCTCAGCTGCGGACACTTTTTCAAAAAAATTTCTTTTTTTTCTTTCTTTAGTTTTTTTTACATTATATTATTTTTTTGATGTGTTTTTCGATATTCTAGAGGGTCATGCAAGTAGGAAATTTTTTTTTAATTAGGAAAATGGGAAAAACTGGAAAAATCTAGGAAAATCAGTTTATTTGTTATTTTTAGACTCCTTTTGCAACATTTTAGGTAATTTATAGTGCGTAAGGTGTTCTGTGTATAAAATCAAGCAACTTTCTTTGTTAAAGAACACTTTTTGATATAATAATAAAAAAAATTTTAAAAAAGGCGAAATGTCGAGAATAAGGTTCAGGCTTCGAGACCTCCTAGCTCCCTTTAATATAAAGTTATAATTTTCGAACTCGGTCTCAAGGTGGGCCTCTATAGTCCAATCATGCTTGCAGAAGGAAATTTTTATATGTTAATTAGAAAGGCCCCGGTGGGGCCCTAAAGGTCTATTGCATAGGTAACCGAGAAAGGGCTTTTGAAGCGAAATTGTTTCTTTCTTTCTGTACCGCCTTGGTAGGGTGGTAGGACACCTGACTGGCAAGTCGAGGTTGGAGGGAGGGGACAGGGGTTAAAATCCCAGCTTCGACCACTTTTTCAAAAAAACTTCTTTTTTTCTTTCTTATGTTTATTTTACATTATATTATTTTTTAGATGTGTGTTTTGATATTCTAGAGGGTCATGCAGGTAGGAAATTTTTTTTAATTAGGAAAATGGGAAAAAACTGGAAAAATCTAGGAAAATCTGTTTATTTGTTATTTTTCGACTCTTTTTGCAACATTTTAGGTAGTCTATCATGCATAAGGTGTTCTGTGTATAAAATCGAGCATCTTTCTTTGTTAAAGAACACTTTTTGGAATAATAATAAAAAAAAATTTTAAAAAGGCGAAATGTCGAGAATAAGGTTCAGGCTTCGAGTCCTCCTTGCTCCCTTTAATATTAAGTTATAATTTTCAAACTCGGTCTCAAGGTAGGCCTCTATGGTCCAATCATGACTGCCGAAGGAAATTTTTTTATGTTAATTATGAGGGCCCCAGTGGGGCCCTAAATGTCTATTGCATATGTAACCGAGAAAGGGCTTTTGAAGCGAAATTGTTTCTTTCTTTCCCTACCACCTTGGTCTGGTGGTAGGACACCTGACTGGCAAGTCGAGTCTGGAGGTAGGGTTCGGGGGTTCAAATACCAGCTGCAGGCACTTTTTCAGAAAAATTTCTTTTTTTTTCTTTCTTTAGTTTTTTTTACATTATATTATTTTTTAGATGTGTTTTTTGATATTCTAGAGGGTCATGCAGGTAGGAAATTTTTTTTTAATTAGGAAAAAGGGAAAAAACTGGAAAAATCTAGGAAAATCTGTTTATTTGTTATTTTTCGACTCTTATTGCAACATTTTAGGTAGTCTATCATGCATAAGGTGTTCTGTGCATAAAATCGAGCATCTTTCTTTGTTAAAGAACACTTTTTGAAATAATAATAAAAAAAATTATGAAAAAGTCGAAATGTCGAGAATAAGGTTCAGGCTTCGAGTCCTCCTTGCTCCCTTTAATATTAAGTTATAATTTTCAAACTCGGTCTCAAGGTAGACCTCTATGGTCCAATCATGCCTGCAAAAGGAAATTTTTTTATGTTAATTAGAAGGACCCCAGTGGGGACCTAAATGTCTATTGCATATGTAACCGAGAAAGGGCTTTTGAAGCGAAATTGTTTCTTTCTTTCCGTACCGCCTTGGTCTGGTGGTAGGACACCAGCCTGGCAAGTCGAGGTTGGAGGGAGGGGACGGGGGTTCCAATCCCAGCTTCGACCACTTTTTCAAAAAAATTTCTTTTTTTCTTTTTTTTTGTTTATTTTACATTATATTATTTTTTCGATATTCTGGAGGGTCCTGCATGTAGGAAAATTTTTTTTAATTAGGAAAATGGGAAAAAACTTGAAAAATCTAGGAAAATCTGTTTATTTGTTATTTTTACACTCCTATTGCAACATTTAAGGTAGTCTATCATGCATAAAGTGTTCTGTGTATAAAATCGAGCATCTTTCTTTGTTAAAGAACTCTTTTTGGAATAATATTAAAAAAAATTATGAAAAAGTCGAAATGTTGAGAATAAGGTTCAGGCTTCGGGACCTCCTAGCTCCATTTAATATTAAGTTATAATTTTCAAACTCGGTCTCAAGGTAGGCCTCTATGGTTCAATCATGCCTGTCGAAGGAAATTTTTATATGTTAATTAGGAGGGCCCCAGTGGTGCCCTAAATGTCTATTGCATAAGTAACCGAGTAAGGGATTTTGAAGCGGAATTGTTTCTTTCTTTTCGTACCACCTTGGTCTGGAGGTAGGACACCTGACTGGCAAGTCGAGACTGGAGGGAGGAGTTGGGGGTTCGAATCTCAGCTGCGGACATTTTTTCAAAAAAATTTCTTTTTTTTCTTTCTTTAGTTTTTTTTACATTATATTATTTTTTTGATGTGTTTTTCGATATTCTAGAGGGTCATGCAAGTAGGAAATTTTTTTTTAATTAGGAAAATGGGAAAAACTGGAAAAATCTAGGAAAATCAGTTTATTTGTTATTTTTAGACTCCTTTTGCAACATTTTAGGTAATTTATAGTGCGTAAGGTGTTCTGTGTATAAAATCATGCAACTTTCTTTGTTAAAGAACACTTTTTGAAATAATAATAAAAAAAATTTTAAAAAAGGCGAAATGTCGAGAATAAGGTTCAGGCTTCGAGACATCCTAGCTCCCTTTAATATTAAGTTATAATTTTCAAACTCGGTCTCAAAGTAGGCCTCTATGGTCCAATCATGCCTGCCGAAGGAAATTTTTATATGTTAATAAGGAGGGCCCCAGAGGGGCCCTAAATGTCTATTGCATAGGTAACCGAGAAAGGGCTTTTGAAGCGAAATTGTTTCTTTCTTTCCGTACCACCTTGGTCTGGTGGTAGGACACCTGACTGGCAAGTCGAGGTTGGAGGGAGGGGACGGGGGTTCGAATCCCAGCTTCGACCACTTTTTCAAAAAAATTTCTTTTTTTCTTTCTTTTGTTTATTTTACATTATATTATTTTTTAGATGTGTTTTTCGATATTCCGGAGGGTCCTGCATGTAGGAAATTTTTTTTTAATTAGGAAAATGGGAAAAAACTGGAAAAATCTAGGAAAATCTGTTTATTTGTTATTTTTCGACTCCTATTGCAACATTTAAGGTAGTTAATCATGCATAAGGTGTTCTGTGTATAAAATCGAGCATCTTTCTTTGTTAAAGAACACTTTTTGGAATAATACTAAAAAAATTAAGAAAAAGTCGAAATGTCGAGAATAAGGTTCAGGCTTCGAAACCTCCTAGCTCCCTTTAATATTAAGTTATAATTTTCGAACTCGGTCTCAAGGTGGGCCTCTATAGTCCAATCATGCTTGCAGAAGGAAATTTTTATATGTTAATTAGAAAGGCCCCGGTGGGGCCCTAAAGGTCTATTGCATAGGTAACCGAGAAAGGGCTTTTGAAGCGAAATTGTTTCTTTCTTTCTGTACCGCCTTGGTAGGGTGGTAGGACACCTGACTGGCAAGTCGAGGTTGGAGGGAGGGGACAGGGGTTAAAATCCCAGCTTCGACCACTTTTTCAAAAAAACTTCTTTTTTTCTTTCTTATGTTTATTTTACATTATATTATTTTTTAGATGAGTGTTTTGATATTCTAGAGGGTCATGCAGGTAGGAAATTTTTTTTAATTAGGAAAATGGGAAAAAACTGGAAAAATCTAGGAAAATCTGTTTATTTGTTATTTTTCGAGTCTTTTTGCAACATTTTAGGTAGTCTATCATGCATAAGGTGTTCTGTGTATAAAATCGAGCATCTTTCTTTGTTAAAGAACACTTTTTGGAATAATACTAAAAAAATTAAGAAAAAGTCGAAATGTTGAGAATAAGGTTCAGGCTTCGGGACCTCCTAGCTCCATTTAATATTAAGTTATAATTTTCAAACTCGGTCTCAAGGTAGGCCTCTATGGTTCAATCATGCCTGTCGAAGGAAATTTTTATATGTTAATTAGGAGGGCCCCAGTGGTGCCCTAAATGTCTATTGCATATGTAACCGAGAAAGGGCTTTTGAAGCGAAATTGTTTCTTTCTTTCCCTACCACCTTGGTCTGGTGGTAGGACACCTGACTAGCAAGTCGAGTCTGGAGGAAGGGTTCAGGGGTTCGAATCCCAGCTTCGACCACTTTTTCAAAAAAATTTCTTTTTTTCTTTCTTTTGTTTATTTTACATTATATTATTTTTTAGATGTGTTTTTCTGGAGGGTCCTGCATGTAGGAAGTTTTTTTTTAATTAGGAAAATGGGAAAAAACTGGAAAAATCTAGGAAAATCTGTTTATTTGTTATTTTTCGACTCCTATTGCAACATTTAAGGTAGTCTATCATGCATAAGGTGTTCTGTGTATAAAATCGAGCATCTTTCCTTGTTAAAGAACACTTTTTGGAATAATATTAAAAAAAATTATGAAAAAGTCGAAATGTCGAGAATAAGGTTCAGGCTTCGAGACCTCCTAGTTCCATTTAATATTAAGTTATAATTTTCAAACTCGGTCTCAAGGTAGGCCTCTATGGTGCAATCATGCCTGTCGAAGGAAATTTTTATATGTTAATTAAGAGGGCCCCAGTGGTGCCCTAAATGTCTATTGCATAGGTAACCGAGTAAGGGCTTTTGAAGCGAAATTGTTTCTTTCTTTTCGTACCACCTTGGTCTGGTGGTAGGATACCTGACTGGCAAGTCGAGGTTGGAGGGAGAGGACGGGGGTTCGAATCCCAGCTGCGGACACTTTTTCAAAAAAATTTCCTTTTTTTTCTTTCTTTTGTTTATTATACATTATAATATTTTTTAGATGTGTTTTTCGATATTCTAGAGGGTCATGCAAGTAGGAATTTTTTTTTTTTAATTAGGAAAATGGGAAAAACTGGAAAAATCTAGGAAAATCAAAAAATTTGTTATTTTTCGACTCCTTTTGCAACATTTTAGGTAGTTTATAGTGCGTAAGGTGTTCTGTGTATAAAAACGAGCAACTTTCTTTGTTAAAGAACACTTTTTGGAATAATATTAAAAAAAATTATGAAAAAGTCGAAATGTCGAGAATAAGGTTCAGGCTTCGAGACCTCCTAGTTCCATTTTATATTAAGTTATAATTTTCAAACTCGGTCTCAAGGTAGGCCTCTATGGTCCAATTATGCCTGTTGAAGGAAATTTTTATATGTTAATTAGGAGGGCCCCAGTGGGGCCCTAAATGTCTATTGCATAGGTAACCGAGAAAGGGCTTTTGAAGCGAAATTGTTTCTTTCTTACCGTACCGCCTTGGTCTAGTGGTAGGACACCTGACTGGCAAGTCGAGGTTGGAGGGAGAGGACGGGGGTTCGAATCCCAGCTGCGGACACTTTTTCAAAAAAATTTCCTTTTTTTTCTTTCTTTTGTTTATTATACATTATAATATTTTTTAGATGTGTTTTTCGATATTCTGGAGGGTCCTGCATGTAGGAAATATTTTTTTAATTAGGAAAATGGGAAAAAACTGGAAAAATCAGTTTATTTGTTATTTTTCGACTCCTTTTGCAACATTTTAGGTAGTCTATCATGCATAAGGTGTTCTGTGTATAAAATCGAGCATCCTTCTTTGTTAAAGAACACTTTTTGGAATAATAATAAAAAAATTTTTAAAAAAGTCGCAATGTCGAGAGCAAGGTTCAGGCTTCGAGACCTCCTAGCTCCATTTAATATTAAGTTATAATTTTCAAACTCGGTCTCAAGGTAGGCCTCTATGGTGCAATCATGCCTGTCGAAGGAAATTTTTATATGTTAATTAAGAGGGCCCCACTGGTGCCCTAAATGTCTATTGCATAGGTAACCGAGTAAGGGCTTTTGAAGCGAAATTGTTTCTTTCTTTTCGTACCACCTTGGTCTGGTGGTAGGATACCTGACTGGCAAGTCGAGACTGGAGGGAGGAGTCGGGGGTTCGAATCCCAGCTGCGGACACTTTTTCAAAAAAATTTCTTTTTTTTCTTTCTTTAGTTTTTTTTACATTATATAATTTTTTTTGATGTGCTTTTCGATATTCTAGAGGGTCATGCAAGTAGGAAATTTTTTTTTAGTTAGGAAAATGGGAAAAACTGGAAAAATCTAGGAAAATCAGTTTATTTGTTATTTTTAGACTCCTTTTGCAACATTTTAGGTAATTTATAGAGCGTAAGGTGTTCTGTGTATAAAATCAAGCAACTTTCTTTGTTAAAGAAAACTTTTTGAAATAATAATAAAAAAAATTTTAAAAAAGGCGAAATGTCGAGAATAAGGTTCAGGCTTCGAGACATCCTAGCTCCCTTTAATATTAAGTTATAATTTTCAAACTCGGTCTCAAGGTAGGCCTCTATGGTCCAATCATGCCTGCCGAAGGAAATTTTTATATGTTAATAAGGAGGGCCCCAGAGGGGCCCTAAATGTCTATTGCATAGGTAACTGAGAAAGGGCTTTTGAAGCGAAATTGTTTCTTTCTTTCCGTACCACTTTGGTCTGGTGGTAGGACACCTGACTGGCAAGTCGAGGTTGGAGGGAGGGGACGGGGGTTCAAATCCCAGCTTCGACCACTTTTTCAAAAAAATTTCTTTTTTTCTTTCTTTTGTTTATTTTACATTATATTATTTTTTAGATGTGTTTTTCGATATTCCGGAGGGTCCTGCATGTAGGAAATTTTTTTTTAATTAGGAAAATGGGAAAAAACTGGAAAAATCTAGGAAAATCTGTTTATTTGTTATTTTTCGACTCCTATTGCAACATTTAAGGTAGTTAATCATGCATAAGGTGTTCTGTGTATAAAATCGAGCATCTTTCTTTGTTAAAGAACACTTTTTGGAATAATACTAAAAAAATTAAGAAAAAGTCGAAATGTCGAGAATAAGGTTCAGGCTTCGAGACCTCCTAGCTCCCTTTAATATTAAGTTATAATTTTCGAACTCGGTCTCAAGGTGGGCCTCTATAGTCCAATCATGCTTGCAGAAGGAAATTTTTATATGTTAATTAGAAAGGCCCCGGTGGGGCCCTAAAGGTCTATTGCATAGGTAACCGAGAAAGGGCTTTTGAAGCGAAATTGTTTCTTTCTTTCTGTACCGCCTTGGTAGGGTGGTAGGACACCTGACTGGCAAGTCGAGGTTGGAGGGAGGGGACAGGGGTTAAAATCCCAGCTTCGACCACTTTTTCAAAAAAACTTCTTTTTTTCTTTCTTATGTTTATTTTACATTATATTATTTTTTAGATGTGTGTTTTGATATTCTAGAGGGTCATGCAGGTAGGAAATTTTTTTTAATTAGGAAAATGGGAAAAAACTGGAAAAATCTAGGAAAATCTGTTTATTTGTTATTTTTCGAGTCTTTTTGCAACATTTTAGGTAGTCTATCATGCATAAGGTGTTCTGTGTATAAAATCGAGCATCTTTCTTTGTTAAAGAACACTTTTTGGAATAATAATAAAAAAATTTTTAAAAAAGGCGAAATGTCGAGAATAAGGTTCAGGCTTCGAGACATCCTAGCTCCCTTTAATATTAAGTTATAATTTTCAAACTCGGTCTCAAGGTAGGCCTCTATGGTCCAATCATGCCTGCCGAAGGAAAAATTTATATGTTAATTATGAGGGCCCCAGTGGGGCCCTAAATGTCTATTGCATATGTAACCGAGAAAGGGCTTTTGAAGCGAAATTGTTTCTTTCTTTCCCTACCACCTTGGTCTGGTGGTAGGACACCTGACTAGCAAGTCGAGTCTGGAGGTAGGGTTCAGGGGTTCGAATCCCAGCTTCGACCACTTTTTCAAAAAAATTTCTTTTTTTCTTTCTTTTGTTTATTTTACATTATATTATTTTTTAGATGTGTTTTTCAATATTCTGGAGGGTCCTGCATGTAGGAAGTTTTTTTTTAAGTAGGAAAATGGGAAAAAACTGGAAAAATCTAGGAAAATCTGTTTTTTTGTTATTTTTCGACTCCTATTGCAACATTTAAGGTGGTCTATCATGCATAAGGTGTTCTGTGTATAAAATCGAGCATCTTTCTTTGTTAAAGAACACTTTTTGGAATAATATTAAAAAAAAATTATGAAAAAGTCGAAATGTCGAGAATAAGGTTCAGGCTTCGAGACCTCCTAGTTCCATTTAATATTAAGTTATAATTTTCAAACTCGGTCTCAAGGTAGGCCTCTATGGTCCAATTATGCCTGTTGAAGGAAATTTTTATATGTTAATTAGGAGGGCCCCAGTGGGGCCCTAAATGTCTATTGCATAGGTAACCGAGAAAGGGCTTTTGAAGCGAAATTGTTTCTTTCTTTCCGTACCACCTTGGTCTAGTGGTAGGACACCTGACTGGCAAGTCGAGGTTGGAGGGAGAGGACGGGGGTTCGAATCCCAGCTTTGACCACTTTTTCAAAAAAATTTCCTTTTTTTTCTTTCTTTTGTTTATTATACATTATAATATTTTTTAGATGTGTTTTTCGATATTCTGGAGGGTCCTGCATGTAGGAAATTTTTTTTTAATTAGGAAAATGGGAAAAAACTGGAAAAATCTAAGAAAATCTGTTTATTTGTTATTTTTCGACTCCTATTGCAACATTTAAGGTAGTCTATCATGCATAAGGTGTTCTGTGTATAAAATCGAGCATCTTTCTTTGTTAAAGAACACTTTTTGGAATAATAATAAAAAACATTATGAAAAAGACGAAATGTCGAGAATAAGGTTCAGGCTTCGAGACCTCCTAGCTCCATTTAATATTAAGTTATAATTTTCAAACTCGGTCTCAAGGCAGGCCTCTATGGTTCAATCATGCCTGTCGAAGGAAATTTTTATATGTTAAATAGGAGGGCCCCAGTGGTGCCCTAAATGTCTATTGCATAGGTAACCGAGTAAGGGCTTTTGAAGCGAAATTGTTTCTTTCTTTTCGTACCACCCTGGTCTGGTGGTAGGACACCTGACTGGCAAATTGAAACTGGACGGAGAGGTCGGGGGTTCGAATCCCAGCTGCAGACACTTTTTCAAAAAAATTTCTTTTTTTCTTTCTTTTGTTTATTTTGCATTATATTATTTTTTAGATGTGTTTTTCGATATTCTGGAGGGTCCTGCAAGTAGGAAATATTTTTTTAATTAGGAAAATGGGAAAAAACTGGAAAAATCAGTTTATTTGTTATTTTTCGACTCCTTTTGCAACATTTTAGGTAGTCTTTCATGCATAAGGTGTTCTGTGTATAAAATCGAGCATCCTTCTTTGTTAAAGAACACTTTTTGGAATAATAATAAAAAAAATTTTAAAAAAGTCGCAATGTCGAGAGCAAGGTTCAGGCTTCGAGACCTCCTAGCTCCATTTAATATTAAGTTATAATTTTCAAACTCGGTCTCAAGGTAGGCCTCTATGGTGCAATCATGCCTGTCGAAGGAAATTTTTATATGTTAATTAAGAGGGCCCCAGTGGTGCCCTAAATGTCTATTGCATAGGTAACCGAGTAAGGGCTTTTGAAGCGAAATTGTTTCTTTCTTTTCGTACCACCTTGGTCTGGTGGTAGGATACCTGACTGGCAAGTCGAGACAGGACGGAGAGGTCGGGGGTTCGAATCCCAGCTGCGGACACTTTTTCAAAAAAATTTCTTTTTTTTCTTTCTTTAGTTTTTTTTAAATTATATTATTTTTTAGATGTATTTTTCGATATTCTAGAGGGTCATGCAAGTAGGAATTTTTTTTTTTTAATTAGGAAAATGGGAAAAACTGGAAAAATCTAGGAAAATCAGTTTATTTGTTATTTTTCGACTCCTTTTGCAACATTTTAGGTAGTTTATAGTGCGTAAGGTGTTCTGTGTATAAAAACGAGCAACTTTCTTTGTTAAAGAACACTTTTTGGAACAATATTAAAAAAAATTATGAAAAAGTCGAAATGTCGAGAATAAGGTTCAGGCTTCGAGACCTCCTAGTTCCATTTAATATTAAGTTATAATTTTCAAACTCGGTCTCAAGGTAGGCCTCTATGGTCCAATTATGCCTGTTGAAGGAAATTTTTATATGTTAATTAGGAGGGCCCCAGTGGGGCCCTAAATGTCTATTGCATAGGTAACCGAGAAAGGGCTTTTGAAGCGAAATTGTTTCTTTCTTTTTGTACCACCTTGGTCTGGTGGTAGGACACCTGACTGGCAAATTGAGAATGGACGGAGAGGTCGGGGGTTCGAATCCCAGCTTCGACCACTTTTTCAAAAAAATTTCTTTTTTTCTTTCTTTTGTTTCTTTTACATTATATTATTTTTTAGATGTGTTTTTCGATATTCTGGAGGGTCCTGCATGTAGGAAATTTTTTTTTAATTAGGAAAATGGGAAAAAACTGGAAAAATCTAGGAAAATCTGTTTATTTGTTATTTTTCGACTCCTATTGCAACATTTAAGGTAGTCTATCATGCATAAGGTGTTCTGTGTATAAAATCGAGCATCTTTCTTTGTTAAAGAACACTTTTAATAATAATATATAAAAAAATTATGAAAAAGTCGAAATGTCGAGAATAAGATTCAAGCTTCGAGACCTCCTAGCTCCATTTAATATTAAGTTATAATTTTCAAACTCGGTCTCAAGGTAGGCCTCTATGGTCCAATCATGCCTGCCGAAGGAAATTTTTATATGTTAATTAGGAGGGCCCCAGTGGGGCCCTAAGTGTCTATTGCATAGGTAACTGAGAAAGGGCTTTTGAAGCGAACTTGTTTCTTTCTTAACCTACCGCCTTGGTCTGGTGGTAGGACACCTGACTGGCAAGTCGAGGTTGGAGGGAGGGGACGGGGGTTCGAATCCCAGCTTCGACCACTTTTTCAAAAAAAAATTTTTTTTTCTTTCTTTTGTTTATTTTACATTATATTATTTTTTAGATGTGTTTTTCGATATTCTGGAGGGTCCTGCATGTAGGAAATTTTTTTTTAATTAGGAAAATGGGAAAAAACTGGAAAAATCAAGGAAAATCTGTTTATTTGTTATTTTTCGACTCCTACTGCAAAATTTAAGGTAGTCTATCATGCATTAGGTGTTCTGTGTATAAAATCGAGCATCTTTCTTTGTTAAAGAACACTTTTTTGAATAATATTAAAAAAAATTATGAAAAAGTCGAAATGTCGAGAATAAGGTTTAGGCTTCGAGACCTCCTATCTCCTTTTAATATTAAGTTATAATTTTCAAACTCGGTCTCAAGGTAGGCCTCTATGGTCCAATCATGCCTGCAGAAGGAAATTTTTATATGTTAATTAGGAGGCCCCAGTGGGGCCCTAAGTGTCTATTGCATAGGTAACTGAGAAAGGGCTTTTGAAGCGAAATACTTTCTTTCTTTCCGTACCGCCTTGGTCTGGTGGTAGGACACCTGACTGGCAAGTCGAGGTTGGAGGGAGGGGACGGGGGTTCGAATGCCAGCTGCGACCACTTTTTCAAAAAAAAATTTTTTTTTCTTTCTTTTGTTTCTTTTACATTATATTATTTTTTAGATGTGTTTTTCGATATTCTGGAGGGTCCTGCATGTAGGAAATTTTTTTTTATTAGGAAAATGGGAAAAAACTGGAAAAATCTAGGAAAATCTGTTTATTTGTTATTTTTCGACTCCTATTGCAACATTTAAGGTAGTCTATCATGCATAAGGTGTTCTGTTTATAAAATCGAGCATCTTTCTTTGTTAAAGAACACTTTTTGGAATAATATTAAAAAAAATTATGAAAAAGACGAAATGTCGAGAATAAGGTTCAGGCTTCGAGACATCCTAGCAACATTTAATATTAAGTTATAATTTTCAAACTCGGTCTCAAGGCAGGCCTTTATGGTTCAATCATGCCTGTCGAAGGAAATTTTTATATGTTAAATAGGAGGGCCCAAGTGGTGCCCTAAATGTCTATTGCATAGGTAACTGAGAAAGGGCTTTTGAAGCGAAATTCTTACTTTCTTTCCCTACCGCCTTGGTCTGGTGGTAGGACACCTGACTGGCAAGTCGAGGTTGGAGGGAGGGGACGGGGGTTCGAATCCCAGCTTCGACCTCTTTTTCAAAAAAAATTTCTTTTTTTCTTTCTTTCGTTTATTTTACATTATATTATTTTTTAGATGTGTTTCTCGATATTCTGGAGGGTCCTGCATGTAGGAAATTTTTTTTTAATTAGGAAAATGGGAAAAAACTGGAAAAATCTAGGAAAATCTGTTTATTCGTTATTTTTCGACTCCTATTGCAACATTTCAGGTAGTTTATAGTGCGTAAGGTGTTCTGTGTATAAAAACGAGCAACTTTCTTTGTAAAAGAGCACTTTTTGAAATAATAATAAAAAAAATTTAAAAAAAAGCGAAATGTCGAGAAAAAGGTTCAGTCTTCGAGACCTCCTAGCTCCATTTAATATTAAGTTATAATTTTCAAACTCGGTCTCAAGGTAGGCCTCTATGGTGCAATCATGCCTGTCGAAGGAAATTTTTATATGTTAATTAAGAGGGCCCCAGTGGTGCCCTAAATGTCTATTGCATAGGTAACCGAGTAAGGGCGTTTGAAGCGAAATTGTTTCTTTCTTTTCGTACCACCTTGGTCTGGTGGTAGGATACCTGACTGGCAAGTCGAGACAGGACGGAGAGGTCGGGGATTCGAATCCCAGCTGCGGACACTTTTTCAAAAAAATTTCTTTTTTTTCTTTCTTTAGTTTTTTTTAAATTATATTATTTTTTAGATGTATTTTTCGATATTCTAGAGGGTCATGCAAGTAGGAAATTTTTTTTTTTAATTAGGAAAATGGGAAAAACCGGAAAAATCTAGGAAAATCTGTTTATTTGCTATTTTTCGACTCCTAATGCAACATTTAAGGTAGTCTATCATGCATAAGGTGTTCTGTGTATAAAATCGAGCATCTTTCTTTGTTAAAGAACACTTTTTGGAATAATAATAAAAAACATTATGAAAAAGACGAAATGTCGAGAATAAGGTTCTGGCTTCGAGACCTCCTAGCTCCATTTAATATTAAGTTATAATTTTCAAACTCGGTCTCAAGGCAGGCCTTTATGGTTCAATCATGCCTGTCGAAGGAAATTTTTATATGTTAAATAGGAGGGCCCCAGTGGTGCCCTAAATGTCTATTGCATAGGTAACCGAGTAAGGGCTTTTGAAGCGAAATTGTTTATTTCTTTTCGTACCACCTTGGTCTGGTGGTAGGACACCTGACTGGCAAATTGAGACTGGACGGAGAGGTCGGGGGTTCGAATCCCAGCTTCGACCACTTTTTCAAAAAAATTTCTTTTTTTCTTTCTTTTGTTTATTTTACATTATATTATTTTTTAGATGTGTTTTTCGATATTCTGGAGGGTCCTGCATGTAGGAAATTTTTTTTTAATTAGGAAAATGGGAAAAAACTGGAAAAATCTAGGAAAATCTGTTTATTTGTTATTTTTCGACTCCTATTGCAACATTTAAGGTAGTCTATCATGCATAAGGTGTTCTGTGTATAAAATCGAGCATCTTTCTTTGTTAAAGAACACTTTTAATAATAATATATAAAAAAATTATGAAAAAGTCGAAATGTCGAGAATAAGGTTCAGGCTTCGAGATCTCCTAGCTCCATTTAATATTAAGTTATAATTTTCAAACTCGGTCTCAAGGTAGGCCTCTATAGTCCAATCATGACTGCCAAAGGAAATTTTTATATGTTAATTAGGAGGGCCCCAGTGGGGCCCTAAGTGTCTATTGCATAGGTAACTGAGAAAGGGCTTTTGAAGCGAAATTCTTTCTTTCCCTACCGCCTTGGTCTGGTGGTAGCACACCTGACTGGCAAGTCGAGGTTGGAGGGAGGGGACGGGGGTTCGAATCCCAGCTTCGACCACTTTTTCAAAAAAAAATTTTTTTTTCTTTCTTTTGTTTATTTTACATTATATTATTTTTTAGATGTGTTTTTCGATATTCTGGAGGGTCCTGCATGTAGGAAATTTTTTTTTAATTAGGAAAATGGGAAAAAACTGGAAAAATCTAGGAAAATCTGTTTATTTGTTATTTTTCGACTCCTATTGCAACATTTAAGGTAGTCTATCATGCATAAGGTGTTCTGTTTATAAAATCGAGCATCTTCTTTGTTAAAGAACACTTTTTGGAATAATATTAAAAAAAATTATGAAAAAGACGAAATGTCGAGAATAAGGTTCAGGATTCGAGACATCCTAGCAACATTTAATATTAAGTTATAATTTTCAAACTCGGTCTCAAGGTAGGCCTCTATGGTCCAATCATGCCTGCAAAAGGAAATTTTTATATGTTAATTAGGAGGCCCCCAGTGGGGCCCTAAAGGTCTATTGCGTAGGTCACCAAGAAAGGGCTTTTGAAGCGAAATTGTTTCTTTATTTTCGTACCACCTTGGTCTGGTGGTAGGACACATGACTGGCAGGTCGAGACTGGAGGGAGGGGTTGGGGGTTCGAATCTCAACTGCGGACACTTTTTCAAAAAAATTTCTTTTTTTTCTTTCTTTAGTTTTTTTTACGTTAAATTATTTTTCAGATGTGTTTTTCGATATTCTAGACGGTCATGCATGTGGGAAATTTTTTTTTTAATTAGGAAAATGGGAAAAACTGGAAAAATCTAGGAAAATCAGTTTATTTGTTATTTTTCGACTCCTTTTGCAACATTTTAGGTAGGAAGGTAAGGTGTTCTGTGTATAAAATCGAGCAACTTTCTTTGTTAAAGAACACTTTTTGAAATAATAATAAAAAAAATTTAAAAAAAGACGAAATGTCGAGAATAAGGTTCAGGCTTTGAGACCTCCTAGCTCCCTTTAATATTAAGTTATAATTTTCAATCTAGGTCCCAAGGTAGGCCTCTATGGTCCAATAATGCCTGTTGAAGGAAATTTTTTAATGTTAATTAGGAGGGCCCCAGTGGGGCCTTAATGGTCTATTGCATAGGCAACCGAGTAAGGGCTTTTGAAGCGAAATTGTTTCTTTCTTTCCGTACTACCTTGGTCTGGTGGTAGGACACCTGACTGGCAAGTCGAGGTTGGAGGGAGGGGACGGGGGTTCGAATCCCAGCTGCGACCACTTCTTCAAAAAAATTTCTTTTTTTCTTTCTTTTGTTTATTTCACATTATATTATTTTTTAGATGTGTTTTTCGATATTCTGGAGGGTCCTGCATGTAGGAAATTTCTTTTTAATTAGGAAAATGGGAAAAAACTGGAAAAATCTAGGAAAATCTGTTTATTTGTTATTTTTCGACTCCTATTGCAACATTTAAGGTAGTCTATCATGCATAAGGTGTTCTGTGTATAAAATCGAGCATCTTTCTTTGTTAAAGAACACTTTTTGGAATAATATTAAAAAAAATTATGAAAAAGTCGAAATGTCGAGAATAAGATTCAGGCTTCGAGACCTCCTAGCTTCATTTAATATTAAGTTATAATTTTCAAACTCGATCTCAAGGTAGGCTTCTATGGTTCAATCATGCCAGTCGAAGGAAATTTTTATATGTTAATTAGGAGGGCCCCAGTGGGGCCCTAAATGTCTATTGCATAGGTAACCGAGAAAAGGCTTTTGAAGCGAAATTGTTTCATTCTTTTCGTACCGCCTTGGTCTGGTGGTAGGACACCTGACTGGCAGGTCCAGACTGGAGGGAGGGGTCAGGGGTTCGAATCCCAGCTTTGACCACTTTTTCAAAAAAATTTCTTTTTTTCTTTCTTTCGTTTATTTTACATTATATTATTTTTCAGATGTGTTTTTCGATATTCTGGAGGGTCATGCATGTAGGAAAATTTTTTTTTAATTAGGAAAATGGGAAAAACTGGAAAAATCAAGGAATATCGGTTAATTTGTTATTTTTCGACTCCTTTTGCAACATTTTAGGCAGTTTATCATGCATAAGGTGTTCTGTGTATAAAATCGAGCATCCTTCTTTGTTAAGGAACACTTTTTGGAATAATAATTAA
Source organism: Parasteatoda lunata (assembly GCA_949128135.1). Lineage (NCBI taxonomy): Eukaryota > Metazoa > Arthropoda > Arachnida > Araneae > Theridiidae > Parasteatoda > Parasteatoda lunata. The sequence goes on from OX421970.1 coordinate 114,359,987, forward strand.
AAAAAATTTTAAAAAAGTCGAAATGTCGAGAATAAGGTTCAGGCGTCGAGACCTCCTAGCTCCATTTAATATTAAGTTATAATTATCAAACTCGGTCTCAAGGTAGGCCTCTATGGTCCAATCATGCCTGCAAAAGGAAATTTTTATATGTTAATTAGGAGGCCCCCAGTGGGGCCCTAAAGGTCTATTGCGTAGGTCACCAAGACAGGGCTTTTGAAGCGAAATTGTTTCTTTCTTTTCGTACCACCTTTGTCTGGTGGTAGGACACCTGACTGGCAGGTCGAGACTGGAGGGAGGGGTTGGGGGTTCGAATCTCAACTGCGGACACTTTTTCAAAAAAATTTCTTTTTTTTCTTTCTTTAGTTTTTTTTACGTTAAATTATTTTTCAGATGTGTTTTTCGATATTCTAGACGGTCATGCATGTTGGAAATTTTTTTTTTAATTAGGAAAATGGGAAAAACTGGAAAAATCTAGGAAAATCAGTTTATTTGTTATTTTTCGACTCCTTTTGCAACATTTTAGGTAGGAAGGTAAGGTGTTCTGTGTATAAAATTGAGCAACTTTCTTTGTTAAAGAACACTTTTTGAAATAATAATAAAAAAAATTTAAAAAAATACGAAATGTCGAGAATAAGGTTCAGGCTTTGAGACCTCCTAGCTCCCTTTAATATTAAGTTATAATTTTCAATCTAGGTCCCAAGGTAGGCCTCTATGGTCCAATAATGCCTGTTGAAGGAAATTTTTTAATGTTAATTAGGAGGGCCCCAGTGGGGCCTTAATGGTCTATTGCATAGGCAACCGAGTAAGGGCTTTTGAAGCGAAATTGTTTCTTTCTTTCCGTACTACCTTGGTCTGGTGGTAGGACACCTGACTGGCAAGTCGAGGTTGGAGGGAGGGGACGGGGGTTCGAATCCCAGCTGCGACCACTTCTTCAAAAAAATTTCTTTTTTTCTTTCTTTTGTTTATTTCACATTATATTATTTTTTAGATGTGTTTTTCGATATTCTGGAGGGTCCTGCATGTAGGAAATTTCTTTTTAATTAGGAAAATGGGAAAAAACTGGAAAAATCTAGGAAAATCTGTTTATTTGTTATTTTTCGACTCCTATTGCAACATTTAAGGTAGTCTATCATGCATAAGGTGTTCTGTGTATAAAATCGAGCATCTTTCTTTGTTAAAGAACACTTTTTGGAATAATATTAAAAAAAATTATGAAAAAGTCGAAATGTCGAGAATAAGATTCAGGCTTCGAGACCTCCTAGCTTCATTTAATATTAAGTTATAATTTTCAAACTCGATCTCAAGGTAGGCCTCTATGGTTCAATCATGCCAGTCGAAGGAAATTTTTATATGTTAATTAGGAGGGCCCCAGTGGGGCCCTAAATGTCTATTGCATAGGTAACCGAGAAAAGGCTTTTGAAGCGAAATTGTTCCTTTCTTTCCGTACCGCCTTGGTCTGGTGGTAGGACACCTGACTGGCAGGTCCAGACTGGAGGGAGGGGTCAGGGGTTCGAATCCCAGCTTCGACCACTTTTTCAAAAAAATTTCTTTTTTTTCTTTCTTTAGTTTTTTTTACATTATATTATTTTTCAGATGTGTTTTTCGATATTCTAGAGCATAGGTGGGGAACCTGCGGCCTCGAGGCCGCATGCGGCCTCCGCGAGGTTCTTTTGCGGCCCTTTGCCACCTAGTACAAAATGGTAGAGTTCGTTTCAAAAAAGAACTATTGTACATCAGCGCCATGACAGTTGCGCGAAAAATCCCGCCCAAGACTGAAAATTCCACAAATTCCTTTACTGAAAATTCCACAATGTTTATGTAATTTACATATCTAAAAGAAACGAATAATGTTCTATGTAATATTTATTTGAAAATAAATTAAAATTACAAAATACTATTTACAAAATTTTTTGGTTTCAGATCTCCCATTTGAGTGTCACACCTTGCTTTGGCTTCTCTGACTCGCATCTCTCAACGCTTCCCTGTTGCGATCTTCAGCAAACTGTAGATAACGGTGCGTGCTTATAACTGTTACACGGCTTATAACAGTTGTTAAAGATATTATTTGATATTCGTTTTTTTATCCATCATGTCAAAGAGTAAAAGAAGAAAATTAGGTGATGAAAACAGAACATTTAATGTAGAATGGGAGTTAGATTTTTTCTTTACTGCTGAGAAAGATAAAATGATGTGTTTGTTGTGCAATACAGTTTTAAATACTTTAAAAAAAGCGAATGCAAATAAACACTATTTGACTCATAAAGAACATAAATATTTCGCTTTAGAAGGTGAATCACGAAAATCTGCACTTCAAAAATTGAAAAATGAGAAGCATCATCAGCAGGCATCTTTTAGTGCCTTTATAAATCAAAATTCCGCTGCAGTTGCTGTTACGTATAAAATAGCACATATACTTGGAAAAAGGGGCAAACCATTTAGTGACATTGAAATAATTAAAGAATGTATTGTTGAAGCAGTGAGTATGTTAGATCCAAGAAATGTCGACAAATACAAACAATTACCTCTTTCAAGAAGAACTGTAACAGATCGACAGCACGAATTAGCGCAAAATGTAACAGAGCAACTTCATACAATTATACAAAATGAAGATGTTTATTTTTCAATTGCTTTAGATGAAAGCACTGATAAAACAGATTCGGCACAAGTTTTATATTTTATTCGTGCTATAACTAAAGATTTTCAATGTTACGAAGAACTACTTGCGTTGGGTACACTAACTGGAAGAACTCGCGGAGCCGATATTTTCGAAAACTTCAAAGAAGTATGTAATAAATTACAATTGAATGTCAGTAATTTGGTCAGTGTCTGCACCGATGGCGCACCTTCCATGAGAGGCAAAAAAGAGGGATTCGTTTCTTTGTTAAAAAAAGAAAACTTAAACTTGAAAAAATTGATTTCATTTCACTGCATTTTGCATCAGCAAAATCTTTGCGCAAAATCTACCATTTTGCAAGACACTCTGGATAGAATCATTGCCATTGTCAACTATATTCGCGTAAATGCAATGCGTCATCGTGAATTTCGGCAGATGCTCTCTTTAGATGAGGAAATGTATAGTGTTGACCTACCATACTACTGCAAGGTTCGCTGGCTATCAACAGGTCAGGTTTTGATAAAAGTTTTGTCTTTACGACGACAAATTTTAAACTTTTATCAAGAACAAGGAAAACAATGTGATCTATCAGATGAAGTATTTCTCAGAAACCTTGCATTTTTGTCTGATATGATGACAAAACAAAACAATTTAAATATTTGCCTGCAAGGTGAAACGAGGTATATTTATGAAATGTGGCAAAAGATCCAAGCATTTAGAAAAAAATTATCATTTTTCAAAACATTGCTTTGTCGATCGGAAATATCTGCACAACACTTCCCGGAGCTAGCTAAAATGTTAAATGAGCAAAACTGTGAAAATAAAATATTCGATGAATATGTAGGTGTCTTGGATTGTTTAATAGAAGAGTATACTAAAAGATTTTCTGATTTTGACGAGCACACTCCTGCTATGAAACTGGCATTTGAAACACATTTAATAGATATATCCGAGGCTCCTGCAGAACTACAAATGGAGTTAATTGATTTAGGGGAAGATAGTATCATCAAATCCCTTTTTAACGCTAAAAAGGATCCCATAGAAATCTGGAAAAATGCTGTTGAATATCCATGCCTTCGAGAACATGCTCGCCGTTTACTTTCCTGCTTCGGAAGTACCTACTGTTGCGAGACAACATTTTCTCTCATGTCAAAAATAAAAACAAATTTAAGAACGCAAATTACAGATGCACATTTAGAGGATCAATTAAAGCTGTGTGTTACGAAGCTTGATCCAAATATACAATTACTGTCAAACAAAAAACAAAGCCAAAAAAGTCACTAACTTAGTGAATAAAAAAATATTTTTTATTGTATTTTTTTATAATATTTTTATATTATTTTATATGTATATTATATTTAAAATTTTGTACTATTATATTTTATTTTTTCTATATAATGCAATAAATTGTTAAATCTATTGAAAAACTATAATAATTTCACAAAAGTCACTTTCTTAGGTCAATCAGCTTATGCGGCCTCTCTTATTGCTGCCTAATTTAAATGTGGCCTCTGATGGTAAAAAGGTTCCCCACCTCTGTTCTAAAGGGTCATGCATGAAGGAAAATTTTTTTTTAATTAGGAAAATGGGAAAAACTGGAAAAATCAAGGAATATCGGTTAATTTGTTATTTTTCGACTCCTTTTGCAACATTTTAGGCAGTTTATCATGCATAAGGTGTTCTGTGTATAAAATCGAGCATCCTTCTTTGTTAAGGAACACTTTTTGGAATAATAATAAAAAAAAATTTTAAAAAAGTCGAAATGTCGAGAATAAGGTTCAGGCGTCGAGACCTCCTAGCTCCATATAATATTAAGTTATAATTTTCAAACTCGGTCTCAAGGTAGGACTCTATAGTCCAATTATGCCTGCCGAAGGAAATTTTTATATGTTAACTAGGAGGGCCCCACTGGGGCCCTAAATGTCTATTGCATAGGTAACCGAGAAAGGCCTTTTGAAGCGAAATTGTTTCTTTCTTTTCGTACCGCCTTGGTCTGGTGGTAGGACACCTGACTGGAAGGTCCAGACTGGAGGGAGGGGTCAGGGGTTCGAATCCCAGCTTCGACCACTTTTTCAAAAAAATTTCTTTTTTTTCTTTCTTTAGTTTTTTTTACATTATATTATTTTTCAGATGTGTTTTTCGATATTCTAGAGGGTCATGCATGTAGGAAAATTTTTTTTTAATTAGGAAAATGGGAAAAACTGGAAAAATCAAGGAATATCGATTAATTTGTTATTTTTCGACTCCTTTTGCAACATTTTAGGCAGTTTATCATGCATAAGGTGTTCTGTGTATAAAATCGAGCATCCTTCTTTGTTAAGGAACACTTTTTGGAATAATAATAAAAAAAAATTTTAAAAAAGTCGAAATGTCGAGAATAAGGTTCAGGCGTCGAGACCTCCTAGCTCCATTTAATATTAAGTTATAATTATCAAACTCGGTCTCAAGGTAGGCCTCTATGGTCCAATCATGCCTGCAAAAGGAAATTTTTATATGTTAATTAGGAGGCCCCCAGTGGGGCCCTAAAGGTCTATTGCGTAGGTCACCAAGAAAGGGCTTTTGAAGCGAAATTGTTTCTTTCTTTTCGTACCACCTTGGTCTGGTGGTAGGACACCTGACTGGCAGGTCGAGACTGGAGGGAGGGGTTGGGGGTTCGAATCTCAACTGCGGACACTTTTTCAAAAAAATTTCTTTTTTTTCTTTCTTTAGTTTTTTTTACGTTAAATTATTTTTCAGATGTGTTTTTCGATATTCTAGACGGTCATGCATGTTGGAAATTTTTTTTTTAATTAGGAAAATGGGAAAAACTGGAAAAATCTAGGAAAATCAGTTTATTTGTTATTTTTCGACTCCTTTTGCAACATTTTAGGTAGGAAGGTAAGGTGTTCTGTGTATAAAATCGAGCAACTTTCTTTGTTAAAGAACACTTTTTGAAAGAATAATAAAAAAAATTTAAAAAAAGACGAAATGTCGAGAATAAGGTTCAGGCTTTGAGACCTCCTAGCTCCCTTTAATATTAAGTTATAATTTTCAATCTAGGTCCCAAGGTAGGCCTCCATGGTCCAATAATGCCTGTTGAAGGAAATTTTTTAATGTTAATTAGGAGGGCCCCAGTGGGGCCTTAATGGTCTATTGCATAGGCAACCGAGTAAGGGCTTTTGAAGCGAAATTGTTTCTTTCTTTCCGTACTACCTTGGTCTGGTGGTAGGACACCTGACTGGCAAGTCGAGGTTGGAGGGAGGGGACGGGGGTTCGAATCCCAGCTGCGACCACTTCTTCAAAAAAATTTCTTTTTTTCTTTCTTTTGTTTATTTCACATTATATTATTTTTTAGATGTGTTTTTCGATATTCTGGAGGGTCCTGCATGTAGGAAATTTCTTTTTAATTAGGAAAATGGGAAAAAACTGGAAAAATCTAGGAAAATCTGTTTATTTGTTATTTTTCGACTCCTATTGCAACATTTAAGGTAGTCTATCATGCATAAGGTGTTCTGTGTATAAAATCGAGCATCTTTCTTTGTTAAAGAACACTTTTTGGAATAATATTAAAAAAAATTATGAAAAAGTCGAAATGTCGAGAATAAGATTCAGGCTTCGAGACCTCCTAGCTTCATTTAATATTAAGTTATAATTTTCAAACTCGATCTCAAGGTAGGCCTCTATGGTTCAATCATGCCAGTCGAAGGAAATTTTTATATGTTAATTAGGAGGGCCCCAGTGGGGCCCTAAATGTCTATTGCATAGGTAACCGAGAAAAGGCTTTTGAAGCGAAATTGTTCCTTTCTTTCCGTACCGCCTTGGTCTGGTGGTAGGACACCTGACTGGCAGGTCCAGACTGGAGGGAGGGGTCAGGGGTTCGAATCCCAGCTTCGACCACTTTTTCAAAAAAATTTCTTTTTTTTCTTTCTTTAGTTTTTTTTACATTATATTATTTTTCAGATGTGTTTTTCGATATTCTAGAGGGTCATGCATGAAGGAAAATTTTTTTTTAATTAGGAAAATGGGAAAAACTGGAAAAATCAAGGAATATCGGTTAATTTGTTATTTTTCGACTCCTTTTGCAACATTTTAGGCAGTTTATCATGCATAAGGTGTTCTGTGTATAAAATCGAGCATCCTTCTTTGTTAAGGAACACTTTTTGGAATAATAATAAAAAAAATTTTTAAAAAAGTCGAAATGTCGAGAATAAGGTTCAGGCGTCGAGACCTCCTAGCTCCATATAATATTAAGTTATAATTTTCAAACTCGGTCTCAAGGTAGGACTCTATAGTCCAATTATGCCTGCCGAAGGAAATTTTTATATGTTAACTAAGAGGGCCCCACTGGGGCCCTAAATGTCTATTGCATAGGTAACCGAGAAAGGCCTTTTGAAGCGAAATTGTTTCTTTTTTTTCGTACCGCCTTAGTCTGGTGGTAGGACACCTGACTGGAAGGTCCAGACTGGAGGGAGGGGTCAGGGGTTCGAATCCCAGCTTCGACCACTTTTTCAAAAAAATTTCTTTTTTTTCTTTCTTTAGTTTTTTTTACATTATATTATTTTTCAGATGTGTTTTTCGATATTCTAGAGGGTCATGCATGTAGGAAAATTTTTTTTTAATTAGGAAAATGGGAAAAACTGGAAAAATCAAGGAATATCGGTTAATTTGTTATTTTTCGACTCCTTTTGCAACATTTTAGGCAGTTTATCATGCATAAGGTGTTCTGTGTATAAAATCGAGCATCCTTCTTTGTTAAGGAACACTTTTTGGAATAATAATAAAAAAAAATTTGAAAAAAGTCGAAATGTCGAGAATAAGGTTCAGGCGTCGAGACCTCCTAGCTCCATTTAATATTAAGTTATAATTATCAAACTCGGTCTCAAGGTAGGCCTCTATGGTCCAATCATGCCTGCAAAAGGAAATTTTTATATGTTAATTAGGAGGCCCCCAGTGGGGCCCTAAAGGTCTATTGCGTAGGTCACCAAGAAAGGGCTTTTGAAGCGAAATTGTTTCTTTCTTTTCGTACCACCTTTGTCTGGTGGTAGGACACCTGACTGGCAGGTCGAGACTGGAGGGAGGGGTTGGGGGTTCGAATCTCAACTGCGGACACTTTTTCAAAAAAATTTCTTTTTTTTCTTTCTTTAGTTTTTTTTACGTTAAATTATTTATCAGATGTGTTTTTCGATATTCTAGACGGTCATGCATGTTGGAAATTTTTTTTTTAATTAGGAAAATGGGAAAAACTGGAAAAATCTAGGAAAATCAGTTTATTTGTTATTTTTCGACTCCTTTTGCAACATTTTAGGTAGGAAGGTAAGGTGTTCTGTGTATAAAATCGAGCAACTTTCTTTGTTAAAGAACACTTTTTGAAATAATAATAAAAAAAATTTAAAAAAAGACGAAATGTCGAGAATAAGGTTCAGGCTTTGAGACCTCCTAGCTCCCTTTAATATTAAGTTATAATTTTCAATCTAGGTCCCAAGGTAGGCCTTTATGGTCCAATAATGCCTGTTGAAGGAAATTTTTTAATGTTAATTAGGAGGGCCCCAGTGGGGCCTTAATGGTCTATTGCATAGGCAACCGAGTAAGGGCTTTTGAAGCGAAATTGTTTCTTTCTTTCCGTACTACCTTGGTCTGGTGGTAGGACACCTGACTGGCAAGTCGAGGTTGGAGGGAGGGGACGGGGGTTCGAATCCCAGCTGCGACCACTTCTTCAAAAAAATTTCTTTTTTTCTTTCTTTTGTTTATTTCACATTATATTATTTTTTAGATGTGTTTTTCGATATTCTGGAGGGTCCTGCATGTAGGAAATTTCTTTTTAATTAGGAAAATGGGAAAAAACTGGAAAAATCTAGGAAAATCTGTTTATTTGTTATTTTTCGACTCCTATTGCAACATTTAAGGTAGTCTATCATGCATAAGGTGTTCTGTGTATAAAATCGAGCATCTTTCTTTGTTAAAGAACACTTTTTGGAATAATATTAAAAAAAATTATGAAAAAGTCGAAATGTCGAGAATAAGATTCAGGCTTCGAGACCTCCTAGCTTCATTTAATATTAAGTTATAATTTTCAAACTCGATCTCAAGGTAGGCCTCTATGGTTCAATCATGCCAGTCGAAGGAAATTTTTATATGTTAATTAGGAGGGCCCCAGTGGGGCCCTAATTGTCTATTGCATAGGTAACCGAGAAAAGGCTTTTGAAGCGAAATTGTTTCTTTCTTTTCGTACCGCCTTGGTCTGGTGGTAGGACACCTGACTGGCAGGTCCAGACTGGAGGGAGGGGTCAGGGGTTCGAATCCCAGCTTTGACCACTTTTTCAAAAAAATTTCTTTTTTTCTTTCTTTCGTTTATTTTACATTATATTATTTTTCAGATGTGTTTTTCGATATTCTGGAGGGTCATGCATGTAGGAAAATTTTTTTTTAATTAGGAAAATGGGAAAAACTGGAAAAATCAAGGAATATCGGTTAATATGTTATTTTTCGACTCCTTTTGCAACATTTTAGGCAGTTTATCATGCATAAGGTGTTCTGTGTATAAAATCGAGCATCCTTCTTTGTTAAGGAACACTTTTTGGAATAATAATAAAAAAAAATTTTAAAAAAGTCGAAATGTCGAGAATAAGGTTCAGGCGTCGAGACCTCCTAGCTCCATTTAATATTAAGTTATAATTATCAAACTCGGTCTCAAGGTAGGCCTCTATGGTCCAATCATGCCTGCAAAAGGAAATTTTTATATGTTAATTAGGAGGCCCCCAGTGGGGCCCTAAAGGTCTATTGCGTAGGTCACCAAGAAAGGGCTTTTGAAGCGAAATTGTTTCTTTCTTTTCGTACCACCTTGGTCTGGTGGTAGGACACCTGACTGGCAGGTCGAGACTGGAGGGAGGGGTTGGGGGTTCGAATCTCAACTGCGGACACTTTTTCAAAAAAATTTCTTTTTTTTCTTTCTTTAGTTTTTTTTACGTTAAATTATTTTTCAGATGTCTGTTTCGATATTCTAGACGGTCATGCATGTTGGAAATTTTTTTTTTAATTAGGAAAATGGGAAAAACTGGAAAAATCTAGGAAAATCAGTTTATTTGTTATTTTTCGACTCCTTTTGCAACATTTTAGGTAGGAAGGTAAGGTGTTCTGTGTATAAAATCGAGCAACTTTCTTTGTTAAAGAACACTTTTTGAAATAATAATAAAAAAATTTTTTAAAAAAGTCGAAATGTCGAGAATAAGGTTCAGGCGTCGAGACCTCCTAGCTCCATTTAATATTAAGTTATAATTATCAAACTCGGTCTCAAGGTAGGCCTCTATGGTCCAATCATGCCTGCAAAAGGAAATTTTTATATGTTAATTAGGAGGCCCCCAGTGGGGCCCTAAAGGTCTATTGCGTAGGTCACCAAGAAAGGGCTTTTGAAGCGAAATTGTTTCTTTCTTTTCGTACCACCTTGGTCTGGAGGTAGGACACCTGACTGGCAGGTCGAGACTGGAGGGAGGGGTTGGGGGTTCGAATCTCAACTGCGGACACTTTTTCAAAAAAATTTCTTTTTTTTCTTTCTTTAGTTTTTTTTACGTTAAATTATTTTTCAGATGTGTTTTTCGATATTCTAGACGGTCATGCATGTTGGAAATTTTTTTTTTTTAATTAGGAAAATGGGAAAAACTGGAAAAATCTAGGAAAATCAGTTTATTTGTTATTTTTCGACTCCTTTTGCAACATTTTAGGTAGGAAGGTAAGGTGTTCTGTGTATAAAATCGAGCAACTTTCTTTGTTAAAGAACACTTTTTGAAATAATAATAAAAAAAATTTAAAAAAAGACGAAATGTCGAGAATAAGGTTCAGGCTTTGAGACCTCCTAGCTCCCTTTAATATTAAGTTATAATTTTCAATCTAGGTCCCAAGGTAGGCCTCTATGGTCCAATAATGCCTGTTGAAGGAAATTTTTTAATGTTAATTAGGAGGGCCCCAGTGGGGCCTTAATGGTCTATTGCATAGGCAACCGAGTAAGGGCTTTTGAAGCGAAATTGTTTCTTTCTTTCCGTACTACCTTGGTCTGGTGGTAGGACACCTGACTGGCAAGTCGAGGTTGGAGGGAGGGGACGGGGGTTCGAATCCCAGCTGCGACCACTTCTTCAAAAAAATTTCTTTTTTTCTTTCTTTTGTTTATTTCACATTATATTATTTTTTAGATGTGTTTTTCGATATTCTGGAGGGTCCTGCATGTAGGAAATTTCTTTTTAATTAGGAAAATGGGAAAAAACTGGAAAAATCTAGGAAAATCTGTTTATTTGTTATTTTTCGACTCCTATTGCAACATTTAAGGTAGTCTATCATGCATAAGGTGTTCTGTGTATAAAATCGAGCATCTTTCTTTGTTAAAGAACACTTTTTGGAATAATATTAAAAAAAATTATGAAAAAGTCGAAATGTCGAGAATAAGATTCAGGCTTCGAGACCTCCTAGCTTCATTTAATATTAAGTTATAATTTTCAAACTCGATCTCAAGGTAGGCCTCTATGGTTCAATCATGCCAGTCGAAGGAAATTTTTATATGTTAATTAGGAGGGCCCCAGTGGGGCCCTAAATGTCTATTGCATAGGTAACCGAGAAAAGGCTTTTGAAGCGAAATTGTTTCTTTCTTTCCGTACCGCCTTGGTCTGGTGGTAGGACACCTGACTGCCAAGTCGAGGTTGGGGGGAAGGGACGGGGGTTCGAATCCCAGCTTTGACCACTTTTTCAAAAAAATTTCTTTTTTTCTTTCTTTCGTTTATTTTACATTATATTATTTTTTAGATGTGTTTTTCGATATTCTGGAGGGTCCTGCATGTAGGAAATTTTTTTTTAATTAGGAAAATGGGAAAAAACTGGAAAAATCTAGGAAAATCTGTTTATTTGTTATTTTTCGACTCCTATTGCAACATTTTAGGTAGTTTATAGTGCGTAAGGAGTTCTGTGTATAAAAACGAGCAACTTTCTTTGTAAAAGAACACTTTTTGAAATAATAATAAAAAAAATTTTAAAAAAAGCGAAATGTCGAGAAAAAGGTTCAGGCTTCGAGACCTCCTAGCTCCATTTAATATTAAGTTATAATTTTCAAACTCGGTCTCAAGGTAGGCCTCTATGGTGCAATCATGCCTGTCGAAGGAAATTTTTATATGTTAATTAAGAGGGCCCCAGTGGTGCCCTAAATGTCTATTGCATAGGTAACCGAGTAAGGGCTTTTGAAGCGAAATTGTTTCTTTCTTTTCGTACCACCTTGGTCTGGTGGTAGGATACCTGACTGGCAAGTCGAGACAGCACGGAGAGGTCGGGGGTTCGAATCCCAGCTGTGGACACTTTTTCAAAAAAATTTCTTTTTTTTCTTTCTTTAGTTTTTTTTAAATTATATTATTTTTTAGATGTATTTTTCGATATTCTAGAGGGTCATGCAAGTAGGAAATTTTTTTTTAATGAGGAAAATGGGAAAAACTGGAAAAATCTAGGAAAATCAGTTTATTTGTTATTTTTCGACTCCTTTTGCAACATTTTAGGTAGTTTATAGTGCGTAAGGTGTTCTGTGTATAAAAACGAGCAACTTTCTTTGTTAAAGAACACTTTTTGAAATAATAATAAAAAAAATTTAAAAAAAAGCCAAATGTCGAGAAAAAGGTTCAGGCTTCGAGATCTCCTAGCTCCCTTTAATATTAAGTTATAATTTTCAAACTCGGTCTCAAGGTAGGCCTCTATGGTCCAATCATGCCTGCCGAAGGAAATTTTTATATGTTAATTAGGAGGGCCCCAGTGGGGCCCTAAGTGTCTATTGCATAGGTAATTGAGAAAGGGCTTTTGAAGCGAAATTCTTTCTTTCTTTCCCTACCGCCTTGGTCTGGTGGTAGGACACCTGACTGGCAAGTCGAGGTTGGAGGGAGGGGACGGGGGTTCGAATCCCAGCTTCGACCGCTTTTTCAAAAAAAATTTTTTTTTTCTTTCTTTTGTTTATTTTACATTATATTATTTTTTAGATGTGTTTTTCGATATTCTGGAGGGTCCTGCATGTAGGAAATTTTTTTTTAATTAGGAAAATGGGAAAAAACTGGAAAAATCTAGGAAAATCTGTTTATTTTTTATTTTTCGACTCCTATTGCAACATTTAAGGTAGTCTATCATGCATAAGGTGTTCTGTTTATAAAATCAAGCATCTTTCTTTGTTAAAGAACACTTTTTGGAATAATATTAAAAAAAATTATGAAAAAGACGAAATGTCGAGAATAAGGTTCAGGCTTCGAGACATCCTAGCAACATTTAATATTAAGTTATAATTTTCAAACTCGGTCTCAAGGTAGGCCTCTATGGTCCAATCATGCCTGCCGAAGGAAATTTTTATATGTTAATTAGGAGGGCCCCAGTGGGGCCCTAAATGTCTATTGCATAGGTAACTGAGAAAGGGCTTTTGAAGCGAAATTGTTTCTTTCTTTCGGTACCGCCTTGGTCTGGTGGTAGGACACCTGACTGGCAAGTCGAGGTTGGAGGGAGGGGATGGGGGTTCGAATCCCAGCTTCGACCACTTTTTCAAAAAAATTTCTTTTTTTCTTTCTTTTGTTTATTTTACATTATATTATTTTTTAGATGTGTTTTTCGATATTCTGGAGGGTCCTGCATGTAGGAAATTTTTTTTTAATTAGGAAAATGAGAAAAAACTCGAAAAATCTAGGAAAATCTGTTTATTTGTTAATTTTCGACTCCTATTGCAACATTTTAGGTAGTTTATAGTGCGTAAGGAGTTCTGTGTATAAAAACGAGCATTTTTCTTTGTAAAAGAACACTTTTTGAAATAATAATAAAAAAAATTTTAAAAAAAGCGAAATGTCGAGAAAAAGGTTCAGGCTTCGAGACCTCCTAGCTCCATTTAATATTAAGTTATAATTTTCAAACTCGGTCTCAAGGTAGGCCTCTATGGTGCAATCATGCCTGTCGAAGGAAATTTTCATATGTTAATTAAGAGGGCCCCAGTGGTGCGCTAAATGTCTATTGCATAGGTAACCGAGTAAGGGCTTTTGAAGCGAAATTGTTTCTTTCTTTTCGTACCACCTTGGTCTGGTGGTAGGATACCTGACTGGCAAGTCGAGACAGCACGGAGAGGTCGGGGGTTCGAATCCCAGCTGCGGACACTTTTTCAAAAAAATTTCTTTTTTTTCTTTCTTTAGTTTTTTTTAAATTATATTATTTTTTAGATGTATTTTTCGATATTCTAGAGGGTCATGCAAGTAGGGAATTTTTTTTTAATGAGGAAAATGGGAAAAACTGGAAAAATCTAGGAAAATCAGTTTATTTGTTATTTTTCGACTCCTTTTGCAACATTTTAGGTAGTTTATAGTGCGTAAGGTGTTCTGTGTATAAAAACGAGCAACTTTCTTTGTTAAAGAACACTTTTTGAAATAATAATAAAAAAAATTTTAAAAAAAGCCAAATGTCGAGAAAAAGGTTCAGGCTTCGAGACCTCCTAGCTCCCTTTAATATTAAGTTATAATTTTCAAACTCGGTCTCAAGGTAGGCCTCTATGGTCCAATCATGCCTGCCGAAGGAAATTTTTATATGTTAATTAGGAGGGCCCCAGTGGGGCCCTAAATGTCTATGTCATAGGTAACTGAGAAAGGGCTTTTGAAGCGAAATTGTTTCTTTCTTTCGGTACCGCCTTGGTCTGGTGGTAGGACACCTGACTGGCAAGTCGAGGTTGGAGGGAGGGGATGGGGGTTCGAATCCCAGCTTCGACCACTTTTTCAAAAAAATTTCTTTTTTTCTTTCTTTTGTTTATTTTACATTATATTATTTTTTAGATGTGTTTTTCGATATTCTGGAGGGTCCTACATGTAGGAAATTTTTTTTTAATTAGGAAAATGAGAAAAAACTCGAAAAATCTAGGAAAATCTGTTTATTTGTTAATTTTCGACTCCTATTGCAACATTTTAGGTAGTCTATCATGCATAAGGTGTTCTGTGTATAAAATCGAGCATCTTTCTTTGTTAAAGAACACTTTTTGGAATAATATTAAAAAAAATTATGAAAAAGTCGAAATGTCGAGAATAAGGTTCAGGCTTCGAGACCTCCTAGCTCCATTTAATATTAAGTTATAATTTTCAAACTCGGTCTCAAGGTAGGACTCTATAGTCCAATTATGCCTGCCGAAGGAAATTTTTATATGTTAACTAGGAGGGCCCCACTGGTTCCCTAAATGTCTATTGCATAGGTAACCGAGAAAGGCCTTTTGAAGCGAAATTGTTTCTTTCTTTTCTTACCGCCTTGGTCTGGTGGTAGGACACCTGACTGGCAAGTCGAGGTTGGAGGGAGGGGACGGGGGTTCGAATCCCAGCTTCGACCACTTTTTCAAAAAAATTTGTTTTTTTTCTTTCTTTAGTTTTTTTTACATTATATTATTTTTCAGATGTGTTTTTCGATATTCTAGAGGGTCATGCATGTAGGGAAATTTTTTTTTAATTAGGAAAATGGGAAAAACTGGAAAAATCAAGGAATATCGGTTAATTTGTTATTTTTCGACTCCTTTTGCAACATTTTAGGCTGTTTATCATGCATAAGGTGTTCTGTGTATAAAATCGAGCATCATTCTTTGATAAAGAACACTTTTTGGAATAATAATAAAAAAAAATTTAAAAAAAGTCGAAATGTCGAGAATAAGGTTCAGGCTTCGAGACCTCCTAGCTCCCTTTAATATTGAGTTATAATTTTCAAACTCGGTCCCAAGATAGGCCTCTATGGTCCAATCATGGCCGTTGAAGGAAATTTTTATATGTCAATTAGGAGGGCCCCAGTGGGGCCCTAAAGGTCTATTGCATAGGCAACCGAGTAACGGCTTTTGAAGCGAAATTGTTTCTTTCTTTCTGTACCACCTCGGTCTGGTGGTAGGACACCTGACTGGCAGGTCCAGACTGGAGGGAGGGGTCAGGGGTTCGAAACCCAGCTGGAGACACTTTTCAAAAAAAATTTCTTTTTTTTTCTTTCTTTAGTTTTTTTTGCATTATATTATTTTTAAATGTGTTTTTCGATATTCTAGAGGGTCATGCATGTAGGAAATTTTTTTTTAATTAGGAAAATGCGAAAAACTGGAAAAATCTAGGAAAATCAGTTTATTTGTTATTTTTCGACTCCTTTTGCAACATTTTAGGTAGTCCATCATGCATAAGGTGTTCTGTGTATAAAATCGAGCATCCTTCTTTGTTAAGGAACACTTTTTGGAATAATAATTAAAATAATTTAAAAAAAGTCGAAATGTCGAGAATAAGGTTCAGGCTTCGAGACCTCCTAGCTCCCTTTAATATTAAGTTATAATTTTCAAACTCGGTCCCAAGGTAGGCCTGTATGGTCCAACCATGCCTGTTGAAGGAAATTTTTATATGTTAATTAGGAGGGCCCCAGTGGGGCCCTAAAGATCTATTGCATAGGCTATCGAGTAAGGGCTTTTGAAGCGAAATTGTTTCTTTCTTTCCGTACCGCCTTGGTCTGGTGGTAGGACACCTGACTGACAAGTCGAGACTGGAGGGAGGGGTCAGGGGTTCGACACCCAGCTGACGAGACTTTTTCAAAAAAATTTATTTTTTCTCTTTCTTTACTTTTTTTTTACATTACATTATTTTTTAAATGTGTTTTTCGATATTCTAGAGGGTCATGCATGTAGGAAATGTTTTTTTAAATAGGAAAATGGGAGAAACTGGAAAAATCTAGGAAAATCAGTTTATTTGTAATTTTTCGACTCCTTTTTCAACATTTTGGATAGTTTATCACGCGTAAGGTGTTCTGTGTATAAAATCGAGCAACTTTCTTTGTTAAAGAACACTTTTTGAAATAATAAAAAAAAAAAAATTAAAAAAAGGCGAAATGTCGAGAATAAGGTTCAGGCTTCGAGACCTCCTAGCTCCCTTTACTATTAAGATAAAATTTTCAATCTCGGTCTCATGGTAGGCCTCTATGGTCCAATCATGCCTGCCGAAGGAAATTTTTATATGTTAATTAGGAGGGCCCCACTGGGGCCCTAAATGTCTATTGCATAGGTAACCGAGAAAGGGCTTTTGAAGCGAAATTGTTTCTCTCTTTCCGTACCACTTTGGTCTGGTGGTAGGATACTTGACTGGCAAGTCGAGACTGGAGGGAGGGGTTGGGGGTTCGAATCTAATCTGCGGACACTTTTTCAAAAAAATTTCTTTTTTTTCTTTCTTTAGTTTTTTTTACGTTAAATTATTTTTCAGATGTGTTTTTCGATATTCTAGACGGTCATGCATGTTGGAAAATTTTTTTTTATTTAGGAAAATGGGAAAAACTGGAAAAATCTAGGAAAATCAGTTTATTTGTTATTTTTCGACTCCTTTTGCAACATTTTAGGTAGTTTATAGTGTGTAAGGTGTTCTGTGTATAAAAACGAGCAACTTTCTTTGTTAAAGAACACTTTTTGAAATAACAATAAAAAAAATTTTAAAAAAGACGAAATGTCGAGTATAAGGTTCAGGCTTCGAGACCTCCTAGCTCCATTTGATATTAAGTTATAATTTTCAAACTCGGTCTCATGGTAGGCCTCTATGGTCCAATAATGCCTGCCGAAGGAAATTTTTGTATGTTAATTAGGAGGGCCCCAGTGGGGCCCTAAATGTCTATTGCATAGGTAACCGAGAAAGGGCTTTTGAAGCGAAATTGTTTCTCTCTTTCCGTACCACTTTGGTCTGGTGGTAGGATACTTGACTGGCAAGTCGAGGTTGGAGGGAGGGGACGGGGGTTCGAATCCCAGCTTCGACCGCTTTTTCAAAAAAAAATTCTTTTCTTCTTTCTTTTGTTTTTTTTACATTATATTATTTTTTAAATGTGTTTTTCGATATTCTAGAGGGTCATGCAGGTAGGAAATTTTTTTTTAATTAGGAAAATGGGAAAAACTGGAAATATCTAGGAAAATCAGTTTATTTGTTATTTTTCGACTCCTTTTGCAACATTTTAGGAAGTTTATCATGCATAAGGTGCTCTGTGTATAAAATCGAGCATCTTTCTTTGTTAAAGAACACTTTTTGGAATAATATTAAAAAAAATTATGAAAAAGTCGAAATGTCGAGAATAAGATTCAGGCTTCGAGACCTCCTAGCTTCATTTAATATTAAGTTATAATTTTCAAACTCGGTCTCAAGGTAGGCCTCTATGGTTCAATCATGCCAGTCGAAGGAAATTTTTATATGTTAATTAGGAGGGCCCTAGTGGGGCCCTAAATGTCTATTGCATAGGTAACCGAGAAAGGGCTTTTGAAGCGAAATTGTTTCTTTCTTTCCGAACCGCCTTGGTCTGGGGGGAGGACACCTGACTGGCAAGTCCAGTTTGGAGGGAGGGGACGGGGGCTCGAATCCCAGCTGCGACCACATTTTCAAAAAAATTTCTTTATTTCTTTCTTTTGTTTATTTTACATTATATTATTTTTTAGATGTGTTTTTCGATATTCTGCAGAGTGCTGCATGTAGGAAATTTTTTTTTAAATGGGAAAATAGGAAAAAACGGGAAAAATCTAGGAAAATCAGTGTATTTGTTATTTCTCGACTCTTTTTGTAACATTTTAGGAAGTCTATCATGCATAAGGTGTTCTGTGTATATAATCAAGCAACTTTCTTTGTTAAATAACTCTTTTTGGAATAATAATGAAAATAATTTTAAAAAAGTCGAAATGTCGAGAATAAGGTTCATGCTTCGAGACCTCCTAGCTCCCTTTAATATTAAGTTATAATTTTCAAACTCGGTCCCAAGGTAGGCCTGTATGGTCCAACCATGCCTGTTGAAGGAAATTTTTATATGTTAATTAGGAGGGCCCCAGTTGGGCCCTAAAGATCTATTGCATAGGCAACCGAGAAAAGGCTTTTGAAGCGAAATTGTTTCTTTCTTTCCGTACCACCTTGGTCTGGTGGTAGGACACCTGACTGGCAAGTCCAGACTGGAGGGAGGGGTCAGGGGTTCGAAACCCAGCTGGGGACACTCCTTCAAAAAAATTTCTTTTTTTTCTTTCTTTGGTTTTTTTACATTATATTATTTTTTAAATGTGTTTTTCGATATTCTAGAGGGTCATGCATGTAGGAAATTATATTTTTAATTAGGAAAATGGGAAAAACTGGAAAAATCTAGGAAAATCAGTTTATTTGTTATTTTTCGACTCCTTTTGCAACATTTTAGGTAAATTATCATGCGTAAGGTGTTCTGTGTATAAAATCAAACATCTTTCTTTGTTAAAGATCACTTTTTGAAATAACAATAAAAAAAATTTTAAAAAAGACGAAATGTCGAGTATAAGGTTCAGGCTTCGAGACCTCCTAGCTCCATTTGATATTAAGTTATAATTTTCAAACTCGGTCTCATGGTAGGCCTCTATGGTCCAATAATGCCTGCCGAAGGAAATTTTTGTATGTTAATTAGGAGGGCCCCAGTGGGGCCCTAAATTTATTTTGCAGAGGTAACCGAGAAAGGGCTTTTGAAGCGAAATTGTTTCTCTCTTTCCGTACCACTTTGGTCTGGTGGTAGGATACTTGACTGGCAAGTCGAGGTTGGAGGGAGGGGACGGGGGTTCGAATCCCAGCTTCGACCGCTTTTTCAAAAAAATTTCTTTTTTTCTTTCTTTTGTTTTTTTTACATTATATTATTTTTTAAATGTGTTTTTCGATATTCTAGAGGGTCATGCAGGTAGGAAATTTTTTTTTAATTAGGAAAATGGGAAAAACTGGAAATATCTAGGAAAATCAGTTTATTTGTTATTTTTCGACTCCTTTTGCAACATTTTAGGAAGTTTATCATGCATAAGGTGCTCTGTGTATAAAATCGAGCATCTTTCTTTGTTAAAGAACACTTTTTGGAATAATATTAAAAAAAATTATGAAAAAGTCGAAATGTCGAGAATAAGATTCAGGCTTCGAGACCTCCTAGCTTCATTTAATATTAAGTTATAATTTTCAAACTCGGTCTCAAGGTAGGCCTCTATGGTTCAATCATGCCAGTCGAAGGAAATTTTTATATGTTAATTAGGAGGGCCCTAGTGGGGCCCTAAATGTCTATTGCATAGGTAACCGAGAAAGGGCTTTTGAAGCGAAATTGTTTCTTTCTTTCCGTACCGCCTTGGTCTGGGGGTAGGACACCTGACTGGCAAGTCCAGTTTGGAGGGAGGGGACGGGGGTTCGAATTCCAGCTTCGACCACATTTTCAAAAAAATTTCTTTATTTCTTTCTTTTGTTTATTTTACATTACATTATTTTTTAGATGTGTTTTTCGATATTCTGCAGAGTGCTGCATGTAGGAAATTTTTTTTTAAATGGGAAAATAGGAAAAAACGGGAAAAATCTAGGAAAATCAGTGTATTTGTTATTTCTCGACTCTTTTTGTAACATTTTAGGAAGTCTATCATGCATAAGGTGTTCTGTGTATATAATCAAGCAACTTTCTTTGTTAAATAACTCTTTTTGGAATAATAATGAAAATAATTTTAAAAAAGTCGAAATGTCAGGAATAAGGTTCATGCTTCGAGACCTCCTAGCTCCCTTTAATATTAAGTTATAATTTTCAAACTCGGTCCGAAGGTAGGCCTATGTGGTCCAATCATGCCTAATGAAGGAAATTTTTATATGTTAATTAGGAGGGCCCCAGTGGGGCCCTAAAAGTCTATTGCATAGGTAACCGATAAAGGGCTTTTGAAGCGAAATTGTTTCTTTCTTTCGGTACCGCCTTGGTTAGGTGGTAGGACTCCTGACTGGGAAGTCCAGGTTAGAGGGAGGGGTCGGGGGTTCGAATCCCAGCTTCACCACTTATTCAAAAAAATTTCTTTTTTTCTTTCATGTGTTTATTTTACATTATATTATTTTTCAGATGTGTTTGTCGATATTCTAGAGGGTCATGCATGTAGGAAATTATTTTTTTAATTAGGAAAATGGGAAAAACTGGAAAAATCTAGGAAAATCAGTTTATTTGTTATTTTTCGACTCCTTTTGCAACATTTTAGGTAGTTTATCATGCGTAAGGTGTTCTGTGTATAAAATCGAACATCTTTCTTTGTTAAAGAACACTTTTTGAAATAACAATAAAAAAAATTTTAAAAAAGACGAAATGTCGAGTATAAGGTTCAGGCTTCGAGACCTCCTAGCTCCATTTGATATTAAGTTATAATTTTCAAACTCGGTCTCATGGTAGGCCTCTATGGTCCAATCATGCCTGCTGAAGGAAATTTTTATATGTCAATTAGGAGGGCCCCAGTGGGGCCCTAAATGTCTATTGCATAGGTAACCGAGAAAGGGCTTTTGAAGCGAAATTGTTTCTTTCTTTCCGTACCACTTCGGTCTGGTGGTAGGATACTAACTGGCTAGTCGAGGTTGGAGGGAGGGGACGGGGGTTCGAATCCCAGCTTCGACTGTTTTTCAAAAAAATTACTTTTTTTCTTTCTTTTGTTTTTTTTACATTATATTATTTTTTAAATGTGTTTTTCGATATTCTAGAGGGTCATGCAGGTAGGAAATTTTTTTTTAATTAGGAAAATGGGAAAAACTGGAAATATCTAGGAAAATCAGTTTATTTGTTATTTTTTGACTCCTTTTGCAACATTTTAGGTAGTTTATCATGCATAAGGTGCTCTGTGTATAAAATCGAGCATCTTTCTTTGTTAAAGAACATTTTTTGGAATAATTATAAAAAAAATTTAAATAAAGTCAAAATGTCGAGAAAAAGGTTCAGGTTTAGAGACCTCCTAGCTCCCTTTAATATTAAGTTATAATTTTCAAACTCGGTCTCAAGGTAGGCCTCTACCGTCCAATCATGCCTATTGAAGGAAATTTTTATATGTTAATTAGGAGGGCCCCAGGTGGGCGCTAAATGTCTATTGCGTGGGTTACCGAGAAAGGGCTTTTGAAGAGAAATTGTTTCTTTCTTTTCGCACCACCTTGGTCTGGTGGTAGGACACCTGACTGGCAAGTCGAGGTTTGAGGGAGGGAACAGGGGTTCGAATCCCAGCTTCGACCACTTTTTCAAAAAAATTTCTTTTTTTCTTTCTTCTGTTCATTTTACATTATTATATTTTTTAGATGTGTTTTTCGATATTCCGGAGGGTCCTGCATGTAGGAAATTTTTTTAATTAGGAGAATGGGAAAAAATTGGAAAAATCTAGGAAAATCTGTTTATTTGTTATTTTTCGACTCCTATTGCAACATTTTAGGTAGTTTATAGTGTGTAAGGTGTTCTATGTATGAAATCGAGCATATTTCTTTGTTAAAGAACACTTTTTGGAATAATAATAAAAAAAATTATGAAAATGTTGAAATGTCGAGAATAAGGTTCAGGCTTCGAGACCTCCTAGCTCCCTTTAATATTAAGTTATAATTTTCAAACTCGGTCTCAAGGTAGGCCTCTATGGTCCAATCATGCCTGCAGAAGGAAATTTTTATATGTTAATTAGGAGGGCCCTAAAGGTCTATTGCGTAGGTAACCGAGTAAGGGCTTTTGAAGCGAAATTGTTTCTTTCTTTTCGTACAACCTTGGTCTGGTGGTAGGACGCCTGACTGGCAAGTCGAGACTGGACGGAGAGGTCGGGGGTTCAAATCCCAGCTGTGGACACTTTTTCAAACAAATTTTTTTTTTTCTTCAGGTTTTTTTTACATTATATTATTTTTTAGATGTGTTTTTTGATATTCTAGAGGGTCATGCAGGTAGGAAATTTTTTTTTAATTAGGAAAATGGGAAAAAACTGGAAAAATCTAGGAAAATCTGTTTATTTGTTATTTTTACACTCCTATTGCAACATTTAAGGTAGACTATCATGCATAAGGTGTTCTGTGTATAAAATCGAGCAACTTTCTTTGTTAAAGAACTCTTTTTGGAATAATATTAAAAAAAATTATGAAAAAGTCGAAATGTCGAGAATAAGGTTCAGGCTTCGAGACCTCCTAGCTCCCTTTAATATTAAGTTATAATTTTCAAACTCGGTCTCAAGGTGGGCCTCTATAGTACAATCATGCTTGCAGAAGGAAATTTTTATATGTTAATTAGGAAGGCCCCGGTGGGGCCCTAAAGGTCTATTGCATAGGTATCCGAGAAAGGGCTTTTGAAGCGAAATTGTTTCTTACTTGACGTACCGCCTTGGTTAGGTGGTAGGACACCTGACTGGCATGTCGAGGTTGGAGGGAGGGGACAGGGGTTCGAATCCCAGCTTCGACCACTTTTTCAAAAAAATTTCTTTTTTTCTTTCTTTTGTTTATTTTACATTATATTATTTTTTAGATGTGTTTTTCGATATTCCGGAGGGTCCTGCATGTAGGAAATTTTTTTTAATAAGGAAAATGGGAAAAAACTGAAAAAATCTAGGAAAATCTGTTTATTTGTTATTTTTCGACTCCTATAGAAACATTTAAGGTAGTCTATCATGCATAAGGTGTTCTGTGTATAAAATCGAGCATCTTTCTTTGTTAAAGAACACTTTTTGGAATAATAATAAAAAAAATTATGAAAAAGTCGAAATGTCGAGAATAAGGTTCAGGCTTCGAGACCTCCTAGCTCCATTTAATATTAAGTTATAATTTTCAAACTCGGTCTCATGGTAGGCCTCTATGGTACAATCATGCCTGTTGAAGGAAATTTTTATATATTAATTAGGCGGGCCCCAGTAGGGCCCTAAATGTCTATTGCATAGGTAACCGAAAAAGGGCTTTTGAATCGAAATTGTTTCTTTCTTTCCCTACCGCCTTGGTCTGGTGGTAGGACACTTGACTGGAAAATCGAGGTTGGAGGGAGGGGACGGGGGTTCGAATCCCAGCTTCGACCACTTTTTCTTTCTTTGTTAAAGAACACTTTTTGGAATAATATTAAAAAAAATTATGAAAAAGTCGAAATGTCGAGAATAAGGTTCAGGCTTTGAGACCTCCTAGCTCCATTTAATATTAAGTTATAATTTTCAAACTCGGTCTCAAGGTAGGCCTCTATGGTTCAATCATGCCTGACGAAGGAAATTTTTATATGTTAATTAGGAGGGCCCCAGTGGTGCCCTAAATGTCTATTGCATAGGTAACCGAGTAAGGGCTTTTGAAGCGGAATTGTTTCTTTCTTTTCGTACCACCTTGGTCTGGAGGTAGGACACTTGACTGGCAAGTCGAGACTGGAGGGAGGGGTCGGGGGTTCGAATCTCAGCTGCGGACACTTTTTCAAAAAAATTTCTTTTTTTTCTTTCTTTAGTTTTTTTTACATTATATTATTTTTTAGATGTGTTTTTCGATATTCTAGAGGGTTATGCAAGTAGGAAATTTTTTTTTACTTAGAAAAATGGGAAAAACTGGAAAAATCTAGGAAAATCAGTTTATTTGTTATTTTTAGACTCCTTTTGCAACATTTTAGGTAGTTTATAGTGCGTAAGGTGTTCTGTGTATAAAATCGAGCATCTTTCTTTGTTAAAGAAGGAGTTTTGGAATAATACTAAAAAAAATTTTAAAAAAGTCGAAATGTCGAGAATAAGGTTTAGGCTTCGAGACCTCCTAGCTCCCTTTAATATTAAGTTATAATTTTCAAACTCGGTCTCAAGGTGGGCCTCTATAGTACAATCATGCTTGTAGAAGGAAATTTTTATATGTTAATTAAGAAGGCCCCAGAGGGGCCCTAAATGTCTATTGCATAGGTAACCGAGAAAGGGCTTTTGAAGCGAAATTGTTTCTTACTTTCCGTACCGCCTTGGTTAGGTGGTAGGACACCTGACTGGCATGTCGAGGTTGGAGGGAGGGGACGGGGGTTCGAATCCCAGCTTCGACCGCTTTTTCAAAAAAATTTCTTTTTTTCTTTCTTTTGTTTTTTTTACATTATATTATTTTTTAAATGTGTTTTTCGATATTCTAGAGGGTCATGCAGGTAGGAAATTTTTTTTTAATTAGGAAAATGGGAAAAACTGGAAATATCTAGGAAAATCAGTTTATTTGTTATTTTTCGACTCCTTTTGCAACATTTTAGGAAGTTTATCATGCATAAGGTGCTCTGTGTATAAAATCGAGCATCTTTCTTTGTTATAGAACACTTTTTGGAATAATATTAAAAAAAATTATGAAAAAGTCGAAATGTCGAGAATAAGATTCAGGCTTCGAGACCTCCTAGCTTCATTTAATATTAAGTTATAATTTTCAAACTCGGTCTCAAGGTAGGCCTCTATGGTTCAATCATGCCAGTCGAAGGAAATTTTTATATGTTAATTAGGAGGGCCCTAGTGGGGCCCTAAATGTCTATTGCATAGGTAACCGAGAAAGGGCTTTTGAAGCGAAATTGTTTCTTTCTTTCCGTACCGCCTTGGTCTGGGGGTAGCACACCTGACTGGCAAGTCCAGTTTGGAGGGAGGGGACGGGGGTTCGAATTCCAGCTTCGACCACATTTTCAAAAAAATTTCTTTATTTCTTTCTTTTGTTTATTTTACATTACATTATTTTTTAGATGTGTTTTTCGATATTCTGCAGAGTGCTGCATGTAGGAAATTTTTTTTTAAATGGGAAAATAGGAAAAAACGGGAAAAATCTAGGAAAATCAGTGTATTTGTTATTTCTCGACTCTTTTTGTAACATTTTAGGAAGTCTATCATGCATAAGGTGTTCTGTGTATATAATCAAGCAACTTTCTTTGTTAAATAACTCTTTTTGGAATAATAATGAAAATAATTTTAAAAAAGTCGAAATGTCAGGAATAAGGTTCAGGCTTCGAGACCTCCTAGCTCCCTTTAATATTAAGTTATAATTTTCAAACTCGGTCCGAAGGTAGGCCTATGTGGTCCAATCATGCCTAATGAAGGAAATTTTTATATGTTAATTAGGAGGGCCCCAGTGGGGCCCTAAAAGTCTATTGCATAGGTAACCGATAAAGGGCTTTTGAAGCGAAATTGTTTCTTTCTTTCGGTACCGCCTTGGTTAGGTGGTAGGACTCCTGACTGGGAAGTCCAGGTTAGAGGGAGGGGTCGGGGGTTCGAATCCCAGCTTCACCACTTATTCAAAAAAATTTCTTTTTTTCTTTCATGTGTTTATTTTACATTATATTATTTTTCAGATGTGTTTGTCGATATTCTAGAGGGTCATGCATGTAGGAAATTATTTTTTTAATTAGGAAAATGGGAAAAACTGGAAAAATCTAGGAAAATCAGTTTATTTGTTATTTTTCGACTCCTTTTGCAACATTTTAGGTAGTTTATCATGCGTAAGGTGTTCTGTGTATAAAATCGAACATCTTTCTTTGTTAAAGAACACTTTTTGAAATAACAATAAAAAAAATTTTAAAAAAGACGAAATGTCGAGTATAAGGTTCAGGCTTCGAGACCTCCTAGCTCCATTTGATATTAAGTTATAATTTTTAAACTCGGTCTCATGGTAGGCCTCTATGGTCCAATCATGCCTGCTGAAGGAAATTTTTATATGTTAATTAGGAGGGCCCCAGTGGGGCCCTAAATGTCTATTGCATAGGTAACCGAGAAAGGGCTTTTGAAGCGAAATTGTTTCTTTCTTTCCGTACCACTTCCGTCTGGTGGTAGGATACTAACTGGCAAGTCGAGGTTGGAGGGAGGGGACGGGGGTTCGAATCCCAGCTTCGACCACTTTTTCAAAAAAATTTGTTTTTTTTCTTTCTTTAGTTTTTTTTACATTATATTATTTTTTTTGATGTGCTTTTCGATATTCTAGAGGGTCATGCAAGTAGGAAATTTTTTTTTTAATTAGGAAAATGGGAAAAACTGGAAAAATCTAGGAAAATCAGTTTATTTGTTATTTTTAGACTCCTTTTGCAACATTTTAGGTAATTTATAGTGCGTAAGGTGTTCTGTGTATAAAAACGAGCATTTTTCTTTGTAAAAGAACACTTTTTGAAATAATAATAAAAAAAATTTTAAAAAAAGCGAAATGTCGAGAAAAAGGTTCAGGCTTCGAGACCTCCTAGCTCCATTTAATATTAAGTTATAATTTTCAAACTCGGTCTCAAGGTAGGCCTCTATGGTGCAATCATGCCTGTCGAAGGAAATTTTCATATGTTAATTAAGAGGGCCCCAGTGGTGCGCTAAATGTCTATTGCATAGGTAACCGAGTAAGGGCTTTTGAAGCGAAATTGTTTCTTTCTTTTCGTACCACCTTGGTCTGGTGGTAGGATACCTGACTGGCAAGTCGAGACAGCACGGAGAGGTCGGGGGTTCGAATCCCAGCTGCGGACACTTTTTCAAAAAAATTTCTTTTTTTTCTTTCTTTAGTTTTTTTTAAATTATATTATTTTTTAGATGTATTTTTCGATATTCTAGAGGGTCATGCAAGTAGGGAATTTTTTTTTAATGAGGAAAATGGGAAAAACTGGAAAAATCTAGGAAAATCAGTTTATTTGTTATTTTTCGACTCCTTTTGCAACATTTTAGGTAGTTTATAGTGCGTAAGGTGTTCTGTGTATAAAAACGAGCAACTTTCTTTGTTAAAGAACACTTTTTGAAATAATAATAAAAAAAATTTTAAAAAAAGCCAAATGTCGAGAAAAAGGTTCAGGCTTCGAGACCTCCTAGCTCCCTTTAATATTAAGTTATAATTTTCAAACTCGGTCTCAAGGTAGGCCTCTATGGTCCAATCATGCCTGCCGAAGGAAATTTTTATATGTTAATTAGGAGGGCCCCAGTGGGGCCCTAAATGTCTATGTCATAGGTAACTGAGAAAGGGCTTTTGAAGCGAAATTGTTTCTTTCTTTCGGTACCGCCTTGGTCTGGTGGTAGGACACCTGACTGGCAAGTCGAGGTTGGAGGGAGGGGATGGGGGTTCGAATCCCAGCTTCGACCACTTTTTCAAAAAAATTTCTTTTTTTCTTTCTTTTGTTTATTTTACATTATATTATTTTTTAGATGTGTTTTTCGATATTCTGGAGGGTCCTACATGTAGGAAATTTTTTTTTAATTAGGAAAATGAGAAAAAACTCGAAAAATCTAGGAAAATCTGTTTATTTGTTAATTTTCGACTCCTATTGCAACATTTTAGGTAGTCTATCATGCATAAGGTGTTCTGTGTATAAAATCGAGCATCTTTCTTTGTTAAAGAACACTTTTTGGAATAATATTAAAAAAAATTATGAAAAAGTCGAAATGTCGAGAATAAGGTTCAGGCTTCGAGACCTCCTAGCTCCATTTAATATTAAGTTATAATTTTCAAACTCGGTCTCAAGGTAGGACTCTATAGTCCAATTATGCCTGCCGAAGGAAATTTTTATATGTTAACTAGGAGGGCCCCACTGGGGCCCTAAATGTCTATTGCATAGGTAACCGAGAAAGGCCTTTTGAAGCGAAATTGTTTCTTTCTTTTCTTACCGCCTTGGTCTGGTGGTAGGACACCTGACTGGCAAGTCGAGGTTGGAGGGAGGGGACGGGGGTTCGAATCCCAGCTTCGACCACTTTTTCAAAAAAATTTGTTTTTTTTCTTTCTTTAGTTTTTTTTACATTATATTATTTTTCAGATGTGTTTTTCGATATTCTAGAGGGTCATGCATGTAGGAAATGTTTTTTTAAATAGGAAAATGGGAGAAACTGGAAAAATCTAGGAAAATCAGTTTATTTGTAATTTTTCGACTCCTTTTTCAACATTTTGGATAGTTTATCACGCGTAAGGTGTTCTGTGTATAAAATCGAGCAACTTTCTTTGTTAAAGAACACTTTTTGAAATAATAAAAAAAAAAAAAATTAAAAAAAGGCGAAATGTCGAGAATAAGGTTCAGGCTTCGAGACCTCCTAGCTCCCTTTACTATTAAGATAAAATTTTCAATCTCGGTCTCATGGTAGGCCTCTATGGTCCAATCATGCCTGCCGAAGGAAATTTTTATATGTTAATTAGGAGGGCCCCACTGGGGCCCTAAATGTCTATTGCATAGGTAACCGAGAAAGGGCTTTTGAAGCGAAATTGTTTCTCTCTTTCCGTACCACTTTGGTCTGGTGGTAGGATACTTGACTGGCAAGTCGAGGTTGGAGGGAGGGGACGGGGGTTCGAATCCCAGCTTCGACCGCTTTTTCAAAAAAAATTTCTTTTTTTCTTTCTTTTGTTTATTTTACATTATATTATTTTTTAGATGTGTTTTTCGATATTCTGCAGAGTGCTGCATGTAGGAAATTTTTTTTTAAATGGGAAAATAGGAAAAAACGGGAGAAATCTAGGAAAATCAGTGTATTTGTTATTTCTCGACTCTTTTTGTAACATTTTAGGAAGTCTATCATGCATAAGGTGTTCTGTGTATATAATCAAGCAACTTTCTTTGTTAAATAACTCTTTTTGGAATAATAATGAAAATAATTTTAAAAAAGTCGAAATGTCGAGAATAAGGTTCAGGCTTCGAGACCTCCTAGCTCCCTTTAATATTAAGTTATAATTTTCAAACTCGGTCCTAAGGTAGGCCTCTATGGTCCAATCATGCCTGCCGAAGGAATTTTTTATATGTTAATTAGGAGAGCTCCAGTGGGGCCCTAAATGTCTATTGCATAGGTACCCGAGAATGGGCTTTTGAAGCGAAATTGTTTCTATCTTTCCGCGCTGCGTTGGTCTGGTGGTAGGACTCCTGACTGGGAAGTCCAGGTTAGAGGGAGGGGTCGGGGGTTCGAATCCCAGCTTCGCCATTTTTTTCTTTCTTTTGTTTATTTTACATTATATTATTTTTTAGAAGTGTTTTTCGATGTTCTGCAGAGTGCTGCATGTAGGAAATTTTTTTTTAAATGGGAAAATAGGAAAAAACGGGAAAAATCTAGGAAAATCAGTGTATTTGTTATTTCTCCACTCTTTTTGTACCCTTTAGGAAGTCTATCATGCATAAGGTGTTCTGTGTATATAATCAAGCAACTTTCTTTGTTAAATAACTCTTTTTGGAATAATAATTAAAATAATTTTAAAAAAGTCGAAATGTCGAGAATAAGGTTCAGGCTTCGAGACCTCCTAGCTCCCTTTAATATTAAGTTATAATTTTCAAACTCGGTCCCAAGGTAGGCCTGTATGGTCCAACCATGCCTGTTGAAGGAAATTTTTATATGTTAATTAGGAGGGCCCCAGTGGGGCCCTAAAGATCTATTGCATAGGCAACCGAGTAAGGGCTTTTGAAGCGAAATTGTTTCTTTCTTTCCGTACCGCCTTGGTCTGGTGGTAGGAAACCTGACTGACGAAACGAGACTGGAGGGAGGGGTCAGGGGTTCGAAACCCAGCTGACGAGACTTTTTCAAAAAAATTTCTTTTTTCTCTTTCTTTAGTTTTTTTTACATTACATTATTTTTTAAATGTGTTTTTCGATATTCTAGAGGGTCATGCATGTAGGAAATGTTTTTTTAAATAGGAAAATGGGAAAAACTGGAAAAATCTAGGAAAATCAGTTTATTTGTAATTTTTCGACTCCTTTTTCAACATTTTGGATAGTTTATCACGCGTAAGGTGTTCTGTGTATAAAATCGAGCAACTTTCTTTGTTAAAGAACACTTTTTGAAACAATAAAAAAAAAAAATTAAAAAAAGGCGAAATGTCGAGAATAAGGTTCAGGCTTCGAGACCTCCCAGCTCCCTTTAATATTGAGTTATAATTTTCAAACTCGGTCTCAAGGTAGGCCTCTATGGTCCAATCATGCCTGCAAAAGGAAATTTTTATATGTTAATTAGGAGGCTCCCAGTGGGGCCCTAAAGGTCTATTGCGTAGGTCACCAAGAAAGGGCTTTTGAAGCGAAATTGTTTCTTTCTTTTCGTACCACCTTGGTCTGGTGGTAGGACACCTGACTGGCAGGTCGAGACTGGAGGGAGGGGTTGGGGGTTCGAATCTAATCTGCGGACACTTTTTCAAAAAAATTTCTTTTTTTTCTTTCTTTAGTTTTTTTTACGTTAAATTATTTTTCAGATGTGTTTTTCGATATTCTAGACGGTCATGCATGTTGGAAAATTTTTTTTTATTTAGGAAAATGGGAAAAACTGGAAAAATCTAGGAAAATCAGTTTATTTGTTATTTTTCGACTCCTTTTGCAACATTTTAGGTAGTTTATAGTGTGTAAGGTGTTCTGTGTATAAAAACGAGCAACTTTCTTTGTTAAAGAACACTTTTTGAAATAACAATAAAAAAAATTTTAAAAAAGACGAAATGTCGAGTATAAGGTTCAGGCTTCGAGACCTCCTAGCTCCATTTGATATTAAGTTATAATTTTCAAACTCGGTCTCATGGTAGGCCTCTATGGTCCAATAATGCCTGCCGAAGGAAATTTTTGTATGTTAATTAGGAGGGCCCCAGTGGGGCCCTAAATGTCTATTGCATAGGTAACCGAGAAAGGGCTTTTGAAGCGAAATTGTTTCTCTCTTTCCGTACCACTTTGGTCTGGTGGTAGGATACTTGACTGGCAAGTCGAGGTTGGAGGGAGGGGACGGGGGTTCGAATCCCAGCTTCGACCGCTTTTTCAAAAAAAAATTCTTTTCTTCTTTCTTTTGTTTTTTTTACATTATATTATTTTTTAAATGTGTTTTTCGATATTCTAGAGGGTCATGCAGGTAGGAAATTTTTTTTTAATTAGGAAAATGGGAAAAACTGGAAATATCTAGGAAAATCAGTTTATTTGTTATTTTTCGACTCCTTTTGCAACATTTTAGGAAGTTTATCATGCATAAGGTGCTCTGTGTATAAAATCGAGCATCTTTCTTTGTTAAAGAACACTTTTTGGAATAATATTAAAAAAAATTATGAAAAAGTCGAAATGTCGAGAATAAGATTCAGGCTTCGAGACCTCCTAGCTTCATTTAATATTAAGTTATAATTTTCAAACTCGGTCTCAAGGTAGGCCTCTATGGTTCAATCATGCCAGTCGAAGGAAATTTTTATATGTTAATTAGGAGGGCCCTAGTGGGGCCCTAAATGTCTATTGCATAGGTAACCGAGAAAGGGCTTTTGAAGCGAAATTGTTTCTTTCTTTCCGTACCGCCTTGGTCTGGGGGGAGGACACCTGACTGGCAAGTCCAGTTTGGAGGGAGGGGACGGGGGTTCGAATCCCAGCTGCGACCACATTTTCAAAAAAATTTCTTTATTTCTTTCTTTTGTTTATTTTACATTATATTATTTTTTAGATGTGTTTTTCGATATTCTGCAGAGTGCTGCATGTAGGAAATTTTTTTTTAAATGGGAAAATAGGAAAAAACGGGAAAAATCTAGGAAAATCAGTGTATTTGTTATTTCTCGACTCTTTTTGTAACATTTTAGGAAGTCTATCATGCATAAGGTGTTCTGTGTATATAATCAAGCAACTTTCTTTGTTAAATAACTCTTTTTGGAATAATAATGAAAATAATTTTAAAAAAGTCGAAATGTCGAGAATAAGGTTCATGCTTCGAGACCTCCTAGCTCCCTTTAATATTAAGTTATAATTTTCAAACTCGGTCCCAAGGTAGGCCTGTATGGTCCAACCATGCCTGTTGAAGGAAATTTTTATATGTTAATTAGGAGGGCCCCAGTTGGGCCCTAAAGATCTATTGCATAGGCAACCGAGAAAAGGCTTTTGAAGCGAAATTGTTTCTTTCTTTCCGTACCACCTTGGTCTGGTGGTAGGACACCTGACTGGCAAGTCCAGACTGGAGGGAGGGGTCAGGGGTTCGAAACCCAGCTGGGGACACTCCTTCAAAAAAATTTCTTTTTTTTCTTTCTTTGGTTTTTTTACATTATATTATTTTTTAAATGTGTTTTTCGATATTCTAGAGGGTCATGCATGTAGGAAATTATATTTTTAATTAGGAAAATGGGAAAAACTGGAAAAATCTAGGAAAATCAGTTTATTTGTTATTTTTCGACTCCTTTTGCAACATTTTAGGTAAATTATCATGCGTAAGGTGTTCTGTGTATAAAATCAAACATCTTTCTTTGTTAAAGATCACTTTTTGAAATAACAATAAAAAAAATTTTAAAAAAGACGAAATGTCGAGTATAAGGTTCAGGCTTCGAGACCTCCTAGCTCCATTTGATATTAAGTTATAATTTTCAAACTCGGTCTCATGGTAGGCCTCTATGGTCCAATAATGCCTGCCGAAGGAAATTTTTGTATGTTAATTAGGAGGGCCCCAGTGGGGCCCTAAATTTATTTTGCAGAGGTAACCGAGAAAGGGCTTTTGAAGCGAAATTGTTTCTCTCTTTCCGTACCACTTTGGTCTGGTGGTAGGATACTTGACTGGCAAGTCGAGGTTGGAGGGAGGGGACGGGGGTTCGAATCCCAGCTTCGACCGCTTTTTCAAAAAAATTTCTTTTTTTCTTTCTTTTGTTTTTTTTACATTATATTATTTTTTAAATGTGTTTTTCGATATTCCGGAGGGTCCTGCATGTAGGAAATTTTTTTAATTAGGAGAATGGGAAAAAATTGGAAAAATCTAGGAAAATCTGTTTATTTGTTATTTTTCGACTCCTATTGCAACATTTTAGGTAGTTTATAGTGTGTAAGGTGTTCTATGTATGAAATCGAGCATATTTCTTTGTTAAAGAACACTTTTTGGAATAATAATAAAAAAAATTATGAAAATGTTGAAATGTCGAGAATAAGGTTCAGGCTTCGAGACCTCCTAGCTCCCTTTAATATTAAGTTATAATTTTCAAACTCGGTCTCAAGGTAGGCCTCTATGGTCCAATCATGCCTGCAGAAGGAAATTTTTATATGTTAATTAGGAGGGCCCTAAAGGTCTATTGCGTAGGTAACCGAGTAAGGGCTTTTGAAGCGAAATTGTTTCTTTCTTTTCGTACAACCTTGGTCTGGTGGTAGGACGCCTGACTGGCAAGTCGAGACTGGACGGAGAGGTCGGGGGTTCAAATCCCAGCTGTGGACACTTTTTCAAACAAATTTTTTTTTTTCTTCAGGTTTTTTTTACATTATATTATTTTTTAGATGTGTTTTTTGATATTCTAGAGGGTCATGCAGGTAGGAAATTTTTTTTTAATTAGGAAAATGGGAAAAAACTGGAAAAATCTAGGAAAATCTGTTTATTTGTTATTTTTACACTCCTATTGCAACATTTAAGGTAGACTATCATGCATAAGGTGTTCTGTGTATAAAATCGAGCAACTTTCTTTGTTAAAGAACTCTTTTTGGAATAATATTAAAAAAAATTATGAAAAAGTCGAAATGTCGAGAATAAGGTTCAGGCTTCGAGACCTCCTAGCTCCCTTTAATATTAAGTTATAATTTTCAAACTCGGTCTCAAGGTGGGCCTCTATAGTACAATCATGCTTGCAGAAGGAAATTTTTATATGTTAATTAGGAAGGCCCCGGTGGGGCCCTAAAGGTCTATTGCATAGGTATCCGAGAAAGGGCTTTTGAAGCGAAATTGTTTCTTACTTGACGTACCGCCTTGGTTAGGTGGTAGGACACCTGACTGGCATGTCGAGGTTGGAGGGAGGGGACAGGGGTTCGAATCCCAGCTTCGACCACTTTTTCAAAAAAATTTCTTTTTTTCTTTCTTTTGTTTATTTTACATTATATTATTTTTTAGATGTGTTTTTCGATATTCCGGAGGGTCCTGCATGTAGGAAATTTTTTTTAATAAGGAAAATGGGAAAAAACTGAAAAAATCTAGGAAAATCTGTTTATTTGTTATTTTTCGACTCCTATAGAAACATTTAAGGTAGTCTATCATGCATAAGGTGTTCTGTGTATAAAATCGAGCATCTTTCTTTGTTAAAGAACACTTTTTGGAATAATATTAAAAAAAATTATGAAAAAGTCGAAATGTCGAGAATAAGGTTCAGGCTTTGAGACCTCCTAGCTCCATTTAATATTAAGTTATAATTTTCAAACTCGGTCTCAAGGTAGGCCTCTATGGTTCAATCATGCCTGACGAAGGAAATTTTTATATGTTAATTAGGAGGGCCCCAGTGGTGCCCTAAATGTCTATTGCATAGGTAACCGAGTAAGGGCTTTTGAAGCGGAATTGTTTCTTTCTTTTCGTACCACCTTGGTCTGGAGGTAGGACACTTGACTGGCAAGTCGAGACTGGAGGGAGGGGTCGGGGGTTCGAATCTCAGCTGCGGACACTTTTTCAAAAAAATTTCTTTTTTTTCTTTCTTTAGTTTTTTTTACATTATATTATTTTTTAGATGTGTTTTTCGATATTCTAGAGGGTTATGCAAGTAGGAAATTTTTTTTTACTTAGAAAAATGGGAAAAACTGGAAAAATCTAGGAAAATCAGTTTATTTGTTATTTTTAGACTCCTTTTGCAACATTTTAGGTAGTTTATAGTGCGTAAGGTGTTCTGTGTATAAAATCGAGCATCTTTCTTTGTTAAAGAAGGAGTTTTGGAATAATACTAAAAAAAATTTTAAAAAGTCGAAATGTCGAGAATAAGGTTTAGGCTTCGAGACCTCCTAGCTCCCTTTAATATTAAGTTATAATTTTCAAACTCGGTCTCAAGGTGGGCCTCTATAGTACAATCATGCTTGTAGAAGGAAATTTTTATATGTTAATTAAGAAGGCCCCAGAGGGGCCCTAAATGTCTATTGCATAGGTAACCGAGAAAGGGCTTTTGAAGCGAAATTGTTTCTTACTTTCCGTACCGCCTTGGTTAGGTGGTAGGACACCTGACTGGCATGTCGAGGTTGGAGGGAGGGGACGGGGGTTCGAATCCCAGCTTCGACCGCTTTTTCAAAAAAATTTCTTTTTTTCTTTCTTTTGTTTTTTTTACATTATATTATTTTTTAAATGTGTTTTTCGATATTCTAGAGGGTCATGCAGGTAGGAAATTTTTTTTTAATTAGGAAAATGGGAAAAACTGGAAATATCTAGGAAAATCAGTTTATTTGTTATTTTTCGACTCCTTTTGCAACATTTTAGGAAGTTTATCATGCATAAGGTGCTCTGTGTATAAAATCGAGCATCTTTCTTTGTTATAGAACACTTTTTGGAATAATATTAAAAAAAATTATGAAAAAGTCGAAATGTCGAGAATAAGATTCAGGCTTCGAGACCTCCTAGCTTCATTTAATATTAAGTTATAATTTTCAAACTCGGTCTCAAGGTAGGCCTCTATGGTTCAATCATGCCAGTCGAAGGAAATTTTTATATGTTAATTAGGATGGCCCTAGTGGGGCCCTAAATGTCTATTGCATAGGTAACCGAGAAAGGGCTTTTGAAGCGAAATTGTTTCTTTCTTTCCGTACCGCCTTGGTCTGGGGGTAGCACACCTGACTGGCAAGTCCAGTTTGGAGGGAGGGGACGGGGGTTCGAATTCCAGCTTCGACCACATTTTCAAAAAAATTTCTTTATTTCTTTCTTTTGTTTATTTTACATTACATTATTTTTTAGATGTGTTTTTCGATATTCTGCAGAGTGCTGCATGTAGGAAATTTTTTTTTAAATGGGAAAATAGGAAAAAACGGGAAAAATCTAGGAAAATCAGTGTATTTGTTATTTCTCGACTCTTTTTGTAACATTTTAGGAAGTCTATCATGCATAAGGTGTTCTGTGTATATAATCAAGCAACTTTCTTTGTTAAATAACTCTTTTTGGAATAATAATGAAAATAATTTTAAAAAAGTCGAAATGTCAGGAATAAGGTTCAGGCTTCGAGACCTCCTAGCTCCCTTTAATATTAAGTTATAATTTTCAAACTCGGTCCGAAGGTAGGCCTATGTGGTCCAATCATGCCTAATGAAGGAAATTTTTATATGTTAATTAGGAGGGCCCCAGTGGGGCCCTAAAAGTCTATTGCATAGGTAACCGATAAAGGGCTTTTGAAGCGAAATTGTTTCTTTCTTTCGGTACCGCCTTGGTTAGGTGGTAGGACTCCTGACTGGGAAGTCCAGGTTAGAGGGAGGGGTCGGGGGTTCGAATCCCAGCTTCACCACTTATTCAAAAAAATTTCTTTTTTTCTTTCATGTGTTTATTTTACATTATATTATTTTTCAGATGTGTTTGTCGATATTCTAGAGGGTCATGCATGTAGGAAATTATTTTTTTAATTAGGAAAATGGGAAAAACTGGAAAAATCTAGGAAAATCAGTTTATTTGTTATTTTTCGACTCCTTTTGCAACATTTTAGGTAGTTTATCATGCGTAAGGTGTTCTGTGTATAAAATCGAACATCTTTCTTTGTTAAAGAACACTTTTTGAAATAACAATAAAAAAAATTTTAAAAAAGACGAAATGTCGAGTATAAGGTTCAGGCTTCGAGACCTCCTAGCTCCATTTGATATTAAGTTATAATTTTCAAACTCGGTCTCATGGTAGGCCTCTATGGTCCAATCATGCCTGCTGAAGGAAATTTTTATATGTTAATTAGGAGGGCCCCAGTGGGGCCCTAAATGTCTATTGCATAGGTAACCGAGAAAGGGCTTTTGAAGCGAAATTGTTTCTTTCTTTCCGTACCACTTCGGTCTGGTGGTAGGATACTAACTGGCAAGTCGAGGTTGGAGGGAGGGGACGGGGGTTCGAATCCCAGCTTCGACTGTTTTTCAAAAAAATTTCTTTTTTTCTTTCTTTTGTTTTTTTTACATTATATTATTTTTTAAATGTGTTTTTCGATATTCTAGAGGGTCATGCAGGTAGGAAATTTTTTTTTAATTAGGAAAATGGGAAAAACTGGAAATATCTAGGAAAATCAGTTTATTTGTTATTTTTTGACTCCTTTTGCAACATTTTAGGTAGTTTATCATGCATAAGGTGCTCTGTGTATAAAATCGAGCATCTTTCTTTGTTAAAGAACATTTTTTGGAATAATTATAAAAAAAATTTAAATAAAGTCAAAATGTCGAGAAAAAGGTTCAGGCTTAGAGACCTCCTAGCTCCCTTTAATATTAAGTTATAATTTTCAAACTCGGTCTCAAGGTAGGCCTCTACCGTCCAATCATGCCTATTGAAGGAAATTTTTATATGTTAATTAGGAGGGCCCCAGGTGGGCGCTAAATGTCTATTGCGTGGGTTACCGAGAAAGGGCTTTTGAAGAGAAATTGTTTCTTTCTTTTCGCACCACCTTGGTCTGGTGGTAGGATACCTGACTGGCAAGTCGAGACTGGAGGGAGGAGTCGGGGGTTCGAATCCCAGCTGCGGACACTTTTTCAAAAAAATTTCTTTTTTTTCTTTCTTTAGTTTTTTTTACATTATATTATTTTTTTTGATGTGCTTTTCGATATTCTAGAGGGTCATGCAAGTAGGAAATTTTTTTTTAATTAGGAAAATGGGAAAAACTGGAAAAATCTAGGAAAATCAGTTTATTTGTTATTTTTAGACTCCTTTTGCAACATTTTAGGTAATTTATAGTGCGTAAGGTGTTCTGTGTATAAAATCAAGCAACTTTCTTTGTTAAAGAAAACTTTTTGAAATAATAATAAAAAAAATTTTAAAAAAGGCGAAATGTCGAGAATAAGGTTCAGGCTTCGAGACCTCCTAGCTCCCTTTAATATTAAGTTATAATTTTCAAACTCGGTCTCAAGGTAGGCCTCTATGGTCCAATCATGCCTGCAGAAGGAAATTTTTATATGTTAATTAGGAGGGTCCTAAAGGTCTATTGCGTAGGTAACCGAGTAAGGGCTTTTGAAGCGAAATTGTTTCTTTCTTTTCGTACAACCTTGGTCTGGTGGTAGGACGCCTGACTGGCAAGTCGAGACTGGACGGAGAGGTCGGGGGTTCAAATCCCAGCTGTGGACACTTTTTCAAACAAATTTTTTTTTTTCTTCAGGTTTTTTTTACATTATATTATATTTTAGATGTGTTTTTTGATATTCTAGAGGGTCATGCAGGTAGGAAATTTTTTTTTAATTAGGAAAATGGGAAAAAACTGGAAAAATCTAGGAAAATCTGTTTATTTGTTATTTTTACACTCCTATTGCAACATTTAAGGTAGACTATCATGCATAAGGTGTTCTGTGTATAAAATCGAGCAACTTTCTTTGTTAAAGAACTCTTTTTGGAATAATATTAAAAAAAATTATGAAAAAGTCGAAATGTCGAGAATAAGGTTCAGGCTTCGAGACCTCCTAGCTCCCTTTAATATTAAGTTATAATTTTCAAACTCGGTCTCAAGGTGGGCCTCTATAGTACAATCATGCTTGCAGAAGGTAATTTTTATATGTTAATTAGGAAGGCCCCGGTGGGGCCCTAAAGGTCTATTGCATAGGTAACCGAGAAAGGGCTTTTGAAGCGAAATTGTTTCTTACTTTCCGTACCGCCTTGCTTAGGTGGTAGGACACCTGACTGGCATGTCGAGGTTGGAGGGAGGGGACAGGGGTTCGAATCCCAGCTTCGACCACTTTTTCAGAAAAATTTCTTTTTTTCTTTCTTTTGTTTATTTTACATTATATTATTTTTTAGATGTGTTTTTCGATATTCCGGAGGGTCCTGCATGTAGGAAATTTTTTTTAATAAGGAAAATGGGAAAAAACTGAAAAAATCTAGGAAAATCTGTTTATTTGTTATTTTTCGACTCCTATAGAAACATTTAAGGTAGTCTATCATGCATAAGGTGTTCTGTGTATAAAATCGAGCATCTTTCTTTGTTAAAGAACACTTTTTGGAATAATAATAAAAAAAATTATGAAAAAGTCGAAATGTCGAGAATAAGGTTCAGGCTTCGAGACCTCCTAGCTCCATTTAATATTAAGTTATAATTTTCAAACTCGGTCTCATGGTAGGCCTCTATGGTACAATCATGCCTGTTGAAAGAAATTTTTATATATTAATTAGGCGGGCCCCAGTAGGGCCCTAAATGTCTATTGCATAGGTAACCGAAAAAGGGCTTTTGAATCGAAATTGTTTCTTTCTTTCCCTACCGCCTTGGTCTGGTGGTAGGACACTTGACTGGAAAATCGAGGTTGGAGGGAGGGGACGGGGGTTCGAATCCCAGCTTCGACCACTTTTTCTTTCTTTGTTAAAGAACACTTTTTGGAATAATATTAAAAAAAATTATGAAAAAGTCGAAATGTCGAGAATAAGGTTCAGGCTTTGAGACCTCCTAGCTCCATTTAATATTAAGTTATAATTTTCAAACTCTGTCTCAAGGTAGGCCTCTATGGTTCAATCATGCCTGACGAAGGAAATTTTTATATGTTAATTAGGAGGGCCCCAGTGGTGCCCTAAATGTCTATTGCATAGGTAACCGAGTAAGGGCTTTTGAAGCGGAATTGTTTCTTTCTTTTCGTACCACCTTGGTCTGGAGGTAGGACACTTGACTGGCAAGTCGAGACTGGAGGGAGGGGTCGGGGGTTCGAATCTCAGCTGCGGACACTTTTTCAAAAAAATTTCTTTTTTTTCTTTCTTTAGTTTTTTTTACATTATATTATTTTTTAGATGTGTTTTTCGATATTCTAGAGGGTTATGCAAGTAGGAAATTTTTTTTTACTTAGAAAAATGGGAAAAACTGGAAAAATCTAGGAAAATCAGTTTATTTGTTATTTTTAGACTCCTTTTGCAACATTTTAGGTAGTTTATAGTGCGTAAGGTGTTCTGTGTATAAAATCGAGCATCTTTCTTTGTTAAAGAAGGAGTTTTGGAATAATACTAAAAAAAATTTTAAAAAAGTCGAAATGTCGAGAATAAGGTTTAGGCTTCGAGACCTCCTAGCTCCCTTTAATATTAAGTTATAATTTTCAAACTCGGTCTCAAGGTGGGCCTCTATAGTACAATCATGCTTGTAGAAGGAAATTTTTATATGTTAATTAAGAAGGCCCCAGAGGGGCCCTAAATGTCTATTGCATAGGTAACCGAGAAAGGGCTTTTGAAGCGAAATTGTTTCTTTCTTTCCCTACCGCCTTGGTCTGGTGGTAGGACACCTGACTGGCAAGTCGAGGTTGGAGGGAGGGGACGGGGGTTCGAATCCCAGCTTCGACCACTTTTTCAAAAAAATTTCTTTTTTTCTTTTTTTTGTTTATTTTACATTATATTATTTTTTCGATATTCTGGAGGGTCCTGCATGTAGGAAAATTTTTTTTAGTTAGGAAAATGGGAAAAAACTGGAAAAATCTAGGAAAATCTGTTTATTTGTTATTTTTCGACTCCTATTGCAACATTTAAGGTAGTCTATCATGCATAAGGTGTTCTGTGTATAAAATCGAGCATCTTTCTTTGTTAAAGAACACTTTTTGGAATAATATTAAAAAAAATTATGAAAAAGTCGAAATGTCGAGAATAAGGTTCAGGCTTCGAGACCTCCTAGCTCTCTTTAATATTAAGTTATAATTTTCAAACTCGGTCTCAAGGTAGGCCTCTATGGTCCAATCATGCCTGCTGAAGGAAATTTTTATATGTTAATTAGGAGGGCCCCAGTGGGGCCCTAAATGTCTATTGCATTGGTAACCGAGAAAGGGCTTTTGAAGCGAAATTGTTTCTTTCTTTCCGTACCGCCTTGGTCTGGTGGTAGGACACCTGACTGGCAAGTGGAGGTTGGAGGGAGGGGACGGGGGTTCGAATCCCAGCTTCGACCACTTTTTCAAAAAAATTTCTTTTTTTCTTTTTTTTGTTTATTTTACATTATATTATTT
Source organism: Parasteatoda lunata (assembly GCA_949128135.1). NCBI lineage: Eukaryota > Metazoa > Arthropoda > Arachnida > Araneae > Theridiidae > Parasteatoda > Parasteatoda lunata. Next base: position 114,401,010 of record OX421970.1, read on the forward strand.
TTTCGATATTCTGGAGGGTCCAGCATGTAGGAAAATTTTTTTTAATTAGGAAAATGGGAAAAAACTGGAAAAATCTAGGAAAATCTGTTTATTTGTTATTTTTACACTCCTATTGCAACATTTAAGGTAGTCTATCATGCATAAGGTGTTCTGTGTATAAAATCGAGCATCTTTCTTTGTTAAAGAACACTTTTTGGAATAATATTAAAAAAAATTATGAAAAAGTAGAAATGTCGAGAATAAGGTTCAGGCTTCGAGACCTCCTAGCTCCCTTTAATATTAAGTTATAATTTTCAAACTCGGTCTCAAGGTGGGCCTCTATAGTCCAATCATGCTTGCAGAAGGAAATTTTTATATGTTAATTAGGAAGGCCCCGGTGGGGCCCTAAAAGTCTATTGCATAGGTAACCGAGAAAGGGCTTTTGAAGCGAAATTGTTTCTTTCTTTCCGTACCGCCTTGGTTAGGTGGTAGGACACCTGACTGGCAAGTCGAGGTTGGAGGGAGGGGACAGGGGTTCGAATCCCAGCTTCAACCACTTTTTCAAAAAAATTTCTTTTTTTCTTTCTTTTGTTTATTTTACATTATATTATTTTTTAGATGTGTTTTTCGATATTCCGGAGGGTCCTGCATGTAGGAAATTTTTTTTAATAAGGAAAATGGGAAAAAACTGAAAAAATCTAGGAAAATCTGTTTATTTGTTATTTTTCGACTCCTATAGCAACATTTAAGGTAGTCTATCATGCATAAGGTGTTCTGTGTATAAAATCGAGCATCTTTCTTTGTTAAAGAACACTTTTTGGAATAATATTAACACTTTTTGGAATAAAATTGTTTCTTTCTTTCCGTACCGCCTTGGTTAGGTGGTAGGACACCTGACTGGCAAGTCGAGGTTGGAGGGAGGGGACAGGGGTTCGAATCCCAGCTTCAACCACTTTTTCTTTCTTTGTTAAAGAACACTTTTTGGAATAATATTAAAAAAAATTGTGAAAAAGTCGAAATGTCGAGAATAAGGTTCAGGCTTCGAGACCTCCTAGCTCCATTTAGTTTTAAGTTATAATTTTCAAACTCGGTCTCAAGGTAGGCCTCTATGGTGCAATCATGCCTGACGAAGGAAATTTTTATATGTTAATTAGGAGGGCCCCAGTGGTGCCCTAAATGTCTATTGCATAGGTAACCGAGTAAGGGCTTTTGAAGCGGAATTGTTTCTTTCTTTTCGTACCACCTTGGTCTGGAGGTAGGACACCTGACTGGCAAGTCGAGACTGGAGGGAGGGGTAGGGGGTTCGAATCTCAGCTGCGGACACTTTTTCAAAAAAATTTCTTTTTTTTCTTTCTTTAGTTTTTTTTACATTATATTATTTTTTAGATGTGTTTTTCGATATTCTAGAGGGTTATGCAAGTAGGAAATTTTTTTTTACTTAGAAAAATGGGAAAAACTGGAAAAATCTAGGAAAATCAGTTTATTTGTTATTTTTAGACTCCTTTTGCAACATTTTAGGTAGTTTATAGTGCGTAAGGTGTTCTGTGTATAAAATCGAGCATCTTTCTTTGTTAAAGAAGGAGTTTTGGAATAATACTAAAAAAAATTTTAAAAAAGTCGAAATGTCGAGAATAAGGTTCAGGCTTCGAGACCTCCTAGCTCCCTTTAATATTAAGTTATAATTTTCAAACTCGGTCTCAAGGTGGGCCTCTATAGTACAATCATGCTTGCAGAAGGAAATTTTTATATGTTAATTAGGAAGGCCCAAGAGGGGCCCTAAATGTCTATTGCATAGGTAACCGAGAAAGGGCTTTTGAAGCGAAATTGTTTCTTTCTTTCCGTACCACCTTGGTCTGGTGGTAGGACACCTGACTGGCAAGTCGAGGTTGGAGGGAGGGGACAGGGGTTCGAATCCCAGCTTCGACCACTTTTTCAAAAAAATTTCTTTTTTTCTTTCTTTTGTTTATTTTACATTATATTATTTTTTCGATATTCTGGAGGGTCCTGCATGTAGGAAAATTTTTTTTAATTAGGAAAATGGGAAAAAACTGGAAAAATCTAGGAAAATCTGTTTATTTGTTATTTTTCGACTCCTATTGCAACATTTAAGGTAGTCTATCATGCATAAGGTGTTCTGTGTATAAAATCGAGCATCTTTCTTTGTTAAAGAACACTTTTTGGAATAATATTAAAAAAAATTATGAAAAAGTCGAAATGTCGAGAATAAGGTTCAGGCTTCGAGACCTCCTAGCTCTCTTTAATATTAAGTTATAATTTTCAAACTCGGTCTCAAGGTAGGCCTCTATGGTCCAATCATGCCTGCTGAAGGAAATTTTTATATGTTAATTAGGAGGGCCCCAGTGGGGCCCTAAATGTCTATTGCATAGGTAACCGAGAAAGGGCTTTTGAAGCGAAATTGTTTCTTTCTTTCCGTACCGCCTTGGTCTGGTGGTAGGACACCTGACTGGCAAGTCGAGGTTGGAGGGAGGGGACGGGGGTTCGAATCCCAGCTTCGACCACTTTTTCAAAAAAATTTCTTTTTTTTGTTTATTTTACATTATATTATTTTTTCGATATTCTGGAGGGTCCAGCATGTAGGAAAATTTTTTTTAATTAGGAAAATGGGAAAAAACTGGAAAAATCTAGGAAAATCTGTTTATTTGTTATTTTTACACTCCTATTGCAACATTTAAGGTAGTCTATCATGCATAAGGTGTTCTGTGTATAAAATCGAGCATCTTTCTTTGTTAAAGAACACTTTTTGGAATAATATTAAAAAAAATTATGAAAAAGTAGAAATGTCGAGAATAAGGTTCAGGCTTCGAGACCTCCTAGCTCCCTTTAATATTAAGTTATAATTTTCAAACTCGGTCTCAAGGTGGGCCTCTATAGTCCAATCATGCTTGCAGAAGGAAATTTTTATATGTTAATTAGGAAGGCCCCGGTGGGGCCCTAAAAGTCTATTGCATAGGTAACCGAGAAAGGGCTTTTGAAGCGAAATTGTTTCTTTCTTTCCGTACCGCCTTGGTTAGGTGGTAGGACACCTGACTGGCAAGTCGAGGTTGGAGGGAGGGGACAGGGGTTCGAATCCCAGCTTCAACCACTTTTTCAAAAAAATTTCTTTTTTTCTTTCTTTTGTTTATTTTACATTATATTATTTTTTAGATGTGTTTTTCGATATTCCGGAGGGTCCTGCATGTAGGAAATTTTTTTTAATAAGGAAAATGGGAAAAAACTGAAAAAATCTAGGAAAATCTGTTTATTTGTTATTTTTCGACTCCTATAGCAACATTTAAGGTAGTCTATCATGCATAAGGTGTTCTGTGTATAAAATCGAGCATCTTTCTTTGTTAAAGAACACTTTTTGGAATAATATTAACACTTTTTGGAATAAAATTGTTTCTTTCTTTCCGTACCGCCTTGGTTAGGTGGTAGGACACCTGACTGGCATGTCGAGGTTGGAGGGAGGGGACAGGGGTTCGAATCCCAGCTTCAACCACTTTTTCTTTCTTTGTTAAAGAACACTTTTTGGAATAATATTAAAAAAAATTGTGAAAAAGTCGAAATGTCGAGAATAAGGTTCAGGCTTCGAGACCTCCTAGCTCCATTTAGTTTTAAGTTATAATTTTCAAACTCGGTCTCAAGGTAGGCCTCTATGGTGCAATCATGCCTGACGAAGGAAATTTTTATATGTTAATTAGGAGGGCCCCAGTGGTGCCCTAAATGTCTATTGCATAGGTAACCGAGTAAGGGCTTTTGAAGCGGAATTGTTTCTTTCTTTTCGTACCACCTTGGTCTGGAGGTAGGACACCTGACTGGCATGTCGAGACTGGAGGGAGGGGTCGGGGGTTCGAATCTCAGCTGCGGACACTTTTTCAAAAAAATTTCTTTTTTTTCTTACTTTAGTTTTTTTTACATTATATTATTTTTTAGATGTGTTTTTCGATATTCTAGAGGGTTATGCAAGTAGGAAATTTTTTTTTACTTAGAAAAATGGGAAAAACTGGAAAAATCTAGGAAAATCAGTTTATTTGTTATTTTTAGACTCCTTTTGCAACATTTTAGGTAGTTTATAGTGCGTAAGGTGTTCTGTGTATAAAATCGAGCATCTTTCTTTGTTAAAGAAGGAGTTTTGGAATAATACTAAAAAAAATTTTAAAAAAGTCGAAATGTCGAGAATAAGGTTCAGGCTTCGAGACCTCCTAGCTCCCTTTAATATTAAGTTATAATTTTCAAACTCGGTCTCAAGGTGGGCCTCTATAGTACAATCATGCTTGCAGAAGGAAATTTTTATATGTTAATTAGGAAGGCCCAAGAGGGGCCCTAAATGTCTATTGCATAGGTAACCGAGAAAGGGCTTTTGAAGCGAAATTGTTTCTTTCTTTCCGTACCACCTTGGTCTGGTGGTAGGACACCTGACTGGCAAGTCGAGGTTGGAGGGAGGGGACAGGGGTTCGAATCCCAGCTTCGACCACTTTTTCAAAAAAATTTCTTTTTTTCTTTCTTTTGTTTATTTTACATTATATTATTTTTTAGATGTGTTTTTCGATATTCCGGAGGGTCCTGCATGTAGGAAATTTTTTTTTAATTAGGAAAATGGGAAAAAACTGGAAAAATCTAGGAAAATCTGTTTATTTGTTATTTTTCAACTCCTATTGCAACATTTAAGGTAGTCTATCATGCATAAGGTGTTCTGTGTATAAAATCGAGCATCTTTCTTTGTTAAAGAACACTTTTTGGAATAATATTAAAAAAAATTATGAAAAAGTCGAAATGTCGAGAATAAGGTTCAAGCTTCGAGACCTCCTAGCTCCCTTTAATATTAAGTTATAATTTTCAAACTCGGTCTCAAGGTAGGCCTCTATGGTCCAATCATGCCTGCCGAAGGAAATTTTTATATGTTAATTAGGAGGGCCCCAGTGGGGCCCTAAATGTCTATTGCATAGGTAACCGAGAAAGGGCTTTTGAAGCGAAATTGTTTCTTTCTTTCCCTACCGCCTTGGTCTGGTGGTAGGACACCTGACTGGCAAGTCGAGGTTGGAGGGAGGGGACGGGGGTTCGAATCCCAGCTTCGACCACTTTTTCAAAAAAATTTCTTTTTTTCTTTTTTTTGTTTATTTTACATTATATTATTTTTTCGATATTCTGGAGGGTCCTGCATGTAGGAAAATTTTTTTTAATTAGGAAAATGGGAAAAAACTGGAAAAATCTAGGAAAATCTGTTTATTTGTTATTTTTACACTCCTATTGCAACATTTAAGGTAGTCTATCATGCATAAGGTGTTCTGTGTATAAAATCGAGCATCTTTCTTTGTTAAAGAACACTTTTTGGAATAATATTAAAAAAAATTATGAAAAAGTAGAAATGTCGAGAATAAGGTTCAGGCTTCGAGACCTCCTAGCTCCCTTTAATATTAAGTTATAATTTTCAAACTCGGTCTCAAGGTGGGCCTCTATAGTCCAATCATGCTTGCAGAAGGAAATTTTTATATGTTAATTAGGAAGGCCCCGGTGGGGCCCTAAAGGTCTATTGCATAGGTAACCGAGAAAGGGCTTTTGAAGCGAAATTGTTTCTTTCTTTCCGTACCGCCTTGGTTAGGTGGTAGGACACCTGACTGGCAAGTCGAGGTTGGAGGGAGGGGACAGGGGTTCGAATCCCAGCTTCAACCACTTTTTCAAAAAAATTTCTTTTTTTTCTTTCTTTAGTTTTTTTTACATTATATTATTTTTTAGATGTGTTTTTCGATATTCTAGAGGGTTATGCAAGTAGGAAATTTTTTTTTACTTAGGAAATTGGGAAAAACTGGAAAAATTTAGGAAAATCAGTTTATTTGTTATTTTTAGACTCCTTTTGCAACATTTTACGTAGTTTATAGTGCGTAAGTTGTTCTGTGTATAAAATCGAGCAACTTTCTTTGTTAAAGAACACTTTTTGAAATAATAATAAAAAAAATTTTAAAAAAGCGAAATGTCGAGAATAAGGTTCAGGCGCCCGATGGATTCCTTACGAGAAACATAAAGTTTTTTAATTAGTTTTTTTAAGAAAATTGCAGAAACTTCTTTAATAATTATATAAAAACTATAATTTTTTGTATAAAAACTCAAAGTTCAGCAAAATATGAAAAATATTACCATAAAATACATCTCTAATAGTTTCTCATTTTAAAGTAAAAAATTGAACTATTATCGTTTGCTAATTTCATCCTTTTAATTATTTTTTTCCCGGCAGACGATTTATTTAAATGTAATTACTTAAAAACATCTGCGACCTCTCCTGGACAAGAACATTTAACTCAAAACATCTTCTGTTTCTAACCAAAGTTATAAAGCTGAGTTGAGCAAACACCACAAACAAAAAGAAAAAAAAATAAGTAGAAAGAATTGGTATAAATTAAAGTAAAATAAAGGCTTTAGATTATTTTGCATCTCCTGCACTTTTATGTAGCTGCAACTTTATGTATTAAAAAATAAAAATATTATTTACTGGTGGGGAGAGTTTATTGGTTTGCTGTAAGTGCAGCAAGAAGAGATCAGTAATTTTTTTATATTTTGAATTCGACTACGGATAGTATTTCAACTTAAGAAAATTAATGATTTTAAAATATTCCAATTCAATCTTAAAAAAATAAATTTACTTCGAAAGTTTTAATTTTTTTCCCGTTCATGGTATTTATTACATTTTTTACAGCATAATATAAAATTCAAAGTTTTTTTTTTTTAAACCTTAAACATAATACTAAACTAAATATTTATAATAATATCGTTTGATTTCGCTGTCAAGTTCTATTGCCATTCAAGGTGATTGATGAAAAGTTTTTAATCTAAGATCTTGTAGGGAAAAGGAAATTAATAGTTGTAAAAGTTTAAAAAAAACGTAAATAATAATTTAATATTTCGATTTTTTTTTTTTTTTTTAAATAAATTATTATAGGGGAAAGTCAGTTTAAGCCGGATCCTAGTAACTTTATACTTTCATTTCTTAAGAAGCTCTGTGAATGAAATTGCTTACATTTTATTTGAAGGATAAAATAGTTTTTTAGTTCCAAACATAAAAACTATTTAATGTTAAAAACTATATTACTATGACTATTAAGAACTGAGTAAGAACTAAATACTATATTTTTTAATTATTATTTTGCTAAATTAGGCAATATTATATATTTGTATAAATGCAACAAAAATGGTTGCCTTAGTGAAATCTAACAAAGTTTGATATCTTTCGTCATAAAATCCTACTTCTAATTTTTATATTATAGATTGATTGCACAGTATTGAAATTTGAAAACAAAAAAAAAGGCGAAAAAAACATGGAAATTGGAAGATAAAAGCAAGAAATGAAATTTTAGTAAAGAAGACCTTTCCAGCTGTGGATCATTTATAATCGATAGATTTATAAGGTTACACCCCGTAGACGCCCTTTTAAACTAATATATATATATATATATATAAATATATATATATATATATATATATATATATATATATATATATATATATATATATATATATATATATATATATATATTTTTTTTTTTTTTTTTTTTTTTTTTTATTTTTTTTTTTTTTTTTTTTTTTTTTTATTTTAAGCATTGTTTTTTTTTATGTTTTTTTTTCTTTCGATCGAGCAAAACCGTCATAGGGGAACCACGTAGAGCCCAATGAGATGACCTGGGTTCGAGTCCCATTAATAGTTGTACGTTACAAATTTTGTTCCCGACTCGCACCGACCTAAGAGTTGACGAAAATTATTCTCAGTGGTAGTCGGAACATGGGTTAGAAATCTCGGTGGGAAATTAACGATTATTCGAGTGGTAACTATGATATTCCTTGGATGTTTTCGTGGTTTTCCTCTGCGTGTAACGCAAATGCGGGTTAGTTCTATCATTAAATCTTCTACGAAAGTTAATTTGTACCAATGCTTGTCTTCTGGGATGGAGATCTAGGAGCTCAATTGTCTTCTGGGTTGGGTTCAAAATGTTAAGGCGACAGTGTAGAACAAACCGTAAATATGGTCGTAAAACCATTAGTAAGTTTTCCCTATATTTCATTTCGTTCTATTAAACAATATTTATTAAAAATGACATTGGCTCTGTTGGGGATCATCCTCCTCCATTAAAGTATAATTTCCTTCTCCTGCTTTTTTTCTTTTTTTTTTTATATCACATTTTGGTGTATGAATATTTATTGTAAGGTATTATCTTTTGTTATTAAATTCTGTTTTTTGACACAAAAAAAAATTTTTTTTTTTTGTAGAATATATTTCCTCCCTTTATAATTTCAAGCTTTCTTTTAAATAGAACGAAAACTAATTACAAGATTGCTTGAAACTTTTCAAATTTTAAAACAAAAATTTTGCAATTAATTTTAAAATGATCTAAAAAATTTTTCTAATTTTATTGAATATTTTTAAAGTTATAGGTACTTATATGGGGAATGATTCTCAACAACGCCAGTGTCATTAATACAACTTGTTTAATAGAGCAAAATAAAATTTGTGGAAAAAACCCTTATTATTTTGAACTTTCTTTTTAAAAAATGAGAAAACTACTTAGAAAATTGCTTGAAACTTTTTACATTTTTAAGATATTCAAATGGGACTCCTTTTATTAGGTACTAGGATTCAATACAAAAGCAGGAAAAAAATTTAAATATTTCCCGAGCATGCGCAGTATATAAGAATTACTTTAATTACTCATATCTTGCGCAGTATCAAATGCCTTTTTCTCAAATTTTAAAGCAATAATTTTGTAATTAATTTTAAATTGCTCTAAAAATTTTTTTTAATTTATAAAATATTTTAAAAGTTATAGCAAAAAAAAAAAAAAAACGTAAGACAGAAAAATTTGTCTTTTTTTTATAACAATGTCCACCTTTCCTTAAATATTTAAACTAAGTTTATGAAACACTGTGCAATCATCGCATATAATAATCCCCTTAGGTCTTATTGGTTCCTCAAAACTTTAAACTTCATTTATATGTATAAGAAATCGCATAACCAATGCACTTCTAAATTTATAAAATTAAAAAAATTTCTTTTATTCAGATTCAAAAATTTATCAATAATTGATTTTGTCAATTCCAGAAATTTCAAATATTAATAAGATCTACATAACAGCAGATAAGTGCAAATTTGAAAAATTAATCTTTGGAAGTGAGCCGTATTTTCCTTTAACACAGTAAAAGACATCGGTGTTTCATGCTGTATTTCATAACCATAAATTATTAAGATGCTATGAATAATATTTTTCGTTATTTTAACCTAAATTGAAACAAAATAATGAAAAAAGTGTTTGATAAAAATTCTGATTTTAAAGGTCTTAAATTTCGTTTATTCCTGTGTGAAAAGAATAATGCTAGTAAAGAACAATTGTAAAATGATTTATTCTATTATAAAAACAATTTATTCTTCGCCTTTAACAAAAAAGATAACAATATTGTTCCACTTAACGACTTTTTTACTTCATTAACTGATCTTGCTCTTAATTCAATACGGGGTCTACATTTTTAATCAAAAGGGTGTAATGCCATAGTGTTCTTTTATTAGCAGATGTTCCGTATTAGAAACTAAGAGCAGATGTTTTCTTTTAAACCTGAATAAAATTCGTTTGCATCTTTAAATTAGCAATTCTTTTTCATTGTATTTTTTATTCTCTTTTGTTATTCAGAAAGATGATTCGAGTTTTAAATACGATTATTATATGATATTACATATTTTTAAGAATGTATTTCATTTTATATTTAATTATAATTTTTGTAAAAATTATCTTGTAATTCTTTTAGAAGTTCGAGCTACGTTAAAAAAAATTGCTACTTTAAAGGAACATTATTTTCATTATCATTGTATTGACATAGTATTTCATCTTAAATTTTATAAAAAAATTATTTTTAAGAAATCAAGCAACAAAAAACAATATACAAAAATTTAACAATTGTTTTCAAACAAATATTGTTAAAACTGGCTTTAAGTAACTCCAAAATACACAAACTTATAATATGAATATACATGTTATTCCAAAAGAATTCTTGATAAATGAAAAACAATGATTACTTTTTTTAACAGAGGTTAAATGGATAAAAATAAGCAACGGAAGATTAGGTTGTAAACTATATTTGCTATAAAATGCATTTAAAAAACAGCAAAGAAAATGTTTCTAAATAACAATGTTCTCTTGAATTTTCTAAATAATTTGAATTCCCTTAAAATCGCAATAATTGAGAATAATTTTTGTTATATTTTCAATTTCAGTGGAAAAAATCATTCCTGCGATTTTTGTGATTTTGAAATACTACTTTGAATTTTGATTACCTAGGAAAAATGTTTCTCTCCAAAAATTTCTCTTGCATCTTGTTTTATTCAGAAGCGCTACGAAACATCCACATATTACTATAATTTTTTATTTTTATAGATATTTAGAATACATGTGAAAATGAAGTAAAGAAATTATACAATGAATATTTAAGCGTTAAAAAACGTTTCCAACCTATGACCATTCACTATTGCCTTCGTTAAGAGCAACGATGTGGTTAAAATCATAAAAAAAAACCATGCTATTTGTGTAATGGCGTTTAAATACTATACCTTTTCACTCGGTTACGCGACGTCATCATTCACTGCCCTTAATATATAATTCTAGAATCATTGTAAAAAAATCGTATACGAGTATATGCATTAGGCATGGCTAGTAAGTCAAAAGAATAATAAGTCATCCTGCACTGCTTCCAAATTTGAAAATTGTTTTAAACATAAAACTGTCTCTTAGTATTGTTTCCATGTAGGTACTATTAAGTTTCTAAAATTTTCACCTGATAGCAGCATAATACATAGAAACATATCATTTCCTACATGAAAGTTGGAGTGTTGTTTTGTTTGTTTTTTTAAATTTTATTATTAAAATGTTGTCTAGGAAAATTCGAAAATATGTAAAATTCCTTTGAGTTTCTTCTTTTGTCCCTCTTAAAAGTAAAGATTTAAACACATTTTTCTTTTAGTTTCAGCTGTTAATTTATATTAGCGTTTCTTTATATTAATTTCTTTAATTTAAATTATCTTCTTGCGTTAATTTATATTATTTTCTTTAATGTTACCTCTAACGTATAGAAATCAGTTATTGAGCAAATAATCAAGACAATGTTCAGATCAAACAGGGAGGTCCGTTAATGTGACAAAAAATTGTTTTATTTCTAAAATGACCTTGTCAAAGAGTCAACAAGTTTCCTTGTTAAAAGAATCGACAAGTTTCGGTTTTCATGCACATTTTTAATCACTAAAATCATAATTTTTTTTGAGCAATAGTTGTTGATGAGAATGATGAAATTTATGCAGGAAACACGATATTTGTACTAAGTACTTAACAAAACATCTATATCATTTTAAAAAAATCATTAGTAAGATTGGTAATAATTAGTAAGATTTATTTTCTTCAATAATCACTTTTTATCAAATTTATTTGAGGTAATAATAATTTTATGAAATATAAAAAAGTCACGTTACATATTTCACATTTTAGAATAATTTCATGAAAGTTGACATTATAATATGAATAGCCTGAAAGTTAACTTTAATACTCGAATAACAAAATTATAAATCGGTGAAAGTTAAGAAAACAACTTGCTTTTGTTTTGTTGTAATTATGTTGATATACATTATATTTTAGTAAAGAATTTTTCTAAACAATAAAAAAATTTAGGGGAAAATTAGTTTAATACATAACTAGTTTGATACAATAAAAATATTTTTTATGAAGAATTTGAAGTGGGAGCTTTTCAAAATTTTTTGCTCGCTCTTAAGTCAGTTCCTGTTCACAAAAAATAATGAAATAAATGTTTATTTTAAAAAAGAAAAAAAAAACACGTCATTTAGGTAGATTAAAAAGGAGAAAAATTTAAATTTGTATCACACTTAAAATGAAAAACGTGGAATGTATTACATAAAAAAAAGAAAGAAAAATCGATGGATTTTCAGATGTGATAGAAGTTTATAACAAAAGAGAATGGTGGTAAAAACAATTTAAAAAGAAATTTAAAGCATTATTTGTGGTACTACTGAAATACAATCCGTTGCAGTTGGAGAATAAGATATCATCTTGACGATTCAAAAATTAGATATCGAATCTGACTCCATGTTTTCAACCTTGACGATAATTTTTATTCCACCATCAAACTTTGTTCCATTTCAAAACGGGGTCTACATTTCTTTATAAAGGGGTAAAAGGGTAATACAATATGCCTCCTTTGTCAGCAGATGTTTTACTTACTCATTAAAAATCCATGCAGTATTCAGGTGTTTTTTAAAGAAGGTTAAAAAAATCGTTTTCATTTTCATAGAATATTATACTTTTATATTGTTTTTTCTAGAAGACACTGAAGACCGATTTTATAACTCATATAAAAAAGTACTTTTCTTTGACATTATATTTAAAAGTTAACTATTGAACCACAGTTTTGTCAGTTATTATTAAATCACAGTTCGTTTGTTTTTTAAATGCTTGTTTAAGAAAGGAATTATAATTAGTTAAGAAAGAAAAAAAAAAGAACATAAGTAGTAATGATATTCCTCCTTTTAAAATATTAAATTAAATTTATTTAAAGATTAAGCACAATTTAATTTATTTAAAAATTAGACGACATACGACATACGGTCAATTACGACCACTCTGATTACACATATATTTTTAAAATCCGTGTCAATAGTAGTGGTGACGAAATAAAACATTCAGGTTAAGAAAAAGAAGCGAAGATGCTACTGATAACTAGCAAGGAAAATAACTTAGGCTGTCTAGGAGACTTTTTTCACTGTCTAGATTTTCACATCTAAGAACGAAAAAATTTCTGCTGAGTGTTCCATAATTACCATAGGAATAAGTGCATTTTTAGAAAAAAAAGATATGTCAAAAACTATATACATCTTTAGATGAAAACTATTCATGCGAGAAAGAAGAAAAAAGGCTATTGACATTTGTTAAATAACTATTGTGGAAGGAGAGATGAAAACCAAAGGGACTGCCGAGTTAAATTTGAAGATTTTTCTCATTATCGCCTTCCACCTTCTCGCACTATGAAATCACTTCAAGAAGCACAGGGTGTTCCCCAATAACTGCCCATATTTTAATTTTATATTTGCCCAACTAATATTTTTAAAGACTTTGTCAAAAACTATACATTTAGATATGAAAACTAGTCACCCGAAAAAGAAAAACTGACTACTTAAACATCTAAAATAGCTAGTGAGGAAGGCGAGATGAAAACTAGTTAGATTGTTAACGGAAACTTGCAATTTTTCTCTCATTATCCCCTTTGAACTGCTCTTTGTTTTTTCCGGCAATAAAACATGTTTTAAGTTTATCAGTCCCACTTTCCGCTTTTTCTCCTGTTTTACAATTGCTTCAAAGTTAATTTGTGACCTCTATTGCTTATACTTTTTCGACTTAAGGAAGTTTAAAAAATTTTTATTTTCAACTGAGTTATTCGGGAAAACCTTTATAAAAAAGTGAAGATAGAAAAATGTTCAAGTTAACGAGTTAGAATATTAAACCACGTGATGATATTGAAAGTATCAAGAATTCATTTAGTGGTTAAGATATCAAGCAAAACCATTTATTTTTGAGTACTCCATATCTACAGATCTTAACATTTTATTGCAAAATAATAATTAACTTCCGTGCATTTTAATCGATAACAAGGAAACGTTTTGTTAATATCACATCACATAAAACTATGTTATATATTGAGCTCGATCTGACAGCGAAGCCAATGGCCGCGGGTTCGAATCCCGCTCTGGGAATGGATGTTTCTCTCTCTGTGTTGTCTTCTGATGTGTGAATGTGGCCCACCCTATGAATGGGTTTGTATGTGGCGTGGGTAACGTTGCTCGCCTCCGTGACTTTGGTTCGCAGGGGCCCACTGGGTAACGATAAATGAGCAACACTTCCGGCATCTTCTATGGCGAGAACGAAAGTTCAGTGCCTGCCGTTATTAAAAAAAAATAATAATAAATAAATAAAAATATTGAGCACGAGCAAGGTATAATGCAGAGCTCGTAATTTATATTAGCAATAATAATTGTACAAAAATCAATTTTATACCATAAAATGGTGAATAAAATATATAGCAATAAAATAATTTATTATGTATAGTGTAAACTATAGAATACATTGAATGTAATACATATTGTGTTCCGCTAAATCTGTTTTTTCCTCAATACATATTTCAGACCAGTAAGACATCTAAATTAATTCAAAGCTAAGTTTGCTTCATTAATTTTAAAAGCAAATTAAGTTTTGAAAATTTGGTTAAAAAAATACTTATTTCATTCGTTGCCATAAAATAATTATTTTTAATATTTATTAGTTTAGTTCGAGAGTATTATGTTACGTAAAAAAAAATTCTATGAAAAATTGCACTTTTTTGCGTAAAAATTAGTTTTAACTCTTTCAATAAATTTTTTATTTTTTCTATTATAAGTCGTTGTGTGGTTGCAACTGTTTTTTTAATGCCTGTTTTAAAATCTTCGAACAAAAGTTTCCATCATTAATTCTATAAAATACAAGTAAATTTTATATTTTTGCTTAGCATCTTCCTTTGTCATAACAGATTAAATTTCTTTGCAGGTGCAATTATGCCTTGTGTTTTACTGTTTCAGTAATCAGCTAATCAGATAGCGTCTCTTTGTTCTTAAAAGGCAGCTGAAACTAATCCCATTTGTTTAATTTCGCGCCTTTGAATCATTTTATCTTTTGATTGGTTATGGAATATTGCTAATTAAATGTAATTTCTGTTTCCAAATGGTCGTCAATATTGTATATAAGAACATTTTTTTCAATTTAGAATTCACTATTTTATAGTTTTTTGGACGTCTAGAGCTTGCTCATCTTTTCCAATTTATTTGCTATTGCTTCGCTGTTACATCGTTAATTTTAATTGTTATAATATCGTTATATTGTTGAATTTTAAACATCGTTATTTTGTTAAATTTTAAAGTTACTTATATCCGTTAAATTTTTTATTAATTATTTGTTAATTAATTTTAACTTTTTATTATTAAGAAACGTTTTAGCTGTTTAGAACTTTTTGTAGTTTAGAATGTCTGCTTCAAGAAACAACCCCAATATTTATGACTTCAATGCCCAGGGAGAACAGGTAATTAAATTATTGTAACTAATACATATTGTGATTTATATTCATACAAATTAAGAAAAGAAATATTTAAGTTTTTTTTTTTTTTTTTTTTCTTTTCTAACTGTAAGGAATTTTATTTTCTGAAACTCTTAAGTGCATTTTTTTAGCATACAAATTTAGGAATAATATTTATAATAATATTATTAATAAGTTCTTGTTTATTTATCGGGAAATTTTATTTGATACTTTTGCTTTTTGTAAAAGAATATTTTTAAGTCTTCAAAACCCGGGTTAAGAGATTGTGTTTACCAAAGTGCAAATGTTTCCAGATGCAATTAAACGCGTTAATTATTCAACTTCTTTGAAATGTTGGTATTAATGTGTCTTTAGTTATATGCAATAAGTAAACAGATATAACATATTAAATATATATAGTTGGATAAAATAGATGTATATTGTGTATTTTATAATAGGTTGAATAGAAAGTTTCGAATTGTTTCCTGCTTTGATGGTGATAATGAATAGCGGGGCAGCTTAAGAACAAGTGCGAAAATTAATTTCAAATAGGATTTTTTTTTTAAATTTAATTCCTTCCAAACTTAATATTATTTTATATGTAGGTAAGCAGCTACTTTTTTAACGCCACACAATGGGCTATTGGCGACTGTCTGGAAAACATCCCTGAGGAGGATACGAAAACATGCCAAATCACAATTTTTGATCCTCTGCAGAGGGGATTGCTCCCCCGATTTGGTAGCTTAACGACCTGCGCGCGAAGTCGAGCACTTAACGATAGAACAGTTTAACGAGAACCGATACCGCGAGCCCTTGGTCCCTACGCAGGCTGATCAAAGTGGTCACCCACTAGCACACTGACCGCAGCCAGTGTTGCTTGACTTCGGTGTTCCACTGGGAACCGCGTCTTTACGATCATTTTTACACTGCGGAACATTATAGATATATCATTATTCATCTTACTTAGTTGCACAGGGTTGCCACTCCACAGGGAGAACAGGGAAAACCTGGAAAATACAGGGAATATAAAAATCACCTAAAATAACAGGGAAAATGCAGGGAGTTTTGATATTTTCTTTACAAACTGGGAAAATACAGGGAAATTTGTTTCTTATTTTTGTCTTTTAAAATATGGTGACCACTCAAAGGGTAATCTATGGAATATTTAACCATGATATTTCAGCTATACTAAACAATTTTCTTTACTATAGCATTATTTAAGTATGTTTAGCTGTTTTTCCAGCAATTAAAACTAATAAATCTAGTTAGCCTAATGTAGCTCACACAAGAGCACAATAATTGTTGTTTTTTCTTAATATATTGTGTATAATATGTACAGGGAAAACACAGGGAATTTTTTTTCCAGATTTGAGTGGCAACCCTGTTGCAAGATTGGCTAACTTTGTTTTAAATCTAGAAACAAAAAGCACGTAATAGACACTAAAATTACGTTGAATTAAATTTCATTATATTTTACTTTTTATTAAATAGATCATTGATATTTTTTAAATATTTGTATAAAATATTTTAAACTCATTTTTTCAATCATTTAATAAGCTGAAAAGCTGTTACTGACCAATGCACACGTGCATCAAACGAGTTAACTATTGTGGAATGAATAAATTAATTTCCCTTTAAATTTTTTTTATTATGTTTAAAATTAAAATGAGGTTTTGGAGATTTATCCAGGAAGCTGAAACAGTGTAATGAATAATGGGTATAATATAAAAAATTTGGGTATAATATAAAAAAAACACAACTACTTCCACTTCAAAAATTTTAGTAGGAATAACATACTATCGTGCAATGCTAAATTAATAGAAGATAGTGGTTGTTGTTTAATATTTTACATGCGCTAATTTAATTTGATTTGAAAACATTGATTTTTTTTTAAAATATGGATTCTATAGAATGATGTCCGTTAAGTTTAATTGGTTTGATGTCTCACGTTGTCAGAAGAGTAAAAAAAAACTTTTAATTTAATTAATAAACTGAGTTTTAAATATGTTTACTAAAAACATTAAATTACTTAGATGAAACAACAAAATTAATTATTACAAAACGAACTTTTCTTTATAATACAATATAATCTGGCGAGCAGCTATTTAAAAGATCGAACATTCCGTTTGTTTATTTGTGGCTTGAAGTCAGGCTCGCAGAAAATGCCGTTCACTGGTTAAATTTAGTAGGAATAACACAACCTGTGACGCATACCCAATTAATATTTTTTTTTAATTAAAAAAAAAACGCAGACAGGTCTTGATATGGAAATAATCTAACTTGCTTAAAATTTTAAAAAAATACATTCTTTGCAGATTTTTATAAGTTGTTCTTTTTAAGTGTCAAATAAATTTTATAAAGAGTTTTATATTAAAAATTTTACTGTTTATATATAAAAATGTATTGGCGATCGCAACACTCGAATATGCCTTTTGGGGAGAGACCTTCATGCCTTTAACCCTTCTCCTCCTCTTTTCAGTTGTATAGGGAAAAAAATTTTACCTTTCCATTATACTTTTCTTTAGAACTATGTTTAATGTAGTTTTCAGAACCATATAGTTTTCCAACTTAAAAGATTTTAATTTATATGAAAATCAAGAGAGAAACTAACGTATTTCCTTCCTCTATGACTTTCCACACGCTAATGGGGAAGCCATGTGAAGTGTTGCCATAGGTAGAGAGTTCTGCTTCTACGCCACCTGCAGTCCGTTTCGATCGCCAATAACAGTTAGCAGTTAATTGTGAATAGTAACCAAATTAAAAATAATTTATCATATTTTATATGAATGGCAACGATATCAGCTATTGGCAGATTGATTGTTTATCAATTGTCAGTTGTTTGTTTCGGTTTTATTCCGAGCTGATTCAGAGACCGATTATTCTGAGATATATTATTCAGAGAAACATTATTTTTCCTCTATTGTAATATACTTCTTCACATTTTTTGGCTTTAATTTTCGTTTGGTTGCTTGATATTTTATATAAAATTTTCTGCATCACTATCTAAATTAAACATATCTTCTTGTGATGCACAATATGAAATCAACGAAATTTGAATTTGTCAGTTACGTCCAGAAGGCAGAATCATATTTTTGGGGGAAAAGAAAAAAGGGTTTTGCAGCCTTAATGAATGCTTATACTCATAAGCTGTTTAAAGAAATTAACTTCGTCCGAATCTCATCTCTTTGTAACGATTCAAAATGAAATCGTTCATAATGAATACTTTTTGTTACTACAAAAGAAACAAATGGAAATGTGAGTATATATCTAATTTGGTAATTGAAGTGCATATTTCGTTTTAAGCAGAAATTCGGGTTTGCCAACAAACCCTTCTCAGTATGTATTTTTTTTAAAAAGAAAATTATTTGAAAACATTTAACATGAATTTTTATTTTGTGTTTTTCTGTATTTTATTTCATAAATTCCGATGCTAATTTACTTTCTCAATTTGCAATTTATTTTTAAAAAAATTTTAATTTATATTTTTTAGAAAAATTTTCTCAGATGTTAGATTTTAAGCATGATGGAAATTCCATTAATCTTATATCAAAAAAGTTCCAAATGGGAAAGGCTTTTTTTTATGTGTGTGGACTGCACAATGAAAAGGGGCCATTCATTGTAAATATATTGCTGTCTAAATAAGCTTTAATTTAGGGATGCACAGCGTGTGGCAGACGACCGTGCCTGAACATAATTTTTATAAACATTTATTTTATTTTTATAAAATGAAACATTTGAAAATTCTTTATTTGCATTTACTTCTGATGAACACAATCTTTAACAATGTAGTTTTGCAATTGCTTATTTTGATGGTTTTCACTAGCACCTAATTTTTAAAAATTCGTATATTTTTAATAAAATATTTTTACGATATGTAAATTTTAGTAATCACTTATTTAAGTTGATGTCATCATAAGTGTGTGTCACTTTTTAATTGTTTTTCCGTAGTTATTGCTGTGTGTGTGTGTGTTTTTTTTTTTTTTTTTTTTTTGAAATAAATACGTTTTGAAAATCATTTAAGGTCATTTAAGATTTGAATTGTGCATTTAAATAAATGCTGTCATACAAGCTTTACTTGCCTTGCAGAATGATTCAGTGGCAAATGGGTGCATTGAAAAAAGAAACCATATATAATCATAAGACAATATGATGGTACGAAATGGAGATTTCCAATAAGCCATCCAGTTCAATTCATTGCCTGCCACATAAGTGATTACAGAATTATTGTGAGTCAATACAACACCTTCTTTTGGTCAGGCAGAAATTCATAACAGTTTGTGTCTATCTAGTCACAAATCCAATTTCATCATACTATTAATCTGGAGTGTGCTATTTTTAAATCAAATGAATTTTTTATAATTTTATATTATTCCTAAAATATAATTTTATATGATTAAAGTTTAAAATTTGAGTGAATTTGTAAAAATTTTAGTGATATAAATGAAAAGATTTACAGGGGATTAAATGAAAAAATTTCCCATTTTTGGGGGTCTAGGAGCCATTTTTTTTCCTTTAAAAAAAAAATAAAAATAGAATGCATTTATTTTTATTCTATTTTTCAGGAATTACAGTGTTTTTTTTTTTTTTTTCTTTCCTTCATCCTTTTATTCAGGAACGATATTGTTTCCGTTTTTACCTTTATTTATGAACTAGAATGCATTTTTTTGTATTTCTAAGGAGCCAGTGTTTTTAATTTTCGAAACAAGGTTGCATTTTTTTCTCTCTCTTTCAGGATGTTAGGTTCATTTGTTTTAAACATTGCATTTGCCAAATGAAACATAATTTTTCTTTTCATTTTCAGGCAGAACAGCGCCCCCTTGATTTCATAGGTAAGTGTATTTTTTATTTCAAATTGAATTTTTGCCATTTTAAGCTCCAATTTTCCTCATTGATATAAAAAATTTATGTAAGGTTATAAATAATTAAGTTGAGTTTTATAACCTGTATATTTTCTACCTCGTCCACTCACTTAATTTATAAGTTTTGCCCTTTTTTAAAATAAAGGTGGTGTTATTAACACTATTTTCCTCTAAAAACTTATATATTTTGCTATGTCTTCTTCCTTACACTAATGATGTCAACATAGAAAACAAAGGAAAAAAATTTCTTTTTCTTTTACAAGCATGCCATTGTAGACCGTTATGGCCGTTGTTTTTTGTTGCCTATTTCCTATTCTTCCCATCATTAAAACGCAGTAATTCCAGTGTTTAAATTTTATATTGACATAGTACTTGATTATGTCATTATATAATTATATGATTAAGGCATGTGTCAAATTTTGATTGTTTGACCATTGATACAATATCAAAAACCTAGGAAATATATTTTTGTATTATTATTCATATAAATAATATATTGAATATAAAGTTTTACGGTTAAATATCAAATAATGAAATACTTTTCTTGTGCTCATTAACAGATTTTGAAAAGAAATGTTTTTTGAAAAAAAGGCTTTATAAAGCCTTTTTTTCCTAAATTTTTTTCTTTCTTTTTTTTAAAATTTATTTATTTATTTTTTGTGAACTCCTGTAGCTTAATATATTTAAGTGTTGTCTAAAATATGAGAATTTTTTGCATTTATGTGCTAATAAAGTGCTGTCACTTCCAGAGCAGGAAAGGCTTTTGCGCCTGGAGAGAGAAGCACATGTGGAGCCCTTAGAATGGATTGATGCAATTGGATTTGGGCGACACCTCCTACAAAGCATCATGGAGTCCTATGCAACTGGGGTGCCACATGATCTTCTTCGTCGGGAACTCCTCGACAACAGAACAGCTCCCGCCTTTCTGTTTGGACAGCCTAGCCAAAGGCTTGGAAGGCGTTTGAGCAGGGTAAGAAAAAAACTTTTTCTCCTGTTAGTTATCATTTAAAGAAACAACCAATTTTTTAATATATATAAACAGTAAAACCTGTTTTTGTGCAATTTTTTGTGCGATTTATTTTTATGTGGTATATGAATTTTAGCGGCGTTACCACAAATTTAATGTTTCCTATCAATGTAGTACATATACATGTTGTGGACGAACTCTGATTATGTGGCCTCCTTGACAACGATGTATCTGGACTTCGCGATGCTCTGTTCATTTATTTTAAACAATCTCCTGACAAGGCAGGGTCAGTTATGTACATAATCTTGCTCGACGCGAGAACAGTATACGCTTCGTATTCAGAGTTTTATCCACGATTCACATGGTTAAGGATTCATTTTGTAGTGAGATTAAAGGTAAATAAATTAATTACTTTTGTTTCAATTTATATGTAGTTTTTATTATTTTTATTTTATTTTTAGACCTAAGTACTCAAAATAAATAATTATAGCCAAAAGAAAGTAAAAAGACAGACAATTCCACTATTTAATGTATAACTTGAAAACTTCTCCATGTATATGTACAATGAAGAATTAAATCTTTTTACAATTTCTTTAGGTCTAATTTAATTATTTCATTTAATTGAAAGCATTCTCTCATCTATTTCATAAATCATTGATGTATTTTAAGTTCGACTTTTTTTATGTGGTCCCTATCCACCGCATTAAAAAAATCTTGCGTTGTATATCGTACAAAGTTGTTTATTATATGTAAGAATTGATAAATTTTTCGAATATTTTTTTGTGCAATTTCTTTT
Organism: Parasteatoda lunata; assembly: GCA_949128135.1. Lineage (NCBI taxonomy): Eukaryota > Metazoa > Arthropoda > Arachnida > Araneae > Theridiidae > Parasteatoda > Parasteatoda lunata. The sequence goes on from OX421970.1 coordinate 114,422,740, forward strand.
ATGCAGTCTCTATCCACCACACAAAAACAGGTTTTACTGTATATATACTTGATTTGCTCTCCAAAAAGGAGCCAGCAATTCTGATTTATCTATAATTATAACATTTCATCGTAAAAATTATAGTTTTTGAGTATTTTTCTAACAATCTGCTTAGAATATCCTTTTTACCCTTAATAACAGAGAGTTAGGAGATTTTTTGTCTGCAGTCAATCTACAATATTTTTTTTTTACTCTGTAAACAATCCTAAAAAGCAGTAAATTAAATTATATAAATGTATATATGACATGATAAAAACTAGGTAAAAAGTATGTGGCATAATAATTTATTTAGATTTCATGTTTTAAAAAAAATCAATGAATTAAAGACATTAATTTTTTGAAATGCCTCATTAATGACTTACTCAAGACATTTCCAGGATCTTTGACGTGGGCTCTTAATTACCCCTGCTCTTTAAAGCATGCTTGGCAAAATTTTTCCAAAACAGTGGAAATACTCCATTTTTTTCCAAATTTGAATGTTTTATACGAAACTCATGTGTTTCACTGAAAAAAAATACAAATGTCAATAAAATGTACCTACTATTTTAAGGCAATTTCCAAAAGAGCTTTATATTCTTGACAGAAATTTTAAATATAAAAAGTCTAAACATTATTCAGTCAATATCCAGAAGCATGAGAGGCGAAATTACTACCAAAATGGTAACGGTATCACAGTAACGCTAAAGGGTAGAAAATAAGGTTATTTAATTTAACGTTAGACACTCTACCTATGCAACTAGAAATATCCAAGTATAATAGAAACTGCATATTCAACTATATTGTTAAATTTTAAACTGTATCGAATAAAAATATAAAGTTATTGAATTACATGGTCTTAAAAATCCTGCAGAATTAAATTTTATTCAATGTAAAATTTATAAAACAATAATACCAAGTCAGTTTGAAATGTTACATTATCTAAAACTTAAAATGATTTTGAAAATTGTTTTGTAGGGGAAGTAAAAAATAAGTTTGTGACTGTGCACTGAAAACCCTAGCTTCGCCTCTGCCAATATTTTTAACATTCGAATAAGCTTGACCTTTTTAACAAATCAATATTGAAAGAGTTTAATCCTTTATCAGACTATTTTTTTTTTTTAATGTTGAAATATTTTTGGGATTAAGATAGATTTATAAAATAATATATACTTAACTTTATTACCTAAAAATTATTTTGATTTTTAAAACCATCTTGTTTTGGGTGGATTTTCAATATTCTAATGTAAACAATTGTCTCATTCAAAATTTGCTTGAGCTCACTCTAACCTTTCAACTTTAAAAACATACACCTTTTCATAATATACTTAAAATTTAATAAGTTTTTCGATCCATTTAATATATCCAAGCAGTCATTTTTCACACGTATAACTTTTACTTAAAATAGCTTGAATTATCAATTTTTAAATACGAACCATATCATTTTAATTATTATCTTACTTTTATTCTAGCTTGTCCGGAGGAGCATGGCTACACCAGCTCCGGCTGAGAGGGGTATGTATTTCTCTTGTTTTTTATTATTTTTTCAGTTTTTACATGTTTTCAACACTAAGTAGAAGTTACGTAGGGAAACTTTCCATTTACCTACTTTTTGAAATTTGTGCTTCCAACAAGTATTTAGGATATTTTTAACATTTGTAGACAATTCCTAATTTTAGTAAAGCACCCAATTTGTCAGCAGCTTTTATTAACTTTCTTTTAGTGAGGGGAATCTCTCAATTAAAGTTCCTGTTATTTTCTGTTCCTGTTACTTCTTGAACATTTACTTGAGCTTCTTACTTGGTGAGAATGCAAGTAATTACCATTTTCTGGCAACTAGAGGCAGAGTTTTAAAAGAAAGATTCGAGTTTCAACTGTCTTTTTATTTTATCTATTTATTTAATTTCTTGCGGCAAACAGATTTGTTATCACTAATGACAAAATGCTAAGTAAAAAGCTACAAATTTAAAAGTTGAATTTAAAAGTTTATTTTCGCTTAATGCAAAATAAAAATATATGTCTTTTAGGTTTAGCTTCATGACTGAAAATTTCCCTAGTTCCAAAAGTATAGAAACACAAATTATTTTGTTATTATTATAAGACTGACAAACTCTATTGTCTTTTTCAGTTAATCTTAAATTTTTAGTTTTTAAAATTTTTGCTTTGCTTTGTTTTATTATTTAGTTTTTTCTTTTGCTATTTGTGAACCTCCTCTCATTTTATGCTGAAAAAACCTCATGACATATATTACTCTAGAAATAAAATGATAAATTTTTTTTATTATAGCCCAAGACCACTTGGATATACCACTTCCACCTCTCGTCTTGGAAGATGCCCCTGTTTCTCCTTTCATCGCTGGCGATGAAGAGGCACAAAGCCCTTCTCATAGTAAGTTCTATCTTTTAAATATAATTTCTTTACATTGTTTGTAAAGATGCATGAATGAAGTTCCTTAGATCTTCTTGTATGACATTTTAAAGTTGGTTTTAAGCAATAAAATTTTTTTTGCATCTATTACTCGTTCTAAAATAGTCTTGATTTTTCAAAGGAAATTTATTTAAATTTTCCGGCATTATATTATAAGAAATAAGTATTTTTTTAAATAAAGAGAAAATGTATAATCAAAATACTTTGTCCGATTTATATGTTATCTCACTTTCTATTTTATTTTCTGTTACCTCAAAAACATTTCTTGTACTGATAATGTTTGATTATACCAGATTTTACGCTCCTGCTTAATACATTTAACTTCAGAGTAATTTTTTCTCTACAAAGCCCATACTAAACTTGTTCTGAATTCTATCTCTTTTTCTTTTCTTCTTTTTTTTTTTTATTTATTTATTTATTAAGATTTTTTTTTTTATTAGTGTTTGAACCTGTTCCGATTTTCTTTCCATTACTTTTCAATTTCTTATTTAATACCTGCTTTTGATGTAAATGATGAAGGTTAGTGAAAAATATTAAAATTTATATCCACAACTGATCAAGAGTTTCAATGCTAAGAAACTCAGAATTTTAATCAATATTTACTATTTGCATATGTAAACCAATAAGCAAATTTTCAAGCAGTAGTGAGGTACAGTGTTTAAATTTAAATTGTTTTTATTTTTTCTCTGCCTGATGGGGAAAATCTTGCAGTTGCAGTTCAAAATTTCTATTAACTTCATTATTATTTAAGGAACATTTAAGTTTTTAAATTTTCTTTGAATGATACTTTACTTTCATAAGTCACATGATAATTTATTTTATATAATTTTATATAATTATTTTTTTTTCTGTAACAGTTGAAAATGTTAACAATATCATTCAAACATTAGAATTATTCTAACATATTAAATGTTGCAGGTATTTTTTTAAGTTTTTTTTAACTACTAATTATCTATTTTACTGGACACTATGCTTGTTTTTAAAAGCTTGTTTTATTGTTTATTATGACAGTGGAACATTTATCTCTATTACTTGACTTATTTATTACAGTTAGATGCATCTACACCAACTAGGTAGAAAAAATTTTGCTTTTTGCTTAATTTTAAGCGAATTTTCTATGAACTTTTCAATAATAGAAAGAATAGGTGCACATAGCCTAAATAATGTTTTTCAAGTGCTTAAAAGGTACATACTTTATGTTGGAAAATTTACACACCCCGACAATGTGAAGAGGAAATTTTTCCTCAGGCATATGTATAATTAACTTAAGATATATAACTTAAAAATATTAATGTTTATAAATTTAACTATGTTTGATATTTTTAAAAAAATATGATCAAAGAGTTTATTTTAATATTAGAGGTGTAAATAGAAATTTTTTTTTCTCTTGCAAAGTTGGAAATCTTTAATTTGCTTTCATTAAAGAAGTAGAAGTGTGTAAAACTTTTATTGTTTTTCAATTCTATGTTCTTTTATCTATGTACTATTATATATATTATCTATGTACTTTTTCTTTTATATTTTTTGAGTTGATAGTTTACTTATTGTATTAAAGAATTTGTTATATAGTATACAAAAAATTGATCTTATAATTTCACAGTCAAATTATGTTTTTCTTATTACTTTTTATTAAAGATGAAGGAAAATATTATGTATAATTTTGTTCCTTACTTTTAAGCCAAACTAATGTTTTTCTTATTACATTTAAGGAATAGTTGAGTTATCAGTCAATTATGAGGAATTTAATTTACCTCAGATTGAAAGTATTGAAGTCCTCATTCCTCCATCTGAAGTTTCTCTACAAATCATTCCTTGGGATCCTACAAATCATTCCTTATCAAACATCGATTTTTGTATTTACCTGATTTAAAAGTTGAACGTTGTGATTCTTATTCAGGCGATTTAAATATCGTGCATTACAATTCTTATTTACGAGATTCAAAAATCCAATATTGTGATTTGTAGTTACGTGTTTTTAAAACCTTATGTAGCGTTTTGTATTAACGCAAGCTTAAAATCCAATGTCGTGATTCGTTTTTTCAGTTGTAATATCAAACATCGATTTTCGTACTTATACGTGCTTTAAAAATTAGACATTGGGATTCGTATTCGCGTGATTAAAAAATTATGCATCGTGATTTGTATATACGCAATCTAAAAATGATTTGTATTTTCAAATTTTTTTAATTCAATATAGAGTTTCATAATCACATGATTTAAAAGCCTCAAATCGAGATTGATATTCTCTCAATTTAAAATCATGCTTGTGATTCATATTCATATATTCATTCAATTTTATAATTAATTACAGGATTTATAATCACGTGGCTCACAAGTTTAAAAATCACACACATATATATATATATTCATTCTTGGATTTTGGATTTCTTTTTTTCTTTCTGACTACTCTCATTCCTTTGTCTGGGATCTTCTTTTGAAACAGTTTCTAAATCCTTAATTATTGTATGGATTAAAATATGACTATGCTAATTATTTATATTTTATCTACATAGTTCTTTTTATTTTTTATTTTAGATGATGTGGCAGTTGACTTAGCCGCATCATTGGACGATTTGTGCCAGATGATGGAGAATCTCACACTTGTCGACCCGCCAGCAACACCTATGGCGCCCCCCTCTCCTGCACCCAAACTGGCTACTCCCCCTAAATGTTCCAAGAAAAGGAGGAGGTCAGAAGTTGAAAGATTAACTGAATCAAAGTTATTAGGGGTTCATTTGACTGCTTCTGATTTGGACGACTCAAGACCAGTAGCAAAACGTCTTCGAAAGAGGCCAACTAAAATACCAGAAAGGTATTAATAAAATTATTTTGTTTATCTCAATATTATTCCAGGTATTTCAAAAAGGACTTTTAAAATTTAGTTAAACTTCCCACCAATAGATTACACAGCAAAATTGGAATAACTAGGTATTAATGCTATACAATTTGTTTAAATAAAACAAATATTTTTAATAATAAATAAAAAATTCTGAATAATACCAGTATCATTCATCTGAACCATTTTCATACCAATTGCAGTTATTCATTTTTTGCATCACCACCTATTGGCAGAAAGAATAACTAAATATATAATTTGGTGGGATGAAATTCTTAGTTTCAATTCTTAGTTACATTTTTATCGCCTTGCATTCTTTTTTTGATTGCTTTTAAAAATATTTGTCATTTTTGGAAGTTTCTTAATTATTTGCATATATTTACAATAGCTTAGCACCAAAATGCATTTGATATTGTAACCTCTATGAAAGCCATGTAGTGTGGAAGCAATTTTATGATGCTTCTAGGCTGAAAATGCATTTCTTAGTGTAATTTGTCTTTTCTTTTTCTATTATTTTAAATTCAAACATCAAAGTAAGATGATTTTCTATAAGGTAGGTAGGGAAGCATTTTCTAAATAAAAAGCATAGTTTGATATGAAGAACGCTGATTTCACATTGCTCCACAAGAAAACTAAATCTAAATAATTTTAATTTGCTTTATTATTATTTTATTCTTTAAAATTTTATCTAAATTCAATCTTCTGATTAAAAAAAATTGTTTAAACTGCAAATTTTTTTAATAAAAATCTCAGTAAATAACTGAGATTTTACCTTGTTGTTGAAAGAGTTGATAGTAAAATCTAATTAAAAATTCTAATTGCCTTTTTAATTTTAGATTTGGTTATTGAAAGGTTGGTCTTGAGAATGATGGCTGGACTCGAAAAGCTGGACTGAAGATGAAACTTCTACTCACTGCCACCTGAAAGTACTGTTTAAACTTTAAAAAAGTCAAGTGCCTGTAGCTAACCAATGCAAAACATCAAGTCCAATAGCAAGCCAATGTCACCTGTACTTAATATAAAATGGAGTCCAGTCATCAAATATCTCATCTCAAAATCGTCCATTAGCCAGTAGTGATCCAGGCGTTTAAGTCTCCTAAACAGCCAAAACTGCAAGCACAGATTTTACTTGGAGTCAACACCTAAACTGATACCCTGTTCTTGCTTACCATCCTGGACCTTGTTTAGTCATGAAAACACTATTATTTATCAACTTAGGACATCTCTTGGCATCAAATCCAAAGTAATTTTTATTTTGTGCTATCATTTAAATTTTTTTTAATGTTATCTTATTTAAGCATTTTCAGTCAAGTTAGCAATATACATAAGCTAGTGTGCATTGAATTTTATCTTTAATCTAAAGGCTTATTGGGTGCTTTGGCATTTGTGAGATTTTAAAAATTGACAGAAGGGCAAATAATGTGCACATGCCTTTTATTTGAAATTTAAACTAGGGGTCTGGGACCACCACACATCATCCGCCAATCTGTGCAGTTACTTTAGTTGTTGCTTTAGGATTAACATATTTTATTGTTATATCTAAATTAAAGCGTGTTCAAATGAAAAACATGTTTTAAATTATTGCAACTCTGTCCACAGTTTGTTTTTAGATTTTTATTTAATTTTAATAACTGTAAAAACTGAAGGAAAAAAAGTTTATTCCTAATAATGTTTCACAATGTTACATTTATTATTTTAAATGCAAATACGAGTTTAAGATATTGAATAAAGAAAATGTATGAATTTTTTTTATTTTAATTAATAATGCTATTAATAAATTAAATAATTAGATACTGAAAACGTGGGGTACATCCAATAAATTTATATGTAGTTGAATCATATATTTTTACTCATAGTGTTCATTATTTCAATCTTTTTGGAATTCAGTCCCAATAAAAAACTCATTTAAGCATTTTATCATATTTTGATATTGATAAGTTTGAAGTTCATCTGCATATTTTTTATTTAGTTAATGCAGTAATAAATCCTGTTGTGTGAAGTTATGTAATTTCACAATTTTATCCCATCTCTCATCTGATTTTTAAATGATTAATTGTAATCTGCAGTAATCATGACGTATAATCATAAAATGGTGAATTGAGGGGTCATAGATCAAATTACTTTAGTATGAATGTGTTAAAAGAAATATTAATCGTTTTTGTTTTTTTTTAAGATACAGAATCCTTACTTTAAAATTATTTTATTTTGGCAGTCTTGAACTTGATTGAGAATTTTAATGAAATATTCATATTAGGGAATTATAACCATCTGATACTATTTCTTCTTTTTTGCAACATTTCTTTTATTAATCTCAAATTATTATGAAATCTTAAGTGCTCCATTAATAAAATTAAACTGGGAAATAGTAAAGCTTTCTTTTTTAAACAGAGTAATTCCTATAATAAAAATAGCATATTTTATTTTTTTTTTAGTGATAAAATTTCCTGTAATTTTACTTGAGTAGAGAAAAAATTCTTTTTATTTTATGGCTTTAATTTTTCCTTTTTAAAAGTAGTCTGGCATACATACAAAGTTCCAAAAATTGTCTGCATTATTTTTAAAAATGTTTTCCTGGTCTTTTTTTCCCCATTATTAGGTTTGCATTTTATATATACAATCATTGCTTTTGCATACTAACCAATAAGAAAATAAACACATAAATTGAAAAAATTTTGAAAACTTAAGGATTTTTATTGGTTTTCAAATCAGACTTAATCTCATTAGTTTTTTGTAATGGTATAATACAAAATTGCAATAATATTAATTATGTTTAGAATGCTTTATTTGCATTAAAGGGGAAACTGATACTGCCTAAGAGGGGGGGGGAACAAGGCGTAAACATTAATTTAAGTTTTTATTGTATTGAAATGAAACTGAATTAGAACTGATATTTGATAGAAAAATGCTGAGTATTCATTTCTTTCACCTTTGTTTTTGCTAGCTTTTAATAGCAATCTAAATGTATTTTTTTTAATATATTTTATATTCTGTTACCACATTATCTTAAACTAATTTATGCTTCCAAATGCTATAAGTATTTGCATTTATTAAATACACTAACCAGTTACATATGATGTTTCACAGGTAATATTCTGTGTGAAGGATTTTCTGCCTGTGTGATTGATAAAAGATGTGCACATTTGTTTTACTTCCATGAAGCTTAGTTTGAAGTATTTTTATCCTGATCCTGCTGTTTGCAAATCATCCCAATGTAAATGGTAAATACTTTTTTAAAAAATTCTTTAATCAATAGTTAATTTTTTAATTTTACTGTTTTTTTTTAATCCTTCCAAAGAATACTGACTGCTATTCATCATTTAACATGAGACCTAACTAAATCTTTAAATTTAAGTCAAAACATTAAAATTTGGTTTATCAAAAAGGCTCTATGTTAGACCACATGTTGCTTAAAAAACCCATAAGAGAGAGGAATAAGTTAAAATCGGAAATTCACCTGCTTCTGATATTTTTTTTCCTGACCTTGTTTTTTTTTTTTTGTGAGATTTTATCTTTCATTCTGTTTTACTTTTTTAAAAAAAAAATGGGTTTGATAGAAAACAAAATTATTTAACAATTTTCTTCTGCTTATGGTATTATTTTTTTCATAAAAATATGTTCTGATTAATTAAGTTTCAGATTGAACATGTACTTATAAATCATGCAATAGCAATAAATTATACGCATTATCTATCGAAAGTTAAAACTAAAATGCAAAAAAAGTTGGTCACATTTGCCCAATAAATTTCTTCTTCTAACATTTGCGATATGAATCGATTCTTTCAATGAATAATAAAAACTAGAAATCTCTTGTGTAAAATAGTGACATCGTAAGGCTTGTAACAACTGTTTGGCCTCTATGCTATCTGGCCCAGTGAAGTTTGATTTAATGATGTTCACTTTCATTTTAATTTTTAACTAATGCTTATGTATCAGGTGTTGTGCTATGTGGTTCTAAATAAATTTCCAAACGAAAGTTAAAACTAAAATGCAAAATATGTTGGTCACATTTGCCCAATGAATTTTATCTTCTAACATTTGCGATATGAATCGATTCTTTAAATGAATAATAAAAACTAGAAATCTCTTGTGTAAAATAGTAACATCGTAGGCTTGTAACAACTGTTTGGCCTCTATGCTATCTGGCCCAGTGAAGTTTGATTTAATGATGTTCACTTTCATTTTAATTTTTAACTAATGCTTATGCATCAGGTGTTGTGCTATGTGGCTCTAAATAAATTTCCATTGCTAATACAACTTTAAATGTAAGTGAGCAGGAATTGTTTAATTATTGAAGCGTAATATTTATTTTTGAAAGTAAATTTTATTTTTTTCTAAATTGACAAAAACTTTTTTTCTAGTTTCTTTGGATGACGGTTATCTTTGTGCTGCATTTACATCAGATGTTGTGCTATGTGGCTCTAAATGGCTTCCCATTGATAATACAACTTTAAATGTAAGTGAATAACAATTTTAACTTTATGTACAAATTAGATATCTCGTCTTCTCAATAATCAATTGTTTAACAATTGGAATGTCACATACTAATAAGCAATTTTAATGTTTGAAGAATGCTCTCCTGATTAAATTAATTTCCAGATTGCAGCTATTTCCCATGTTATCGCGATTCAAAATCGTAGTATTTTAAATAAATAAATAAATAAATCAAAGTTTGCATTTTTAGAGTAAATGAATTATGTATTTGCCCCTAAATTATAGGGATAACATCTTAGTACGTAAATATTAAATTATTAAAATATTTCAAGATTTGTTATTTTGTGCACTATACAAAGTAGGGTGACCCGGGGTAATTCACGATCACTCTGTTTCTGGGATAAATAATGATCACCTAAGTTTTACTTTAAATTTTTTTTTTTTTTTTTTTAAATTTGAGTCATGGACAAGAAAGCTTGTACACTTTACTAAAGTATAACTACATTTACTTAATAATAGTTTTTTGTTTAATCAAACAAAATAAGTATCTTTTAAACTGCTTTCTGTATTTTCCATTTCAAAGATGGGCCTCAAAATGTGCACATTTCTGCAAAGATCCTCCTCCTTCTCTTAAAAATAAATATTTTGAGTTACTTTCTTTTTCTATGATATGAAAATAGTGTAAGCTTTCGTTTAATTGTTTCATATTTACTGTAAACATTGTAATTGATTATAGGAAACTATATCAAATGTTGCCCCCTACAGATGGGGTAATTATTGATCACTGGGGTAGTTCCTGATCATTATCATTTCTTTTTATAAATAGTATTAAAAATAGTGAATAAATAGCTGATTGTCTCCTTAAATAACAGTTCATATTTATTAAGAGGAGCAACCATAAAATATATTTTAACTGTGATCACAAAATTTGTTTAACTGTATACAAGACAAATGTGTTCTGATTTGCACCATTTCTTGTTTGTCTTACCTTGCTTTGATCTTAATTTTAGTCCTGCAGTGGACTGATCGTTAAGACACGGTTCCCAGCAGATCACCGAAGTCAAGCATCACTGGCTGCGGTCAGTGTGCGGGTGGGTGACCACTTGGATTAGTCTGCGTGGGGACCCAGGGTGTGCAGTATTGGTCCTCGTTAAACTGTTCTACTGTAAAGTGCTCATCTTCGCGTGCAGGTCGTTAGGCTACCGAAGCGAGGGTGCCAACCCCTCTGCAGAGGATCAAAATTGTGATGGCATGTCTTCGGATCATCCTCAGGGATGTTTCCCAGACCACTGCCAATAGCCTATTGTGCAGCTCTAGTGCGACGTAAATGAACTACTACTACTATCTTAATTTTATGTGAGTACATTGTTAGGATAATTTTTAAGTTTATAAATTAGCCTAATATAAATATGGTGAGAAATTATAAGCCTAAAAAGGATACTAAGCTTCTAAAAAGCAAAATTAGGGATTTTTTTTTAATGATTGAATTTCAGTGTGAGAGCTGTTGACATACCTTACTTAACTTTACACTCTCACTTAATGAAGTTACAAAATCCAGCAAAAGAAACCCATGTCTGAGCTCTTTTGTTCCAGCAGAACATGAGAATGAGTTGGCTGCTTGCCTAAAATGTATGATGATGCAAAGATTTTTGGGAAATTTAAAGTGTTAATCTTTATTCTTGCTTTTTAAATAAATCGTTTTATTAGCTGCTTAAACATATCTTTTTGGTTTATTTGTTTGATCTTGATGTCTTATTTGTTAATTACCATTGTATAATTATTTTTAAACAGTCCCTTTACTATAAAAACTGGTGATCAGTAATTACCCTAGAAGTGATCAGGAATTACCCCAGAAATGATCAAGAGAAGGGGTAATTCCTGATCACTAAAAATTTAAAATCTTTCAAATTCTAATTAGATTTTCAAACAAAAGAAGGTGGCATAAAACTCATCTCATATAGCCTCAAACTTCCAGTAAATATTAATATTCTATCTTGAATAGTTTTTTTTACAAAATAGATGTTTGCATTTTTTGATCGGGAATTACCCCAGGTCACCCTAGATTATATGTTATGTTAAAAAAAAAAAAAAAGCTCTGCAGTCCAACTTAGTATAAATTTTTTTTATTGATAATTTCATTTTATGGAGGTTATAAAAATGAATGGTTCAATTTTAGATTGTCTTTTTATCTTATTAAGATGTTTATTTTATAACTAATAAAAACCATAGTATTTTGCAAGAATATAGGATGTCACTTTTGTTATCTAATAATTAGTTTATCAAACACTAATTAGTAATTTAAATATTATCTAATACACAATATGTAATGTTAGTATTAAACTCAAGTTTACTTTTTTTTTGCATCTATACTTGTCTTTACATCTTAATTTCAAGAGAGAGAGAGAGACTCTTTTTGTTAAACTATTCAACATTTTGTTAAACCATTTTCTGCATTATGCACTAGCTGTTAACTTAATTTATGCCATTTTTTTTGCAGCAATATAAATTATATTTATTACCTGTTTCTGTAATATGATGAATAAATTCATAATTATTATTCTAGATATATCCTGTGCAAAGGATCTGGTTATCATGCTTTGTTGCCGAGAACTACCATTTCAGTGTTGGCCTTTTTGTGAAATATTTTTTAGATGAACAAAGATGGTAGGTATTACATACTTTAAAAGCCTGTAACTTTTCATTGAATATTATATTAGTATAATTTGTGCCGTATTAGTCATCATTATAGGCCTCTAAATTTAATTGTGAAGGTGTGCAGATAATGTCGCACAGGCTTAGCTATTAGATTTTTCAGGGATCTATTTTTTACCATAGAAAGAATTACATTTAATTTTGTCTCTAGTTGAATGATAAGGACCATTATACTCCTCTCTTCAAATTCCGTACTAACTAGAGGATTTTCAGCCTCAACAAACTACGTGTGCATCTTTTTGCATATACACACTAATTGTTAGCTGACTCCCAATATAAAATATACAGCTCCCCAATTTTATTTTAATTATAAGTTTCTTAAGAAAAAAAACTAGCTTATAACAAGTTTTAAAATTACAGGTAAATTTTAAATTGTGTTTTTGCACATGCAAAAATAAAATTGAATAATGTTTCAAGATATAAATGACTGTAGGATTTATACTTAATGAATCAATGTGTGTTGAATAAGAGGTATATTATCCAAATATTCTCTTTCTTTTAAGCAATTGGTTTTATCCCTTAAATTCAATACAAAATAAAACTAATTTAACAACTTACAAACTTATTATTCCTCTGTTTTTAAAAATTAACTTCTATAGATCTCATAATAAATAAAATCGATTACTTTAGAAAATTTACTATAAAGGTGAGAAAAAATATTGTGCAGATGAAATTCAATAAGTGTACTTACTTTTGGTGTTATATTTTCTTTTAACTCTATAGAAGAAAATAGAAAATTACTTAGAATAGTTAATAGAACAGTTTTCTTACCTCCCAGGGGGAGGTAGACTTACCTGTTCAAATTGAGAGACAAGTTTTTTTTTTCAATGGTTATGAAATTAGAGTTCACATTAAAAGATATTTCACGTTAAGCGTTGTAAGTGCTTTAAAGTATTATATTCAATTTGATGGAGGATCAAAAATTAGGTTCAACTGTATTTTGGCTTTTAAACATTGATTAAAGCAAACAACTTACAAAAAATTTAATGGAATTTTTTTTATATTTCTGCAGTTTAATGCAAAACAAAAACATTTGTAATGTATTTTTTTTTTCTTCTAGAGCTTCAATGATACTCTCATTGTCCACCAATTATACCTTAACACCAAAACATTGAAACATCAATGAGGATACTGACTACTTATATTAGATGCTGTCAATACTCCTTAGAAAAAATCAGAATCACCTGAATGGAATGTTTCTGCGTAAGGGAATGACTTGGAAACTAATTCAATAAAGAAGCATATATGAAGAAAAGGTTGAGTTGTTAAAGGATTTTTTTTAGGAAAAGAAAGGGCAAATTGGGATTAATTTAGAACAATTTTGAATAGTAATTGTAAAACTTAGAAGAAGAATATATATAAATTATTCTGGTCTGAAGCGAAATAAAAAATAAACTGTTAAGTACATTTATTCTTTTGAGGGATGAAGTGAATCAAGATAATTTGATCGAAGAAAAAAATTATTGTCTTAATATGCATTTATTAACCAGCAATCAATCAACTGAGACTATTGCGTACAAGAATAGGTAACTTAACTTGAGAACAACTGGTATGCAGCTAGGCACTTGACATCCCCTTGATGGAACTCTCCATGGCAAGCATGAATATCATAGAGCTTGACTTGAAAAAGGTTCTTCATTTGAACACTAAAAGGAAAGTGATGAAATCGAAAATGACAAGAAAGCTTTGCATATTTATCACACCTCATGTTCTGAGGTTGTTGAATGTAATTTACATTTCAAGTAAAAAATTTGTGAAGGATCTGTAGAACCGAAAAATATGAAGAAGCTGGCGTGTTATGCAAATTTTATGAAGAAAAAGAATTTCGTGAATAATTTATCTGGTTCAATCAAAGAAATGTGTGAAGAGGATAAATTTAAAAAAGAATTGGTTTTGTTCCTCATGGGGAACCTATTGGGAGAGGCAAAGAATCTAGGACTAGGTTTTTCAAAGAGGTGGTTGTAGTTGCAGACTTTCTCCATCCAGAACTGGCTTTAAAGAATTAAGAGAACATGGAAATTCAAATAATTTTTGCAAATATCACTTCCATTGATGATGCATTTAATTCTTATCTTGAAAGTCCTAAGAGGCTTTAACAGTGCAGACAAGTTAAGATCAGTTGCCCCCTTAATCTCAAAAAAAGCGTAGACGGCATTGGGATAAATATGAATTGCCTGAAATGAGGAAAGGTCAAGATGAATTGAAAGTAAGCATACTGTATCCGATGTTTAAAATTTTAATTTTAAAAAAAATTCTTATATAGTAAAGATAATCTTATTTTACAATTATTTTAGGGTGTCTCAGAATCTTGTAAGCGGAAAATCAGTAAACAGCAAGATTGACATAAAAGGCATAACTTAGGATAAAGGGAGTTTCCAGAATCCTGTCAGTAGACATTTTTGGATTAATAAAGAATTGAAATGAGGAAAGATCAAGATGAATTGAAAGTAAGCATATTGTATCCGATGATTAAAATTTTAATTTTAAACAAATTTATTATATAGTAAAGATAATCTTATTTTACAATTATTTTAGGGTCTCTCAGAATCTTGTAAGCGGAAAATCAGTAAACAGCAAGATTGACATAAAAGGCATAACTTAGGATAAAGGGAGATTCCAGAATCCTGTTAGTAGACATTTTTGGATTAATAAAGAATTGGCGACAATGAAAGATGGTAAAAAATTTATTATGATTTACTACTTTGTCTTCTATCTCTACATTATTTGAAATTATTAACCTTTAAAAGATTAGTAAGTCTAATAAATGTTCTTGTTGACATTTAAATACTTTTTAATGTTTTAACAATATCACTTTAAAAAAAATAACATTTAGTAATTTTCTAAGAGATATTAGATTTGAACTTAATTCTTCGGTTGCAAAAGTTTGTATTGGAATTGAAAGAAAAAATGCTTTTTAAATCAATAAATTTCCACGGTTTCCACTATTAATTAATGGATGAATTTTTTTTTTACTGTATATTTCATTTGAAACTAAAATTTTGATTTGAAAAAAAGCATGCTTAAATTGCATTAATGTTATGATAATAGTTGTAAAAATAAATGATATTTTTTCATGTATTTCCTAATGCTGCTTATCCAAAACTAATAATTCCTGGCAAATTTTTATTGTCAGACTTATATGAAAAAAACATAATTTCATCTCAAATCAGGTTTAATTGATTTAAATAAAGTGATTTTGTTTGGAAAATAAATTGTTGACGTAAATCTATATATATATATATATTATTAATTTCTAAAATCGAATACTATTCAGTATAGATAAACCAATGTTTCAATCATAAGGTATAAATGAATAGTAAAATTCTAAATAAATTTAGATATATTTACTGTTACCTTTAAATAAAGCAAAGAAAACAAATGTGATTGAAGCACTAGTTTAGTGCACAGTTTCTGTTTAATAAACTGTAACCTTCCTCAGTGTCTAAACGCGAACTAACTTGAAAAGTTAACAAGATGTCTTGTATATTATAAAAGAAATTATTTTCAGAACATTGAAAGTAAATAGCTGCATTTTTTGTTCACCTAAAAAATGATAGAAAATTCACCATTTGGTTCCCAAAGGATTATTTCTAATCGCAATTTGATATTTGATAATCACAAATGTTCTGTGGGCTCAATGTTTAAAATTAAATAACTCTCACCACATAAAATATTACCATTTTCTTTTGAAATGATGGATAATTGTATTATGCAAACTAAAATAAAAATGAGTTAATTAGATGAACTTTGTATGAATGTCCAAATGATAAAAGAAAAAATATAAACATCATATTAAAATTTTCATAAACAATCTAACGTATATTGTTCAATTGGAAGTTAGTTCTGTGATATATGGCACAGATATGAGCATTCTCTGCTTAAGGCATTAAATAAACTTATTTTTTTGTTAAATCTAATTTAATAAAATTTATTTCTTTGTTAAATCTTGAATCTTAAAATCATAAGATCACACTAAAAATTTAAATTATTTTAATTCTACTTTATTTGTTTTATATTTTAGTTTGTTATGAATAAAATAGTGAGTAATTAATTTTTCTTCTATTTTATTTTTTTATATTAGGATATTAACAACTGAAGAGAATTAAGAAACTCTGAAATTTTTGGTTGTCACATAGATTCATCACGATTCACGTAAAACTTATTATAGGTTCTATGTAGTTTATTTTATATTTATAGTAATTGTGTTACAACTGTGTACTGTGTGTATATCAAGTAGGAAAAAAATATTTGTGTAATAATTTAGCTTAAGCATAATGCTAAAGTGAATTTTGCAAAACATTTTGCCTTGTAGATGCAACAGAATTATTCACTTAATTTAAATTGAATATTTGAGTTAACATAAAGGTCCTTTTTACTACATTTTCCGCCCACTTGTTAGTTCTATTTTTTTGGCAAATCAAATTTTTAATGAGAAATTTTTTTTAAAAAAATGCTCACATTCATACCTTATTTTCCTCAAAAATTTTAACATTTTGTTAATCACAGTCAAAATGTTTCATGATTTTAAGAAAGTAATTTATTTAAAATCTTGAGTGGGAAAATATTTTTTATCAGTATAAAAGAGAATCTACAAAAAGATACGGAACCTAAAAAAATCCAAGATATGAAAGTTTGTGCACTCTACAATCCATAGAAAAATGAAGAAAATCATTAAAACTACAAATACTGAACTTAATCTTTTGAGTTTAATTTAATACGCATAGAAGTTGAACAAATTATTAAAACTAGAATAACTTCAAAAATGAAGTTATTTAGATTTAATTTTTGTTAAATTATTTTGATGTCTTTTTATAAAATTAACATAAGTAATGCTGTCTGTAAGCAAATTGAAATTAATTTAGATTTAAAAAATAAAAAATAAAAAAAATCTGGATTCTTTGAAAATTTAAAATGTTGTTTGCAAGATCTGTAACAAATTTTTTTTATTTGAATTGCGTGACACTAGTGAATAAAATGTTTTTTTATTTTTTATTAATAATATAACAATATCGTGAATCTAGTATAAAAAATTGTGATTTAAGAATTCATGCAGCCTTTCAGTGCTTAAAGTTCTGGAGAAAATTATAAAAACTTATAATAATAAAACGAACTATTTTTTTAAAAGTATTTTTTACTTTACATAATAAATTTAAAAACAAATTATTTAATCTAAAATAATAATAATAAGATTTTGCTCCCAATCTAGCTTTTGGTTAAATTATTTCGATATCTGTTTATATGAGCAACAGGGACAAGGAATATTATACATAAAATAATCAATTAATTTGCATTAAAACATTTTCTAAAGAACTAAAATTTAAAATAGTTTTTGACTTGATAAGAAAAATTAAAAATTTAAATTAACTTATGATACTAGATACATAGCAAAGAAACATACTTCCATACTTTTATCCATACAGTTTTGGTGAATATTATGATTTATGAATATTAAAATTAATTTTAAATTTAGTTCATGTAGAAGTTTAGATGAAATTGTTAGAACTAGAAAACTAAAATTTTGCTCTTAATCTATTTTTGGTTAAACTATTAACTGTTTCACTTTTAAAATGCAAATGCAAGAGGAAGTAATATCTTCAACAAGGTTCCTAGTTTATTCACATTTAAAAAAAATTTTCAATTTTGACCTGTGAGGTTAAATATAATTAAAATGCCATTCATAAGAAAAATGAAACTTATTTATAACATAAAAAAAATCTAGATTCCCTGAGAAACTGAGACTTTATAACTATATTCAAAGTCTCATGGTTGTCTTTAAAACTTCATATCTTTGTATGTTTTTTTTTTAATTCCTATAGAAAATTAAATCAATATTTATAATTTTTTTAAAATCATATATAAATGGAAAAGATAAATGACATTCAATTTCAGAATTTATAAAAATTGAAAATATCCTTTATTCTAAAACAGATAAAATGAAAAATTATTGATTATATTAATGTTAATGATAATTAAAAAAAAAATTTGATGAATAATGTTAAAATTGGTATAGATTAAAAATTGTGGAATTTCAATGTCGAAGTATAAAGGAAATTATTAAGCATTAAGATATTAAATTTAATATTTTTTTGAAAAAAAAAAAACTATTGGTTAAGCAAGTTTTGACAATAACACTTTGGCTTTCATGCCTACTCCAGCCCATTGTTAACTTAAGGAAAAGCAAAGTCAAACAACAAAAAGTCATATTATGAGGTGCCGGCCATTATAATATGACTAAGTAAGCAACAATCAAAATATATTATAATATGCCGGCCATTATAATAAATTTTTATTGGTGTTTACTTCAATCGAATGATTTTTCTCTGATTTCTGCCAAATTCATCTGGAAATAAATTTGTGGATTATGTGAGAGTAAAAAGTGTTGAATGTCAATTTTTCTGCTCGGACCTAATAAAATATTTTTGGTGTGAGAAAAAGTCAACCTTTCTCTTAAACCCTTTCTAATTCAAAATTTTTTTTTAAAAATTACATGTTTTGCACTTTTTTAAATAAATAAAAAAAATTTTAATTTAAACGAAACATTTTTTTCTATGACGCTCTTTAACAATGAAAACGAGACTAACTATGGGTAATGGTGTTCATGCAAGTAATTAAAATTGCTGAAAAATTATTAATTCATTTTTTTAATACCCTTTAAAATTGTTATCGTTTTCATAAGGAAATATCATAAAGAAATGCATAAAAAAATTTATCATAAGGAAATGCAAAAATTATGCCAAATGCTTGACTGTTTAAAAAAATGGAATATTATCAGTTGACTATGTATCTATTATCATTAATGTTTACTGAAACAAATGCTACAAGTGTGGTTACTATTATAGGATTAAAAAATAAACTTTTTTTCTTTTTTACAATCCTGATTCATATTTGTAAATTTTTATTTTTTAAATTGGAACACAAAATTAAGTGTAAAAAAAAAGTAACAAAGCATTGAAGAAAGATGTGAGTTTGCTATGCTTAAAATCTTTAATAATTTTTTATTTTTCAACTTTCTAATATTAAAAAGAATTTTTAGAACAGCAAAAAATCTAAATTATTTTAAGTGATATCCGGCAAGCTTGAATAGCCTGCATCATTAATTAAACTGTTAAAAGGTTTATTTTTAAACTTTTTTTGAAAAAAAGAAAAGTTAGTGAAAAATAATATTTTAAAATTTATTAATTATCTAGTATCCCTGTAAAATCATAATATTGATTAGTATCCATCCATAATTTTAGAACAAGTTTTTCAATTTTTGAAAATAGTTACTAATTGGAAGTAAAACATATAACTCATAGTTATTATTATGTTTTTTGCACTTAGAATAAAATAATTTTGTTATATAAACTATCAAAAATACTTTTAGGTAATGACGTTGCATTTTAGATATTGCATTATCTTAATTACAACTTATATGCTAGAAAAAAAGTATATATCCTAATATTCCTAATTTTCATAAAAAAAGAAGATACTCCATTCTTATTAGACCTGATGTTTTTTTATTAAGTTTGTGTTAATAAAAAAAGATAAATAGTAGTTCAAAATTATTTTTAAATTCATTTTATCCCTTTGTGATAATTAGAAATAGAATGTAATTTTAAAACAAAAATTGTTGCTCTAAAACTAACTTACTTATTTCCTTAGTTAACGTTTGTGAGAAGAAAAAAAAAACTGACCTATTTTTCATTGTCATCAAAGTAATACACAATAATTATAATAACAATGCATAAGTTTAATTTTTGAAACTTTTTTTTCATGGCAGTGTAAAACTAATTTTTAAGCTTCAGAACTCTTAAAAATATTAAATGGAACATTAATATTTATTTATTATTTTCTAATAGATTCAATAACTAAACGTTTGACTAGTTTATATTTTTAAGACTGAAAATATTACAATGGAAAATTGGTAAAAACTGTTATACAATCATTACAATTATTAAAATACAAGATAATAAGTGAAAACTGGTTTTGGATTTTTCAGTAGTGTTAACTGACAATAATTAAATTCATAGAGAAAGGTTATTTTTATTGAACTCAATTGGACTCTACACTGGTTGTAACTTGCAGAGCACTGCTATAAATCTTCATTCAAGATTAATGTTTTTTGTTGAGGAGAACAATTAATTGTTAAATTGGTGTTTAAATTTCATTCATTTTATATGAATTACAAAAAAACACAGATTATTCATTGCCTCTCGTAGAGTAAAACCCTGCATTTTCATGCGATTGCGTCATGATCTGTTAAAATATGAAAATTTCATTTTCAATGTTTTATTCATTTTGTCTTGCAGGGCGAAATTGCACATTTTTATGCAATCACATTATGATCTGTGGAATTATATAGTTTCTTTTTCAATATTTTATTTCTTGTAGGGTAAAATTCCACATTTTCGATTGCATTATGATCTTTGGTTTTCCCAACATTTATGTTCACAATTTGTTGAGAAAAAAGTTTTTTTTTTTTTTGTTCTAATTTTTTGAAACACAAAATGAAATTTAGTCTCTTAAACATATGCCCACATTCATTAGAATTCTTCATAGATAAAATATAATTTTTTATTATATTGTCAACATTTACAGGTTTATGTTCCAAATAACGAATTACAGAAATGCTTAAAATCTTTCCCTTAATGCTTAAATTAGTGATTTTAAAATGGCGAATATGCCTTCCATATTTCATATTTATGGAATTCACTTTATGTAATATAACAATCAATTTGTTTACTGTTTGCTCAGTTAAATTTGAAGACATTTTTCTTGCTCTAATCCATGAAATTCGAGGTTTCTCAATATATACCATACCTTGGCAACTTTCCATTAACCAGAATTGCATGAAAAGCAGTCTTATTTTGATCAAGAAAATAAACTTTTATTATGCAATTTCCTTAGCTCAGATTTTCTGAAGAAAACTGTCCGTATTTTGTGAATAAAATTGCTTATATGCTTTGATTCAAAACCAGAGGAGAGAAGAATTAAAAGAATTTGCTCTTTCATTTAATTTTTTCTTCCAACGTTCATAAAGTGATCGTTCTTCTCTTGCCCTGGATGCTCTTTGTGGTCTCATTACTGTCTTATACATATTCATATCAATTTCATGTTCTAAGATATTATTGCTGATATATCGTTAGATTAATAAAATTTACTAATATAGTACCTTAACTTTATGGGCAGAATTTCTTTTTTTGGAAATTTTATGTTAAATTTGTTAGCAGTTTTTAAGGATTATCGATTGTTTGAGTATAAAACAAATGCCTAGAGACTGCGCTTAAGATCTGCAAGTAAAATTTAGGTTGCTGTGCGAAAGTTTGTGGTGAGTCGTTAATCAAATATTTTAATTTATATAAGTTCTTAGTTGAAATACTTATAATTATTAAACTTCATTAAATTTTGTGCAATTGTTCTAATTTTTAAAATTTATTTTAATCTCTCAGGGCTGTTTATGCCCTAAAAAAGAAAAAAAAATGGTGAAAAAAAATATATTTTATTTCTAGATTTTTTTAGAAGTGAAGTGAATGCTCTCACTATACCTAAATTAAAATAAAACCAATTGAACATATTAGTTTTGATAAATATGTATTTGCAGATGTTTCAAAAGTAAATTAAATCAATAAGTAAAAAATATTCATGAAATGAATCTTTAGAAATAGGTTTAAAGGATGGATAATTCTACAGTTAACTTAATTGTCCCAAATAATTCTTCTAATTTATCTCTTTAGTATTTAACATTTTGTAATGGATGGGAAACTAGTTGTAGTATTTTAGTGCTTTTTTATTTTTTAAAGGAGTTGTAATAAGTTACTTGTAATTAATTTTATAAAATTTTGAGATGTTAATACAGTTTATCTATATCAAAAACAATAGTGTTTTTTTCTCATTATTAGAATTATTGATATTATTATTCTATTAATTTTTAATGGTATAAATACTAAGCTTAAAAATAAAACAAACTTCACCTCTTCATTTTCTTAAGGAAAAGCTATTTTTTTAAATTTAAAATTTCTAAAATTCAGTAAATTCTTTTGAGTTAATTTTGCCTGTTGCAGGCCAAATCCATTAAAATTAGCTGTCATCTGGTACCAAAACCTTCCGTTTTTATTGCTGCTGATTTTTATTTTACATTTAACTGGTTAAAATACTGGTTAATTATTTCACCTGTTCACCATATATGTCTTTGCCAGCTTAGTTTGTGATCAATGGTTTTATCTTACAAATTTGTTTATTACCTGGCATTCACAACCATATAATACAAAGTTTGGTATTAATGGTCTGTTGGTCCTGGACCGCCATAAAATAAATATTCCGCACCTCATTTGTCAAATTAATTAGCCTAGTTTAAGTTAACTGCTATATTCAGTTAGAGATGAATAAATTTGAAAAATTGAATAGTTCTTTTTCAGAGTAGTTAAATATATTAACTTATAATTATCTTTATTGTTAACATGAACTAATAAAATGCCTATTGTTAACATGAACTAATAAAATGCCAACTTCATATCATTTCACCCTAGATTAATGAGCAAGATATGGGATGAGAACTGTTGTGATGATCTTTTGCGAGGTTACTTTCTTTCCTCCTAACTGTGTGAAACTAAATAACAATTTTAATGTTAAAACTTTTGAAAAGGGTTTCTAGTTTCCCTTGAAAAGACCATTTTAAAAAAAATATTTAAAACTTAGAAATAAGGTCATTATTTGAAAATTATACAGAGGTTAGATGCCTTATAAATTAAGTTACAAGGAAGAATTGTTAGAATTTGAAATATATTGTACAAATTAAAAAAATATTCAACCATGATAATTAGGAAATACTGAATAGAATGTTTTGGCTACAATAAAAACAGATAAAAAACAAAAAAGTTTTTTTCAGGATACAAACAAAATATCATTCTTAAGATAAAACTTAAAAATGCTGAAAATCTGTTCCACTTTTTTTTTTTTTTTTTTTTTTTTTTTTTTTTTTTTTTTTTTCAGTACTAAAAACAACTATAAAATAAGGCCATCTGAAATGTTTGAACCCCAAATTTTTCTTTTATCTTCTCTTAGTCAAATACTGCTTTTTAGTGTTATTATAAATATTTTTATAACAATTATTTGTAACTATATAAGTTGTCTTTAATTAAGGAAACAGTTCTTATTCAGTCCTGCTAAAATGAATTTATTTGAATGCAAACAAAACAGTTTTTGATGATGGGAGGAAAAAGCGATTGTAATATTTTCAAACATGTAATTAGACATAAATCATGCATAAAAAGTTCTTTACTGTGTCTCAAATTCTAGTCTATTTCATAATAACCTAGCACTGTAAGTTCTGGTTTAGTGTGGTTTGGTTTTATGGTACCAATCAACCTAAATCAGAATTTAAAATATAAGGTGAAAGTAGTTTGGTTAGTGCCATAAACCTAACTAGATCAACCAAGTCTAAATTCTAGAAAGTTTTAATTTTTGTAAAGAATTTTCTAATTCTACAATTATTGTGATCAAAATAACTATACAAGCAACTTTAACATTTTTTAAACCCAAGGTGATTTTATGCATAACCTATTTTAAGCAATTACTAGATGTTTGTTTCTTTTTTGAATTATTTTTTCACAAATATATCTTTTTAAAGATAATAATTTCTAAATCATATATTTATAATTTCTGTAGAAATTTTAAAATTTGGGGAAAAGATTGAACAGTTCTTGCAAAATAACTTGAAAATTGTTTATATAATCCCATAAAAGGTACTAAATGCCTAGGTGTACTAATTGCAACATTCCGTCCTACCATTTCGTAAAAGTAATATTCACGGTGATACATTCCCGTGCATATTTTCATGCACATTCCCATTACATATTTTCATAAGTAACATATTCCAGTACCTTATTCATTATTTTTGCACTTTCACATCCCATCTATATTGGTAACATTTTTCTCCCAAATGTTTATGTAATATTTTCTATATGCATATCTACCCATGCAGCTGCCACGCTCATAATACTCAAATCAATATATAAATCTCATTCTCCAGTGCATATAACCAATCAGCAATTCCTATCAACATATGTATGATTCAAACATATACCTGTGAGTAAGCTCATGTCCAAAGCATAGCATCCGATTATCCGAAATGTACGCTCGCTACTTAGTTAGGATTCCTCTCCAAGTTTATTTTTATGATCCAAGTGTGTTGAGGAGACAACAATAAGCAGATATAGGTTTTTAATCGATGTAATTGATTGTATAGCTTCTGAGTGTTCCAGATTGATCCTGCACAGTTAAAAACTACAATTCAATATTTACCTAACAGGCTATGTGACAGAGTTTTATCTTGTGTTGCTTTGTGCTTCTTGAGCAGTTTTATTTATTTTTCTGATGGTTTTAGTGCTGTTTCGTTTTGGTAACTTGCTGAAAGCTTCAGAGAAAGTTTTGTGAGAACCTTTTTCTCACTGGTGTTATATTGCATTGTGACTGAGTTTTCATGTATTTTACTTAATGGCTTCAACCCTGGGTAATTAGTTACTTTCCATTCAAATCTCCATCCATTTATTCCCAATGCCCATAAATATTCACCCATTCATGTAGCCAATAAACATCACATAATGACCTTTCACTTACATATATCCCATATATTTACACCACTCAACCATGGCCATGGCACCTAGTCACCATCCATATAGTCCCATTTCCCATCGCTGCCCATTCCATCCACATATTCAATAAACATACTTCCTTATGCCCATTCATTTCATTCACGCATAATGGCATATAACCTCCATACCCATTCCCCAATGCTTTCTCTCATCTATATATCTCATAAACACATTTCTTTATGCCCATGTATTTCATCCATACATATCTAACTCCCTACAAACCTTCATAGATCCATGAAGCCCCATTCCCTAATGCATTCCCCCATCCATACATCCAGTAACCATCCTTTGGACCCATTCATTTCATCCATACATAACTCCATCAGTAAAGTACCATTCCTAATTGTTATTCCCTTATCCTTATATCCAATAAACATGCCCATTCATTTCATCCATGCATAAGTTACATATAAACCTCCATACTCAATCCCATTTCCAAAGCCCCATTATCCCATCTATGTATCCATATATCCCATCTACAAATCCCTATCCATCCATCTACTCCCTATCCATCCATCCATCTAGTCCCATTTCCCTATCCATCCATCTAGTCCCATTTCCCAATCTCTATCCAACCAATGAAGTCCCATTTCCCATTCCCTATCCAACCAATCTAAACCCATTTCCCAATTCCTATCCAACCAATCTTGTCCCATTTCCCAATGTCATTAATATGTTTACCTACAAACCAAATTACTCATTACACAACGTGTTCATCGTCTATGCCCAGTTCAAAACTGCTATTTTATGTTATGACTGGTAAATTTTTCTAAACTTTAGAACATTTTGTAAGAACTATTCAATCCACGAATGTAGTGATGAAACTCAATTTTTGCTGGGTGTAGTGGTTGTTTCAGAAGCATTTGCCCTGATGACTGCTCTTATTTTTTTATTTAAGCAGATAATGAGGGATTCATTCTGCTAATTTTAATAATAATTATATCAAAACGTGAAATATTTATAGAAAAAAATTTTAAAATATATTAGAGCCAAATAGAGTATGATTTTATGTCTAATTACATGATTTAATATTGTATTTAATTTATGAAAATTAACTACAAAAATATAAAATATAAACGAAAACTCTATTAACTTCACCAGCTTAAAAATAATCTATATCTATTCTTTATAACTGAATTCTTGATTCCACTGATTTCCTCCCATCTAAGGCTAAATTTTTCAGATTTATTACTACTATATTCCCCTGCAAAATTCTGTAATAATTCAAAAGTTTACTCATCATGAAGCACTTATCTTTATTTGTGTATCTTCAGGCTTGCATGAATATTTTTCAAGTAATTAAAAGAGTAGATCCGAATTAATATTCAAAGAAAATTCTTCACTATTGAAAAGATATAAGCTTAAGAAACAGAAGTTTAAAAAAAATGTCAAGAGAGAATGCAAAAATTAACGAACTTACTAAAGTTTAACTGAATGGGGTTTGCAGGACACACTTAGACATAAGTAAATCAACTCATAAGACTTTCAAACATAAATCAATCTGTAATAGAAGTGGCTGAAGGCCACTTACATGGATTTTAAAAAAAATTTGGAATATTGGACTAGCAAAATCTGTTGACAAGGAGAAGTACATAAAAAATTACTCTAGAAAAAAGGCATAGCTCACACAGGGCTGTCATGTCAATGAGGATAAATCTATTAGTTGCAAAACTGCATCCAAAGTTGCATAAAAGTTTCATAATTTTTTTGAGGGAAGGTTTGTTTTCCAGTGCATCTTGATTAGGGGGAGGCAATAAGGAGAATTTTTTTAAACCTATTTCCAGTGTATTATTCACTTTATTCTCTTAACCTAAGAGCATTTGACTTAATAAGTTTTGGCCATTCAATTTTCTTACTATTTTAGATTTTGAGATATATCTTAGTAGATAATATCCTGTAGATAATCAATTATCTGACTTATCTTTGTAGAAATGATTATCTGATTTATCTTTGTAGATAATTTCTCTAAGTCTCATAGCACTCTAAACGTTTTTTCCATTCAACTCTCTTAAATTTTCCTTTCTATGTATAGGATTTCATAATTCATAGTAACTTTTTTCAGTTGCTATTCAAGATTAATAAAATGAAGAGAGTGGAAGTATATTTTATTCATTATTAATTTTTTTTTTTTTTCTTCTGGTAGATTGTGTAAAATAACTTTAATTTGTAGAAGAAACTTTAGGTATTTATTTATCCTGAATTAGTTTATATTGATTTTATTATTTTTCATTCAAATAATACATTCATATAGATTCTATTACTATATTTATCATAGTTAATTAATAATTAAGAACCTGACATTGTTGAATGGCGCCTCTGGAACGGTCTAAAAACCTGTAAGTCGACTAAATGGAGACCTCTGGCGGGGTTAAATACCCGTAAGTCAGTATGAATGCGTAGTTATGCAAGTTTGTATGAATGGGCGTGAGTATTAAAAGTGTGAATGAAGATGTCAGGGTTATAGTGATCAATTTTAGATGTAAATATTATTGATATATTACTTTGATCAAAGTCCTGATAGAGTATTTAGGGCATTTAAAAATAGCCTAATTATAAGTTCTAAATTTAAAATAAAACAAGCTAGAGAAGAACTAAATTTTGCAATTTTTATCATGATAAAAGTTAAACCACATTTTGGAGGATACAGAAAATTCTTTCATATTTGTAAAATATTACTTACCTTTCAGAATTAAGTTATAAGTTCAGTTAGTACAACACATGGTAAGCTAATTTATACCAATGTAATTTATTATAAGTTAAAATAATTATTTAGTAATGATAAATTAATTTAATTTATAAATAAAACTAATTAATCTATAAAAAAATTTTTGAATCTTTAATGATCTTTATTATTATAAAATAGTTTAAAATGAGAATAAATCTTTTCCACACATAACTGAGGTATTTTATATCTTTATATAGGAATTTTTGTTCCCAGTCTCAATTGTTAAGGTTGTTAACAAACGTATACTTTATAACGCATTTATAGAACAATGAAACATCTGCAAATATAAGCAAAATTAAAATAATTTTTTTTCCTGTTTCTTAAAATTTAGATCCCTTAGTGTTCCTAAGAGTAAAAGGGCAGTAGAATGTTTTATGTTTGCTATTTAAAAGTACAAAAATAAGCCTGCAGATTTCAAAAATTACTGTTGAAAATTAATGCTATTGGTCATATGCAGTCACTGTATTGTAATATATTTTTATAACACCTACCATCATCTTTTATAACTTAAATTTTTAATTTCACTCTTATAGTTTTTTTTTTTTTTTTTTTTTTTAAATTCATTTTTAAGCATTAAAATAAACCAAAAACAAAACGGAATAGCTGTTACTATTGTTTCACACAAAATAATCTATTGATGTTCTAAATTTGTTTAAATAAATGTTCGTTTCACAAGAATGTTTCTGTAACTTTTAAAATTTTATCAACGCAAAATAAAATAAAAATTTTCATTAAATGATTGAAAAAAGTACATTATTTAGAGCAGAACTTCTTTGTGATTTTTGAGAAATGAAATGTCATATGTTGACAAAAATTGTCCATAGTAATATTAACGCATGGTTAACAATAGATTTGTTAACTATTTAAAACCGATAGTTACCACACTGACTTATCAAATTCAGCAGCTACATTATTTACCAGAAACTTCTTACCATTAAGTTACTGGAGTATTATCTCTTTGTCCTTCAGATAGTATCAGTAATGTTTGCATTAAGGGAATTAAAATTAAATTTTATTTCTAGTTTTACTAGCATGTCTTTTCCAAAGATACTGTGGCTTTTTCATCATCATGAATGAGGGGGGAACCCCTCATTCTTGCAACGGCTGCACTATTTTTATAGCAATTCCTTTAGGGGCTTGGTTTCTTTGTTTTCCTTGTTTTGTCCAATATCTGGCATAACTTTTAATTAATTGCACATGGCTTTATACAATTCCTTAATCAATGTTTTCTTTGGTAACCAACATCCAGTTTTTTACATCGCAATAATTATGCAGAAAAAAAAATATTTGTATTAAAAACATTTTGTTTTTGCTCAAATTTTGCTTTTTTAGTTTATTGATCTCCAGTTGTAAGTACGGGCTGCCTAATTTCTTATTCTTATGATATTTTCGTTGATTCCATCTATTGTAATTACATTTGCTCAAATGAGTTAAATTATTGTTTTTGGTTTTCTTTACCCATTAATCAAATTGTTAGGATTTTAAATTTTTTCTGGTTATGAATTTTTTTTCTATAACAATATTTAAGTAATATATATAAAAAAAAATTTATTTCCCAAGTTAAGTAATAAACATTATTTTTTTAAAAAAAGCTTTCTAAGGAGAATTATTCATTTTAATTCACCCATATTAATTTTTTGTTATAATCATGACATTAACCTTCTATATTGATTATTTGTATTACAATTAATTATAATGTAAGCATCAGAATGCCGTAAAGGTAATGATAGAAATACCCCATGTTTCTTTTACAGCATATGTTAATAAGTTATGTGTGAAATTTTAAAAGTAGAACTGAATTATAAAATTATTAATATTAAAAAATATTTAACATAAAAATTTACAAAAATTATTTTAAGTAATTTTAATTCTGTAATCAGCTTTCCAGCACCAATTTTGAGTTAATAGTGTATAAGAAATTTAAGTAACTAATATATATAACTAATAATAGTAATTAATTGTATTAATTACATTTAAAAAAATGTCAGATTAAAAGAAAATTAGTCTTATAAAAGCCTTTTGCTGACTTCCAGAATTTTTCAGAAAGATCTGTATGCCATGAAAAAAAATTTTTTTTATGGAAATTGAAATTATTCTAATAAGTAATATTTTTCATTAGGTAATAATTTCATTAGGTACGCAATTTAGTTTTGTTCAAAAATATTTGGAAAGTTTTGTATGCAGTCAATATTATTCTCTTCTATGACTAATAAATATGTAGATCTAAAGTAGAAATAATGGCTACTAAATAATTCCAAAGCTTTCCTTCAGGAATCTTAGGACTCGAAATAAGGATTTTATCTTTCCTCAGTTAAAATTTTAATGCTAAACCAGCAAATACATTTTGAAATGAATCATTACGACTATTATAAGTGATAAAAATTTCAGCTTTGTTCTGCTTTTGTTTTTAGCAAAAAAATTTATTGAGACTTTACACGAAACTGAAGAAGCATTTTAAAAACAAGGGAAGACGATAGTTAAAAACTAAGTTACCAGCAGATTGCAGTTAAAAATTCTAGAAATATTTTTAAAATGCACTGATGTCTCTGAAAAATTAGTAAGAGATAAGTATTGACGTTTTTTTTCCCCTTTATTTAAAAAAAAAAAAAAGAATTTATTTTTCAAATTGGGAGCAAAATTTTTAAGATCAGTTTGTAATTCAAACTTGTATTTTTCATTTGTTTTCAATTGAAAATTCAAATCTGTGTTCAAAATTCGTGTCTATTAAAATCATAATACCAGAATTATAAGCATTGGAAGCAAGTACAGTGTATTTGGCTTTTCAGAACTCATTCCAAATTAAATTTAAATTTTTGAACGTTCATTGATTATAAAATAATAATTTACAGACATTCTTCTCTCATTCTCTACGTGCACCTGCAATGTCAATAATGTTTGAGTAAAAAGAAAATCACAACCTTAAAGAAATGTAAAAGTATACTGAATAAAAAAATAATTATTACCTTATTCCATTTTTTTGAACAGAAGATTTTAATTGTGATCTTTGTAAAGAAAATTAAAATTAATTAATTTTTTTTTTAAAGTGCAGAATCTTTCAACCAGTGACAAAATATTTTAATTGCAGTTAAATTTTAAATGATTGCTTAAATTTATTGACTTCAAACATTGGTGAATTTTTACCTACTGTAAAGTTGTTATTTTATTAAAAGTTGTTTTATATTTAAAAAGAAAAATCTAAAAGGTTTGTATGAATGTGAGCAACTAAGCTTAAATGCCAAAAAAGGGAACTTTTTAATTTGTCAATCTAAATATTAATAATTGAATGCATATTTTTAGTTATAGAATTCTTTGTAAAAAGTTGTATAAATACTCAATTTACTATGTGTTTTCCCATAGAATGCTAAATTGTTTATGTTGGAATTTTAAAATGTAACTAGTATGATTTTTATTATATTAAAATGTTTATATGTCTATAATATTTAAATAATTTATGTACATATAATTTGTTATTTTAATATTTAACTTACAAAATTTATGACTTATTTATTTAATTTGGTTTATTATTGATGAAAAATGAATAAGGAATCAAACTAAAAGCAACATAATTTTAACCCATTAATACATTTGCCTGTGTCTGACACTAGTGAAGATTTACACATGACCAATTATGTATCTATTTGTAATGTCCGTTCTAGTAAAAGTGGATAGGCTAGATTGCTATTGGATTTATTTACACTCTATGATAACACATGCAGCATTTTTCTTATGTATACCAGGTACTTCATATTGATGATTAGCGATAAGTTTATTAGAAATTCTTTGTTATAAAGCAGTTGTTTGGTGTGGAAAAGGTAATATATCCATTTTGATTGCGTTAAATATTATAAAAGTAAATAGTTAGCCATAAATTAATTTTTACTAAGTGTTTTAGTAATTTGTTTTGAAAAAGTTATCTGACAATTAGTGACTCTGAGGATTTTGAATATGCCAATTTATCAGAAAGTTACAGTGATGATTTCTTGAGTTTATTTAATTTGATTTTAATGTTATGAAATTCTAAATAAACCTGTAATCAAATGTTTGCACTTGGTACTGTAATTTGTTATAACTTTTACATCAACCCCTACTCCCTAAAACTGAAATTTTAAAAAAATAACTTAAAGTATACCTACATATTTCGATGAAAACTCTGCTTTAAGAAATTGATGATAACTACACTTCAAAGCGCTTGTGAACTTATTTCATTTAATGAATTTTAGAAAATCTTTGCTTAGATTTGTTAATTTCTTCTGCTGCCATTTATAAGAGATATATTTGTGCGAAATACAATAAATTTTAGAAAACGTTTCTCAAACTAGGTACCAATCGGTGCTTCTCTAAATGTGTTTTTTAAAGCTTGTGTGAGCTTTAATAAAACTAAAAGCAGCAAAATACTATTACAACATTAATTTGGAACAACATTAAATTTTTAATAGAAGTTGTTACTTTAGTATTACTAGTTCAACTAGTAAAGTACATATAGTACTTTATTGTTATAGTGAAGTACATGAAAAAAAAAATAATTACCATTCAAAAGTTAATTATATTTTAAATTATATGTTTAAAATATAAATCGTGCAAAATACTGCCTTTTGATTTGTTCCTTTTTATTCTCCTAGGTCTTCATTATTAGTAAGATAAATCAGATAATTTATAAACTGTTTGCAATCATTTTTAAAGTTGCACATAAATTCATAGAGTTGAAAAGGAATGTTGTAAATAAATATAATAATTTGTTGCAGAAAGGCAAAAAAAAGCAGTCTTATTATGAGGTGCCGGCTATCATAATATGACTTCAGGTAAACAATATTCAAAATGTGTTATGATATGCCGGCCATTGTAATATATTTTGATTGTTGTTTATTTGATTATAACTTAACTTCTTGCCATGTTTTTGGAAATATTTTTCATACATTAGAGTATAACTTGCCTTAAACATAAGCTAAAAAAAATGTGTAACACAAAACTAATGCATTGAGTTTTCAGGTTAAGTTTTTCATGTGCAACTTAATATTTTATCAACAACAAAAAAAAAGCATGATTTCATGGGAGAAAAAAAAGGAAAGAATTGAGTAGAGTGTGTTGTTCATGGCAACAATTTGTAATAATTTACCCTAAAGGCAAAAAATAAATATATAATATTCGATACATTACAAAGGGAGAAAAATGCTCAGTTATGTAAAATATTAATAAAAAAATTAGCTGATTACTCCATCACAAATATTTTTTAAACAAAACTTAGATAAGATAACAGCGTGTAATGAATGATAATTTCTTGTAATGATAATACCAAACACGATATATCATGAAATGAAACGATATTTCAGACATATAGTTTTTACTTTGCAAAAAATAAAATTCATTAAAATGGAAAGTGTATTATTTAAAAATGTAATATATATATATTTATATATACTATTTATGCATCTACATACCAATAAAATTGCTCTAAAGTTTTAAACATGAATTTTTGTAAATATATATTTAGAATATATATTTTACTTTTATATGTCTGCATATTTTGCAGTTATTAAGAAGAATAGCAAATGTACATCTTTGTTTTAACCTTTTCATTGTTGAAGTTTAAAATTTTTAACTATGCATCGTTGTACAGTTAAAAACTAGATAAACCACAATATATCTATTATGTTCAAAATTTGTTCATTTTTCTTTAAGAAAAAAACAAATTTATCTAGCCCATTAATTTCTTCTGGTTGCAGTTATCAATCTACACCTTTTTTTTTTTCTTTTTTTTTTGCATCTTACAAGTATGGTAAAAAAAAAAATTGTTGCTTGATTTGCTTTGATTTCTTTTTAATGTTAAAATAGTGCATACAGAATACATGTGATTTCAGGCACAATACATTAAAGTTAAGCAAAAATTGCATTTAATAAGTTTTGAAAAACTAACAGCAACCTAACTTAATTTAGTAAACTCGTAAGTTTAGTTTCACTTCATAGATGTGTATAAATGTCTTCAATATGTTTATTTTTGTATATAGTATATATTTTTTTATATTGTATGTATTTTGTACATTGAAAATATGTATATATTTTTATACGTAAATATTTTTTTTCTGTAATAAACTTTAGTTATTTTAACATATTTATCTTTTTTTTTTACAAACATAAAAAAACTTTAATTAATCACAATTAAAAGAATTAATGAACATTAATGAATTTTTTGTGTGATCAAGTTCATAATAAAATAATGTGTAAAATTTTAACATGCATGATATTGATTCTAGTTGGCTCATTTGAACAATCTCAGCTACATTTCTT
This sequence comes from Parasteatoda lunata, assembly GCA_949128135.1. NCBI lineage: Eukaryota > Metazoa > Arthropoda > Arachnida > Araneae > Theridiidae > Parasteatoda > Parasteatoda lunata. The sequence continues at coordinate 114,456,797 of OX421970.1, forward strand.
TAAAATTCTAAGGAATATTTTTATGTATAGAATCTCATGCATTTTCTCTTTGCATGCAAAAAGAATGAGCACTAGTGGGCTCTCGCTGGTCTGATACGACTTATAGCATACGAAGTACACAACTGACTACTGATAGTTACTTATAGTTGATAGTGGCTGATAATTGACACTGTTATAGTGGATGGTATAAAACCTAAATCAGGGCTCAGGGAAAGCCTGGAATTGTCAGGGAATTTTAGTTTGACTCTAAAAAGCAAGGAATAGTTAGTGAAAGTTGCATTTTATTTATTTTACACAAACCTGTAAAATAACTAGTAGTCTTAGAATTGTGAGAAACAGTAATGGGTTATTGAGATTTGTTTTAAATAGAATAAAGGCAAAATGTAATAAGATGGTTGCGCCCACTTAAACGAGTGGGTTAAAAAGGATTTACCAAACTTTTTTTTTTCCATTAAGTTCTCTTGCACTTAAATTCGAATATTAACTGATTACTTGATAATATTGTGTGGAAATTTTATTACTAACTGATTACTTTTGAATAGATGTCTATAACAAATTAGAATGCTTTTCTTCTAAACACTAGGGTTTTTCCCACTTTTGGAACAATTTAAATGTTTAAAATATAATAAATGTGGAATGTGTAGTTCTGACAAGCACCGAATATGGTTTGAGCAAGTTTGTTTCAGCCAATGCGAAAATATGTGTATAATTTATTGATTTTGAAATATGAAAGCACCAATAACATTTTCAATTCCTTGCAAAAATACAATGTTCATTGCAATTTAAAGTTGCTTTATTCCACTAAGAGAGACAGAGCAGGGAAACTTTTCTGAAACAATTATGGCAGTAACTGCTTATTACAGAGAGATCATTTTTTTTTTTTTTATAACCTTTTTTTCATATTAACTGCCGCACCAATTTTGAGTTTAGATGAAAATATTTAAATTTTAAAACGTTAAACGCTAGCAAGATATGTTAGAAATTTTCCTTTTGTGAAAATAGGATGTAAGTTTCTGGTCTTTTTGAAAATTTGACTCATTAAGACTAAAAATTCATTTTTGAAATTTTACGAAACTAAATTTAGATTTCTGAGTCACAAATCCAAAGGCCATTTTGTTAAAATGACAAATGCTTTTTTGGAGTTTAAATTAATTTAACTATTCCTTAGTGCCAAAAATTATGTTATGTACGCTTAGTCAAAACAAGCAGCTTGAGAGCCTTAGCGGTTAAGTCTTGACTTGTCTAAAATATAAAACTTTTAAAACTCTTAATAGTATTGTTTTAATGTTAAATACTGGAAAATTTAGAGAATATTTTATATTTTTAAAGAATATGAAAAAAAAAATTAAATGGAAATTATTTCATCCTATTTCGCTTTACAGTATCGATTTCTTTTAACTTATGACATCGGATTTTAAATTTTTCCGATAGATTTTAGTATTTTAATTTGAATATTATTTGTAAAATCCTTTTATCTTTCTTCAAATTCTAATACAAAGTGTTTGTTATCGCCAGCTCTCGTATATTAATTTTTAGAAGAAAAAAAAGGCAAAGAATTTTTTTTTTTTGAGGTATTGTGTCGAATACATAATATTCAATAGTTTTTAAGAGAATATCATTTGCTGCATTACACATTCTATTAATCTTAATTAGTGTTTTCACGTACGGTCGTCAGGTTAATGCCGAGTCCCTAATAAATGACATCAGTTTCGCGCCAATCCAGCAATCATCATGGAAATTTATCCTTCCCTAAATTTTGTGTTTTTCTATCACTACCACCTCAACCACATATTTTTTTTTTTTTTTTTTTTTTTTCATATTTTCGGTAGCAGTCTTTCCTTATATCTAGCCATCATTCGCGTGTTATTGTTTTATAAATGAGCATTGTTCGAAAGCTTGAAACATGTCGGCTTTTTACCGCTTTAATTAAGAAACCAGTGAAGTTTTTCTTGACAGCAATAAGTGGTTTTATAGTATTCGATAGTAAATTATTTAAAAGAAAGAAAAATGTTTTGGAGTTTAGGAGTATTTCTTTATTTGGGTATAAACCGTAAAAAGAGAAACTCAATTAAGACTGTTCATTTTTTTATTATAACAGCTCTTTCTATCTGGATTGTCTTGTTTGATCATATCTGAAGCTTTCTCTGCTACTATAATAGTCGGAGCATTTGTATTGCCTGACACTAGATATGGAAAAATAGAAGCATCCACTACACGAAGTTTTCTCACGCTCTTCACTCTAAAAGAAAAATTACATTCATTCTAGACTAGAGTGTATAAAATATGTATTTATAATATAATCTAAATTTAAAATTTTGAGTTAATACAAAGCTGTCACTATTGTTATATACATTAAGGGGTTTTCTGGTCTAAAGGACCAATTTAAGTCTCAGTTTTTGAGAAAAAAAAAATCTGTGAAATGAAGGGATATGTTATATAATTATTTTCTGATTCTATTTTGGCACTTTTCAATTACATTTTAAATTTTTTTTCTTGCACTAAATAACTATAAATTAACGTATTATTGCACTAATAACTATAAATTGCTCGTATAAAAATATGGGCGAGGATGTCAGTGAACGCAAAGCGCTGATGGATGGACGTAGCTGGATCTCCAAACTGATTAACAGAAGAATCCAGAAATTACCGGTTATACTTGAGTGAGTGTAGCTACAGTAAGATCCCAAAATATCAGTAAAAATGTCTTCTTTTTTTTCCAAAACGGTGACCATTTAAAGAGAAAAAAAAAAGATTACAAAAATAGACTTTTTTGGCATTTAAACGTACATAGAAAAAAATTTACATTTTGGAAAAGGTTCAAATTTTTATTGGTTCTACCTCAACTCTTTACAATTTTACAAAGTGACATTGAAATCGATTGAGTAGCTTTTCTTTTATCCAAAGCTCCCCCCCAAAAAAAAATAAACATGATATTGGGAAAATCGTATTTAAAGTCTATAATATTCCTCTTCGTTTTTAGGGGCTTATGGTGATGTCCTTCGTTTCGTTTGCGAGCAATGCTTCCTGCCGGACCTTAGTTCTTAGCTGGAGATTATAGAGTCCCCTTACCGTGAGGCAAACCGTGGGAGGTTTTCGCGGGCTTACTCTCCATGTAACGCAAGTGCGAGTTAGTTCCATTAAAAAGTCCTCCACGAAGGCAAATTTCTCCCTATATTTGATCCAGGAGCTCCCTTGTCTTCTGGATTTGGTTCAAAATTACTTTCCTAAGTTGTCAACATTGCTCTGTGCAATCTGGTAGTGTGGTCTGCTTCTTCACGGCATGGACTGGATCCGATCATTGTCTGGAAATGTTTATGTCCAGCTACTCATGGACTTAATGTATAAAATTGTTAAGACTGACAATGCGCGCCATGTCACTGGAAATTAATTCTTCGCGGCTGGTTTGAAGAGCATTTTGGACAATTCCTGCAAATGATTTATCCACCTACATCATCTGACATGAATCCCATCGAATATTTATGGGGTATAATCGAGAGGTCAGATCGTGCACAAAATACTGCATCTGCTACACTTTTGCAATTACGGACATCTATTGAAGCTGTCTGGTTGAATATTTGTGCAAAGGACTTCCAACTGTTTGATGAGTCCATGCGACGTCGAGTTGTTGCACTTCGTAGAGCTAGAGGAAGTCCGACACGTTATTAAGAGATATCTCATTACTTTGTCACCTGAGTTTGCATAACCGTGTGTGTCTAAACAAGGTCGATGTATATCCATTAATTGAGTATTTTTCTGAACAATAGTTATTCTGGGTGATATCTTTTTCTGACTCAAACTATACAGTGCGCGAAAAATAAACTAAATGCCTCGAATTGCTTTTGATCTAATGATCGCACTCAGGCAGCAATTTTAATGGTTTAAAAGGATTATCTCAAATATTCTAATAAATTAGTTTATGCAGACCATATTTTAGGTTGTAATGCCAAGCATAAAAACGGACTTTCTTTGAATATGCATACCTTTTTTGAGAAATTTGAATCTGTGAACAACAAAATAGGAGGTAGACTAGGAAAAATTGTAATCTAGGAAATATAGTCCCTTTAATTGCGTCAGGAGAGCGGACGAAAGTTTGATGTTAATTTTAATTTTGCGTAATTCGTTGTATCCCGAGAATTAATCAAAAAAAATTTTGCTCACAATTATAAAATTCATTTTTCCACGGAAAAATGAATTTTATATATATATAATATATATATATAATTTTATATATATATAATATATATATATAATTCCATGCAAAAATAGTTTTTAATAATATTTTATTATACCCTATAATAGTAGAATGCGAATTTTAAATAATCTGACTAATTCAGAGGCCACACCATTATTAAGATTGAGTCCTAATACCTGCAAATTAAATTCTTAGATCAAATGTTATTCAGGATTTTTTCTCTTTGCCACTCTACATTAACTCAAGAAACCAACATTCTGAATGAAATTGAAAAAGAACTTAGCTTACTTTAGCTGAGGATCTACCACAGTTGTTTTATCTGACGCTTTTCCCATTTTGCATGTTCCCACTGGATGCCACAAGTTGAATGTATATTCAATGGCTATGCATCTTATGTAGTCTTCAGAATAATAAGTACTGTTCATTTCATACTTCTCACAGCCAGGGAATTTCGTTTCGAACATTTTCGCTCCAATAGATTTAAAAGCTTTGGTTTTTGTAACAATATCCACACACTCTTGAATTCCTAAAAAGGAATAAATATTGGGAGTACAAATTAGTTCGGTCCGTTTTCAAAAGGCTGTTATAAATGTTTAATAGTGACAGCTGGTTTCAGAGAAGATTATCTGTTGTTGAAAAGTTGAGCGTGTTGTTGAAAAAATGCATTTATTTCAGAACAAATGAATGAACAGAGATTCATTCATTTTGTTCTGAAATAAATTCATTTTTGACCACAAAAAAACGGACCGAACTAATTTGTACTCCCAATAAATAATTTGTATTTTTGAGAATACTACAAATTGTTTTTTAATTCTGTTTTGTAACATTGGGTGACTTGGAAATTGCGTTTTAGGCTCAAGTAGCCAATTTTAATTGAATTGTTCTTAATTGATTTACACGAATATCTTACTGAAAAAAGCTAGTTGGCATTATTTGTTGGGATGCTTGCGTTTTTTAAGTAATAAAGGTACACGAATATAGTGCAGTTTATGCCTTACATTAAATTATATAGTTTGTTATATTATTAAAATTATTTATTGCACAGATGTAATATATCTTGTCCGCTAAGTACTATCATCAAGGAAGAATGTCCTAGCTTATAGCAAAAATTTAAGAAGACGTTTTTGTGGGGCTTAAGATTAATCAGTCCGAAGCAGATTAAGTTATTCCTAACAGGTATAACAAATATACTTATATGAATTTAATAAAAAAAAAATGCTTAAAAAATAAACTGAACAAAAATGTAGAGCTGTTTCTTTGTCATATTCATGATTATTTACTTAACTAGGTATTGATTATATGCCCCAGAAGTGGAAAGTTTTTGAAAATTTATGTTGCTGAATGTTTTAAAGTTTAACAGGAACTTTTGCGGTTAAAACTATTTATGCATACAACGTTAAAATTGGAGAAAAAAATCTGATTCTAATTATCCCAATTTTATTCTTATAATTTGTTTTGCAAATGACTAGGTAGATTTTGTTGAAGAATTGATTTCTTTTGTATAATAATCTAAGATTCTTTAAATGGTATTTTTAATGTTAATATACAGTACCTGGAAACATTATTAGATGCACTTGAGGATTCTATGTAAAGGATTGGATACTATGTATGTAGGTGATACTATAGAGCTATATTGCTTTTACGCGACTGAAACCTGTTTGCACTTGTTTACGTTCATGTAACAATTATTTTAATATTATTTTTAACGTTATCGCATTACAATGTTAACCAATTGATACTTGAGCGTAAACAAGTGCAAACCGGTTTCAGCCGCGTAGAAATAATAAAACTGTATAGTATCACCTGAAAGATTTTACATAGAATCTTATAGTGCGTCAAATAATTTTTATTTTTACCTGCTACTACTCTGTCAAGATCCTCTTTATATTCAAACAAATTCGGATCGATGAGTGGAGGGTCTTTTGGATCGCTGGAAGCTAGTCGCACAGTCCCTCGGCTTTTTTTTGTCTTAAGTAATACGGGCAGAAGGAGAATTTTCTTTTGCCGAAATACGGCATATATACTTGGTTATAAACCTGGAGAAAAAAAAGCAAAGATGAAAGATCGTCAGAAAAAAAGGGATTTTGGAACAAGATCGAGTTGTTTAAATTTTGTTCTATTAAATTTGTTTGCTAAAGTGACATATATACTAAACTCAGTAGCGCGACAGCCCATAGAGGGCCAAGGCCTACTGTGCCCATCTCAGTTCTCTTGACCTTGGGCTCTGGGGTGCAAAAGCACATGTTCCGGTTGGGTGGTCGACTGACCGAGAAACCCCCCAGTGTTTATAATGTATGTGGAGAAAATGGAGGAAGGTTGTTCTGAAAAAACGGAAGGCGATATCATGTACAAAAATCATTAAAAATCATCTCTTATAAAAGAATTAAAGCAATTATTATTCTTTATATGTTTTTTTTTTATAATGTATTTTAAGTTTTTGAATCAATTTTATGATAGGTTTGTTTAGTATCTTTATTGTGTGAGCATTCTACAAGAGAGTTGTAATTTTGTAGCGCTAAAAAATGAAAAACATTTTTTAAATTCCATGAAGTTTCTAAAAACTCAGAAGCTGAAATACCTGTTTTTAAAAAATGTTATTGTGAGCTAGTAAAGCGAATTAATGTGTTCTACTTATGTATTTGCATTCATTAAACATTATATTTTAACAAGGAAAGAAATTTTAACTTACTGTCTTAAGTTCCTAAAAATGATAACCCTAACTTACGATTCTGAAAAAGGAATTTAGGCTGTTATTTAAATGGATAGGAAACCAGCATCTGCCATATTGTTTATCAAATAATATTGAAACCGAAAAAAAAAGTTTTAATAATGTTTTTTTTTTTTTTTTTTTTTTTTTTAAATTTTTGGCCAGCTTTTTTCCTTATCAGATCAATGGGCTCTCTGTAGTTAAATTGAAACGGCGTTTATTTGCCATTATCTTGTTTTATAGACATCTAACAGTAGTTACATTTAAGTGAAAAATACTTTTTGACTTCATTGTTTTATATTTTTCCCCGGCTTTTTTTATTCGATTCAAGCAACTGCGGAGCACCTTCTCGCGATTTAATGCCATCTGATCATTATTCAATGCTTTTAAAAATATACAATGAGACGTTTTCGAAGTTTTGCATGTTTTATTATTTTTTAATAGAAGAAACTGAAGTTAGCTGTCTCCGTTGCATAAAATTTTGACGCATTATTATTTGGCACGGATATTTTTTAATTATTTCCTACATTCGATATTTGCGGGACCTTCTAAATTATGGTAAAAACCAATTTGCGCTGTTTTTCTTCAGTTTGGAAATGGTGTTCATATTTAAGTTTCTTCGCACACCGATTCTAGAAGAGGAAGATACAAAAAACAGGCGAGAGACTTACACGATGTGAAATACCTAATGTTTTTGGTGTAACAAATCCTGCATCTATGGCGGATGACCCAGCCATCAGATGAATTTCAAGATCTGGCCAATCTAGGGAGGGATCAATATATTTAGAGTTGACAAAAGCGATTCCTTCTACTCCAGCTAGGCTTGTAATTGGACCTTAATGGGTATAAAAGAGAACATATAAAAAATATATAGAGTATAAAAATACATTTATGAAAATATATATTACAGAGAATTTATAAATAATTGCATATAGTTTTTGGGCATTTAGTGAATACTATATGGCTAACCCTTTAAGTCAGTCAAATTTTAAGTATTTTGAGGTTCAAAATCGCATAATGTCATTGTAAAATGACATGTCTGTTACCAGAAGGGCAGTGATAGCCTAGTGGTCAGAGAATCTGTTTCTGGTCTTTAGGGGCAGAGGTTAGATCCCCGACTCCGCTAAGACCCACCGAGTACACGCGATATATTTGTTCGTAAAAACTGTGGAATCATAAGTTTTGTGGTTGGTCGCTGAGCTGTACCAGAGGTTCAGGGATATGGAGAAAATTTCCTTCCCCTTCAGACCTGTGTCTAAATTGAGGGACTGTCCTCACGAGTGAGTGGTGCAGAGCCAAGATGTACTTTCCCCCTGGTGGTACTCTCTTGTTAATGGAAATGAGCTCATTCCTGACTTAATTCACAAAAGGCCAATGACTGGCGAGCTTGGCTTGTCTTTTGTAACAGCAACAACTATTACCAGATATGGTTATAAACATGACATGAAATTCTAAAAGAAATTCTATTTAATTTAAACTAAAAAAAATTAATAGACTGAGTTGTCAATTTAAATAAGTATACGAATTTTTTTTATATATAACTAATTATAGTATCAGGCATGGCAAGGTAAAATCTTAAGCTTTTGATTAATAAACCATTAGTAGACCGAAATAACTGCTTCTATTTATTTTATAAAATGTCTTTATTTATAAATAAGCATCACAATTCATAAATTCCAATTCAATAGTTTTGAAAAAAGGGAATCATAAATTTTTGGGACCGTGAAAAATTATATTTTGATTATCTGTGTCAGCCTGCTGTATTATAACTCTTTGAGGCAGATGGGACACCGGTATCCCTTTTGTATATATTTTTTTTCTAACTCTGTAACAACAAGCAAAAATATATTTTATTATTTTTTTTTTATAAAAAAGTCTAATATTACTAAAGAAATCTGTTGGATTTTTGGAATTATATTTGTGCAAAATCAGAATTTATTTGTAAAATCTAAAAACAAGTTCTTTGAAGAAAAAAAGTTTCTTCATTTATATTCCAAAATTTATCAAAAAATGATTTTATAAATTTTAAAAAAAAATTTCAATGATCTATTAAATCTAAATGGCTGCAAAAAAAGCGTAAATTTTAAAAATTATTGTTTGAAATTAGCCATGTTTGGAATCCTTAACGCAGAAAAAAGCACTGGTGTTTCATGCTGTAAAATATGCCCAGAATTTATTAAAATGTTAGATATAATATTTTTCACTTATTTTGACATGCACTTCACTTTTTTTATTTAATTTAATGCAAAATAATGGAAAAAGTACGAAAAATATATTTAATAAAAGTTCTGAGTCAAAAGGTTAAGCCGGCCCCCTATTTTTGATTACCAGATAGCAACTTTCTGTTATGTCGGGCTTATGAGTCAACCACTGAAAAACCCATATATAAAAATTTCTAAAACGTAAGAAAATAACTAGTCTACGAAATTGTTTCAAGTTAAAATATTTCCCATCAAAAATGCGAGCAAGAAACAGGAAATTTCCGAGCTGATCTTATAGACGTCATTTGTCAAATGATACTAGACGAGTTGCAAAATATAGATTCAACTGTTATAGTAAAATTCTTTAAAAAGTGTGGATTTTAGAATTTTTTTTTGGATGGGGTGAAGACTATTCTTTGCACAGCACAGCAGATGAGGATGATGTAGAATCTATTGAGGAGTGGGAATCGTATGACGACACTGCTAACGTTAGTGAATTCAACACAGATGATGTTCTGGAGTATTTATGTTTGTATATTTTCTTAAATGCACTTGAAAAAAATTCTCTTAACTTTTCTTATTTTTAATTTTTTTTCTGAACATAATTAAAAAGATTGTTTCTAAAAAAAATATAAATTAGAAATGAGAAAGAAGCATGAATTGCCAGTTTTACACATAATTTTAGCCACGGATTTGCCCGAAATGGATTTGCGCATGGAAAAATTATATAAATTAACAAAGAAATGATTTTAGTAAATAATTTTAGCCACGGATTTGCCCGAAATGGATTTGCACATGGAAAAATTACATAAATTAACAAAGAAAATTTTTTAGTAAATAACTTAGCCACGGATTTGCCCGAAATGGATTTGCACATGGAAAAAATTTTATAAATTAATAAAGAAATTTTTTTAGTAAATAATTTTAGCCACGGATTTGCCCGAGATGGATTTCACATGGAAAAATTAAATAAATTAACGATGGAATTTTTTAGTAAAGGAATTTTTTGGTAGTGGTATTTTTTAATAAATAATTTTGACCACAGATTTATCCGAAATGGATTTGCACATGGGAAGACTATATAAATCCACAAAGAAAATTTTTAGTAAATATATCTACAATAATATACGATTAACTCAGTGATTTTATATAGAATTTTATTATTTTAGTTGGGTATCCATTGATTTTAATCAAATTTTGAAAGAGTTTTCTAAGAGCATCTATTTAAATACCACTTTTAATGAAATGAATATAATTAAAAGAATATGTAGTAATATTTATTTATCCAAAATACAATACGATAAACTCTTTCAAAATTTGATCATTGTGTCAGAACGAAAATGAAAAAGCCTATGTGGCAAACGAAAAGACTTAATCTATTTTTTATAAAATGTCTGTGTGGCAAATATTAAATCTGCAATAAGTTTATGTTTTTTTCTAAAGTTATTAAATTTATTTGTTATGCTTTACGTATCAGTTATTTTCCTATTAGTATATTTATTTTGAAGTAGCTCGGCCTGAATACCTGATATATATATATATATATATATATATATATATATATATATATATATATATATATATATATATATATATATATATATATATATATATATAAGACTAACCTTCCCAGAATGTTAAAATGCCAGAAAAAGGGCTGAATTGGTTTCTTTCGGGGTCAATTTAAATGACTCATAAAATGAGTTAATCTCTAACTAGGAAAATGAGCCGTAATAGCTCAGGGGATAAGCTATGGTCTCCTGATGGGATGAGTCAGGTTCGAATGCCAGTGATGGCTGGTCGATACGGATGAACACAGCTCTGACGTAAAATTTTCTCAGTGGTAGGCGTATCATGAATTAGAGTCTTCTTACTTACTGTTTGACCGTAACAGGTTTTCGTAGTTTCCCTCTGCATGTAAAGCAAATCCAGGATGGCTCCATCGAAAACTTCTCCGCGAATGCTAGTTGGTTTCGAAGCTTAATCCACTTGTTCACTCGTCTTCTGGATTCAGTTTAAAATATTAAGGCTACGGAGTTGAACATTGATAACAGTAAACCCAAATATGGGTCATTTGTTTAACGACTGTTATAAAATCTTTAAAAATGAAAAATAAAATTATTCAAGAAAGGTTTTTAAGAGTTGGTATCTAAGAAAGTATTTCTTATTCTATAGAAATTATTAAAAAAATTTTCTGGTCAAAATTATTTCTAAAAATCAAAGTCACCAAAGATGTGTACGGGAAGTTTTCTGGAATTGTATCATAGCAAGCGCTTCAGAAATTCACATTTCTTCATGACATCGGAATAGTTGTGTTAACGGAGTTCTTGTAATCGTAGATCGATTATAGAGTCTCACTGAATGACGTATGTCAAAAAAAAAAAAAAAACACACGTCCTCACATAGGAACTAAGTTTGAAATCGAAATTTTTAGACTAGTTAGTCTTTTATTTTGCCTTCAATGCGGAAAATATTTTATAGAGCTTTCAAATAACTAATCAATAAAAAATATTACACTTATTATTAGGACTTACCTTTTTTATGCAAGTTATAATCGGAGATGGAAGTTAAAAGATCTAAAAAAAATTTCTTCTACTATGGTCTTTGCTCCCGGAGCAACAAACAGAACACTGCATGTCCCGACATGATCTTGTAAATTTTCTCCAACCGGTAGATCAACTATGGTTCTTATCTAAAACAATGGATGAATTTAGATTTTTATGGTTTTACTAGGGGGCTAAGACCCATGTTCTCTACCGCTCACCAACCACAATGATTGCTTCGCAACAATTTTTTTCTTGGCAGAAAACAGTTTTTCTACTAAAGTTAAAATTATTCACTTAACATGTATGTACTAAAAGGAATTCTGTTTACTTACGCCTTTACTTCCCACGTCCAAATATTACTATCTATTAGTATTATAAACATTTAGATCTCTTGGTGAACAGAAGTGATTTTTCGAAGTAGTCATTTTTTAAAACAACATTTATATTCTAAAAACCTTACATTGTTCAAACAAATTTGATGAGTTCACGACCATAATTTAAAATTGTCGCTAAATAGCAGTACTGGAAAACAACTTTAAATTAGAGATACAAAAATATTTAAATAAAAACAATACCTTTTATTGTTAATTTTATGCTGATGACAGCCAAAACAATATGGAAATGAATGGGGGAAAGCTGGATCCTACCACGTGATTTTCCGGCCAATAAAAATGCGCCGACAACAATGGAAAACGGCATCAGACCATTATGATTTTATGTTATATAGAGATATGTTCATGGTGTTTCATAATTACGAAATTTATTCTTGAAGCTGTCGCAAAATATATATATATATACAAAAATGGAGTCTTCCAATAATAATCTACCTTAGTTACACGAAAGTGTCAAAATGAACATTTTCAGTGAAAAGAAAAGAACGTTATAGATGCCTGGCATGCCTTTATCATTGTTGATCTGAAAAAGAAATGGTGTAAATGATACAAAAATAATTTAGTTAGGTAACTGCAAGTGACGTTAACGTATGAGTGTCAAACCTAATTGGAGTGTTGAATCTCTATATGGTTTAGGCAGTTTGAAACACTTCAACTGAAAGATATAAAATGAAGTTCGATCTACAAAACACTGACGTTAAAACTTCAGGGGTTTGATAAGATGTAATAAAACGTCCTCACTATTTTCAGAAAAAACTATTTCCAACGTCTTCATTTCATGGTGTCATGGTCATCATTCATTTCATGGTGGTGGTAACTTCTTCATTTGCTAATGAAGAAGTTATTGGTAAAATGCTGCCAGGAAGAAATAAAAACAATCTGTCAGAGCCCGAGTGTGTCCGACGAGCATTCCACAGCGTAAGCCGAAAGCAGTATGTTTTAAGGCTGCCAGACAGTAGAAATAAAGTGTAAGGAACATTAAATTGCAAAATAGTTCCAGTATACAAGGTATTCTGTAAAGCCCACTCCTAATTATAGATACTATGGCAATGTGTACGAAAAGGAGTAGATCCGAACTTTATAGAAATCAAACGTATCCGTATATGATTCTTTCATTTTTCAATTAATGCGTCCTTAGTTGGGGACCACTGACAAATACGCATAAACTTAAATGTTGAAGGATTATGTGCTAAGTACCAAATATACTTATGTATGTATAAAATATATTGATATATTTGGTGATTATTAAAACTGCAACAATCTGTTTTAATACCTATAGTAAGGAATTAAGTGTTTTAAGCCCTTCGAAAGGGCCATAAAACAGGACCATTGACCTGAGAAAATCACTGAATAGTGATAAATTTTAACTATCATGAATCGGTGGCGAGCAATATCATCATGCCAAGAGATGCTAAATACATTTTATATTTATTCCATTGGTATGAATTATAAACAAAAAGCTCTTCTTATTTCAATAACGTAAGGACACCGAAGATTACAACATATAACATTAAGTAGAATGAAAAAATTATTTTAGCTATACTTAGTGGAAGAACCAGGTAAGTGCCATTTTCAGAAAGAAAAAAGAACACGCGCATCCGAATTATTTTATTACCAATTTATAAGAAGGTGGGACTAATAATTCTTTGCTTTATTTTATTTACCTTTGTCTAATCTAAGCGAATCTGTCTTATCTATAAAAAATAAATGTCTCTGTGTGTGTGTCTTTTATAGACTCCTAAATCATTCAAATGAAATCGACAGAACTTAGCATACAAATAGTTTGAAGCACGGGGAAGGCCACTGTCGATATTAGATCTACGACGAACCGTTTGAACGGAATGGAATTTTCTGATTGGTTAAACGTTAGTCATGTCAGATGAATTCAATGAACAACATAATGTGGTAACACGTGAGAGCTCCGTCTCCAAATTTATACTTTTAACGTTGTCTGATACCACACATTTTTTTTATTTACATTTATTTTAAAACATTTTTCCAAAAAAAATTAATTTAAAAATCAACGGTAATTGAATAGAAAAATATGCATGTATTTAAAGGCAAAATTAATGGAAATATTGTATTTATTTGTTTAGGTGAAACGTAAAAAATCGCCACATTATTATTGATGCCAAAAAAGCTTAATTAATTTAAATACGCATATTGAAATGAAAGAAATAAGCTTTGTACTAAAACTAAACTCAGCGGCGCGACAGCCCATCTGTGCCCATCTCAGTTTTCTTGACCTTGGGCACTGAGGTGCAGTAGCAGATGTTCCGGTCAGGTGGTCAGCCGAACGCGGAACACCCAGTGTTTAGTTCCCAAGCATGCTTGTTACTTATTTATCGACCCACTGAAGGGATGAAAGGCTGAGTTAACCTTGCCCGGCCCGAGGATCGAACCCAGGACCTGTGGCACAGGAGCGAAGCTTTGTACTAGAAAGCAGAAGTAATGGAGTTAATCTATTTATTTGTCTAAAGGAAGCGTAAGGAATCGTCATATTATCAATGACGACAATGATGATTAATTAATATTGGTAATTTGTTAATTGACATAAGAAACTGATCAAAATTATAGCAAAAATATAGGAGAAAATATACTTATTCATTTTTAATCGATACCTATTACTGACACTAATGCTTTATTAATATTGATAATATGTATTAATTGAAATAAAAAAAATATAAGCTATTCTCTACAAAGCAAAGTAAAAGGGAAAAAAAAGTTCATAAAAAAATTGCTAAGAAAACCGTAGAAAATCACTATTCACAGATGATGCTTAATTTATATGTATACCTGACGGTAATATGTACTACTGGTATTATACTAATTGGTGCAGTTTCGATAAAAATTCTACAACGCGTTTTCCGCGATTTCAGGAAATATTTTTCCAGTGGTAGCAAATATAATTTATTAATATTTGAATGAATGAGAGCAAAAGAACTTTACTCTTTCACTACTAAATATTTTAATAATAAATTAAAGGTTAGATAGAGAAATGGCTATTCTCCAAAATCCCTATCAAGTTTTCTAATAAGAATTAAATTTTTTTTTAAATTTCGGCTTTAGTTGGCTGTCACTGACAAATATATTTTTCACAAAATTTAAATGTTGAAGGGTTATATAATAAGTACCAAATATGCTAATATAGATATAAAATATTATAATGATATATTTCGTTATGATTAAAACAGAACCAATACTAAGCCGTTTAAATACCGATACTTTAGAACAGCCCCTCGAAAAGGATATGTACCGGAGAAAATTATTTGATGATGGTAAGGTTTAATTATTATTGGTTTAGCTGCGAGTAATAGCATCATGCCAAGTGATGCTAAAAACATTTTCTCTTTATTTTAATGGGATGAATTACAAAAAGCAAGTTTTATTTACTTCCATAACGTGAAGCCATCGTAAATGGCAGCAAATAATATTGAATAATAACAAAAGTAATTTTAAGTATATTAATTGAAAAACTTAGTTGAATAAGCAGGTAAGTGACATTTTCATAATGAAAAAAAAGTTTTATCCGAATTATTTTATTACCAATTTTATAGAAGACGGAACTAATAATTCTTTCCTTTATTGTTCCCAATTTTAAATAAAACCTAACTACCTAGAAAATAAAACCTTATTGCCTAATTTGAAATAAAAAATCATACTAGCATACTAAAAATTTATGTGATTAGTTGTATTAAGATTTATAGGAGGGCAAAACCAGTGATTCATCAATTCCCTTAAAAATGTCACTTACCTGGTTCTTCCATTAAGCTTTTTCATAGTGGTCGCTATGTGCTTTTCAGTTATGAGAATGATTTCGTTGTGTTTCTCTACTGTGATTTATTGATACTTTACTTATTTTTTATTCTTCCCGTGCGAAGAACAGGCATTCAGCTAGTAATTGATAAAAATTTAATTTTAAAATATAAATTTTAAGTATATTCTTAATATAATAACTTATACCACGTAACTATGCCCCATTGTTTTGCCGTCGAGTCAATGAATTAATGTTAGCTTATGGTTAAAATATATGTTATAGTTAGTCGTATGTTAGTAATTAGCCAGAAGTAACGTACATGAAATATGAAAGCGTAACTGAATTCCTTGAACATGAATTGTTTTAAATTTGCTCATCATGGCATATTTAGATTAAAAAGGGAAAATTTTCTAAATTTATTTACTTTTTGAAACTATGGCTAGATAGTGTCAGATTCTTTTTTAAAATATCCTTTTATCGCGTGCTATACTCATAGCCAGTTTCGCATAATTAAACTAACCGAATCATCCGTAATAAATATTGTTCAGTGTTGAAATTTTTATTTGAACAGATACTTTTGAGCACTTAAAATGTATCAAAACAGCTAAAAATATTTTAGAGGGGAGATGAAGCAAATTGAGGTAAATCCATTTAAAGATTATCGTTATGCAAATAGACTCGGCGGAAAAATAAGATTAAAAACAAGACTAGTTTTGTAGAGAGCCATTTATTTATCTACCAAATATATCTTATTAGAAATCAGTTTATAATAAGAAATCAACTGACAAATTGAAATATTTTATTTACCAAACTTCTAACTTATCTAACATTTTCAGTGCATGCGATAATGTGTAGAATTAGTTCCATCTACAGATGGAATTTTACTGTTACTCCAAAGAGTGTTAGAAGCCCTGGTTAAAAGCTACCAGTTTTCTTTTGAGTGGCAAAATTAGAACATTTCTTGAGCAAACCTGTAACGCGTTCCACTACGCTAACGGAATTTTTAATCTTATTTTTCCTAACGGAAAAATAAGATTAAAAACAAGACTAGTTTTGTAGAGAGCCATTTATTTATCTACCAAATATATCTTATTAGAAATCAGTTTATAATAAGAAATCAACTGACAAATTGAAATATTTTATTTACCAAACTTCTAACTTATCTAACATTTTCAGTGCATGCGATAATGTGTAGAATTAGTTCCATCTACAGATGGAATTTTACTGTTACTCCAAAGAGTGTTAGAAGCCCTGGTTAAAAGCTACCAGTTTTCTTTTGAGTGGCAAAATTAGAACATTTCTTGAGCAAACCTGTAACGCGTTCCACTACGCTAACGGAATTTTTAATCTTATTTTTCCTAACGGAAAAATAAGATTAAAAACAAGACTAGTTTTGTAGAGAGCCATTTATTTATCTACCAAATATATCTTATTAGAAATCAGTTTATAATAAGAAATCAACTGACAAATTGAAATATTTTATTTACCAAACTTCTAACTTATCTAACATTTTCAGTGCATGCGATAATGTGTAGAATTAGTTCCATCTACAGATGGAATTTTACTGTTACTCCAAAGAGTGTTAGAAGCCCTGGTTAAAAGCTACCAGTTTTCTTTTGAGTGGCAAAATTAGAACATTTCTTGAGCAAACCTGTAACGCGTTCCACTACGCTAACGGAATTTTTAATCTTATTTTTCCTAACGGAAAAATAAGATTAAAAACAAGACTAGTTTTGTAGAGAGCCATTTATTTATCTACCAAATATATCTTATTAGAAATCAGTTTATAATAAGAAATCAACTGACAAATTGAAATATTTTATTTACCAAACTTCTAACTTATCTAACATTTTCAGTGCATGCGATAATGTGTAGAATTAGTTCCATCTACAGATGGAATTTTACTGTTACTCCAAAGAGTGTTAGAAGCCCTGGTTAAAAGCTACCAGTTTTCTTTTGAGTGGCAAAATTAGAACATTTCTTGAGCAAACCTGTAACGCGTTCCACTACGCTAACTTAATTACTAGACAGTCTTGATTTTTCATAAATTTTTTTTTAATAGTTTCGTTCTCAAACTTTATATAAAGCACATTAATACTTTTACATTTGGGATAAATACGTAGAATGGTTATTGCCTATTGATACTATATAAATGATCGAAAAATTATAAATTTAGATTTGTTTTGTGAAATTTATCTTAACACAACTTACGTAAATAAAAATAAGACCTAAACTGTGAAGGGCCAACTTAGCTTTGATAGAAAACAAAGTTGTATAGTTAACTAAGATTAGGACAAAAATAAAATTTGAAAAATGCAAAAATATGACGAAACAGCGATTCGTTATAACATGAAGGGTTTTAAATAATTTAAGCGATAGGTACACATTAACCGACCGATCCGGAATAGTAAGATAAAATGATTATTTCGAACAGTGCGGGTTACGTTAAATACGAAAACTGGTATTTAATAAGTATTTTACTGGTGAGGTGGGGATTGATTCATAACTATCAATTTCATACCGTGTGTTTTATTAAGGTAACACTAAATTTGTGATATTTTATGTACTAGTTTTCCAGTTTCTAAGCATCTCGTTAAATCAAAGAGTTTTGAAATTTTAAAATGTTGATTTAATAATTACCGATTTTTACCTGAGCCCTGGATTTTTTTTTTAAAGATTAAAGTAAAATTAAGAGTTAGTTTATTTTAATAATTGCCTTCAAATTCGACATACGAATTTTGTCTATTAGATATAAATTCCTTAAATCTTTTTTTACTTAAGTTTTGCTTAAACTTCAGATTAAGTGTATTTTAACAATAGATTTTTGAAATTAGCCCCCCCCCCACACACACATTTACTTCACCCGATTCTAAAATATGAAAGTAACACATGATGTATTAAGTAGAAATACATTAAAAAGGAATATTAAGAAATTTGTAATACCAAAATTAATTCCGATATAAAGTTTTATTCTTCTAAACATGTTTCGTCTGAGAATCTAACGGAAGTATTTTAATTTTTAATAATTCTCTGAATTAAAACTGGAACACCAAAACAATTCTTTTGAATAACACAAATTTTAGACTTTAGTTAGTGTACTGGACAATAGTTTAGAGGAAAAACACCAATAAATCGAAATTAGTTCTTTTGCTAATTTCATAATATTTAATTTTTCTTATATATTATGTCATAGCTGATAACGAGCAACAGCTAACAATAAGCTTGTCTTAGTAATTTTAAGTCTTATTAACAGTACGTATATATAATACGCGCAGCAGAGACATTAGAGAAGGTGCATCCAATTTTTAGAGACTAAATTCAATTTAAGATACTTATAATGGGTAAATATGACTCAAAATAATTTAAGACTAAAAACTTCTAGATATGATAAAAAGGAATATTTAGGTAAATAAGATTTAATTATTCTTTACTTTAAAAAAATCTCTGAAATAAACTTTTAAACGATGTACACTTACATTTCATTTAATTTAAAAATCTGGACTTAGATTTAATTAAAATATTTGCATAACTTAATTCTTATAAGAGAACATATTAAAATTTCACTAATCAAAATACCGAAAATGGAATTTTCATATTATTCAAGGAGAATATAAAAATAAACCTCTTGTTCAGTTGAAGAAATACAATCAGTGTTTCTGTTATGTCATGACGACTAGGCAACTGAAGTAGGTCATCTTTGCAGACAACGATCCTCATGGCAGCTAGGTCAGTAATATACATCTTGGCCGACTACGATCCTCATGGTAGCTAGGTCAGTAATGGACATCTTTGAAAATTTGGTCCCCAAGGAGTCTTTATGACGATGAAGTACTCAATGCAAAGCCTAGTTTTAAAAATAAAACAAAATGTCTTTACTCTTATGGTCAAATTAACATAGGGATTTTACTTTAGTTAGAGGCAGTGTTTGATATTGAGTAGAGTTTTATAACTATTAGCTACGCAAATCTCAGTAAACCTCCCGAGTCTCCATTATTTTACAATATTCTTAAAAACTAGTAACGGTGTTCAATTTAGTCTGAACATTTAATTCTTACTCGCAGGACCTCTGGGATATGTGCGTCAATATCTATAACAGAAATCTATATTAACAAATGTAGACGAAGTTTAAATGAAAACTTAATGGCCCAGTCGAAATTTCAATTACCAAAAACTTTAAATAACCACGGAATTAAGAGATTTTACCTTTCGAGCGTGCGGGGAGTATTACAGTCAGATAGATATTCGTGAAAGTTATTTTGGAGCTTTGGTCAAACAACCAAATTTCATTAGCCTCCTGATTATCAGGAGCTTTTATCAGCAGAAGTTAACACCCCCCTCCAACCAAGTAATTAAATGAAACACAAATACTTTACACTGCTTAATACTTGAAAAATACTGTTACATTGCAGTAGCTTGCAGGGATTGTTTTTATTTAGAGAGAATATTAAAAAAATTAATTTGATACGAAATTCATGCTAAAACATGAAAAATTAAAATTTTTTCAAAAAAATTTTTGATTTTTAAGTTTAAATAAGCTCTTTTGCACTAAATTTCTCTTTATATTTAAAGATTTGTTAATTTTCAACTCTATTTACATTCCTCTTTAAATTGTAGGGGAAAATCTACACATTTTTCAACTAATTCCCATACAGAGTAGAAAAAGCAAGTTTCTACAAAAAAAAAAAAAAAAAAAAAAAAAAAAAAAAAAAAAGTCCTTTTATGAACGTTTTGGAATGTTGAAATGGCTATAAAATATGTTGCAGAAAGAAAATATCAAAATAAGTTGCCTCAAGTTTTTTTATTGATCTAGAGAGTATGTGAAAAAAAGTTTCATGGGATAGTCAAAATTATAGAACATGGAACTTTGTAAATTTTCAGTTCGATGCAAAATTTTTGTTTTGAGAAAAACAAGTTTTTCTAATAAAAAGCAAAATAACACTGATATTTTCAAATTTTTTACAAATTCTTGTAATTTCAATAAGTATGCTTTTTTATATCATTTAAGTAATATAAAATGGTCAAAATTCGAAAATCGATTTTAGAGATTTTCACGATTTTGGGAGTAGTCTACTGTAGCCTTAAAAACCAATTAAAAGCGCCCCCGAGCCTTACAATGATACTACCTAAGCATAGGCTGATAGATTCTGCTCTTTGCTCGCACCGACTGACGTAAAATAGCCCCAGTCATATTATGGGTTAGAAGCCGTCAGACTGGTCGTGGAAGGATTTACACAATCTTTAAGTCTTTAAAATTAAATTTAATGCAAAGTTTAAAAATGTATAAAATATTCATCAAAACAAATAAGTTCAAAACTACACATATTTCATACCACGTTAACGGCTCTACAGTAAATTTTAATTCATAAATACCTAGATTAATGTTATTACCCGAGTTTTTAACTATTTTATATTTTCAAAAAATTAAAACTAGGTATATATTAATATTGAGTTTTTAAATAATATTTTAATATTCTTAAAGCTTGATAAAAATAACAAATTCACACTTGCACCCTAGCTCTTAGTTCATCGCCAACATTATACAAAATCTGCATGCAAAATTTCAAGGAAGTCTAAAGTAAACTTTTACCATGTGTGCTGGCGTAAAAAAATCTTCAAATCTACGTTCTGGAAATGCATTTAAATTGTAACAAAATTCTGAGAGCAAAGACTCGTAACTTTCAGAAAATGATTTGTCTATATATAAAATTTATATAACATAAAATAAATTGAAAATTTAATCTTTAAGTTTATTCAGATAAAAAGGTTAAATTTTCAAAGCTTAAAAATATTAAAGTGTCTTCATGAGTCTACTTTCGTTTTCATTTGTGAGTGCGACAAAATTAATCATTTTAAAAAATGGATAAAAAATAAATATAATATTTTAATAATTTAATATTTAATATTTAAATATTTTTATAATCTGTATAATATTTTTTTAATATTAATATTATGAATTTTTAGTAAACAACAAGGTTTTGGTATAATATTAAATTAATACAAGAACACAATACAATAATACATTAATAATTATTAAACATTAATTGTGAAAATTTTTCTCTTTATTTTAAAAGTGTTTTTAGCCAGATTTAATTTATTAAATATAAGATTAGTTGAAAAGTGTGATGACCCCATCAAATCCAAACCAAGACCCATTTTGCCTATTGGAAATAAAAAATAAAAAAAATAAAAGAAAAGAAAAAATATTAAAAATTAACCCTTGATTGGTATCGAACCTCGGAACCCCAGTTCTGCAAAAAACAAAATGCGTGGGAAAGTATTGATGTCATAACATTAGAGGCGACCTGTGTCACCGCGGCGGTGAAAATCACGTGTTAGGAAGGAACGAACCGGTGGACCTTTGCCTAAGGGTCCTGGGTTTGATCCCAGTAAATTGCTCATATTTAAAAAATAATAAATCATAAAAATAAGTGTCTTTTCATGTGTTTGTTTTACAATATTCTAACATAAATGAACGTTTTTTTCCCCTTAATTTATTATTATTGTTCTTATAAGAGGAAAAAAAATGTTTAAAATGGAGGATTGCTGCTCATATATATATAACCCCATATATCCCCTTAATATTAGCCAGTAATTTTCAAACTCGAACAGGTATTGCGGCATAATATACTATGAATACATAATATACTAGCAAAGGAAATAATTATAAATAAATCCGGCTGCCCAAATAAGATTAAGTGTTTCAAAAGAAAATGTGCGGGATAGTATTTAAAGCGTACTATAGAGGTCGAAGCTGTGTCACCGTAGCCTTAAGTGTCGCGTGTTATCAAGGAGCGAACTGGTGAATCCAAGGATGCTACGGTTGATCACAAGAAATTGTCAGTATTTAGAAAGAAAAAAAAATCTTAAAAATAAGTTTTTTTTAAATGTATTTATTTTACAATACTCTAAAATAAATTAACGTTTTTCTTCCCTTGAATCATTATTATTATTTTTTCGTAAGAAAGAAAAAAAAGGTTTAAAATGGAGGAAATGCTGCTGCTTTGCTATGCATATACTATATAACCCCATTTATCCCCTTAATATTAGCCTCTTATTTTCAAATTCGGCCAGGTTAAGCCAAAGTTAAAACGAGAAAAAATTAACTATTATTTTTTATCCAAGCTTATTACATTAATTTAGTGATGGTGGTATTAAGGTTAAAGATATGCGTTGTCCCTTTTACTATTACACTAAAAATGCATTAAATCGAATAGCCTGAATAATTTATATGAAGCAAATTATTCAATAATTTTACGCAACTAAGGATGTAAAAATTAAGTTGATCGAAGTATCCCTAAATATATTCATCCAAAAATATATGTAAAATAAACTTTAAAATCGATAAATAAAAAAATTAATTTTCAAACAACTACGGAAACGCTAGATTGCTTGAAATAGCTCTCCTTGTAAATATTTAATTTTGATTCCTGTTCTGGAGGGCATTCCTATTTCATAATCGACTTTTTTTTATGTCCTTAAAAATGTTATTAAGGCTAGCAGTAAATAAATAAATAAATAAAATAAAAAAATGCCTTCATTTATTTTTTTAGAAAGTGGTAATTAATTTTTTTTTTCAATCTAAGAACCTATGCCTTTATTTTACGTAAAACTTATTTTAATAAACTTTGTTATTAAATGTAATATTTGTATATGTAATATTTAATATACTGTGTTACTCTCTCTTCATACGAAGAAACTGTATCGAAAAGATAAATCTTCATTGATTCAAAAAACTATAGATTATAATTAAAAAATATGTTTTGATCATCCAATATTAAACTATCGTCACAATTTATTCACCCCTGGCGAGTCTTGAAAAAGGGCGCTTTTATCAGAACGCTCGAAACATGTCGACTTTTTCTTCTCTCTTCATATTTTTTGAAGCCAATGAAGTTTTAATCATCAATTATACTGTTTTACATTTGGGTGTTGATCATTATTTTGATAAGGATTTTATGCTCATGAAAGTAAGCATATGCCTTTTAATATTTGAACAGGATTCATGTGGTCTTTTAAAAAGTAAGAGAACCGTAGCATTTCGATTGTAACTATGAAGTTATCTCTAATTTTAAGATTAAACTTTTTGACCAGATATTTTAAGTTAATGAAATTTAATATTTTTTTTAAAGTTTTCGTGCCACTATTTCAGTTTCTTAAGGACCTTACGAACTCTGTTTAAAGTATTTTGAGTTAGTTTCAGTATCGTATCAGATATATGTAAGAAAACAAAGATATCATAGTATTTGGTGATAAATGTAGCTTTTCGTAATTGAAGAACATGTGCGACATTTTATGATGAATTTGCAAAAACAAGTTTCAGAATGTATCGAAACATCAGGATGCTATTTGCAAATCATCTTTATGCAAAGAAAACCATGTAACCTAAATATCTATCAGAATGATACGATTTTTAAAATAGCGAAACATTCAATAGGCAACATATTAGAACATATTAGATCAATATGTTATTCTTAAATTTAATAGATTTCAATGTTTTTAAAATGCTACTTAACAGTTAGTAGTTCCTTCAATTATAATAAAAAAAAAATATCGTAAATTAAATAAAACCTTGTAAATTACTATACAATCTAAAAAAAAAAAAACAATTCTGGCACACTTTTTTTGTTTTTTTGTTTCTTTAAATTTTCTGGCCTAGAAAACTCGATCAAAGCTGAAAAATGATTATCCCTAAAATTTTGTATATAGTTATAAAAAGTTATGTAAATGTGATTTTAGTATGAAATCCTTGTATAAACGGAGTAAAAACAGCATTAAAAACCTAAATCATGTCAGATAAAAAGTTCAGGTGTTCAAATTCTAAAAGCTTAGGAAATCATATCAATCGATTCAAATTTACTAAAAAAAGAAAAAAAAACTCTTTGGTGGTTTGAAACCAGTTAAAAATTGTGTGTTGACTAGAAACTTCGAGATATTTTCCATTCTACTGGTAATAAATAAAGCTCTCCGAGCAATCACAGAACATTATTTATTGTCTGATCTTGATTGCTTAGCAACGGAATAAAATTAGATATCCAAATATGTTAAAAAATAATACATTGTTTAATCAGAGAAAGTGCGTTTTTGTGTTTGATTTCGTTTTGTGTCTGACTTAATGAACAGTTAGCAGTAATTAATTAGCATACTTGAAGTCCCCACCAGAAACCATTAATATTGACATTTAGTACATGAAAATCCAATGAATAGAACGAAAGTTATTCAGGGTGATATCTTTTTTTCTTGCCCACTGTACCGGTTACCAGGTATCAGACCAGGATTTCATTAGCAGGTTATTGCCTGGACCCCGCAAAAAAAATTTACTACCCGTTTTTTATTCTCAATACCTGTTACTAAAAATCGTTTAGTAAAATGCTTATACCGAGTAATAACTGGTTAATGACAATCTGGATAAAATTTAACAGCGTTCGCCTCTCAATGAGATGACCCAATTCCGAACACCAGCGGTGGCTGTTGATAAATTCTGCTCTCAGCTCGCATCGACCACAGTGATCCGATTCAGAATTACAAGGCTACGGAGTCAAAAAATGATAGTCGTAAACTCAGAATTGAATTATTTTATTTAATTATATTTTCAAAAAACATTTATTATATTTTCAGTATAAGTTGATTTTAGTTCTATATTAAAATAAAGCATGTATGAATGAAATCGGTCATCGGTAACTGTAAACTGTTTTTTTTTTTTTTTTTTTTTTTTTTTGCACGTTAACTCAATAAATTCGATTTTCAACTCAACTGGTTAAAAGCTCTTCGCACTGTCGGACTAACCCTGGAAGGTTTTAATGAACAACATTAAACAAGGTAACATTAAGGACAACAAAACCTTTCTACTAATCTTCTGTTCAACACAGCTCATAAGCTAAAAAAGTTTCGATGAGTAATGAAAAATTGAAGAGAACTATGGGTATAGCTTGAAAAAAGTGTTTAAGAAGATAAACATGCTCAAAACGGGCATTTAAAAGGAGATCTAGCATTGGGTTCTGTTTTTAAAACTTCTCTAAGAATTTGTCTTTTTAAACCAGTAAATCCATATAAATTCATAAATTAATCGTCCATTTATTATAATCACTTAGTCCCGCAAATCACTTAGTCCCGCAAGACACGATTCCTAGAAGAATACCGAAGTCAAGCATCACTGACTGCAGTCAATAAGAATGTGTGATCACACTTTGATCAGCATGCGTAGGGATCGAGGGTGCGTGATATTGGCTCTCGTTAAACTGTACTGTGAAGTGGTCGACTTCGCGAGCAAGCTACGAAAATGGATCTCCTCTGCAGAGAATTGTGATGGCAGGTTTTCAGATCATCCCAGATCGTTGTTTCCCAGAACGTTGCTAATAATTCATTGTGAGTCGTGATAGCTCAGGGGATAAAGTGTTCGCCTTCCAATGAGAACCGGGTTCAAATCCCAGCGATACCTGGTCGATTCGAATTCCGCACTTGGCTTGCACTGACCCCAGTGCTGACGTAAAATATCCTCAGTGGTAGACGGATTACGGACTAGAGTTACCTTGTCGTCAGGTTAACCGAGGGAGGTTTTCATGGTTTTCATCTCAGTATAACGCAAATGCGGGTTAGTTTCATCTAAAAGTTCTCCACGAAGGCAAATTTCTACCGATACATGATCCAGGAGTTCCCTTGTCTTCTGGATTGGGTTCAAAATTTCAAGGCTATGGAGTTGAACATTAGCAGTCGTAAACCCAAAAAATTGGTTTGGTTGTTCAACGACAGTTGGAAAATAAAATAATAACCCATTGTGCTGCTCTAGAGCAAAGTATCTACCTATCTCAATCACTTAGTAAATTTTTTTTAAATTTTTTTTTTTTTAGGAATAGTTTTTTAAAACTAGGCAGTTATTTTTACAAGATTGTTCCGTGTTTAATAAATTGATAAACTGACGTTGTACAAATTTAGATTTTTATAAACCACTTCATCGTTTAGTGTGCTGAATACGAAAACATTAGGCCCAACATAGAATTTGGAGCACACTCCAAACTGTTCCGACGTTTCTGCTTGTAAACAAAAGTTAAATCGGTTTTCATCTTAAGAGAAACTTTTCATTTCACCTTCATAAAGGATTTAAAATATGAAGTATCGAAAATTTGAAAAATAGTTTCAAAGACTGAAAGGAAATTTTCAAAATATTAAAAAATAAACACTTTATGAGAGAATAACTTAGGAACACGCTGCAAGGAAGTTGTCTTCAAATAATTCGATTGCATTTTTATTTTTTCAAAAAAATCCTTTTTAGCAATTCAAAATTTATGGCTAACTTAAGGTGTGCCAGAACTCACGTTTTCTATGCTTGAATTTGCACTGGTGTAAGAAATTATTAGAATTTGCAGACTGGGTCGATTATCCCTAGAACTACTGGACTGATTTTAATGAAATTTGATATATATATACTTTGATACAATACAAAACAAATAACCATTCAATAATTTTTATACACATGCATCGATCGTGCGCAATACTTGTTGGAGTTGGAAGATCTGAAACAGCGGTGGCAGAATAAATAAAAAAATGGGTAAATAGGGGGGATATAGTCCCTTCTTACAGATATACAGGCCTTACAGCTTGATTTCATACTTGAAAGAAGGCAGTTTATCATTTACTGTGGCAATTGTCCTGTGGCCATTTCATACCTTCCGACTCCAACGAGTGTTAGGCACGATCATGCGTGTGTATTACAATTGTTGAATAGTTATTTATTTTGTATTGTATCAATGTACGTACAGATCGAATTTCATTAAAAACGGTTCAGTAGTTCTACAGATAATCGACCCAGTCTGAAAATTCTCTTAATTTCTTACACCAGTGTATAGTTATGGAGGTGGTACTGAACTTGTGAAAAAATGTTACTCCGTGGTCTTCTTAAGAGTTTTTTTTTTTTTTGTGTTGTCATAAATAAACAATTTTTTATAGAATTGAAATGTTTAGAAAACAAACTTTTCATTTTAAAACAAAATATTTTCAAACCCTGCATCGACAGTATTTTTTTTTCACTTTTCCATCAAAATAAAAGAGACAAGATATACATTCAAAGTATACATTAAGAAATTGATAATTTGATTTGCGCATTTAAACGATCACATCTCATTCAGCAGGAACGTTCCATTGTGAAAAAAAAATTGTGAGTTGCTGTTCATTAATTTTTACTATTAATTTC
This sequence comes from Parasteatoda lunata, assembly GCA_949128135.1. NCBI lineage: Eukaryota > Metazoa > Arthropoda > Arachnida > Araneae > Theridiidae > Parasteatoda > Parasteatoda lunata. The sequence continues at coordinate 114,484,776 of OX421970.1, forward strand.
TAGTTTAATTTTCCGAAAAAAAATATATACAGTACCGCTCAAAAGTATCAGTACACCTAGAAACTTATAAAAAAATGGCAAAATTCAAAGTGTCATAACTTCTTTAAAAATGATCAAAAATGCTTCTGCTTTAGCTCATTTTGAAGCTTAAAATCTCTACTTTTATGTACTCTAATTGTTTTTAATTAATATATTTTGCAACTATGTACAATTACACTCTAAACAATCATAGAAAATTGTATTAATTTTTTGTGAAGTTTGACGCGATGTACGGGCACAAAGGGGTTAGATATTGTTAGTTTTTATTATAACATTGAAAAATTTGGACTTTTGGCTTTCATTTAAAAAAAAAATCCAAAAAAACATGTTTTTTGACGAAGTTATTGTCAAATAAAAAAAAAAGGTTTTTTTTCTGAATTTAATGATTTTTCAGCAATTATAATGAATTCCGCACTGGAACTATTTAGGTTCGTCCTCCTACCTTCGGTCTTCGATCCAATCCTCGATCCTTCTACCTCGGATTTTCATGCTATCTCAGCTGTCGCAACCAACAGCCTCTACAACAACAATTTTAACTTTTTTTTTTTTGGAAAATGTAATAATGAAATAAGAATCAACGTTTACAATTTAATATTTTGAAATTTATTTTTTCGTATTTTTCTCAGAAAAAATTTGAAAACAAAAATGTAACAATGAAGAAATATTTTACATCATATTTTGCTTTCTTCAAAATATCCTCCCCGCGCTTTTATAACTGCAGCACACACTCGAGGCATCCGATCAATCAGCTTTTTTAATGTTATCTTGTCTATTTTTCGCCACTGCTCGTGAAGGACTTTCCACATATGATTTTTGCTGGTTAATCGCACGTCTCGAATTTGGCGATCCAATTGATCCCACAGTAGTTCAATAGGATTACAGTCTGGGCTTTGTGGGGGCCACACCATATTCTGAAGCACATTATCTTTTTTTTTTTTTTTTCAAATAAATTTTGCTCAGTTTCGATGTGTGTTTTGGATCATTGTCTTGCTGTAACACAAATTTTTTTCCACAAATTCGAATGCCTGATGGAATAGCATGATGTTGAAGGATGCTGTGATATCTTTCTTTGTTTAATATCCCTTCAATTCTTACAATATCTCCCACAGAACTGCCTCCAAAACATCCCCATACCATGACAGATCCACCACCATGTTTGACAGTCGGCTGAATACACTGTTCAAGCATTCGTTCACCAGGCAAACGTCGAACGTAAAATCTTCGTTTTGATCCAAAGAGCTCGAATTTTGACTCGTCTGTAAACAAGACTTTTTTCTATTGAGAGGGAGTCCATTTTTGATGTTTTCTTGCCCTAGCAAATCTTTTCTTTCGATTGATCGGCCTTAAAAGAGGTTTTTTTTGCAGCTATACGTCCTATCAAATTAGCATCTTTTAGACGTCGTTTTACTGTTGCAACCGATACTTCTGAATCTCTTGTTGCGTTCAATTCCCGTCTAATATCTGGTGCTGTTTTAAATCAGTTCAGTTTACTAGTAACACGAATAAATTTATCTTCTTGTTTCGTTGTCACTGGAGGTCTACCAGATCGCAAAATGTTGTTAATTTCTCCTGATTTTTTTAACCTTTGAAGAGTATATTGCACACCATATAAACTAACATTTTCTAAACGACATATTTCCCGTAATGAATGTCCTGCGTTTCTTAGACTTATAATAGCAGATCGTTTTCGATACGATATTTCCTTTCCTCCTGGAGCCATTGTAATTAGACAGTTGTATATTCAATGTCAACTCATTTATTGCTCGAAAAATACTGTTTAAAGTTTTAAAACAAGAGAATTTTTATCATAATTACATTTTTGTTTTCAAATTTTTTCTGAGAAAAATACGAAAAAATAATTTTCAAAATATTAAATTGTAAACGTTGATTCTTATTTCATTATTATATTTTCCAAAAAAAAAAAAAGTTAAAATTGTTATTGTAGAGGCTGTTGGTTGCGACAGCTGAGATAACATGAAAATCCGAGGTAGAAGGATCGAGGATTGGATCGAAGACCGAAGGTAGGAGGACGAATCGAAATAGTTCCTGTGCGGAATTCATTATAATTGCTGAAAAATCAATAAATTCTGAAAAAAAAACCTTTTTTTATTTGACAATAACTTCGTCAAAAAACATGTTTTTTTGGAATTTTTTTTTTTTAAATGAAAGCTAAAAGTCCAAATTTTTCAATGGTATGGTAAAAATTAACAATATCTAACCCCTTTGTGCCCGTACATCGCATCAAACTTCACAAAAAATTAATACAATTTTCTATGATTGTTTAGAGTGTAATTGTACATAGTTGCAAAATATATTAATTAAAAACAATTAGAGTACATAAAAGTAGAGATTTTAAGCTTCAAAATTAGCTAAAGCAGAAGCATTTTTGATCACTTTTAAAGAAGTTATGACACTTTGAATTTTGCCATTTTTTTTATAAGTTTCTAGGTGTACTGATACTTTTGAGCGGTACTGTACATAAATTTTTAGTAATATCAACTGTAAAACAACTAGCAACCGTTAAACGATTAACTTCTCAAAGGTTGAAAAAATTTGAAGCGAGCCCCAAAAGCTCTGTGTCGCCATCTCCGAGTTTTATCTGTAATGTAGAAGAGGTCATGGGTTCAATCCCCGCCACCGAAGTAAATGGTGACTAATAGACGTTAAATCAGTCGAGTCACTCATTCCTCCATGTTCCCAAAACAAATCATATTTCTGGGGGTACTGACCCAGGATTCCGGATTGGTACAAAATTACGCGGTTACGGAAATGAACATTAGCAGTCATAAACCCAAAATTGGGACGTCTGTTCAAATATAAATAATGCTTAGTGCTTAATACGCGGTGGCTCAGGATATAGAGCATTCACCTCCCATTTAGGTGATCCAGGTTCGAATCCCAGTGGTAGCTGCTTGATACGAATTCTGCTTGCTGAAAAGATATTCAAACTGATAGATGGATAGCGAGTTGGAATCGTCTTGCCATCGGATTTACCGTGCAAGGGTTTTTCTCGCCATGTAAAGCAATTTAGGATAGAGCGAGTTTCATTGGAAAGTTTATCCAAATGCTTGATCCTGGTGTTCCCTAGTCTTTTGGGTTGGGATCAAAATTACAAAGCTACCACATTGATTGTCTGAAACCCAGAATTGGGTAGACTGTTCATAATCATACTACGCTTAGTGTTTAAGAAAGTAATTCCTCCTCTAGTTGCTAAATGTGGGTTGACTATTGATTTTTTTTCTGGTTGGATTTTTTATAAACATATTTCTTTGAACTGTGCCCAGAATAAAAATTTCACTGACTAACGGCATATTCGACGAGCAACACCGTTATTCAATATAAAATTAAATTGCCAGTTTATTTTCAATAAAAGCCATTTCTGTTCTGCACATCATTTTAAAATACGCAGAACATTTTTCTTTAAACATTAATTAAAATCTTATAAGTGCTAGTATTTTGTAATTTTTTCATTCATCATCATCAACACAGTTTGTCAGACAGCCCAATGCGGGCCAATGCCTTCCGCTGAACATTTCTCCATAACGACTTCCGATTTATCTTTTATCTCCAATTATTTCCTTTCATTACAAAAAAATCAGACTCCAAAGATTGAGCCCATCTCAACCGCGGTTTTCCCCGCTTCCTTGTTCCAGTGGGTCTAAAAAGCAATATATTTTTTATTGTATTGTCATTACTCATGCCACCCAATTCATTCTATTTATTTTTATGTATTTAATAATATCGGGTTGTTTATAAATCATGTACAGGTCAAAGTTAAAACTGATTCTCCAGGCATTGTTTTCATTTACACCAAGTTTACTCCGCAAAATCTTTCTTTCAAATATTGTGATGCAATTTTCCTCCAGTTTTGTCACTGTCCAAGCTTTTGAAGCATATCGCTGGTTCACTAAACGACACATCTGATAAAACTAAAACGACACATCTGCAAACGTATTATGCCTGCAGATGTGTCGCTTTAGTTTTGAAGCAGCGATATGTCAAGACTGGCCCGACAAGAGTTTTGCAGATTAATAACTTTGATTTTCTACAAAGAAACCTAGATTTAATAAATCTTCTCAGCGCATATTTGCCAGATAGAGTCGGTTTTTTATTTCAGAAGTCATTCTTTTTATTTAACGATATGAATTTAAATAATTATAATTTATGATTATAAATTTAAATTATTAATAATAATGAATTTAATAATAATAATTTTTCATTAATGATTATGTATTTTGATATGCATTTGAAGTAAATGGGAAAAAAACTTTACTTCAATGTGGTTATAATTTGGAAAAATTTTACACAAAATACGCAAATGCAGTAAATAACAGTTTTTAAAACACTTTCAAAAAGAAATAAAATATGCACAAAAGTTTCGAATTTTCAGCACCCCCCTCTAAAAGATTTGTTACGACAGTACTGTTTAAAATTAATGAAAAGAATAGATTTTTAAAAGAAAATTCATAAAATGTGTCCAAATTTAGAATCTTGCAAGTTTTGTAAAAAGTAATCGCTTTTTTATCTGATTTCGCCAATTTAAGTATGCAAACATGGCCAACTGGCTGAGATTTGGCTTCATTACACTTAATCTGGTAACCCTTTAAATGGTTTTTGAAACATTCGCAATTTTATTACTCTGTTTGGATCACGATTAGATTAGCGCTTGTAATTTGAGATTATTAAATTTTCGCAAAATTTTCGAGAAATCTAGAAATTTCGACAGTTATCTACACAGTATACTTTCTGTAAGTACATTTTATCTTAGAGTGCAAATTATTGCTATTTCTTTAATAAATATAGAATTTCGAAAATTACTTTAACTCTTGTTTCTTAAGATTTTCTTGTTTCTTAAGATTAAGATTTAAGATTCCCTGTCATGTATGTTTTGAGAATTTTTTCAAGAAATGCCTTTTATTATTAATATAAACGGGAGATTTAGTACTGGTTGAAAATACTAGTGTTTCTTTTTTAGTTACAATCAGTCAAATTGAAATTAATTCTAGAGTTTCCAATTCTAGAGTTCCAATTTCGAGAGTTTTAACTCGAATGTTGAACGGTTTTATTAATATATTGAAATACGTCGAACTTCTATTTAACGAACTTACATTTTACGAATTTCTCTCTTTTGCGAGTTATTTCGTGGAACCAAGAACATTTTGGAAATTTCTTCGTAAAATAACTTCCAAATAGCGAAGTTCTATTTAACGAATTTTTTTTTAGATTTACTTTCCTTATTTCTCAAAACATTTGAGAAAACTTGTAGTTAGTTAGTTAGTTATAAGTTATTGGCTATATCGCACCTACAGTTTGGTTTTTATAAAATATCTATATTGATGTATCAAAACCAATGGCTTTGAGGTATGAGAAAATGTTGTCGTGGGGACTGTCTCCAATTAATAAAATCAATGATTGGCTACCGAATTGGCGTTGTCTCTGAATTTTGAATTTGCTACATTTGGTTAAAATGTGTTTCACAGTTCCTTACAATGGGAATACTCTGGCGCAGGCTCATTTAGTAGAAGATGTTTATGAGTATGACCGATACGTGAGCGGTTTAAAACAACTTCCAGTTTACAAGGTAGATTAAGTTGTGTATAAGGTTTTAGGTTAGGATAAATACTATTATTTGTCTCATTATTCCAATTTTTTTGCCATTCTGATTATAAACTTGTAAACGCATTTTATGGGGAAATGACCTTGAATTGATTTTCGCATCCACTTAACTTTCAGAGAAAGCAGTAAAATTCCTTTCCCTGTTTGTTTGCATTTCATACACATATAACATGATAGTGTAACACTGGGTAATGTTTTGTTCTGTTACTTTCTTTGCAGATTCTTTTTATGATTAAGATTTATAAAATAAATAAGAGATAATAATTTACAAGGTAATTAAAATTGCAATTGATACACCTTTATTTCTAGAGCTTATGAATTTGAAACCTGTTTTGTGCTGTGTAAGTATTTCAAAAGGTGATTTTCTATTTAACGAATTTTCCATATAACGAACTTTTTTTTCTGGATTTAGAAACTTCGTTAAATAGAGGTCCGACTTAATAAAAAGGGAGAATATAGCCCTACACTGTCATTTAGTATAAAAATGTTGCATATAAATTTAATTCATATTTTAACTAGATTAGAGTAAAATCAACATAATTTTGTTTTAGTACTCTATAATTTATCAAACAAATTGCAACATCGTTTTAATGCTATCTATTAAGGTTGTTATTGTCACATAGAAATAATGAAAGTAAATAACCAGTGTCGTTAAGCAAAAAAAATTTTTGCATAAATTTAATTCTTATTTTATTGTAATTAGCTAGATTACAGAGTAAAATCAACGTCAATTTATTTCAGTATTCTATAATTTATGAAACAAATTAAAATATAGTTGTAATAGTTATAAGATTTTTAATTTAGGTCTGTACAGAATAAACTTAATTTAACTTAATTCGGGCTACCAAAGCAGGAGAGTCTGCAGAACTTCGGATCAACCGTCAGGGATGTTACATTGTGTAGCTCTAGTGCGAAGTACGGCAACGTGATTTTTCAACGCCTACTAAGAAGTTTAAGAAAAGCAAAGTTGGTAGGGCGAATTTTTCTCCCTACGATTTACCCAATACGAATGATCTCCATTTTGAATATTTTTTTTTTTTTTCCTCGTTGCACTGACGAAATTTTTACACATGTGTGAATTTCGTTTCCACTCGTTAAGAAATAATTATTCACTTTTTTAAAATTTTAATTCAGTTCTATTTATTTTCTTACTATTTGTTATCTTCAGTAATAATATCGGAAGTAACTTTCCACGAGTAATATTATCGTTAGGCGAAATTTATTTCTTCGGTTTTATTTTCTTTGAATTCTTATATCGCAAGATGTTTCGCGTATGAACATGATTCATATAAAAATTCGTATTAAAGCGATATATAAAGAAGACTGTAGTTACTATTGGAACGCGATTTACGATTCATTACTTCACATGTGTTTCGAATCTTATTTTCAGCTACTCATATTGATGCGATTGTATTCATGTGGTTTGAAAATCACGCATCCATGATTCAATATTTCATGGGTTAAAAATAAAACAACGTAATTCCTATTCACATCTTTTATAATTGCACATCACGATTTATATTTACTCAATTTAAAATTCAAACATTCGGGACTAGTCTTCACCTGATTTCCAGCATCAAACATCACGATTCGTATTCATGTATTTTTGCATGAATACGAAAACTGTAAGTTTTGTAAAAACAAAAACGAAAATAAACGAAAAATGCAAAAACGAAAAATGCAAAAACGAAAAATGCAAAAACGAAAAATGCAAAAACGAAAAATGCAAAAACGAAAAATGCAAAAACGAAAAATGCAAAAACGAAAAATGTAAAAGCGAAAAATGTAAAAGCGAAAAATGTAAAAACGAAAAATGTAAAAACGAAAAATGTAAAAACGAAAAATGTAAAAACGAAAAATGTAAAAACGAAAAATGTAAAAACGAAAAATGTAAAAACGAAAAATGTAAAAACAAAAAATGTAAAAACGAAAAATGTAAAAACGAAAAATGTAAAAACGAAAAATGTAAAAACGAAAAATGTAAAAACGAAAAAGGTAAAAACGAAAAAAAGTTTTGTATCTCGCTTATTTATAAAACATTTTTTTATCATTCAGTTCTTATCGTTGATTAGAATAATTAAGGTCGGGGATAGGTTGATTGGTAGGAGGTTGGATTCTAGTTTCTGAGAGCGAGATTTTGAACTCAGCGCATTAATTGGTAACCAGTGCAATTTAAATTTGTCAAGGTTACAAAGCTCTCCAAGTTCCCATAACAAATGAATATCTCTGGGGGCACTAAATCGGAGTTTGATCATTCAGGTCAAAACTACTATCTGAATGAATGAATGAATGAATATATGTATAGATCTGCCTTGCAAAACGGGCTGTGACGTATGTGGCTTAAATCATATTCTTGGCCCCAAATGGCGTCACTGAAAAACAAGAAACATACCCTCTGCCTTAAATTTCGCTTAATTTCCCAAGCAGGCTTTCTGACTTGGCAAGTGACATTAGAAAAAAAAAACTATTAATTAAAAAAAAATTTCATTTTCCTGCTTCTACATTTATTCTTATCTTTTTATTCAATAATTGAAGTATTGTCCAAATCTGTGTCAAGAATATAAATCTTTATTAATAAGGAGTGATATCAATTGCTTAAGATACAATCAATTAATTGCTGACCAGATATTATTTGCTTCTTTCCTTTCATAATTTTATAGTGTCAAAAATTTATTACATCATATATTAAATGAATGATCTTAATAAATTTTTTAATTTACTTATGTAGTTACATTTTTGATATTTTTAGATATCAGAATGAAAAGAACATTCGATGTTGCCGGGGGCTCAAGTGCTCCCTCTGGATCAGCGTCTGCAGGCCCTTCTGGTTCTGGACAGGAGGGTCAACGTAAGAGAAGGTATGTACATTAGAAACCTTGTCTATCAGTTTTAAGGGTTAAAAAACCCTTTTATCTCTGTATCTATATATGGTATACTAGGTACTTATTACTACAGTATCAGTAGTACCTATTACAACAAATAAGTATGACTGGCTTCCAAACACTTTTAAGCTCTCTTTTTTTTAAATATTATAACCGTCGTTGAGCAGTCGACCCGATTTCAAGCTTACGACTACTAATGCTCAACTCCGTAGCCTTGTAATTTTGAACCCAATCCAGAAGACAAGGAAACTTCTGGATCAAGTATTGGAGGAAATTTGCCTTGGTGGAGGACTTTTTGAGGGACCTAACCCGCAGTTGCGTTACATGTAGAGGAAAACCACTAGAACCTCCCATGATTATCCTGATGACAAAGGGACTCTAACCCATGATCCGTTTACCACTGAGGATATTTTACGTAAACA